>JAGSMP010000025.1:2400000-3600000 GCA_029286625.1 Parnassius orleans | reverse complement strand
TCCAAAAAGGCACGTATGACAATTCACAATGCTGTGTTAGTCCCTACTTTAATGTATGGTAGTGAAAGTTGGGTGTGGCAGAAGAAGCACGAGAGTAGAATAAATTCTGTAGAAATGCGGTCATTAAGGAGTATGTTAGGGCTGAATCTAAATGACAGAGTGAGAAATTGTGTGATAAGAGAAGAGTGTGGTTTGCAAGATCATGTTGTGACCAGGATTAAGAAAATAATGTTTCGGTGGTTTGGTCATGTAGAAAGAATGAATGAGGAAAGAGTGACAAAGCAAATTTATGTGGCAGAGGTGAATGGCAGAGTCTGGAAGGGACGCCCTAGGCGAAAATTCATCGATCAAATTGGCGATTTATTGAAAATGGGCCAAATTAAGAGTACCCTTAACCAACGAGCGTGTATGCGTAGGTATATGGATGTGGAGGAGGCGAGAGAGGTGTGTCAGGATCGTGCCAAATGGAAGTCCATAGTCTCTGCCTACCCCTCTGGGTGACAGGCGTGAGTGTTTATGTATGTATGTATGTATTAATTAAGGTGTTTTGCATGGTGCAAGGTTACACGTAAAATATTTTATCCGACAGACTACTAAATAAGAAATGTCTCGAAAGTAAATTCCTCAAATTTGCACAAATTGCAATCGCTACCCTAATACGCTAGAAGAAAATAGAGATTTTACTATATACTCGTAATTTATATATCTACACTGCATCCATATAGGAAGACTAACGTAATAAATATTTCTTTTACTTTCTTTTTTCAGTACACAGTTTGCCTGATGGTAAGTCAATGCTGCAGTTCCTATATAAAGACATAACATCTATCCTTGATAATGATAGAATATCTTAGAATCGAAATTCAGGTTATTCTTCGCCCTTGAGGACTTAAATAGAATGTTGAATTACTTATAAAAGGGTCTTTGTTCTCGTAAAATCATACAAAACACAGTAGGGGAGAGGGGGGCATAATGGGGACGTTAAGGAAAATACACAGTAAAATAATCCACGCAATGTATTTATTAATTAAAACTAATCACAACACTTTAGTTACTTATTAAACTATCATTTGGCATAGAATTTGGTTATGTAAATAATCATATGACGTTATAATTTTAATTTTTGAAACTATAATGAAAACCCCATCGTGCCCCAGGATAGGGGCAGTATGGGGTACGTATTTATTTTGCGTCACAGTACAAGCAGATCTGGATTTATTCTGTATTGTCGTCGTCTAAACCAGCACAAGCTGTATGAGCCCACCGTCCACATAGTTGGCAAGCCACCCAACCTTCCGAAGACTTTAAATAAGTGTGGTTCACGTCAAGGCAGTACAGGCACATGGTATCCTCGTCGGTATTCTCTACACCAGAGGGAGCTTTTTGGGTCTTCTGTTTCTTAAAGTTCTTCTTTAATTTGGAATCATTTGGATTAGAACACTTCTTCGTTCTCTTAAGTTGTTCTCGTTCTTCTAACTCAATTTTGTAGGGGGTTGAAGTGAGAAGAACAGTTTTCCCACGGCGATAGTTTTTTCTCGTTTGGTTTCTATGTTCGACTGTCGGGATCGTGACAACTTCGACATACTTTTCGAATCGAAGATTGGATTAGGCTATGTTCATTAAATGTTGATGTTCCAGGCTGAGGCTGAGGTGTTGTTAAAGCAGGCAAATCTGCTTCAAGGGGATGTTCTTCAAGGATAGGTGGCGGCGGTTGTTGCTGGGTTCCGACATTTAAAGGACCTGTTTCAGACTCATTGTTTGCTAGCGGTACGTCTGTGGTTGATGCAGCTGAAAAATCTAAATCTGTAAAGTTATTCTGATTGAAGGCCATATGCCTCATTTTTTGAAGGCATTGATTGCTTTAGACATTGTTGCAGCTTGAATATATGCATTTGCAAATATTTCGCTTATTTGAAATGTTGTTATTATTTACCCCGGGTGTGAACTTAACCAATTAAAGTAGGCTTACTTAAAGCAGTATACACTTAAAGGTTTCATAAAGCCAACATCTAAGGGTTGGAGCCTATGGGTGCAGTGCGGGGGAAAGCAAAGCATTACAACGCCATTTTTGCGTGCATATTCAATAACTGATATGTTTTGCGTATGTGTTACATGACCATCTAAAAGCAAGGCCGTGTTAGTTATTGACGCACCAGGAAACTTGACAAACCGTTGGAACCAGCTCATAAACATTTCAGTTGTCATCCATCCTTTAGCGTTGCATTCTGCTGTCGTCCCTGGAGGAGCTTGATCCAGCAACTGTTGCTTCATTCTCTGTCGAGGAAATATTAGCGTAGGAGACATGTAAGTTCCTGCTGCATTAAAAATACCTCAACCGTAACTGTCTGCCCTCGTTCTGCTGAAGAAAGCGATCCTACCTGTTTTCTCCCCTTTTCTGCAATAATTTTGCTCTTCGTTTTTGAGACGCATGATATGGCAGTCTCATCGCAATTAAAAATTCTGTCTGGCGTAAAATTATATTTGTCATATTCTTCCCCGAGCAGAGAATAAAATTTACCCACAGCGACTTTATTAAAGCCCGTTGCTCGAGCTGCCGATGTAGGTTCCGGTTTTCGCTTCAAGAATCCCTTTAACCAATCTACGCCAGCTATCTTTTTATCATGATTAAAATTGTGTGCTTTGCCATTTTTTTCCGCTAGCTGATAAGCTAGCTTCCGTAGGACCATAGTGGTTAAACCAAACAAACGTTTCTCCATTTCTATAATGTACCTTACTAGCTCCTCTTGTTCTTGTTTGGAAAACACCGGCTTGAAGTTACCTGGAGTAGAGTCAAGAGGCAGCTCGCCTTTCCTTATTTTAGCGACGTTACGCTCTAATGTGGTCTGTGGTACACTCTATACAGGTGAGCTGCTTTTCTATAGCCAGCAGTTTTGCTTAAGGCTGCATCAATTGCCTGTTTCATGTTTTCCGTGGACCAACTAAGTCTCGAACTTTTCTTCTTATACGTCCGTACCATTTTTATACCTAAAACAAAATATATTCTATTATCAAATGAACAAGGAAGATCCTTCAGTTAATTAACAAAATAGAGGCATAACGGGGTACCCCGTAGCCATGTCCCCGTTATGCCCCAATTCTCACATTATTTAAAATAACAAACCAAATAAAATGAGTGACGGTTAGAGTATTTTTGTTCAAAACATATCAATAAGTAATTTATCTGAAAAAAAAATACATGATAGTAGCGACATTAACACTTACCTTTTTATATGCGTATTCGTAGTCACTCAAAATTACATAAAATTACGTTGAAAATCGTTGTTTGTTTTAAAAATAAAACGCACGCAGTCTAGTCGCCAGTCACTGTCAGACTAAAGAGAGATACAAAATGGCTACTTATTAGCAAAAACAAGACACATCTAGAGTTTCTAGAGCGTATAGTTTTTTGTAAGTGTGGATGGCCTCGTCGTGCCTCGCGTCCCCGTCATGCCCCTCTCCCCTATATAGTATTACGCTGCTATTTTACGTTGGTATTTTGTGCGAACATGACCAATCTCCTACCTCTGAAGACATAACACAGCTAAAGCGTGGCTCTACCGCGTAGCAGTTCTGTGGATTCTATAAAATACCTTAAGTGTAAGAATAAAAAAATAACCACAAACATACAATAAAGCAAATTGTTTCAACATATTTCGCTACTTTCTATAACATTATTTTTTATATTATTTTAGTAAACAATACCTATTGCCTTCTTCTATAAAAACATTTTCTTAACTATTGAAAGTTTACGTGTTAATTACTATTGTTTATATATTTAAAATACATTCGACGTACACGAGTACTACTAAGGATGTCGGCTTACTTTAAGCAAATATTAACGGCAATCTCATTTGTAAGACGTCTGAGCGCTCTCCTTAGACAAATTAATAACAAGATAAAGAAACTCGGTGGGTCTTAATTCATTAATTAACCTAATTGTATTTGCCGCGGCTTCCATTATTATTGTGTTTTTGTGATAAAATAACATAGAGTAGCTACTAAATATGTAACTTATATATAATATATAAAAATAAATTTTTGTTTGTTCGAATTTTATGCGCTGCCATACCGTTCATTAGATTGCGTTAAATTTTGTCAACTTATTGCTCGCGATTGCGCGAATGTTATAGGCATAGTACAATTAAAATACAGTAGGTGGCGCGCGTATCATACCCACAAATTTATTTAAAAGTTATAGGTATATCATTCAATTTCAATGAATTTTTTTTTTATAGGAGAGGGGGCAGACGAGCATGCGGCTCACCTGATGGTAAGTGACTACCGCCGCCCATGAACAACTGTAACACCAGGGGAACCAGAGGAATTGCAGATGCGTTGCCGGCCTTTTAAAAAGGAGTAGGCTCTTTTCTTGAAGGTCCCTAAGTCGTATCGGTCCGGAAAAATCGCTGGTGGTAAACTATTCCACAAGGAAGTTGTGCGAGGAAGAAAACATCTTCTAAATCGCACAGTGGTGGACCGCCAATCATCCAGATGGTGTGGATGGTATCGGGAGTTCTGCCGCGATGTGCGTTCGTGAAATGTGGCGGCTGGGATTAATCCGAACAATTCCTCAGAGCACTCCCCGTGGTAAATGCGAAAGAAAATGCAAAGAGATGCAACATCTCTTCGCAGCGCCAATGAATCGAGCTGATCGGAAAGGATTCGGTCGTCGACGATTCGAGCCGCTCTGCGCTGGATGCGGTCAAGTGGAAGGAGCTGGCACTGGGGAGCCCCAGCCCAGAGATGGGAACAGTATTCCATGTCAGGCCGAACCTGCGTCTTGTAAAGTTGCAGGCGTTGTGCCGGCATGAAATACTGTCCCGCTCTGCTGAGCACGCCAAGCTTTTTAGAGGCCAATTTGGCCTTCTCTTCCAAGTGACCGCAAAACTGCACGTCACTCGATATGTCGACGCCGAGGATTCCGATACTGGCTGAGGCAACAAGGGGAGCGCCTTGAAACTGAGGAGATACGACAAAGGGTTCTTTTAGCGGTAAACGCGCAAACTTGTGTCTTCTGAGGATTAAACTGGACTAGATTTAGTCGCCCCAATCCGAGACTTTGTTCAGCAAAGACTCGACTTCAGACACAAGTTTGTTCCGGTACTCGGCGACGTTTTCCTAGAAATATTCGCACGGCCGGCGTATAGAGCATCACCAGTGCTATCATCCGCATAGCAATGAATGCTACCGGTTTGCAACATATCATTGATATGCAGAGGAAACAGCGTTGGTGATAGCACGCAGCCTTGTGGAACACCAGCGTTAATAGTTTGTAGTCGGAGCATGCACCGTCTACAACGACCTTGATGCTCCGATCTGCAAAGCTGGTGATCCAATTGCACAATTTCTCGGAAGCCCATAGGAAGGGAGCTTCGTAAGTAGCGTTTTGTGCCAAACCCGATCGAAAGCCTTCGCAATGTCCAAACTAACGGCCAATGCCTCCCCCTTGGACTCTACTGCCTCCGCCCATCTATGAGTCAGGTAGACCAGAAGATCACCAGCTGATCGACCCCGACGAAAACCGTATTGGCGGTCACTAATCAGCTGGTGATCCTCAAGGTACCGCATGAGCTGGCAGTTTATAATGGATTCCATTATTTTGGAGAACAAGGGGGTGATGGCGATAGGCCTGTAGTTGGACGGGTCTGAGCGGTCGCCTTTTTTAGGGATCGGTTGGACAAAAGCTGTCTTCCATGATTTCGGGACTATGCCTAGGGAGTAGGAGTACCGGAAAAGACGCGTTAGAACAGGTGCCAACTCCGGAGCACACGTCCTCAGCACAATTGGGGGGATTCCGTCAGGCCCACTCGACTTGTGGATGTCCAGGGAGAAGAGTGCTTTGCGAACCGAGCGCTGTGAGAACCGAACATCCGGCATGGAGCACTCACACCGCGGGAAGAGTCGAGTTGGACGCAAAAAGTGAGCCTAAAAGGTCGGCTTTCTCTTTTGCGGCGTGGGCCAGTGAGTCGTCCTCCCTGTGCAGAGATGGTAGTAATGGCTTACAGAAATTCCCTTCGACAGCCTTGGCGAGAGACCAGAATGCACAGGTTCCCGAAGGAAGGCGAACTAGTTTCTCGCCAATTCTGCCTATGTGCTCTGACTTTGCCTTGGCAATAACACTTTTAAAGGACCTGGAGGCGAAGTTATACTTCTTTTTAAGCATGCTGGTGTTTACATCCCGAGCCGCCGAAGCCTCAGCCCAGGCCTGATAGCACTCCTGCTTACTGCGTAATGCAGTCTTACAGGAGTGACCAAACCAAGGCTGCGATCTGCCTCCGATGGGTACCACAGATGATGGAATAAATAGTTCCATTCCCTGTAACACCACATCAGTGACAGAGTCAGCAACAGCGCTGGGATCATCCGGCGAGAAGCAAACCCGCCCCCCATGGGTAGGATGCAAAGAAAGACCGCATTCCGTCCCAATCCGCCGACCTGTAATGCCAAAGACGGCGGCAACCTGCAGAACGCAACCGCGAGGGGAGCGTGAGCGGCACCACACTCCGGATCAGACAATGTTCCGAAGAACCGAGAGGGGCATCGACGGAAACCTGATATCCGTCCGGATGAGAGGTCAGCAGAAGGTCCAACAGGGAAGGTGTATGATCCTTCACATCTGGAATCCGCGTAGGCGAAGTAACCAGCTGTGTCAGACCATATGCCAAGGCAAAGTCATAAACAGATCTCCCCCGCATGATCGGTTAAACGTGAACCAAGCCATTCGGCGTGGTGGGCGTTAAAATCGCCAAGGATCACGATCTCTGCGGATGGGACCTGTTGTAGCAAGGAATCTGTAGCCATTTGGACGTGGTCGATGAGTCGGTCTGTTTCGGCATTACCGCTATGGGACCTATAGAGGCACCCGTAGACGCGCGGATGGTCGTCGCTATCTACGCGTAGCCAAAGGATGGACAGGTCCGAACCTTCAAGACTGCCGAGGCGTCGAGAACAGATGTCCTCTCTGACGTATACGCAAACTCCAGCCCGAGGCACAAAGGAGTGTTCCAATTTGTACCCCGGGTAGGAGAGATACGAATTATCAGCCGTAGAGGACACCTGCGTCTCGGTCAGAAAGAGCAAGGCCGGCTTCGCCGTCTCGAGATGGTAGTGGACGGCGTTTAGGTTCGAGTGAAGTCCCCTGATGTTGCAGAAATCCACGGATAGCGTGGCAGGGGTCGCCTTGGTCTTGTTGCTCAGTTTGCCCCGAGCAGTTATTGTTTTGAGCGGAATTTTGCCCCCCCCCCCCCAGAATACGCGGGGCAGCCTGAGCACCCACGCTCAGGAGTGGAGTAGCATGGTCGTGGATGCTCAGCGAGGATTCTCCAGGGTGCTGGTACCTCCTGGGGTAGTCTAAAATTTAATTCCGCTACCATGTTGATGGGGAGGGGAGAATTGGCCTCGGTCACCTGCACTCACCAGACGAAACGCAAAAGCAGAGCTTCCACTTCACGCCGGTATTCTGTGAGGTCGTGGTACTAACCCGGCTCGAGCCGGCCCATACGTGCAACAGCAAAAGCTGCTGCGTGGCTCTACCACCGTTATTATATATATTATATCATATTATATAATCATTCCTAATTAAACAATATAACTCTCCCAAATATCATTAAAACGATATTTCCACAATTGTTTCTTTTGCGGCAGTAACGCACCGGTTACCAGCTAATAATAAAATAAAATATGTGAGGTGTCTGATACTGCGTTCGCCAAAACGCCTGCCAAGCGTGGCGATTACGACAACTAGTTACAGCCTATATACGTCCCACTGCTGAGCACAGGCCTCCCCTCTTTTCTGAGAGGGTATTAGGGCAAGGAAGTGTCCGCTGCGCTGCCCCAATGCGTGTTGGCGTACTTCACATGTCTTCGATTTTTTTTATTTTATTTCTCAGATATGCAGGTTTCCTCACGATGTTTTCCTTCACCGCCGAGCACGTGGTAAATGTAAATCAGCACTTAAAATTGCAATTAACAATTTCATTGGTGCTGGCGGGGATCGAACCCGGTTTGCTCGCGTACTGTGAAATTTACAGCGAGCGCTAACCATCTGAGCTACCACGGCTCTTACGACAAACCCCGAGCCGAGGTCCATGCCCAGCTGTAGACTTACAACGGCTGGTAAAGATGTGCTAAATAAGCGCAAGTCAGACATACACGGTTGTATTTTTGGGTTTTCTAATCAATTAAAACAGTCTTGACTATTATCTATAACGAGAGTTGGGCAGAAAGAACATGAATATACTTTTCCTCGTCTTAAAATAGTAAAGATCACGGTTACACTCGACACAAAATAAGGTGGTGGACGATACTCTTATACCGCAGCACTGAAACACCATTTTTAAATTGTTGGAACACCATTTTACTTCATTCTAAAATTTTATTTAAGAGGAATGCTACGTTTGGGTTATGAAATTAACAACAATGTACATTATTTTTATGGGATTAACATTTTTATTCCTAAAATCATTTTCACGGACTCTCTACTTTGATTTACTCTGTGATTGTAAAGTATAGGCTACACAGATTGTTTGCTTGCCAAAGAAAAGGGGTGAATCGAAAAGTTTAGCGAAAGAAAAATTTGGTAATTTAAAGAAAGAATAAACGCCGCTTCAACATTGCTACAAAGTTTTGAAAGATTTTTCACTTTCAACGTTAATTGCAAGTGAAAGTCAAATAAATCTTTGCTATTTTGCCTTGTTTTTGGCAACAATCTAAAGTTAATCAATTAATTAAATTGTTGATTTATACTAAAATTATTAGGTATTAATTAATCATGCTTCATTAATTATTGAAAAAATTGTATTAAATATTAACAGCAGTTATTTACAAATTCGATTATTTTGTACAAATTTATTATCAAAGCAGTTTATAATAATGTCCTTAAAGACCATCACTTCATTCCACTTTCAAAGATAGGCTTACCCAAGGAATGCCATAAAGCACCTGAGCCACCGGCATCCATCGAATTTATGCATCTCTTACCAGATCGTCACTCTATCAAGTGTGTGGCCGCCCTGCAATTCGCTTACCGGTTCGAGGATGCCACTAGAGAAACTTTATTTCCCATCGGTTGCTGGTGCTTCGATTTATATGGCTCATCACTACTTACTGATCCGTCAGGCTATGTCGGTTACTCTGCGGATACCCTCAATACGAAAACGCTCGCTAAGCGACCTTGGGTATCCTTATACTGTCACGAGTGAAGGACCACGTTTCAGATCCCTATGTCGTCACTGACAACACGCGCTTTGTACTATTAGACTCTAATAATTATCAAGGTGTCTAATTTCATTAATTATAAAGTTGCAGAATAACTATTTATTGATTTATTATTTGGTAAAAATGCTACGGCACTAATTCGCCTTTGTCTTTTGAAGTGAAACTTCTTTGTCGACGTAGTGAAGAAATTTAGAACGGTATTAAAAAAAAAATTACGTTTTCTTGTAGCGTTTCAACGCCGGAGCTGCATGTGTATGCTTACTTATTTGACCTACTTATGTAAAATCTATAAAAATAAATAAAATTGAAGTGTCTGTTTGTAATGTCAAAATAACTGCTTTTTACTAAATGCATATGAAAGTATATAGGTTACTTATAACAAAAAACAATATTTAAAATTTTTGTCTGTCTGTCCGTCTGTCTGTTTGTTCCGGCTAATCACCGACACGGCTGGAATGATTTTGACGGGACTTTCACTAGCAGATAGTTGATGTTATAAGGGTGACTTAGGCTACTTTTATTTTAGAAAAAGAATTAGGCTACCACGCAAATAAATTAAAACCCATGAAATCCAATCGTAATAAATTCAACGCGGGTAAAAAAGTTTCACTTCGTACATGTGTACATAATTACATGCACAACGTTTTTTTTTAAAGAAATAAAGTGACAAACGAAATGACACTCTCCTCATGGTTAGTATCTACTACAGTCTATAGACACCTGTAGTCAACTTCAAATAAAGAACGCTACAGATGCGTTGCCACCCCTGAGAACTGAGATGATATTCCTCACAGGATGTAGTTATCTGGCTTTGTTTACCCTTCAGACCAGTAGACAGTAGTGCAAGTACTGCTATTTGGGGGCTGAGGGTGGTACCGATCGACACAGATAAACTCTTAGGTAGAAAATTTGTCCTAACACCTAGGTGAAGTAGGTAGTAAATTTGGGTTAAAAGTTAAAAACATTGCAACTTTATTAAACAATGGTGACAAACGAGCTCACAGTCCACCTGCTTGGAAGTGGTTGTTGTGGCCCTCCCCTACCTCTATTACGAATCAGTTGCGATCCTTACTCTAAGTTGCACCACCAGACACCTCGCGGTTTTGACAGTGACCTGTGTCACACTTATAACTATGCTAATTTTATTAATTTTTGTGCTAGAAGAGTTACTTTTTTTACCAGAATCGATTTCTATGTCACCGATATGCCGATATGAGGCAATAGATTTTCTTGCGCTGCTGTGATAAGGCATTTTACTAAAATTTCGAACTTGTCTACCGACTTCAAAAAGGAGGAGGTACTCAATTCGACTGTATGTTTTTTTCATGTGTGTTACCTTTGTTCTGCGTGAACTGATTTCGATGATTCTTTTTTTATTTCAAAGCTGGTGCTTCTCATGTGGTCCCATATAAATTTGATTAAGGTCTAACTATTTACTATTTACTTTAGAGATTATGTAAAAACATATTCTAAAATATTTTACATTTTGGGCTTCACATTTAAGTAACAAAATTAAAACTGCATCTAACAAAATTAAAATGACCTGGAGAATAATAAATAGTGAAACGGGCAAGGTCAAACCGCGAATTTTTATGCTGTAAAAAAGATTAGAGGTCTCACTAGTGTCGAGACAGCTAGATTAGTTTATTTCAGTTATTTCCATAGCATAATGTCTTATGGGATTTTGCTATGGGGAAATGCGGCTGATTCAGAAACTATTTTGTTTTACAGAAGAGGGCCATTAGAGCTATTTACAACCTAAAACCAAGAGAGTCTCTTAGAGACAAATTTAAAGAAATAAATATATTAACTTTGACCTCTCAGTATATTTACGAAAATTTAATGTATGTTCACAAAAACAAAGGTAGTTTTAGTAAAAAAAGTGATATACATTCTGGAAACAATAAGAACAAACACAAGCTAGTGATACCAGTTTCTCGACTCCACACAATCAGTAATTCATTCTTGGGGCAATGTATACGCTATTACAACAAGGTCCCGGAAAGTGTACAGGCTCTCTCTATTATCAAGTTTAAATGTTTTGTTAAGCTGAAACTGTATAAAAAGGGTTATTATAGTATAAATGAATACATGGTTGATAATAACCCCTGGGAATGAGGTGGTCGATTCCAAGCAGTTTCTAAAATAAATTTAGTACTTAAATAGTTTGTACAACCATTAATGCAAAATTTACTTTGAAAAAAGTCCCGCTGGGTTTCTTGCTGGTTCTTCCCAAGACAGAGGTTTTTTTTTCGAACCAGTGGTAAAGTAAAAAATTACTTTCAATAAGAATTACATATGTAATCTATATTGAATAAAAAATTATTCTATTCTATTCTATTCAATTCCAACCTATAGTTTTTGAGTTATCCTTTATAATATATATTGAAGTCAGTTGTAAAAAAAAATTAAAATTATTTTTATTTTATTTTCAGTGTATGTAAATCATGTCATCGCAGGATTTTACAAATTATTTACAAAGTCTGTAAATAAAACAAATTATCCATGCCATCTAGCACTATATATAACTTTAACTATATTTAAAATGAGACTTTACCTTTAACTTTATCAATGAACTTTCTCAATTAGGCTGCATTTTTTTTTATGTATGTGACGCGATATTGCATTTAATCATTATTTTTTTATAAAAAAGAGTTATATAGTTCAGGGGTGGTTCCATTTAGAGGAAAAAAATCCTTCACAAATGGAGAAAAATAGGTAATAAAGTGTTTAATGTAACTATTTAGACAGCATCCGGTTATTGCCTTGAGCTTGTAATATTTCTTATATCACTCAAAAGGGTTAAAAAATGAAACTTTTGGTAAAAAGTAAAGGCTGACTTCAAAGATTTAAAAATAATAAATAATTCCCACGTAATAGCTGCTAAAGTCGGGGCTTTTATTCTTCTATACACTATTCTCAGCAGCGACTTCAGAAGCTATTATGTGAAAATTATTTTGTATTTGATAGTTCTTTGTAATCAGCCTTTAACATTTTATTAAAAATTTATTTTTTATGATAATTTCAGCTATTCAAATCAACTTACCCTTGGCTTACTAACAAAAAAAAATACTGGAATCTAGTTTGAGGTACTGAAAGATATAGAGACAACGATTTAATATTTCCGTAACTAAAGTTTGTGAAATCCAGTGGAAACAAATTATTTTCACCGTTCCCCGTGTGTTTGCCCCGCCTGCAGTCGTAACATTTTATCATAGGTGCAATGAATATCGGGCGATAGTAAAAAAGTTGGTATTGCTTGTCGCTGTTATTTGCGAAGTTTTGCGTAATGTTTATTGTTTGTTTGTTGTCGATATCCTACACAGAAAAATGTATGAAATCGTTGTCAGAAATACTATTATGTGATTAGAGTGAACTTTGAAATAGTAATTTATAAGTGTATCACATTATCATATTATTTAGTATGATTATAATACGAATTTCGTAGTAACCGTATGCATGGCACGTAGGTATTTACAACCGACTTCAAAAGGTTTTCAAAAAACTGAAAAAAGGAGGAGTGTTCCCAATTTCGAATTTTTTTTATGTATGTTCAGCGACAATTCATTACCACGTCGTCCGATTCTAATAATTATTTTTTTGTTGTAAAAAGGAGTATCTTAGACATTGTCATAAGTTTGATCAAGATCTAATGATGGAATCCATGAGAAAATCATCAAACTCTTCAATTTGTAAACGCATCTGCACAGCATATGGGCGAACTTTTCATTGTCCCTTCAACCAATTTAAATTAATATATTCTTTGCTGTTATTCGAAGTTAGTTTTTACTTTTATAAATGATCCCGTTTCTAAATTATATTATGTTTTTTTTTTATTAAGACCACAATGGGTTTTCTTATCAACAAATTATACGACAATCTGATTATTCCGATATTATAATTTTGTTAAAATTTGAACTTAACAATCGCTTTTCTTTAGTGCATATTCACTATGTTAAATTATCTAACCTACAAACATATAATGTCAAACATCTGTGGCAATAAAATATCCAAACAAAATGCTGACTTACATTCGTGGATACTAAACTATCCAATCGCACAGAACTTTACGCCGTCTAAAACTCTCATAAAGATCCATCTATCGACGATAAAAAATTAAAAGTTAGCATTTATTAACCTTGTCTAGCCCGATCCAATATCGTTTGATCGCGTTAAACGCACGCGCCTGCTTTCACAAGCGTGAACGCTCAATTATTTGTAGGCACTACAAATAGATGTATTGTGCAAGATTCGAACCCGCGGTCCGCAGCGCAGACGCAAACGATTACCCACTGCGATACAGAGCACTCGTTATGATTTTCTTTTAATTATGTGCGAAAAATAATATACAGGTCAGAACATTTTATTCTAGCTTCTCCATAGCACACCATCAGTCCTTCGAATAATGTAAATGTATTGAGTTTTATGTAATAATAATTAAAAAACCGCCAGGTAATGGTGGCGTACGAGAATCTACTACCCTATATCATTTCGTAGGCGTTGTAACAGTTGTTAGAAACAATAGATGGGCAGCAGAATTTTCCTAATAAAAACTCAAAAAATAAAAAACTGCGGTTATCAAACTGCCCGCAAAAGATGACAACTATAGTAAATATCCCCCTATGTATAATCTATGGGGAAGGTCTATGTTCAGCAGTAGACATTTGACAGGCTGTAATAATGATGATGATGAAGAAATCATATTTTGAAACAACTCATGTAACTTGAGTTTCAAACTCACCAGGTAGCACTTAGGTATCTGTAGTCTTTTAAATATTCACAAGAAATTTCGAGAAACAAAAGGACTTGCTAGAGAAAATATTTGCTTAGGGACGTCAGGTAGCATGTCCCTTCTCAAGCGAAATAGGAACAGTTGGAAAAGATCAACATGTTGGCAACACTTCACGGACACTCAATTTAAAAAGTTTCTCCTTCTTTGTTTTTCTCTGAACAATCTTAATTAAATGCCTCTTGACTTCGAATTATTCTTGGAAAACTCTATTTTTTTTTTATTTAGAGAAAGATTAACTTTATAAATTTTTTATTTCAAGAATCCTTTATTCAAAGGAAATTATGTTTTATTTTAGTAAGATTTTTTCCAAGTGTCTATAAATAAATTTATTTGAGCCAGTCAGTTTTTGGCGTTGGTTGCGGCATTACGTCCCGTATGTATCATAAGAGGCGACTATAGTAACTTATTTTTTATAAGGGTGACAAACGAGCGCACAGTACACCTGATGCTAAATTGGTGCTGTGGCCTATAGACATCTACATTTATCCTCAATTAAGAATCAAAATGAATATGCGTTGTCACCTCTGTGGACTGAGACGGAATCCCTCGTTTCCAATAAAAAGGGCCTAACCCAGAAATCCAAGAATAATCTTATGACTTCCGATAGATGGCTTCTTCTGTTTCTTGTTCTTCTCATCGTCGGCTTGTAAAAGTCCCCTGCTTGACATGTACCTCTCCCGTTGTAGGAAGGATTTGCCTTAATCATCACGCTTGGCAGGTGGATAGACGATCGCAGCACCAGACATGGTCTGGGTATTTTGCAACTGGCGTAAAGCTGCATTTACACATTCGCGTGAGAGATGAGGCGAGCGGCGAGTCAAGCCACGAGCACGAATATGTAAACGGTGGTTCGTCATTCGCCTCGTGTATCGCGTCGCCGCTCGTGACGCTCGCATCGGGAGCGGTTTTTTTGGACACGTGTCAAAGGGTTAAAGAGCGGCAAGACAAACTTGTGTATACAAATCGCTTTCTAGTTCATCTCGTAGCAAACGGCCTATCAAGCAACATAAACAAAATGGACTGGACCAACAATAAAGTTATGATATTTTTGGAGCTTTACCAAATTCAGCCAGTCATTTGGAATCCAAAGCATGCTCATCATAAGAATAAGCAAAAATTATACAATACTTGGACTACATTAAATCATTCACTGGAATTTCCATTACATCAGTAGTAAAGGGAGTACCAGTGAACGATTTAAAATTGAAGAAAAATTATTTGATGGCTACTTGTTGTCGTACGTCGTCCATTTCGTCAAGCTAAAGTAAAAAAGAAAGACGCCTCACGAATATTTTGCCAAACAATTCGTCGAATAGCGAGGCGAATCACGCATGTGTAAATGCTGTATAAAGATATGGTTATAGTAATTGTCATACGAGTAAATTAAAAGTCATGAGATTATACCGCCACGCTATTCTCTCACACCGCCACCACACGGACTAAGGAGCGTTTTTACAAAGCAATACAACAAACAAAAAAGCAAATTTTATTTTTTGTGCTGTTTTGAATACTCTATCTATAGCTGAACATGATATTATTAATGAGTTTTCTGTAAGCTATACATAAACCATTCAAATAGTACTGTAAAATTTCTTAGTTTTTTCAAAGTGATACATCTACGACGAACAAAATTTCTCAAAACGATACATCAAACGCACTATATTCTTAGAATCTTAGAAGAAATATGCCTAAGAGAAAATAAAAAAGATTTGAAGCTTGAATGAACTGTATTCCGATTCTTGCAGCAGTCAGAATAAAAACTTTCTCATATTAACTGTTAGCAAATTTCATGGCTTCTGTAATAAACTGAGCCACATTTTTACTATTCGAGGCCATAGTTTTACGACTCCTGATAGAGTAATCAGAAGCGTGCAAAAAGACTAGCGTCAACGTGAAGTGATTGTGTCGCCCAAAGAATGCTATTAAATTTTAGGAAAACATGGACAAGCCAACGAATGGGGTAAAGATTGCTATACTTATGACATAAAAGCCACGGCAAAACGAATGATAAGGGCAAAACTGTCATTTAAGATATCCCAAACACGGATAATTCACTTTACTGTGGTCGGATCCCGAGCTACAAAAAATGTTGAAGTTCGTGTTCACGATGCATATTCTGATGCGCCAGTGACCACTGATATAAAAAGAAAGGTGTCAAATCTTTCTCGAGATTTGATTGTGACCAGTTAACTAAAACTAATATGATCTCATCAAAGAAGAAAGCATACGTCGAAAATCTAAAAATTTTGTGACATTTCTGATGACCTTGATGCTCGGGCGTTTTATGCAGATGTGTTTCAGGGTTCTGTTCCTGATGATGACAATATTCGACGTAACTACGACGACGAAGAACCTATAATATAACATGGCTCGGAATCTAAACTATTTGTATGGGGTTTTTATCAAACCGAGACATCAACAGTAGATGTATCAAGTTTGAAAAAACTAGTAGTTTTGTGATCTCATTATTTCCGTTAATTATATATTAGGTCCTTACAAATGAAATTGGCGTTTTGTACGGGAGGAATATAAAGTCAATTTTTTTTTTGTAAAATGTATTTAATTAATCAAAGTATGCACCGTTGTTATCTATGCACTTTTGCCATCTCATAGGTAGTTCATTGATCCCTTTACTGAAAAAAACCATGGGGGCGAGAATCAATAAACTCTTTGAAGACGGTTTGGACTGCCGCATCGGAGTTGATTTTTTTTCCTTGTAAGAAGTCGTCCAAATTCCGGAATAAATGGTAATCTGTTAGAGCAAGGTCCGGAGAGTACGGTGGATGTCGCAGACATTGCAATTGTAGCTCATCTAACTTAGTAGTTGTTTGTTGTGCAGTTTGTTGTGCAGGTCTTGCGTTATCGTGAAGCAGCAGTGGCCTAGAGCGATTGACCAATCTCGGTTGTTTAGCAGCTAGTTCTTCCTTCATGGTTTGCAGTTGCTGACAATAGATATCTGCCGTAATCGTTTGGCCAGATTTTAGAAAGCTGTAGTGAACGACACCGGCGCTAGTCCACCAAACACTCACAAGTAACTTTTTTTCTGAGTCAATTTTCGTTTAGGGCAGGATTTGGCTGGGTCTCCAGGATTCAGCCATTGCGAAGAGCGCTTCCGATTATTGTACAGTATCCACTTTTCATCACAAGTAATGATTCGATTTAAAATCCCTTCATTATTGTGTCGGTTGAGCAAAGTAACACAGCAGTCGACGCGTGTTTGCAAGTTCGATTCACTCAATTCATGAGGTACCCATCGTTCAAGTTTTTTTACTTTCCCGATTTGCTTCAAGTGGATTAATACAGTTTTATCACTTACCCCGAAGCCTGCAGCAATCTCTGAAGTGCTTTGTGATGGATTCGCTTCCACAAAAGCCTTTAATTCTTCATTTTCTACTTTGGTCTCCGGCCGTCCACGGGGTTGGTTGTGAAGGTCGAAATTTCCAGAACGAAAACGTTGAAACCAAAAACGTACCGTGCTTTCTTTTGCGACACCAACGCCGTACACATCATTAATCCTTCGAGCTGTTTCTGCAGCAGTAGAACTCGTACTCGTAAATATACCGAAATTTCATGTTTTCCATTGAGCGGTAATAAGCGACGCCAAAGAATAAAATAATGAGGAAAAAACAAATGAATGACTGTTTTCAAAACTCAAACGTACCAGCTAAATGAATTTATAAATTAGAATTTGGAATTCTTAACCAAAGAGGAGATATTTCAGATCAAAGTGGTCAGTACGACAAAACGCTAATTTCATATGTAAGGACGTAATATATATTGTATTTTATTATGTAAGATAATAATAACTAAGTAAAATACCTACCAAATAAACCGTAATTTTCATTAAATCTTCTTAACCATAAAGAAATAAATACATAAAACCGTTTATTGAAAAATACACTTTTTTATGATGTATCGTTTTGTAAAAACGCTCCTCTAATTACCACACGGTTTACGGAAATTATTTTTTTTTCTTGCACGGCTTCCTTTTGCAAATGGCTAGCACCTGCGATTTTCCGGACCGATATGACTTAGGAATCTTCCAGAAAAGAGCCTACTTCATTTTAATAGGCGGTAACGCACCTATAATTGCCCTGGTGTTGCAGTCGTTCAATAATATATAAAAATACACTGTGCAGACCTGAAGAAAGAAATAGGATGATCGCTATTGTGTCTACCAAATATGTTGAAGGCTCCTCAGCCTATAAAAAAGCCCTTTTCCTCCCAAAAGCCCTTTCCGAATATGTGAGACAATGAAACGTATATTATACTGCTGCTTTAAATTTTTTTTTTCAAAGTAGCTGAACTTAATGTGAAGCTGTTAGTGTAAAGAATAAAACAACAAAATATTTCAAAGTATGATTCCAAGTATGCAATCTACGTTTTAATCAACGTTGACAAGTAAAAGGCAATCAGAGGCAAGTAGTGGGTATTTCAGAATTAGAATTGAATGTAAATGTGCGGGCTTTATCGGGGATTATAGTGTTCGTGTCTGCAACTGGGAGATAGTTGCGGCCCAACGCTAGCCGTTGCTCCGTATTAATACATGTTTCTAACAACTAGTTTTAGAGAACCCGCCTTGTCCCTAAATTTCCTCAATTTAATAACCAAAATTGAAGGAATCTTTCAGTTCTAAGAGCTCAACTGTAACTGGATGTTAGAAAGCCGCGAGGCACCCATATACCGCTCGCCGTTAACAAATTTTACTGCTGCCTAATCCGCCCTTTTCGCAACACACGGATACCCCAACCCTTACATGTCTTGTTGCCGACTGCTACCAGTTATGAGGTTATTATCCTTTAATAAATCTAGGTTATGCCAGATTAAAACGCTTTTGACATAATATAATATTCAATTAATTTGTAGATCACTTCAAAATACTGTTCCAGGTTTAAGGTGAGTTCATCGTTAATTTAAATATTATATTCACAAATATGACTTAAAATTACCGCTCCTTATTGACTATAAGTGAATGCCGAAAGAAATTAAGATGTTTTTGAATTCTTTGTATTACGTTATTGTACTCAAGAATTTTTAAATATATATGTTAATAGGTATTTTCAAAACTAGTGACATACGAGTATTAATCATAAGAATGACTTTCAATATTTATAATATTATTTATAATCTATATTGCAAAAAAATCTATTTTAAAAATATGGCTTCCGATAGATGGCGGTATAAATATCTTGTTTACGCTATGCGTAAAATATCCAAAGCGGCAGCAGTGGAGCAAAGATGCGAAACGTATGTTACTGCAATCGTCAAGTCAATGCGCCTGCCAAGCATGACGATTGGGGCAAATCCTTCTACACCAGGCCCATGTGAAGAAGTGGACATGCTCTAGTATCCCATTATTCTACGCAATGGACTTTTACAGGCTTATGAGGAAGAATAAGAAAGAATAAATAAATTACTAACAAATTGTATGTGGTAGAGCCATGCTGCAGCTATATTACTGGTATAGTTGTAGCACGAATGGGTCGGCAAGACCGCGGAAGGACCACGCTCTCGCAGAATACCAGCGTAAAATAGAGCTTAACGCTGCTATGTTTCGTATGGTGAGTGTAGAGAACCGGAGACCCTTTTTGCCGGAAACGAGGCATTCCATCTTAGTCCTCACGGGTGACAACGCATCTGCATTTTGATTCGTCATCGAGGATAGATGTAGATGTCTATGGGCCATAGCAATCACTTACCATCAGGTAGACTGTGTGCTCGTTTGTCACCCTTATCTTATAACATAAAATAAGAATATTTTATACGTTCAGATAACGATTAAGCAGGCAATTCTAGTACGTGTTGAAATACGTGTTTATTTAAGAACAGGAATTGAATATTTAAACCTTCATTTGTCTGTATAAACCTCAATAAAAACGATGTTGAATTAGACTATTTGCTAAGATTATATATTAATGTATATAATAAATATTTCATTAAAATTCAAGCGATTAAAGTTAGATATCCATTTGAAAATTATAAAATATTTTCCGTCAATAATGTACATAAATATATTAGTTTCTAACGTGCATTACAATTTCATGAATTCAGTTATTATCCTATAAAGAATAGACCAATAAAATTAAAATAGTTTAGATCAAATATGTTTGCTTAATGAAGGCAATTAAATAGCCCTATTACGTATAACATTTAGGTGCCGTGAGCCGTGAGTCAGCGATGCGGCGCGGGCCTGTCAATCCGGCTAAACCACGCATTACGCTAAATGGCTCGAGTAAAATGGAATCCGGGAAAGGGGAGGAAATAGTAACAACTATGGTAGACACACGCGAAAGGATATTCGGCTACTTATGGACAATAAAGCAACGTTACAAGACTGCGGGACCCGGGAAACGAGGCTTGTTAACTGTTTAACTTGTATTGGTAAATGTAATGGTGAATTCAAAAATATGTGTTTTTCTAATTGATTTAATAGTTCAATCTAACAAAATTTCGCTCAGGCTTAAATTTTTAGTCCTTTTTCTTATTTTATTAATATTTGGTGTCCGAGTTTACGTTTGAGAAAGTGAGAGTTTAAGGATATGCAAAGTCCTCTGGCTCGTACTGGAACAGTATATATGGCTTCATGTCATTCAATACTTATATTACATGTATAATATTTTTATTTATATTTTTATTACATTTTTAATGTTACTGGCAGTAGAAAATAAATACATAGCTATTTGTCACCTCTGGGTAAAATGAAAGTCATCATTACTGATCGCTTGACCCCATTTCTCAACACTCTCCCCGAACACCTATGCGGTCACTTGACTTTAGTATCAAGATAATCATACTTTTAGCGATAAAAACATGAATTTCTCAGTCCCGTTTTACCACCATCATCATTAATGCCTATTAAAATATATATTATTAAAGGAATTTCTTAATTTAAAATAATGAATATATAGGATTTATATAAGTATATTCATCAATGCATAGGGGAAACGGATTCCCTTAGTACGTACTGTGCAGTCTCATCACAGCTTGACATACTCAGCATGGCAGTTTTATCTAATCTTTCAGACCTTCGGAAAGTCTATGAATTTTTTTATGTTAATAATGACGACTGTGACGATAAGACAATTATATAAAAAAAGTCGTCATCATTCTTTTTACTATAATAAACTATAAGAGAGGCGTCAACCTTTTCTGAAATGAGAGGACTGTGCTTAGGAGTGGGACGTATATGTAACTTACTTTATTTAAACGCATTTGAACAAGAATTGTATTGCTTTTTATCATTCTGCATCATCATCAATATCAACAGGATTCCACCTTTTCATCAGTTCAATTCTATTAATGTTCTAAAATATCGCATGCACGTTAAGTTTCGTATACACGTTTTATACTTGATAATAATGTTAAATCGTATTTTGAAATAAAATATATTTTAACATTATTATCAAGTATGAAATTTCTTTCTTTTTTAGTCTTAAATAGACAGGACTTCGAATAGTAAAGAAGATGTTTCGTAACTGTAACGTAAAAAGAATTAATAAATAAAAAATAAAAACTTAGTTATAACATTAAATACACTCTCTTATACTCCATAGCAGCTTCGAGTTTACCGAAAGTACGAGTAGGTGCGTCTCCTAATAATATTCAAACGACAAAGGCATTATCGCTATTTGACTTCACATTAAATCTTAGAAGCGGGCCATAAATAACGCAAACTTTTATCCCACTCGAAATAAGCACTCAAAAATGCAAAGAGCAGAACGGCATAGAGCACGTTCACTAAATTTATTTTGTTTCGCACAATTCAAATAACCATAACTCACCGAGCGGCGGAGCCGACCGTCTAAGCCTATCTAACGATATAATGAAACGCCGTTAAGTTCGGAAGAAGTGAAGCTTAAGTTTAGCAATGCGTATTTACTTTCTTACCTTCGAGATAAAGATGTTGCTTTTCAATTTATTGATCAGGGCGCTGCCGTGATAAAAGCTAAAGTTTAATTTGCTAAAGGTCTTTTAACTCGCTGTAAGTTAATTGTGTTTTCCTGCAATTGGCTATACTGGCCGTAAAAGAGTACGCGGGAGTGCTTGCTTATTATAATCTATCATAAAACATCTTGCAAGTCCATGAAATAACTCATAATATTTCGCTATTTACGTTATAATTCAAATATTTGAAAATATCCAAATTTAAAACATGTCCTTATATTTCATGTTATTACGAGTCTTTCAAACTTGAATTGTTCAAAAAAAGCAAGCTCATTTCCACAACTTTTTAAGGAACCATCTAAGCGTGTAACAACTGAAATTAAAAGCGCAGTTCGAACTCTGGCTCCGCCATCTTGGCTATTCTATAATTAGGTTGTTTGCATTCAGCGAGCGACCACCGTATGAATTTTACCTATTGTCTGACATTGGACCTTCGTAGCTATATCATTTTCTCGCACCTACTTACCATTTCCCTTGCCTTGCCTACGAAATGAAAAGTGAAAAACGATAATGTATTGTATAATGGAAAAAGGCCAAGTTTTGTCGCCCTGAATATTAATATCTGATGGCTTCATTGTTATAAAAAGAGATTTTTTAATAAAAAGTAAAAGCAGTTTTGTAATGACTAAAAAGAATAAAATAAATACCATATAATAGCTTTAGAAGTCGCTGCTAAGACATATAGCATAGAAGTATTAAAGCCCAATCATTCGGCCGCCAGAGCCTCGTTTCATCATAAGCAGGGACACCTGTAGATAGAGCCACGCTGCAACACGAAAGAACCCGCTCAACCAGAGAGCCACGCTTCGTAAAATAGCAGTACAATGCAGCTGTGTTTCGTAAGGTGAATGATTTCGTCATTTTACCCGAGACTCTTTTTAGTGGTAATGAGGCATTTCATCTGACTCCTCAGGGGTGAAAACTCATGTGTAGCTATTGGGCCACAGCACCCACTTAAAATCAGGTGGAGTGTGTGCCCGTTCATCACCCTTATTTGCATAAAAAAATTCTTACAGTCCAAATGCACGCTCTATCGTTTGTAAACATGATATACTTATATAAGATATTTAATAATTTTAATTAATGATCCATATATATCTACAGTAGACAGGTACATATATGACACACACATACACACACAATACTGGCCACAGTCTTAAAATATTTCTATCAAAACAACACGAGAGAAATAATTAAGTAAACAAATTCTATTCAACTGTTAACTAGCTCGTAAGAACCCTTGTTTGTAGACGAGTCTGCGTTCTTATTTGTTCTCGCATAATCCCTCTACAGTTAAACAAATGCTTTTATCGAAAAATATTAATCTCGAGATGCCGCATAATAGATATTTATGCTTGGTTGGAAGCAATTTCTACGAAGGCTTGCCAGGGCTAAGCAAGGCTTCTATATTTCAGAGTTTTATCGTTAACAAATTTAATCTAGTGATGCTGTTTACGGCCAACACAATTATCTGCTTCACTCATTATCGAGTAAATTTATTAGACTTCAGATCAGAACGTAACGTCTAGACAGGTAAACTAAATATATAAATATATTAATAGAGTTATGAGTTTTTTTAAATGTTTGAACACAATTTTAAAACTTACTTGACTGTGGTGGTGATTTAGTGGTCATTTTACTTCTTTTACAAAAACTTACAAAATTAACTAAGAAGATAAGAACTGAAATTTAAAGTATAACAGAATGTACGCAATATTTTCATTGATTTTATTTTCAACTAGCGATCCAATCCGGGTTCAATTGTGAATCTAAACTATCCAGGGACCCACTTAAACACACACAAAATTTTCATCAGAATCTGTCGAGCCAGTTTCGAGTTTTAGCGAGACTAACGGACAGCAATTGATTTTTAAATATAGAAATAATAACTTGAAAACAAATTCATAACTAACCCAACTGCCCAATTTATTATTACATTTTAACAAATAAAAAGAAAATGGTAATCTGCAAAATGTAAACTATACATTAGACACTCTGGCATTTTCTACATCATATGGCGTCTAGACGGAAAATGTTTCAGCGAAACGCCAAACGCTCAGTCGTCCGAATATTTGATTATGCAAACGGAGTAAGTACAGTAAAACCATTTCTATTGCTTCATTATATAAAGACAGATTTGTCAATGTTAATTGTGTTTATTTTCTAATAACTAACTAACTTATTTTCCTCAGAATTTTAGTTAGTTTGTGTATAATGAATCAAAACCACCTGATCAGTTTACTTTGCACGGTTATTTTTCACGCAATGACTCGTAACGAATTCCAGTTGCAAGGGATCGCAAGAAAGAATAAGACTGAAACGACGCAAATTAAAAATGGTGCGAAAAAGAAGCACTCAAAACAAGAGACGGATCGGGGGCGGGTTATGACAAATATGTGAGCCGATGGCGTTAATGAAAATGAACTTTTTAAAAATGTGAGGAGTAACCAATTTGTAAAACACGCTGTAACATTGTTTTGAAAACGGGTCCTTTTGTGTTTGATGAAATAAATATGCCTATTTTAAATTGTTAAATGATTACAATATTTTGATATCGATAAGTTTTCATTTTCAGTCAGTCAAAAGCGTGCTTTTTGCACATTGCCATCAGAACCGCAAAGCAATATTTCCATCAGAAGAATTTTAGAATGCTCTATTTAACTATTCCTTAATGTTCACGATTTAAGCGTTATTTAAAAGTGTTAAGCGTTATTATCGAAAAGAAAATTTGGAAAAAAAATCATAAAAATTTTAACGTATTGTATATTATTACTGAATTTAGTGCTTCGATAGTATGTAACAGTTTGACACCGAAACAATGCCATTGACATTTTTTAAATTAACACACAAAATTATGCTTGGAATACATTCAATAAGGACTAATAATCTTACGCTCATCAGATGTCGCTAGTTGGGACTGAGGTTAAGTTTTTTGTTATACAATGTAATTTAAAAGAAGTTAATTTTAATTAAAAGTTTATCAGTTTCTAGAGTATTATATTAATACACAAAACAATGCATCAGTGCTGTTTTCTTAAATTTTTTAGACATTTTGAACTAATTCTACTTTTAGGAATATCCATAATATGGTTTATTCATTTGTAATCTAAATAATATAAAATATAACTAATATTTCAGAAAGAAACATTAATCTACACTTTTCTAACAAATTAACTTCCTCTGCTTTGAAATTTGTCAAATATTTCACCTCATGCCGAAGTGGCGCCGCCCTGGTGGCCGAAAAAATCGTGGATGCCCTCATATATTGTATCAAATTAGGTTACTCTAGTGAAAGTAGTATTGTATAAACTACTATAAATAAAAAATAATCAATGAAACAAAATAACAACAAATTTCATCAACTTAATCGAATATCTGGATAATTGGATGAGCATCGTTTGATAATAAGCGTTGAAAAGTTATTGTGCTGTTTGTAAATGTATAGCAATGGAGTTTAGCAGACAAATGGTTTAATTAACCTGATGGCGCGGTGACGGATCGCCTTGAATTCGCAAATTTCAACGCAATTAGAAACACTTGCAAATCTCATACCAATTAGGCAGCCACCCAAAATCGCGCCCTCGTAATTGTTTTTGAATGCGTAGTTTGTGTTACGGGTGATTTATTTAGATTCGAATTGTTGAAATTTGCTTAAATACGTCCACATTACGTAACGACACTTATATATTCTAATTTTCTATTAAAATATGTATCTTCCCTGTGTAAATTGAAGAAATGGCAAGAACAGGAAAACTCCGATTCTCTACACTCACCATACGAAACACAGCAGCAATAAACTGCTATTTTACGCTGGTATTCTGTGAGAGCGTGGTCCTTCCCCGGTCGAGTCGGCCCATTCGTGCTACAACCATAAAGTAGCTGTAGCATGGCTCTACCCACAGAAATCGTAATAATAAGTTACGATTTCTGTGGCTCTACCACTTTATAATAAGACGCTGCTGGATATTAAACTTAGACAAAAATAATTAAGCAGTAATTTGGGTACGCAGTTTCAGGGTAAGCAGCTTCGTTTTCAATTTTGAAGTACGAATAACTAATTATAAATTTAATATATAAAAAATAATGTTTGTTTGTTCGTATTTTATGCGCTGCCATATCGTTCGTCAGATTGCGGTAAAACTTTTTCAACTTATTGCTTGCACTTGCGCGAAGGTTATAGGCATAGTACAATTAATTTACAGTAGGTGACGCGCGTATCGTACCGACAAATGTATTTGAAAGTTATATAAGTATCATTCAACTTCAATGAATGTATTATTATTCCTAATTAAACAATATAACTCTTCCAAATTTAATTTTAAATTTAATACTAAATTTAAAAATATATACCACATAATTCTAAAATCAAAATAGAAAGAAGACATTATTCACCCACAAACAGAAACAATATAAAACAAAGCATTCGTACTTGTTAGAAGGTACAGTTTTTGTACAGTTCTTAACAAAACGAAAGAAATCACTAGAGACGACATCATTTGAATAATTCGTATTTCTGGGACAGACAACCGTCCGCACGTTAGACTGAAGTCTGCAGCCTTGACAGCTAATTAGTGCTCTCATTGTTAAACGAATCTTTTCGCATTTTCAAGTAATCTACGCGTTTTCTTTTATTTCTACTTAAACCCAATGCTCCAAGGTCCAATTTAGTTTAACAGAATACTCAAGATTCATTAATACCTTTCTTAAATATTTCGAGTGGTGGAAAAATACAATAATCCAGTGTGAATGGCGGGCATTGTATTGGTTCAGCGTCCAGGAAGGATGTTTTGTCAAGTTGTTCCTTTTATTGCCGAATTTGCGTTTTATGGGTTGTCACAGTGGGAATCGAAAGGCTGTGGCAAAGCTACAACCTGTTTTGTCTGGCACTTTTATTTGTGACAAATTAAGAAATTGTAAAATTATAGAATTCATTCTGTTAGATAATTTTAATTTTCCTATAAAAGGTTATTCTTTATTAACCTTTTCTTTCCTTACGAGAAATAAAATTATAAACTATTATTAAAAATTAATGGTAACTGTAGTTTAATAAAAAAAAATTTGGTTATGAGCAGGAAGATATCAAGATTTTTTTATACCGAACAAAGAAATTTTTTTAGCATAATACAGATTTTATATTATTCAATAAATAAGTATTGGACCATTTAAGGAAGGGTTAAGCCCTCACTAATTATTTATGTCGCTATCCCCTGTCTTACTTCATGGTCAATGTCCAGATGCAGACGACTTTGAAATATGAATGATATTTATTATTTCCATGCAGAATATCTGACAAAGCGTGTACGGATTGTTGACATAAATAACAAATATACTCATGGAAAAATTTAGAGGAACACAAAAAAAGTTTAATTTCTCCTGTGGTAATTAATAATTATCACAGAACATTTGTTATAAATGCCATTAGAAAAAGAAAGTTTTGGAACTTTTTTTTTAAATTTTTATTTATTTTTATATAGGTATTTGAGTTTAAATTTAGGTATTGTTTAAATTTTTTTCCTTGACTTGTTTATCGTGTTAAGTGTGAATTGTTATTACAAATAAACTGAAAATGCTAGATTAATAAATTTTATTAATTAAATAATTAGATAAAATTGCTAGTCACTCTAGTTGTTACTTTAATTGAAACTGGGCATACCTACAAACATGTGGCCCAAACATTACGATTATCAAAATCTGTAGTACATCTAGTTATTAAAAGGAATCTGCACACCGGACAGTATATGTACGAGACTCATAGGACAGGGACGTAAACAGAAAACTGTGGCCAGAGATGACTGGTTCATTGTTACTAGCATGCTTAGAAACCGGACCTTAACTTCTTTTGACCTCAGTAGTTAAGGTCCGGTTTCTCACCTGAGAAAGAAGTTCCAAGAAGTTCAGGGTGTTAAAGTAAGCACAAAAACTGTGAGCCGGCCGGAATAAATTCATACTTGCCTGCGAGAGCCCCCTTTCTTCCACGTGACATCAAGTATCTCGAGTAAATTTTGCTCGCAATCACGAAAATTGGAATAACGAAGCTTGGAGTCAAGTACTATTTACAGATGAGTCCAGATTTTGCCTCAAGCCATCACCCAGGAGAGAGGTATGCTCAGTGCAACATCATTGGAAAAGAGGAATATCGAGAGTCAGTTATGGTATGGGGAGATATTTGTATGGGGGCACGGAACTCCGAGTTATTGAGAATGGGTCACTCACAGCGGCGCGATATATAACTGAAATTATAGTACCATTTGCCTAAGATAAGCATAATGCATAAGACGCATACAAACGCATTACAGGAAGAATGGAACGCAAATTTTCGAGATTTTATTGATAACTTGATTAGGAATATTCCAAGGAGGCTGGAAACAGTTCGAAGAGCTAGAGTGGGCAACACTAAGTACTGATAATAGCCCAAGTTACAGCCTTTCAAATAGGCAAAATAGGCAAAATTCTAGGACAATGACGTCACGAATTGAACAGCATGGCGGCTATCGTTTTCAAGCGAAAATTTAAAACGATAGATCAAAAGTAATTTGTATGGCACTATTCGGTTTTAAAAAATTTATATAAAAATTATAGTGGTTCATTATCACTCTAGGATTTATTTAAAACACTTTTTGAAAATAGGTGCAATACACTATTATTATAATATTAAGAAATATTTGGCATAAATATTATAATATTATGCAGTTATACAAATACAGACGTGGGGTTCAAAATTAGAATTTAGTTTAAAATAAATAAAAACAATTTAATGGTACTTTTGATCACGTGGAAAATATTGATAGGCACGATAAAATACAGAATGTTATTTTTTCACATTTTAGTTATTTCGATTCCAGACTCAATCTAGTAGTGACTTTATCCAATCCCGCGAATATAGTTCTAATAGTTTTTAAAATAAAACAAACTTTTATTTCAAAAAAATCAACAACTTTACTGATGACTCAAAACGTTCATTTCCCTCTGTTGTCTCTTAAGCACCCACGGGATGATATGGGGTAGTGAAATTTTACGCTGCCTACACGGCTACAAAATAAGTTATTATATTTTATTTAAAAAATATTAACTAAAAAAAGGTAAACAAACCAAAAAATTTTTTCATACATATTTTCACTTTCGATCACCTTCAGTGTCACCAAGAGCGCAGAGACCGCAAGAGTCAATAAAACCGATTTCGCGGCGAGTGCAGAAACGAGGGTGCCCGCCGCGGTCGCGCCACGGACGTGACGTAGCACTTGACGACGGTCACTTTATTGCTGACCTCTGTCTGCCTCTTTATTCCTAATCACCATTATCGAGTTGCATTTTCGTAAAAAAGATTTTTCTATTGTTTTTGAGGTTTCTATTATAACATACAAAATCTAATTTTTATTGTTCAATCAAAAACTTTATTAAACAAAGTTTGTATAAACAGGGTTATTATAATATTAAGGAATTTATGGATGATAATAACCCCTGGGAATGAGGTGATCGCTACCAAGCTATTTCTAATTTGTTTTGTGTGGTTAATTGTGTAACATACATGATTGTAAGCTGTTTTTTTTTTAAAGTCCAGCTGGGTTTCTTGCTGGTTCATCCCAGGACAGAGGTTTTTTTCGAACCAGTGGTAATTAAATGAAAGAGTGACTTTCAATAAGTATTATTTATAATATACATTAAATAAAAAAGTTTCTGTTTCTGTTTCTAAGTTTCATAAAAAATCCGATCGAAAGAATAAATACAAAATCACAGACATACTCCTTATTTCATTTAAATAATTTAAATGAAATATTATATAGTATATAAATTTAAAAATCCTACTATATATTGTATATATTATATCCATAACCGCCAACAAAGATTTGTTAAGTACCTATATTAAAACATTTTATTTAACTATCGTATTTAGTAAAGCTGGATGCTTTACTAATTAAGTTATGCAGGAACCTCGGTCCATTAGACGAAAGACAAACAGCCGGCTAGCAGTTATTATAATCTCTCATCAAATTTGCTTGACCCATGCTACGAGTTAGGGAGTATAAAATTTCGGGTCTTGAAAATTTACTTTTAGTTGCAAATTTTTTAATCTGATGCTTATGCAGAATATCCACCTTAGGTGGCAATCTATGAAGGAAGCTTATGTTCAGCTTTTGACGTTTAGGACTTTTGATAGACTGTTATTGTTTAGGACTTTTAACAGACTGTTATGAATGCATGAATGATTATATGAATAAATGAAATAAGGAAGCGTTTCAATTATTAAATCAGATAACTCATAAAATATAAAATACTAGATAGAAAACGCGCAGTTCAGCGACAGGACTTCCGATACTCCCATCGCCAAGTCGCCTGCTAACTGTGTTGGCGGATCCTCCCTACTATGTGAGACACCCATGTCCAGCTATGGACTGTTAGTAAACGAACATAGGCCTCCCAAAAGAGTGCCAATATATAGGAGATGACCAACAACAACTTGAGAACACCACGATTGTCTATTATGACAAATCACAACAGTTTCAAAGACACACACACACACACACATATATATATATATATATATATATATATATATATATATATATATATATATATATATTTATATATTTATATATATATATATATATATATATATAAACTTACACATATTAACATGTACTACGGTCACCCTAATGACTAACCAACTCTGGTTCTAAGGACCACTTAAATACGTAAATAATATTTTAATATGCCGTTACGTATTTCTATGGTAACTTGGTAACGCCACAACAATGCTTTGGTAGTATGGGTAAGTAAACCTTTCAAGAAAAATACATTCTTGGAAAAGGCAATATTAAGCAATTGATTCTGAATGTTGATTAAAAGAAGCTACTCATAAAACGGTGCATTCAAAATTGTATTTATGACTGAGAAAGGTACCCCTTATTTTCTTAAACTAAAAAGCAATGCCTAATGATTTTAATAGTGAATGATTATTTGTTTTTACGAAATATGAAACAGAAATGCTATAAAAACTTTCCTAGATATCAGCTGCATATAATATACTTTACTGCTCGTTATTGTCGCCAATATCTCGCTAGCAAATCTATTTTCACCTCTACGTCTGGATTATTGAATAATTGTACAGATGAGTACATGTAGGGGAGTCTAAGCGCCTGGCCATTTAAACTTTTCTAACTACGGAGCACGGAATCTCGTTACCGGCGGATTATTAAATATTGAAACAGAGTCCGTCCGATAAAATCTGCTGCCTAGACAACGTATAAATCCGGCGAGTATCAAAGAAAGAGAACAATGACGGTTTTAGGGATATATTCATCGGGCAATTCATTATATTCTTCGCTGTGTGGCGATTTTACCAGAATCTCTTTTAAGGATTGCCAATAGAACGTTTGTTAATATTCATAAGCACGAACCATCCGTTGTGTACGACAACTGCATTAGATGATCCATTTGTAAACACTCTCAATTGAAGGATTAGGAATTGGAGTGGACTGTATAAGGTACACAAACCTTTCTGAAATTCTAATTTGCAATTGCACGGTTTTAACACATTTTTACAAAGGACAATGCCGGATCGTGCCCCTTACAGAAACACTGTATTTACAAATTTATTTTGTAATACCAATCACTCATATTATATATTCATATCAATGATTATTTACGTTCTATTAACGTAATGTTGCTTAATTTATTAGGCTTTGAAGTAAAATGGTTATCAGTATATGCATCTCAATTTATTAATCGATGAGTAAAGATAAAAATAGTTTGAAATTTAAAGTTAATTATCATTTTTGTGATCAAAATACAAAAATTATGAATACCTATATCCTATAACACAGAATAAATAATAGTACTATGTATTATAATAACAACGAAATTTTAGTTTACGCAGGATAGTGCCAACAATTTCGATATAGGTTATTTGTTTTTTTAAACATCACAGTGATAAAAGAGCTAATACTCTCCTTCAACAAACTTTTACCGAATTAGCAGTTGAAACGAATATAAAATTTGAAGAACATAGAGTTCCGTAAACAAACATTTTTATGCACTATATGAATTGGACTTTTTTATAGAACATGGGTGACAAGCGAGCACACAGTCCACCTGATGGTAAGTGAATGCTGTGATCCACAGACATTTAGGTGTATCTTCAATTTAGAATCAAAATGCAGATGCGTTATCACCCTTGATGACTAGGATGGAATGCCTCATTTCCAGTAATAAGAGTCTCCTGTTCTCTACACTCACAATTAACACATCGGTATTAAGCTGCTATTGTAAGCTGATATTTTGTGAAAACGTTGTTGTACCCCGGTAGAGCTTACTCATTTATGCTACAAACATAATATAGCTGCTGCGTGGCTCTACCACGTTATAACGTTAAGGTTACTTACAAAAATGAATAAAGTGATCACCACATTTTTTGAAGACAAAGGGACACACAATACAAATATACACTATGTTATTTGTATCAGATATCCTAGAAGCCAAAGAAGTCAATATTTGATGATACAATACACAACGAACAAAGCATAGGTATAGGATAGAGCCAGTGTCATGAGAGTATCAGATTTTGCACTGCATAACACCAGTACGAACAAAAGCGTTACTAATGATTTCTTATATTTACGCGAACACTACACATTGAATAAAACTATTTTTACGGATTTTATCGCGTTTAATTTTACTATTTTGATTCCCGACGTTTCGGGTGCTTTACAGCAACCCATGGTCACGTGGGGGACTGAGATGTTTGACGTCCCGATGTCATAGTTAGCCCGGCTACCTTCTTTTTTTTTTGGTTCGATCTGCGTTTAAAAATTAATATTAAAAAACTGAAGGTAGCCGGGCTAACTATGACATCGTGACGTCAAACATCTTAGTCCCCCCCCGTAACCATGGGTTGCTGTAAAGCACCCGAAACTTCGGGAATCAAAATAGTAAAATTAAACGCGATAAAATCCGTAAAAATAGTTTTATTCAAAAGCGTTACTAGTAAGAATTACTAAATACATATAAGTTAACTCGCTTGTGGTGTAAGTAAGAGAACGAATGAAAGGAAAAATAATACGTTGTGGTGGGATGATGAGATTCGGATGGAAGTTGAAGCAAAGAAGAGAGCATGGCTAGATTTACTGGCAACCAAAGCTGGTAATTCTGGCGGTATGAATGATGAGATTGAAAGAAAAAAGGCAGACTTTAGACTTATAAATAAGAGAGTAAAAGAAGTTGTTGAAAGGAAAAAGCAAGAAAGAACGGATAAGAATGATAGAAGGATATCTGATAACTTCCAGGCAAATATTAAAATGTTCTGGAAACTCGTAAGAACTGCTAGGGAAATTCAAAACAGCCTAGAATGAATGCTATACGAGACGAGAATGGCTGTATGCTGAATGATGAGTTTCGAATTTAAAGAGATGGAAGGAATACTTTGAAAGCGTGTTTATGAGTGAAGGGTCGTCTGAATTAAGTGAAAAGAAATTTCGAAAGAAGTGGAGAGAGGTAGGAGATAAGTGTAGATGAAATAATGAAAGCAATGAAAAGCATGAAAGCAGGTAAGGCAGCCGGATATGATAGAGTATCACTCGAAATGCTAAGGGCTGGAGGAGGTGGTGGCAGCCTGCTGTACACCTTGTTTAATTTATGTTGGGAACTGAAGCGGGTACCGGAAGACTGGTGCAAAGCCGTTATAGTCCCAATATATAAAGGAAAAGGGTCACAGCAGGACTGTAAAACTACCGTGGTATCAACTTGCTTAGCATTGTGGGTAAACTGTATGCTAAGGTGTTAATTGAAAGAGTTATGGAAGAAACTGATGGAAAAATTTGGGATGTGCAAGCTGGATTTAGAAAGAATGGGGTGTACGGATCAAGTATTTTCCATGCGCATGATTGGAGAAGTTTTTGGCCAAAACCAGAAAGTTTTGTGCTTTCATGGACTTGGAAAAGGCTTATGACAGAGTGGACAGGAATGTGTTATGGCAAACACTTAACTCATTTGGTTTGAGCGCTGGTTTGATACAGGCATTGAAGTCTCTTTATAGGGACTCTAGTGCTTGTGTCAGGATCAACAGGGTCTACTCGGACTGGTTTGGCATCAAAAGGTGTCAGACAGGGCTGTGTAGCTTCCCTGGCTGTTTAACCTATTTATGGACAGTTGTTTGCAAACTTTGAAAGTTGAAGAATGTGGGTTGAGAATGGGTGAGTTAACCGTCAAATGCCTTTTGTACGCCGATGATCAAGTCATATTTGCATCGTCGGCGGCCGAGTTGCAAATGATGGTTACTTTAATGAACCGATCATTAAAGAAAAGTATGAAAGTGAACGCAAGTAAGACGAAAGTGATGGTTTTGAAAGAGAAGAAAGTAAAACGTTATGAAATAAGAATAGAAGAGTTGATTGAGCAAGTGGATGAGTTTGTATATTTGGGATGTTTATTTAGTAGGGATGGTAGATATGATAAGGATATAGAACGACAGTGAACGCAGGAAATAGAGTGAATGGGGCTCTACACGCTATTGTGAAGAGTCAGAATGTGTCAAAAAGGCACGTTTGGCAATTCACAATGCTGTGTTATCCCTACTTTAATGTATGGTAGTGAAAGTTGGGTCTGGCAGAAGAAGCATGAGAGTAGAATAAATGCTGTAGAAATGCGTTCATTAAGGAGTATGCTAGGGCTGAATCTGAATGACAGGGTGAAATAGTGTGATAAGAAAAGTGTGGTTTGCAAGATGACGTTGTGACCAGGATTAAGAAAGGAATGCTTCAGTGGTTTGGTCATGTAGAAAGGATGAACGAAGAAAGAGTGACAAAGCAAATTATGCTGCAAGTGAACGGCAGAGTCGGAAAGGACGCCCTAGACGAAGGTTTATCGACCAAATTGGCGATATATTGAAATGGGCCAGATTAGGAGTACCTTAACCGACGAGCGTGTATGCGTAGATATATGGATGTAAAGGAGGCGAGAGGTGTGCCAGGATCGTGCCAAGTGGAAGTCCGTAGTCTCTGCCTACCCCTCTGGGTGACAGGCGTGAGTGTTTATGTTATGTTATGTTATGTTAACTCGCTTTGTCAACTATAACATGACACCAGTACGATATTGTGACTTTTTCCTCCATTCTAGAAATTTTACAAGTTTGTTGATAAAGCTTATTGCGTCACTCTTTACCTTCAGAAGTGAAAAATGGCCTGTGGAAAACTGCTTGGCTACTCGTGTGATTTGGAAATTCGAGCCCTTTGTCAACCATTGGGTGGTAAGCATAACTACTGAGTGTTGTATATACATATTTATTAACCAAAAATTGCTACTATTATTATTAACATAATTTATAGTTTTACTTCTAGACTGTAATTATTTGTATACTGCTCTATTTCCTACAGACTACAATATGTTAATTATTCAGTTTATGTAAGAAATTCTTAGTTGTTGATCACTGATCAGTGATCACATGATCAGTCTGAGGGTAATATAAATTTTGGGAAGCAAAATATATTTACATTTCAATTTACTTATTTTTAATTTATTGGCATTATAGGTATCTAATCTGCCTCCACGATACGGGAGAAAATCCTAGTGTGGAGGTTATTTAAAAAAAAGAATATTAATAGCATTCTATAAATAAAGTATGACATTTCCCGTAAAATATTATTTTATTGGTTTACTGTGTTTTGTACAATATTATTTTATTTAAAGTAACAGTATACCACGTTTCTTTTTGTAAGCATATATTTATTTATAATATTTTTTCGCAGTCAGAATCCAAACAAAGTCTACTTACGTTAGGACTTATTAGTATAGTATGTGCATTTACAATATTACTCCCTTGAAGATTTATCAAATCTGCTGTTCGTAACTCGATAATAAATTAAAAATGTAGCAAATAGGAAAAAAATAATTAAACTTTTATATAGAACATAAAAAATACTACTATTAAATATCAAACATTTTTCAAAAGCGATAAAAATGCGCAAATTACAAGGTGTAAAGAGCCCAAAATCGTTTTTTAGCTCTCCCGTAAACCTCACTTTTTGAGTTACGATGTTATTCGATTCGTGTTGATATGTTGTAACATCTTTCAAAAAATTAAGATGAAATTCTCACAGTCTGATATTAAAGTGACTTTCTTACGCTTCAAATGGCAACACAGCAGTGAGTACATTGCTTGATTGTTCTAAATGTAATTGTGACTCCTAGACCAACCAAATAAATTATCGAAGATATTTGGAACGACAACATTTAGTACGCTTAAAGGCGACTTGTTTGTAATTTCTTTTTGAAACGATGTAGGTAGTATCTATTTAAAAAAATCAAATCGTCACTAAGCTAAATACAGTACGTTTATCAGCATCCCAACACCCGAGGGTGGTTAATTGTGAAAAGAAATCTTTGCTCTTTGTCAGCCGCGTGCAGAGAGGGGAAATATTGATTTCTTTTGTTTTATGCTGATTGAGACACCTTCGCGATCCGCGATCCCGACGCCCCTACGCTGTGAACGCTTGAGAAAACACTTTATTTCAAAAGCGAATTGTAAAAATCTGTAACGGAACGTATTAAAGTGGAAGGTGCAACAATAAATACAGAGCTGTTTCTTGTCCTATTCTGGATAATTATTAATGTATGTATGTTTATGACTATGAAAATATTAATATACCTACATCACTTTATAACTATATCTTGAACAGCTATTATATATGTAAATTTTCCTCCTTTTCTGCCGTCTTACTTATTTATGCCGCAAAGCAGCAGTGCGTGCACAGCTGTGTTCCGGTCTGAAGAGTAGAGTCATTATAATTACCGATTATAAGGCATTCTATCTCAGTCCTTAGAAGTGATAACGCATCTGCTGCTTTCTTAATTTAAAGTTAGTTGCAGGTGTTCATGCGCTGCACTAGCCACTTCTTATTATTATCAGGTGGACTGTAAGTTCGTTTATCACTTCAATCTCTATATATAAAAATCAATTACTGTATTAACTCGAAAATAGCTGGACCGATTTTGATGAATTTTTTTGTGTGTGTTTGAGTTTGTCCCTGGTACGACGTTTCACAATAGGACCCGGTAGGTGGCGCTGTTTTCGAGATCCAGAAATCACACGTGCGAAGCCGGGGCTAATCGTTTTATATAAAAAAATTTTTTTTTAATAATAAGGCAATTATTACCAAACTAGTAAATTTCGTTTTAACAGTTCTTCAATTATAAAACATTTTGTTATATATTGTGTAGCAGCATATTTTCAATAAAAATACTAAAAATACTTAAGTAATGACACATATTTTTCAAAATAACGGGTTGTTTCTTGGAATGTCTTTGAAATATTATTCTATGTAGGGATGGTAAACTACAAAATAGCATTTATACAAAACATGTACGAATATAACAGTTACACATTACCACTATTAAATGACCCAAAACATCAATCTTCGTCAATTCAAACCTCAATCATTTCTTACATCGATGAGTTAAAAGTATTTTTAAAGAGAAAAAGACTTTAAGTATACGGTAATAAAATCTATAACGTTTTGATGTTATTTCCAGGACATTATGGTAAGCCAATCAACATTAGTCCCTTTGGCGATCACTTCTAGGCTCATTTCTCTCGTGATTGACTAGGACTTAAGAAAAATTAGATTGCCACCTCAAGGAGCGATAGCGTCGACGATTTTTTTACTGCGTCTTTGCTAATGGAGGTCTGTTTTATCTCGAGGCCCTAATGTTCTTATGCGGGCGACAATAATAGGATTTTGACACGATAATGAAAAGTAGATTGCCGATATTCTTCAGTGATCAGCTGTTTTAATATGAATTTTTTTTATTAAAATTTGAAGATAATTTTTGCGGGAAATATTACATGTTTTATTAAATATTTAAATTATTTTCAAGAATATTTTTATTATTTTCAAACAATTAATATCCATTTGTTATATTCATAGCAAATTTGATTATTAAGGAAACTTTTCACTATGAATTGTAATCACAAATATACAAAAGTTACAACATACGAGTAATATATTTTTTGTGCTTTCTCTTAAGGTATTTCTCATAGTAATAAGCTCCGAAAATTGTTTAACTTACAATACCGGTTGTCTGTGGCATAATCGCCAGATCGTTTATGCATTCACTAGTGGTCTTCAATTATCGATCACGAATCAATTTTTCAATTCCATCTCGAGATTTCTTCCTTATGCTTTTACAAAGAGGCTCAAGGAGCACTCTGAGGACCGAGGGCCTGACGTCAGCGGCGACTTTAATTGCGCAGCACTTCGTTAACGGCCGACTTGATGGCATTTTTAATGAACACCCGAATTAATGTAGTGGGTGAAATCGAAAATCGAAGTGTGGACACCCTCGCAAGAGCGTGCAATTCACGACTTGTTTGCTTAGGATTCGATTTCGATCACCTATTAGGCTCTTGTTTTAATTTGATATACTCGTATAAAACAAACACGTCTGATAATGGCTTCGGTTTAGTTTAACTTTTCGTCCGAATACAATCTGGGCGTTTTCAAGGCAAGAGTGAATAGGCTTTTGTTACGCTAAGACAGTGCGATTTACTATCTAAGACTGCATCACCCCTTACCACCAGGTGGGATTGTGGTCAAGCACTCGCTATATAAGTAAAAAGAAAAAAAAACTGTTAAATAGTTTCAGAGTGTAGAATGATTTTAAGTACTAAAACTAAATGAGTCATAACCCTCATTTCGTTCCTAGGGTATCGTATGAGGCGATAATGAGGTGTGTCAGAGAGATTTCGATGCCACCATTAAATGGCGGTAGAGCCATTTCATATATTAACCGATTCGCTGTCCCGTGTAGTGCCATCTGTAGTATCATCTTGTCTTACTATTGTGTCTGAAAATCGGACAGTGAAAGTGTTAAGTTAGAAGTAAGATGGATACAAGACCACCAACGAGAAGCAGTGTCAGTGGTAAGAGACGTCTGGTGATATGATCACCCAACAGATAGTTAAACGTAGCAATTAGGACAAATATAGAGGGTTTTGCTATGGAGATGTCCATTTCCTGCTGTGGACTGATTATGGATTGATGTAGAATAATACTCACACAAATGGATACTTCTCCAAATCTCAGTTTTTCTACCGACTTCAAAAAGGAGGAGGTACTCATTCGACTGTATGTTTTTTTTTAATGTGTTACCTCATAAATTTTTTTTTGGGTGAACCGATTTCGATGATTCTTTTTTTATTTGAAAGCTGGTGCTTCTCTTGTGGTCTTATATAAATTTTATCAAGGTCTGACTAATAATTTTTGAGTTATTCTTAATAATTTATATTGAAGTCGGTATAACAAAGCTTTAATTTTTAAATTATGATGTTATTTTTCTTCAAAATCGTAAAATTTTAATTTGTAATATGGCGTACCGTGTAATGTGCCGTGTAGTAGCAGCGTTAGAGAATCCTTTACTCCATATTATCCCGTGGGTATCGTAAGATATGACAGAGGAAACCTTAAACAGGAGATGGGAAGCAGTATCTTGATAGCATCTCAAAATAATAATAAAAAACTACGGTTGTCAACCTACCTGCTATGGCAAATATAAAAAAATAAAAATAGATTTAAGAACTTTTCCATTTATTCGCATTAACCGTTATCGCAAGTTTTGCTATATGTCTATGTTAAGCACAGCTATTTCTTGCATTTCGGGATCCAATCAACGTTTTCAATTGATAAAAACTTTGAGTCATTTGTTACCATCGGCGGATCCTAAATAAATATGCTAAAATGAAATGTCTTATTTTAAGACTTTTACGAAACGGAAGTCCAATACTAAACACTCGAAACAATCGAGATGAGGAGGGATTGTGAAATAAAAATTCTTCGCCGTGAAGATTGACAGGTGCGTCTTAATAAGACCGGCGACAGCTGGTGTTTGAAGAAATGAGAAAAGGTAAATTGCGGACTTTTTGAATTGTTGGCATTAACGAGAATTATTACGCTTCATTTGCCAATATTTAGTAGTCAGTAAGTCTAAATTATGAATTTGTTTAAAGCATTTATTTTTTAAATATAGGTAATTAAATAACAAATCAATTCATTCACTATACATATACTTTCGATATTATCAAAAATGGACAAACGACTATAAGCTAACGTGAAACGAGTACTATTACTAAGATTTTATACGAATAGACAAAACTTATATTTTCATTCAAATATTTTCTAACTGTATAATCTGAACAGATAATTTCATGGTCCAACATAGACAATGGAAGGGTTCCGGCCGCAGTCTGACATCCAGCGCCGCGCCGCCACTTATTCCGCTGGCCTAAGCAAATTTTCGCCCGGCTCTGTTGGTTTTTCCCCGGATTCCTATTTCTTCACTTCTGATTATATTATTCCATACTTTATATAAACAATAGCTTGTTCGCTTCCAACCCTTTACACTATTTCCAGTCATATTGAGCTTATTAACATGGAGTAAGACTTATAAAGAAATTTCAAATTATAACGTTTGGTTAAAATTGTCTTAACAATAAATGTTCTATGCTCAATTAGGGACATTAAAACTACTACTAACTAACTATTATCAATAATGAAATGTAAAGTATTAATAGGATTAAAATAATTACTGATACTCGCGAGGCAAGAGGGCTGGTTCTTTTCACCCCCAAATGCTAAGTATAGCGATTCAGCAAATAAACCCACCCAGCGTTTTTGGCACTTATATCGAGGTGTGTAAGACTGCTCGACAATTTTTTATTGCAATAAATTAGGGCACCCCCACTAGCTGGAGTGAAGACCTGATAAAAGATGCAGGAAGTCGATGGATACAAGTGGTTCAAGACCGTGCTTTGTGGCATTCCTTGGGGAGGCCTATGTTCAGCAGTGGACCTATGCAGGGCTGCAACGATGATGATGATGATTGTAATAAATATTGTTATTGTTATTTTGTGTGAAAATAACGATATTATTTTTATTACCAATTAACAAGCAAATATTAAGATAACAGAGAATCTTTCAAGCTTAAGAAAGAGCAATTAAAGAGAAAAATTCATATGCTTATTTAAAATGCTTTTTAAACCTATGCTAATAAAACCAATGATGGAAAAGCTATTCAGTAGAATACATTTACATTGTTGCAAACGTGTATTTAATTAGCGAATCTAAAACAAAAAGCAACAAACGCAGAACTAAAACTATAATTATTATACAGTCATACAATTTTCCAAAAGACTATTTAATGGGATTTATATACGTGTAAAACCACAAAAACTACCACAAGGCATAGTTCTGAGCCACCTCTGTCTCGACTCCCTTCTTGTATTCTCAGGTCATCACTACGTCTACGATCTGCTGTCTCACACAGCAAAAGCAGCAGAACCTAATTTCATTGTCAACTACTGAATATATTCCATGCACCCATAAAGACAAAGAATACAAATAAGCGTACTCCACATCATTGTAGCTTTTTATAAATATTTTTCCGGAGTTCTAACCGCTGTAAAAGGTTTTTGTATACGTTGCTTTTTGGCTCCTTTTGGCAGCTAATCCAATATTGACCACCCCGGTAGGCTATTGACTTATGTTTGTGTTACTCATAATATTTCAGCGGGTGCCTTTTATTATTCAAAATATCAATTTGCTTTCTTTTGCTTAGTAAAGGCGAAGTATTAATTTTATTATGTTTACCCAACATTTCTAACAAAATTTATACTAGACCTTTTTTGATGGTATTGAACTTTTAAATAAATATAAAATGTAAAAATTTTATTAGTAAAGAACACCTATAATAAATTACTACATCATATAACTTAAATTTGCTACTTTAAGTAGTGTCTTAAAACTTAGTAGATTTTCTATTTTAAGTAAAATTTGATTTTCGTATTTCAAGTTAAGTAAAGTTGCAACCCACTACAGGGCACAGGCGAGCTCTACCTTACTCTGCGGCACAGGCCTCTCCTCATTTCTGGGAGGGTTGTGGAGCAATGTGTCTGCCGCGCTGCTCGAGTGTGTGTTGAGAACTTCACATACCTTCGAAATATTTTTAATCCTTAGACATGTAGGTTTCCACACGATCTTTTCCTTCACCGCCGAGCACAAATTAAATTTTAATATTTAAGAAAAAGTATAAATATAACATAGTATAATAGTGAATATACAATTAAGATGATCGCCATTACCATGATAATATTCTCATACATTATTTTTTGAAATGTTTGTCTAATTATAGTGTTGTCAACACTTAAATTGAATTAGAATGCTTATTAAATTTTACGTATGTATAGATAAAATGATGCAAAAAATCGCAATTTAGTGCATTTTTGGATAATATAAGCATTTATAAGAATGGCCTAGCTGATAACTTAATTCAAAATATTATATTATATTATAGCTATGGAAACAATACACTTTTGCACACGCACAATATCATCATGACCAAGACTTTAATTATTATTTCTTTTTATAAAATATCACAATTTCCTTTCTATAACAATGAGCCTGCGGCATCTAAATGTTAATCTTTGGTCAGTCGCGCAAAAATTATGTTTTTCGGACACGACCTGAAGTTATTGGAATGGAAATAAGCAAGCTTCATTTAACTTATTCGCAGTAAATTTACAATATTATTTAATCTGCATGATTAATATTGCTACGAACTTAAAATTATTAAAATAATTTTTTAGAAAACTCATATCGTCTAAATTTAACCGTAATTATATTTTAATAATTAAAAATAAAAATTTATACAACCGACTTCAATATAAATTATTAGAATAACTCAAAAACTATTGGTCAGACCTTGATCAAATTTATAAGAGACCACATGAGAAGCACCAGCTTTCAAATAAAAAAAGAATCATCGAAATCGGTTCACCTAGAAAAAAGTTATGAAGTAACACATAAAAAAAAAGAAAAACAGACAGTCGAATTGAGTACCTCCTCCTTTTTGAAGGCGGTAGAAAATTTCTTTTGTACCTTTTTTAACTGCTCTGTTTAAAGTTTTAAGTATCTAGGTCATCGGGAAGTTAGTATAAAATTGATCGAAATATTTGTACCGAACAAACAAACGGACAGACAAGGCAATGATTTTATATTGCACTGTCATGTAGTTTTGAGTTATTTTAAAGTTTCAGATAAAATTTGTTCCGAACAGACAAGAAAGCGAATTAATAAAAATGTTGTTAAAAGTGTTTTCTGTGATCATCTTTTTCATCAGCTCATTACTATTGTTGGCCATGAACCTCTCCCGTTTTAGATAGGACTGCCGTGATCGCATGGCAGATTGGTTATCGTAAATCCAAACGTCTGGCCTATTTGAGGCATTTAGCATTTTATTGAGTACATAATGTATCGAGGGTCATACGGTCTTTTAGGCCTTTCCCATAGATACTCACAGAATGATGGATTTTCTTATGCCTCTATAATACGGCATATGAGGCTCTTGATCCTCATTTTAGTGACAGAAAAATAACAGTCATAACCGTTTAATTCAAACTTGTATTTTAATATTTATGACATCGTAAAATTAAATTTAATTTATTCGCCACTCATAATGGCTTTTAAAAATCTCGTTGGCACCATTTCGGTGCCGAAAACGCTTTAAAAGGCTTCATTTTATTTCGCGTCAATTTCTTCAAAGCGAAATGACTCCAATTTGAATATGTAATAGCGGCTTAGGATAATCGTCGCTGGCTTACACTAATAAAGGCTCTCCTATTTTAAAATGGGAATCGTCTCAAAAGAATCGAACAATCGTTCGATTCGGGGGTGGAATAATTTATTCGAGTGTAGGCCGCCATTTTGTGGTGCTCTTCGCTATCGCCGGAAGACGCTTCAAGACATTGATGCTGATTCTTTTTTTATTATGCTCCCTTCGTTTCTTAAAGACGCTAATATAAAGCGGCCATATATAAATAATCCGCCTTTGTAAGGACTTGATTCAGTACAGACAGGAAACGGTGCGACCCTCGCCGACGGAAAACAATCTAAATTACATTTTCACGCAACTTCAAATGTCTTATTAATTGCATAAGACTACGATGCAATAAATTTTCTTTTAACGTTGTCTTCTCTTAATTTGCTTAGTAGTTTGTTGAACTTGATTGTCTTATATTCTATGTACTTTAAATACCAGGTATACACATACAGCATTGACCAAAACAATCAAAACTGAATTCGACAACATAAAGCATACAATAAAGCGTAGCCCCTGTATAAAAAACCCTGCAATGTGTCACATTGAAACAAATATATTTGCAGTCAAATAGAAAATACCTGGTAGGACATGATTTAGAGGAGCCGTTTAGACATTTCGCGATACCGTCATCACCTCGCGAATGACCCGCATCCCTCAAGCTCCGCGCCAGATAATACAGGGGATAGTGTCGCTATCCCCCGGGGATTTGTCAAACAAATGCCTCACTATGTATCGAAAAAAATAGCCGGCTCACTAGTGGCCGTTAAGGGTATTTATGGGTGATTCACGGAAGATTTTTTTATTAATAAAACGTATATTATGCGCACAAGTGCGTTTTATGTCGCAGAGCGTCCTTCCTCGCAGATATTATCGTCCATCTTCGGACATCTAATAATATTGATTCGATATTTAGAATGTTTTCGTACTTTTGTATAGGTATTGAAGTGCCAGAATATCTTATTATATTAACTAGCACATGTCTATTAATTGTTCAATATAATTTACGAAAAGAAAATAACAAACCACAAACGGTAATATAAAACAATTACGAGTACTATCTCAAATTTTCCAATATTATGTGCTTGTGTCATAAACGAGTAAACCTGAAATGAGTTTCTATGGCAATATGTATATTTAAATTCGCTAGTAACATGTGCTGATATTCTAAAGTACTAATATGTAAATGGTATTGTATTTTGGTAATTTGTTACTTACTTTATAACATAGTAGATTAGCTCTACCTACTATTTTAGTTAATGCGTTTACTTTGCATAATAAATACAAATGCAATTCTACAATATGATGGTTTTGTTTTTATTTTATGTTTAAGAAAAACAAGAAAAATTGTTGACATTCAGGTAGCTTCGATATGACCATGTTTACTCCGCACTCGCGTCAGAACAAAGCAGTTATGCAAACAGAGAGATATTGATACGAGAACTTTGTGACTGAAGAAAAACAAAAGACGCATTTCTATAAATACACGTCAGTATTGACAATGTTTGGAGACAATATTGATAAGAAAGCTTAAACAGAAAGAAAATACGAAACTAAATCGTTCCTCATCTTATTTTATTGTAGTTTTTATTTGAACAGATGAATATTAAAACTAACTGCTTCATTCGTTTAGTGGTCATAAGAGTGACTGCTGATCGTGTTATCTTGGATGGGAACAAAAGTTAGTTATTGGGTTTTTCTGTCAAGAAATTCCTAGAATTAGTCGTTGAGAAGTTTTTTTTTATAAATCTGAACTTACAGACCATTAAGTGGCTAATATGGTCCATGAACAGACAACAGAAAACAAAGCATCCAACTGAAAACACCGAAGCTACAGATGCGTTATCTCCTCTAAGCACTATGATAGAATGCCTCACATCCTCTAATAATTCTGACTCTGTATAGTCCTCAGTCCAGAACGCAGCAGTGCAAGCACTTTCATGTGGCGGCAGAAATATGTAAGAAGAAGGCACATACCTAGACAGGCTCCTAGGCAGATAAGAAGTCCTATCACCTGGTAAAACTGTCGGAGTTTCACCCATGTTTCTCGGTCGAATCGGATTGCCGAACTATCGGACTATGAGAGTGAGGGAATAGAGTGACCCTATGTTTGCGTACTCACTTGTGCATTACAATCCTGTCCTGCGCAGGTGGCTAGTCTTCATTGAGACTGGCCGGCGTGACCGAAATTGGGTCTAGAGGACATTATTAAGATAATAAACTTTTCTCAGTATCAAAATTTATCGGTCGTTAAATAACATGGACGGGAGAGTGGTGGTTGACCGTGTAGTGGTGGTATAAGAATATCTACTACCCCATACCGTCCCTGCGTCTTCCTAATAACAACTAGAAAGTAAAAAAACTACAGTTACCAACACGCCTGTCGAGCGTGGCAACTATGGGAAATATCTTCAATATCAGCCAATCTATGGGGGAGGCCTATATTTAGACTTTTACAAACTGGAATGGATGTAATAAATGGATTACGTCTGCAGAAGGATTGACTCGACCGGTTAAGTACCACACTTTCAAAAAACCATCATAATGCTGCTGTGTTTCTAATAACCGGAGACCCTTTTATTGGTTACTAAGAATTCCATTTCAGTCCTAAAAGATTACAACGCATTTTTTATAGGATAAGGGTGACAAACGAGCACACATTCCACCTGATGGTAAGTGGTTGCTGTGGCCCATAGACACCTACATCTATCCTCGATTACGAATCAAAATGCAGATGCGTTGTCACACGTGAGGACTAAGATGGTTGATGGTCCCCGGTTCTCTACACTCACCATACGAAACACAGCAGCGTTAAGCTGCTATTTTACGCTGGTATTCTGTGAGAGCGTGGTCCTTCCCCGGTTGAGCCAACCCATTCGTGCTACAACTATACCAGAAATATAGCTGCAGCATGGCTCTACCACGTAAACTTCTGCACTTCCATTCTTAATTGTGGATAGATGTAGGTGTCTATGGTCCACTTACCTTCAGGTGGACTGTGCAATCGTTTGTTGTCCTTACTTCTATAAAAAACGAATTTGTTTAATATATCACAATTAAAGAGCACCCCTTTCTCCTACAATCGTATGCACTATCACCGCTACCACTCAAATCAACATCACTACTCTAACGTCTACACTAGGAATTAAACTAATAATTTTTTATCTTAAACATTTCATCCAAAATTACAAAAGTTACAATCTTATTAATAAAGCAAGCAATCTATAATTTTAAAGATTGCATAGAATTGCAATAAAGTAAATACCTTATTACCCAGAACAACAGCCAAACTTCATTTCTAATTCAAGCTTGCTCTCTCGATGCGACATTAAGTTGTTACGGTGTTTGCACTGGCGGCCGCCTGTATTACAGCCCGTTGTAACTTCATTTCTCTAAGTCTCGTTTCATGAGTAGATTACACGTAATTAATTTATAAGAATATGGCGGCGTCGAGCGCCTAACGAGTAAGCGCCTGTCACATAGGGAGGGTCAGAATTAGTAATATCGTTGAATTAAAAGCAGAGCTTTCGATTTGTTTACATGATGTGGGTTTTGTGATAAAGACGTTTAAGAGTTTAATTAACATTCCGGAATTATGATAATAAAGCATTATTCAAAGTTTCGAAGATTTTTTAAACAATAAAATATGTCGTTATTATTAACCAAAAAGCGTGAAACACAATTAGATATAAGCCCAGGAGAGAAGATGAATTATTAATGAGGCAGAATTTCGTATATCCGTCACACTTTACCAGGTGGATTGGTGTTGTTGATTTTAGTTTTTCTGCCGACAAAAATCAGAAAAGCTGCTTGCAGTGCTGTGTTCCGATCTGAACGGTATAGAAAGCCAGTATAATAACAGACTGTGAAGCATTCCATCTTAGTTTTCATAAGGTACAACGCATCTGTAGACTTCTCTGTTTAAAGTTAGTTCCAGATGTCCATGGGTTGCAATATCCACTTTCATCAGGAGGGCTGAATGTTCATTTGTCAATTCAGTTGTATAAAAAACTAATCTATCACATATTAATGCAATTATATGAATTCTAATTGTATATCAGATGCATGAATTATATGAATGATATACTAAGAGTTATTTTGACCATTTTTACAGGCGCTGAGGATTCCTATTTTAGGCCTCACAGCTGACAATACTGAAATCACAGACATCGTTTTGTATTTAGTCTGTGAGCTATAACATACCCAAAACAGCAGGGACTGGCTGAAAACCAGTGCTGAGTATAATGCCCAGCGAATACTGAGCCTGTTCCCGTTGCCTCACATTATAATCGTATATTTAGTAATAGTAGTTAATTTGTTAATTGTGAATGTTCATTTTTTTATAGAATTTTTAAGTCTAATTATTTTTATGTGTATGCTTACTTTGTTTTCATTTGTAAACTTATTATTGTGTGGCAATAAATATTTATTATTATTATTATTAACATCCACTTACAATCAGGTGGTACTACATACTCGTTTTTCACCCTTAATACTTTAAACAATTAAAAAAAAATACGTTATTTAACGTTGAATATAACGTGTAAGCTTCAAAAGTTTAACCGTAAAAGCTTTAAACATATAAGCATTAGCGATATTTCAAATCCACTTTTTATAGAAGAGAAGGCAAACTAGCACATGGCACGCCGAATAGTAAGTGATCACCGCCGCCCACATTTGCAACACCAGAGAAATTGTGGGTGCGTTGTCGGTATATATATATAATAAATAGGCTTTTTCTTTTCTTACTCGTACTTTTAAAGAACAAGCGGTAAAATTAAAAAAAATTGTACAACCGACTTCAACATAAATTATTAAGGATAACTCAAAAACTACTGGTCAGACCTTGATCAATAATATATAAGAATATATGGGACTACATGAGAAGCACCAGCTTTTAAATAAAAAAAGAATCATCAAAATCGGTTTGCCTAGAAAAAAGTTATTAGGTAACACACATTAAAAAAAACTAAAAAATACACTCGAATTGAGTACCTCCTCTTTTTTGAAGTCCGTAGAAAACAAGCAAGAAAACAGTTGTTTATAACATTATATATTTGAATTAAGCCGTAAATCGCACCGTCTTATCGTTCCAAGACCAAATTCCTATATTTAAACTCACTGTAGTATAATTTCACGATTTCAACCAAAATGAGCGCAGCGAGGCGCCAACCGCAAGCTGTTACTTTTAATGTGTTATTCGGTTTAGAATTAATGATTTTATTGCTGACAATTACAAGAGATTGTGGAAGGAATAGAAATATAGTTATAATGTAGTCGTAAAAATATAGTTATAATATATACATATATATATATATTCACTGCTGGCCGCATAGCCCAACGGATTAGTAAACTGAAGTGGCAATGGGCCGGCCATATAGCTCGAAGACCCGATAACCGATGGAGAAAAAAGGTTATCGAGTGGCGGCCTCATACCGGCGGACGAAGTGTAGGGCGTCCCCCCACTAAATGGAGTGACGACCTGGTAAGACATGCAGGAAGTCGATGGAGGCATTCCTTGGGGGAGGCCTATGTTGTGGACTTGTGATGGGCTGTAATGAGATATAAATATATATATACTTATATATATATATATATATATATATATATATATATGTATATACTTATATATATCTTTTTTTCATAAGTAACGACCGCGAGGACCCCCGAGGACTAATATGGAATACCTCGTTTCCCGTAAACAGGGTCTCCGATTCTCTATAATCACTATACGAAACACATGAGTGCGTGGTCCTTTCTCGATTGAGCCAACCCATTTGTACTACAACCAACCATCACGTAGGACATTCTTCTCTTCCCATTTCATCGAATAAGTTGTGTCGAATAGTGTAGTGGCGGTGTAAGAATATTCACTACCCCATATTGTCCCGTGGGTGTCGTAAGAGTCGGCAGACGGAAACACCTGGTTTATTTCCGATGGGCAGCAGCGTCTTCCACATAACAACTGAAAAAATTAAAAACTGCGGTTGCCAACCCGCCTGCCAAGCGTGACAACTATGGCAATCCCCCTATGCGGCAATCTATAGGGGAGGCTGATGTTCAGCAGTAGACTTTTATAGGCTGTAATGATAACGGTAACGATAATACAGGAAGGTATGAACAGGTACCCATGTATTGATTCGTTCTCATCTAGCCTTAATAATAATTAATATTTTATTCTACCGTTTTTATCTTTTATATTATGGAAAATCTTTTCTTGTAACCGCTAGTAAAAGAGGCCTTAGACCTACGAAACCTTTTTAATTTTTCTCTTATGCGTGGACTTATCCGAATAAGTGAGGGGAGGTGTCCCCGAGATCGCGTCTTATCCACTACATAAACATTCTTTACAAGAGCTTTTCCCGTTGCAGTCACTCTCCAGAGGTTATCTTTCACGTTAAACAGTTTAAATCATAAGCGAATGCGGAATAGATGTCATCCTCTTTCAAAATATAATAATATATAATATAATTACTATAACAACTATTCTTATTAAAATAATAAAATAATCGTAATTATTTTCATAGTTTAAATTGTCACATAGCCATTATTATTCATATGATTATTGTAAAAGTATTATTGAATGCCTTTTCTATACCAAATTACAAATAATTCAAAATTAGGAACCTACTATAAATATTTTTTTTAAATTATTATCAACAAATTAAACAATCACGTAGGTATCACCGTAGTTATACTGACGCACATAAGATTGCATCCATGTTCATCATTAACATCGCTCCTAGCATAGCTTAGACTTGTGCAATAATGTGCTAGCTCGTATGATCTGACAGACTTCACCATACAAATCACGCTAGGTAGGTATGTGGGTAACGCTGCTGCTCATCATCACAGTATTAATATAAAAATATTAAGATTAAAATTACATAACCCTATGTTAAATTACATAACACGGATTGATAACGAAACGACCATTTCGTGATAATACCAGAAGTGGATACGAAGTTGAATAATTTGACGGTGTCTGTCTGTCTTACCGTCCAATTACAATTTAGATGCCTTTAAAGCAAAATTGAATATGTTTTTGTTACGCTAAGACAGTAAAATTTTACATTAAGGGCTTCATTACCACATACGACCAGGTGTTATTGTAGTCAAGAACACCTGGTTGAATGTGGTAATGACTTATAATAAGTAAAAAAAAAAATATACACATATAGTACAGCGATCGACAATCTACTTGTTCTATAACAGATGCTCTAGTCATTAGAGAATGTAATGGTTATAAGTACATAGCACATGAGTAAAGACACTTATGTGTCCATAGTAACAAAAGAAAGTTTTTTCGCTGACGTCACTCACTTGTACCACATATACTACGCCGTTATTATTTCTCACAGCATCCTCTTTTTATTGCCATTCATATTGACTTTTTATACGGCTCGCGAATAAATACATTTTAATTTTCGCCTGCGCCAGCATCCTTTTGTGCAGTTCATCAGACGGTGGAGAATTAGCTCAGTCGAGGTGTCATAAAACGTTTCATTGCCTTTTCATGCTAACGTTTGCAAAAAAAAATGTTCTCGCCTGCGTAGTTACGAATGCACAATAAATAACGAATATGTTCCTTATTCTTACCTGAAATAAAACATTATTTTTTATTTATAATGTTTATTTTGTAATATTATGTCGTTGCCCTTGGTTTAAATAAATAAATAAAAGTAAAAAAAAAACCATATATGCAAAAATAACTATATGAATTAAAAAATAGATCAACTATCGGGCTGTAACTTTAAAATTTTACGTATATAGAAGTCAGTTTCAAGGAACTACTTGAAACTGAACTGCCTCGGGATCAAAACGAAAATAAAAGTAAAGTAAAATTACAGCCTATATACGGCCCACTGCTGGGCACAGGCCTCCTCTCATTTCTGAGAGAGTTCTAGGGCAAGAAAATTTCCGCCGAGCTGCCCCAATGCGTGTTGGCGAACTTCACATGTCTTCGAAATATTTTTTTTTTATTTCTCAGACATGCAGGTTTCCTCACGATGTTTTCCTTCACCGCCGAGCACGTGGTAAATCAGCACTTAAAATTGCAATTAACAATTTAATTGGTGCTAGCGGGGATCGAACCCGGGTTACTCGCGTACTGTGTAACTAACAGCGAGCGCTAACCATCTGAGCTACCACGGCTCTAAACGAAAAAAAACCGAAAATAAACATAAATCTAAATTAAGAAAATTGTTTTATCCACTGGACAAGATTTATTAATTTATTGTACAGAACTTTTAAGTTTGATGTTAGTTACAGAGGAAACATTCCGTAAAACCTTAATGGTGGTGTAAATTGTATTAATTTGAAATGTTACTTTTTTAAACAAGCTATACCTCAACTTTAATCTACGTGACCAGTGTAGGCGGTGTAAGAATATTCAGTACCCCATATCGTAAGAGGCGACAGAGGAAACTTAACCAGGAGGTGGGCATAAAAAAATAAAAAACTGCGGTTGCTAACCCGCTTGCCAGGCGTGGCAACTTGGCAAATATCCCCTCTATTAGGTAATCTATGGGGAGGCCTATGTTCTGCAGTGGACTTTTGATAGGCTGTAATGATAATGTAATCTAGGTGACATATTTGACGGGCACTTGCTGTAGTTTATTATTTATAAAAGAAAACTAGTTTATTAAAATCACTAGTAATCCGCTCCAATTAAACTAAAAATACTTCTGTTTGGAGCACTATTGCACGCCTCACAACGTGAGGGAGTGCTCTACTCTCGATATGTGGCCATACCTCAATTTCGCTACATAAAATCGTTGTTTTACTTTTAGCTAGACATCAAATCCATATTATTATTAACGTCACAATAACTACCGACATTGAATTATAAGATTAGTTTATTTTCTAATTGATTTACTTTAGATTACATAACAAAAAATGTAATTGAATAAATATATGGACTGCCGTCCGTTGGTCTGTGCGTCGGTGAGTCTTTTAAGCAATAGATTGAGCAATACATGAGTTCACGTTAAAAAAATATTTAATTTATATCGTTGATCCATTTAGCTTTTGTATTATACATATTATATTTCATTATTTTTATTAAATACTAGCTGTTCCCCGCAACTTCGCCCGCGTGGAATTTATTACGATTTAATGGGTTTTAGTTTTTTTTGCGCGGAACCCTATTTCTTTTTTAAAAGTAGCCTAAATTACTCCGTATAAAATCAGCTATCTGCCAGAGAAAGTCCCGTCAAAATCGGTCCAGCCATTTCGAGATTAGCCGGAACAAACAGATAGACAGACAGACATACAGACAAACCGACAGATAGACAAAAAATTTAAAAACTGTTTTTTTGTTATAAGTACCGTATATACTTTCATATTCATTTAGTAAAAAGCTGTTATTTTGACATTACAAACAGACACTTCAATTTTATTTATTTGTAGGTATAGATGTACAGAAGTAAACAAAAGACATATTATTGTGTTTTTTTAATGCAAATGGCAACTTTTGAAGAATTTCACACAACGGAAAATCAGAGAATGCTCTTTTAGCGTTTTTTCGAACTTATTGGTTACCCTAACTAAATTGTGAAGTTCCTGCGTCTCCAGGGATCGATTAAACATGTAAAAGTACCAGGATAACAAAGTGGCTTCGAGAGGAGCGCTAGGAAATAGCTTTATCCATTTAGCACGTAGCAAGAAATTGCCGTGACACGTTTGCAGAACTTAACGATCAAGCGAAAGAGATATTTTGCTCTAGGTGTACATTAATCGGTTTGCTTCAAGTGATCAACAATACGATTGTGTAACCCTGGTGGGAATGGTAGCTGCTTTCGTTTTAACATTAGACGACATATCGGTATATAAGTATCGATTAGAAGCCGATATCATTGTATCATCTTAATTTATGCTACAAAATAATAATAAAAAAACGTAACGCCGTTGTAGAGTGATTTCCACGGACAAGCGATTCGCACCAAATCTACATAATCGCCCTGCGGTATTACAAATATTGATATGCTTAATACTTTATTAGATGCAGTAAAAATACAATATTGAATTACATATGTTTATAAAAAAAATATTATTAAGATCTTACGTTAGGTAGTTACTAAATCTATGATTTGGATATAAATAAAAAGGTGTTACACCCCAAAGATCTTGTGTCAAAGTCTATGGTCAGTTATGGACTTGTGACGGGCGATAAAATGATAATAAATGCTATACATTTTTTTTATTTGGTGATAACTGTCGTCAACAAGCTTATGGAAATTATCTTATTTGTTTTGAAATGTGTATTGGTATAGGACATGTGATGTTAACATAAATGTAATGTAATGCAAGTTGCAAACACGGTACAACCATCTCGTATATTGTACCAGATGTAAAATGCTCAGATCAGCTAAAAGAAGCAGTATAAAAGGTACGATACGTTTGATACTTTTACGGGGTGGACTAAATAATTAAAAAAATTGAAGTGTCTGTCTGTAAAATCGAAATAACCTCGGAAATGACCTCGGAAGGTATTTGCATGTCATTAAGACATGAATAAACAATTTAAGTTTTTTGTCGAAATAGCTCAACCCTTTGCGACGAAACTTCATGAACAGATAGAGAGAAATTCCAGCAGTGATCTAAGCTATATTTTATCAAAAAAAAAACTAATTTTTTTTTGGGAAATGGAAAAATTTTAAAAATTTTTTGATGACTATTTTAAAATATCTAAAAGACGCCACACTAATAGATCCCACAAAGACGAGGCCAGGGTGGCTCGCTAGATTATTAATATTCTAGAAAATTACAATAAGAAATAATACGAATTAGATATGCGTCCTTGACGAAGTTCAAAACCCGACTGCTTTCAAATGAGAAAATGTAATAATTTAAACATAATATGACATGTTTGTGTCGATAACAACGTTACTAATGTTTCTACGCTAGTGATATATAAGTCAATGATCAGCGTTTATTATTTAATATGATTCTAGCCTATTTTCTATACAGCAGGGTCAGCCAAGATGACATTCTACGATCGTTAACGCTTTCTTCATCAGCTGGTCGCCATAGACTTGTCCGTCTTTCATCAAGGCGCGCCACGTGCAAGAATGATTGGTATTTAGAGAAAAAATTGCTTTCATCCCAAACACTACATTTCAAATTGTTATGAGTTTATTATAATTACATCTTTCATAATGAAATAACGACTTTTGTTCTGAAACAGCGATTAAAATAATTAAAAGTGTCATTATAAGTGCCATCAGTTCAGTCTCAGTGGGAACATAAACGTTTTTACGGGTTGTTTTCTTGTTTAAAAAGATATTCTCGTCATCAGAACACTATAAAAGTTTTATAAGCTATAAATAATAAGCATTCGCCGCCAGGATCTTCTATATTCCGCCCTAAAATGACAGAATTTTATTCAATGAATTAATTATTTCTTTACTTTAGCTTTGAATTTTGCTGTCTTGGCAGTCTTTGTTCTTCCTGTAGGTGGCGCGATGATTTTCACTCCGAATGTATTACTTTATTATAAATTTATTAATAACTCAACCACAGCGCCATTGGACCACCGAACCTCCCATCGGATCCAGTGTATATTAAATATATGTATATTTTAGTATATTAATAAATTGACTTCAGTTTTGTCGAAACTATTATAGCTATATGAGATCCCAGTATAGCTATAATAGTTTCGACAAAACAAACAATATTGTGTGAAGACCGTTAGTCAAGGCGTTCAAATGTTACTTAATCACGCAAAGACAAACAACGATTATATATTAAAGTTGGAAAAATTTTACTTTGCCAATATCCGCTCAATAAAATAAAATGATGTGTCTTAACTAGTTTGAAGAGCACCTCCCGCCCTCCCTCAATTGCGTGCACTATCCCCGTCACCACTAAGTAGTGGTGCTGGGATTAGTGGTCACGGATATTGGCAAAGTAAAATTTTTCCAACTTTAATATAATGGATTTCCACAAAGTAACGCCTGATTCTATTAATTAACTATAAATATAATATGTATAATGATATTTTACGCGTGTTCTTCATACATATTTTAAGTGACTAATAAATGACTGAGCACGAACAATAATTCCGTACCAATTTTATTTTAGTGTCTGTTTATCACAAAAGTATTTTTCTGATACTGTTTCATGTAGATGATCAAAAGTATATAGTTATAGAAGTTGGTTATCTAAGTACTCAAGTGAGGTTAACATGCATTAGTTTTGGGGATAAAAAGGGAATATAAACTTTATTTTGCGAACATTTATCGCGCATAGCCTGCACTTGATCGATTATTTCTCTAATATTATAAGATTTGTAATATAAATATAAACTTTAAAAACGCCTTTTTTGTGACAAGACAATAGAGGCAACGCATTATATGTATATTTTAAACTCTATTTATGTAACGTACTTCTATACGTACGGCTTACTTATAAACAAATGAAAAAAAGTGTGTACTTAACATAAGTATTATGCAAAATAACAAATAAACGTTTTTATTCGCTCCCGTCGCCGTAGCGTTTAAACGCTGAGAAAAGTTTCTTTGGCAATGTAACTGCAATAATAATTGTCGCGCGCCGCATTCTCGTCCGACTTTTAATTGATCCTCTAGGGCGATTCGCGCAGATAAAACTCGGATATCTAAACTTTCTCTATTACAGTTTAAGAAAACCGCCCGCGCGTTTTGTTTGGCCGATAACAAAATTTTCATTGCGCTCTCCGGGTGTAATGTGACGTGTAATAGCGGGGAGCTGCTTGCGAATTTGTGCCGCGCTAAAGTTAAGGAATTGTTGAGAAGAAATGAAAATTATTTGATTTGCATACTTTTAAATCATGTAAATTTATACCTTTAAAGTAATCAGTGTTTGTTACTTTTTAAAAGTAAAAGTACTTCAAGCATTTATAATACGTTTTATTACCTGTGAACGTTGGTAAATAATTTGAAAATTGAAGTAAAGTAAAGACCTAAATATTCTTCACAGGGGTACATACAGATCTCGTTTCATTTATGAGGGAGCTTAGAATCGGAAAAGAGATCTGCGTTAAGATCATTAACTTCTTAGGCAAATATCCCTCATGATGATTCCCTTTATACGTGATAAAGCAATTAAAATAGTGAAAACTAATTTTAGTGGTAACGGTGGCGATCGAAATCGGGTTCTTGTACTTTGAAATTTGAAACGAGAACCTTACCATGGCTCTTATCAAGATTTAATAACTGTACTTATTACAGTATACATATTTATAAGCAAATTGTTTATTGCTTATAAATATGTATACTGTGCAGAAAAAAAAAAATTCTACGATAATCATTGAAGGACTTTCCTTAATTTTCACAACTAAATGATTTAACTCAATAATTGTGAAATAGAAAAAATCATGTGTTACTGAAACCGGTTTAAATTACAGTACGAACATAAACAAAAGCTAATTCACTCTCCACAAAACTTCTTTTTCTCATCTGAAAACAATAACCGGCGCCGTATTTATAATAAAACGTTTAGTGTAAACGTGTAACAACAAACTTCCATATTTTATTATGATCGTTATCGTAAAACGACCCCAATGCGCGCTGTTTAAAAGTTATACCTAGTCGCGCACCCCTTGCAACGCGTCTCTGAGATTTCATTATGAAATTAAAGTAAAATTTCGATAAAATTACAAACCGTAATGACCACCTTTATTTAAAGTTAAAGTAAAAGTAAAGTTACAGTGTATCCCACTCCTGGGCACAGGCCTCCTCTTATCTCTAAAAGGGATTAAGGGCAAGGAGGTGTCAACCGCGCTGCCCCAAAGCGTGTTGGGGACTTCACGTGTTTTCGAAATATATTTTTTAATTTCTCATATATGCACGTTCCCTTACCATGTTTTCCTTCAGCAGCGAACACGTCGTAAATCAGCACTTAAAATGCAACTGACAATTTCATAGATGCCGCCGGGAATCGAACTCTGAATCAAAATCTGAATTGAGCTCGGGTTTTTCGCGTGCTGTCAAATTTACAACGAGCGCTTAGTCCCTGACTTACCACGGCACCATATTTTGTTAATATTTTATAACTAATTTATTTTTCATCTGCCTCACGTCGCATCATATTTCTCAACAGAACAGACCGGGAAATCGTTGCATGTATTATGTCTTGCAGTACGTATTACTGCAAAACTTAATAAAGGCACTATAGGCTATATAATAATATTAAGCCCAATTTAAAACCTAATTTTTAACGTCTCCGCTTCGCGTTAAAGATACGCAAAATTCATCAGGTATAATATCTGCGAGCAAAAATATAACGATATGTAAAACCATCGCATCAATGACTTGCACCACTAAACCACTAACTAAGAAATACGATGTATTCTGTTGATAATATCCGATACGTGTTTTGCCACCAAACGATATTCATTAGGAGAAATATTCTCTGCGGGTCTCTGTCTCACTACTAACACCTTTTCTATATTTAAAAAAAGGGTTGCTTTCCCTTACGAGCCGTTCAGCAGTGTAGAAAGTGCATTAAGAAAACCGTTTGTGAAATAAAATGCTAACCTAACTTAGGAACGACTTAGAGTTCTTACATTTTAATAAATAGTGTTTTCACATGCACTTCGGATAAGATAAAACGAACCGTAATGGAGAACGAAGCGTAATAATCTGCGACTCTAACACAATGACTAAGCGTTTAGCTACGGCGCTGCAGGTTCGAATCCTGCACAGAACGAATGTATGGGCTACAAATATTTTTCTAGTGTGAACATTTGTTTATTTACAATGTATATATTTTAAAGTTTCCATGATAAAAAATACTAGTACATATTAATTATAATATAATATATGCAAACGATATCGCAAATATAAGGAAACCTCATTTATATATTGTTTAGTGCCTATTCTTCGCTCTCATTCTAGGGTCAGCGCAAAATAATAAAACATGTCTCTAAAAACACTAAAACCATTACCAATCTCTACAGTTGGATAATATTCATCTTTTTGATAGTAAAATTGAAAACATCTCTGTTTCCGTAACAAATTGAGACACCATTAGTAACCGTTTATTGAAGGTAAACACATAAATTTGCGAGAAGCTCCTAATTGCCGAACTTGTGCCCGGATCCTTACCTAAGAATTAATAGTTTTATTTTTGTTAAATAAATTACATAAAACGTATAGTTACATCCTCAGTTTGTGATTCGTTTATCCATGTCAATTCAGTATATTATTTATTTATATTTTGTATTATACTTCGTATAACTCAGACAAAAGAATAAAGACTAAATATATAATTAGTGTTGTTTAGATACATAAATATATAGTAGATTAGTCATTCGCGTCGCGGAATTTTACACTTTTTTACGTACTGATAAGCAGCGCTGGCGTCGATGATCTTCGTTATAAATTATAATAAACATTGCTTTGGGTGCCTTTCTTTTTGAGGTGATACGGGATTCTATTGATATAAATAAATAATATATAGGAATATTTTATTTGGATTAGTACATTGAAATTAAAGAATTGCAGACCATTTGAATACAAAGGTATAGTATAACGTTTTGGTGTCAAAAATAACAATGAAATAAAAATTAATTAGGACCTTTTCATTCATAATAAATAGTAGAAAATATGCTTATTTTTACGACATAATTTTTTCTTACAAATTTGCATGAATGCAATTGTTGGAAATATTGCAGTTTTATCCAACAAGAACGGATCAGAAACCAATTAAAAGGACAGAATAGGGTATTTGCAATGTGCGGACAGACTAATCGCTTTCCATTGTTCTTCGAGCCACTATTTGGCGTGCTTTTGTCACGCAAGGACGGCAGCCAGCACTAAAAAGTAGATGTTTAATAATGCAAAGAAAGAGCACACGAAGCTTATACGATCTACAAAATATATCCAACTTTTATAAATTCTCTATTATCAGGTTTATTTTGATTTATTCTCAACATGCTATTCTTTACGGAGGTTTTATTTAAAATATACTTTGATTTGATAGCATTATCGATGATTGCCTTGTTAGACTTGTGGTAGTAAGCACGACTACAAATCATGTGGGGTTCGAATCCTAGGTCGGGCCAAAATCAGTTACTGGGTTTTTCTATCAAGAAATTCTCAGTAACAGCCGGTTAGGAAATTGGCGCGGAATTTCGCGCGGCTTTGGGAACGCCCAGAAAGACATCATACTCTACAACCAGGCTGACCACGGGAGCTGCAACAAAGGTACGAAACATCTGGTAATGTGATTGTCAATCCGCGTGCAAATTCGTTCAAATTCTTAGAAAAAAAAAAGTAGAAAAAATTTAAGAAAATTTTCTATATTTTATAGCTACATTAATTACTACTGTAGAAATATTTTTTTCTTATCGCAAGATAGGACACCCATGTCCAGCAGTGGAGTTGCTAACAAAGAAAAGAAACCATAAAGAGTCAAGCATTAAAGTAAAAGAATTTTTATAAAATTTTAAGGATGGGTTAAGTACAATTTAAGACATGATATACTCGTAGGTATCCGTATTATACAGTTGAGTGGAACGCCTAATAAGTTTGTATGAATAATAGAATAACAGTTCAATACGGAAGGTCTCGGACGTTTGGTTTTGCAGATAGTGGCGATGCAAAACGCATACGGTGACCGCCGGCGTCCGATGCGATACGAACGTGACAATTGACAGCTAAGCTGCTGCACGCGCAAAGAACGTTTTACTTCATTTGCAACTCCCTGTAGTCGGTGTGCCGGCATCATAGCATATCTAGTACAGAGTAACACCGCACAGTAATTTTCGACTGACCTTCTACTATTTATACTATAATACTTTTTCATAGAAAGAATGGGTGACATCGAGCAACCAGTTCAACCGATGGTATGTGGATGCTGTGGCAAATAGACGTCTCAACTTAACTGTTCGCGAAAGTACCGATTTAGAATAACAACATCATCACATAGTTCTAGGACGAAGGAAATTTCTACCGAAAGATTTTTCCAAGAATCATACTCAATTTAATACCTACTTTAGGTTGCAAAAGATATAAACCATGGTCTTACACTTGATCTTACTCATAAAAAAAAACTAACGGTTTGTTTTAACATTATCATATGTGTATGATATTATTTATTATATAGTTATTAATTTTACTAATTTTGATTCCCGACGCTTCGGGTGCTTTACAGCACCCATGGTCACGGGGGGGACTGAGGTGTTTGACGTCCTAATGTCATAGTTAGTACCTAACTATGACATTAGGACGTCAAACACCTCAGTAAAAAATAGTTTTATTCAATATGACAGTTCAGTTTGTACATTTGACTCATATGATAATGTAATAGCTGTAATTAGTGACAAACGAATTAAGAATCCAGCTGACGGTTAGTAACTACCCATGAACACCTGCAACCAACTTTAACCCTTATGCTGCCGTGTCAGTCACTTTGCACGGAGTACTGCATTTAAAGGATGACTGACGGCAGTGTATGTGTTAAACAAAGAAAGCCACAGATGCGTCTTCCTACTCCTAAGGAATATGGTGGAATGGCTTACAGACTGTAATTATATTTTCCCGGAATGAATCTGCTCAGCAGTAAATATAGGTAATAGGGTGGTATATATCCCATATTGACAAGTAATGCTATCTATACTATTAACAAGCTGAGAAAAACATTTCACTATTATTAAATCACGACAGAAAGACATATTTCATATTTTTGGTTCAATTGGTTTTAAAGTGAGAAACAGTTACGCGTTTTTTGCATTCCTTGAGTGAGTGCTAATAACTATTATTCAGTGATTGAAAAATATTATTACTTATTGCAACTTATACTAAAATTAGTTAAAATTAACACGAAAGAAAGTTACTGTAAGCTGCTAGGCTGTATACTTCAACCGCTTTTGACGACGTTATTTTTTAATCAAATATATCCGTGGAGCGAGTGACGGACGAAAGGGTCACAGCGACAATGTAAAACTAAAAGGAAAAAGTGGCAGTCTTTTAAGCAAATAGAAGCGAGACGAAGTTGATTGGTTTTGTTAGCGAGCCTGTTGATTGGCAGCGGCGTAAACAATACGTCGCTCGCAACTCGCAATGTTTAAGTTAGAAAGGACAATTATGACCCTCGACTACACACAGCCGGTGTGAACAACGCTTTGCGAAATATGTTTTCAGTGCTCAAAGGGCCCTTGTGTAGTGTTTTGAAAAATATTTTCTCTGCTGCTCTACAAGTCGACAAGCGGTAAAAAATACTCAAATATTTCCGCAGATGGGGCTCATGCCAATATGTTGAAATTTAATTTAATATGAAAATATTCAGGAAACATGAAAATTGTATTTTTCTCGTATTTATCTTCTATTAATTATTATTTAAGTTTTTAAAGTTTATTTGGAGCCGGTATTAAAGATTAGATGATTTTGTGTTGACGATAACGATCTTGTTCTTCATCATCAATAAACTTGTTTTTCGATTCGTTTGAAAGGCGGAATACCGATCGCATTACCAGGCGACTCGCACCTTTGACGCCGCTACCTGTCGCCAATCTCGATATGTTGCTGGCCGAAAAGTAAGCCCCGCAAATTGGTAATGCACTGGAACCATGTCACATTAACGTCCACGTGATTATAATCCGCAATAAAAAGTACAGTGAACAATTTTTTTAAATTTATACTAATATTATTGATATGAAACTAACTCTGTCTGTCGCTTATATCACCATATGTTGAAAGCTATGAGGTTTTTAATAGTAGTGTCTTACGACACCCATCGTATAGAATGGGTTGATGGTAGTTTTTAAAGTTCGATAGTGATAGCAAACACACGGTAATAGGCGTTAAAGGTAGCTTTGTCAAATTACTTACAAATTTGTTTTGGTGTACAGTATAAATACTAACTAACACAGCCACTGCTGTGTGCTCTGGTTTAAAGGGTAAGTGTAGAAACTTAGTGACAAGCGTGCAGCTAGGCGGGTCATAACGGATAGGGCATGCATAACAAACAGCTTCCAACATTTAAAATGTATACCAAAATCTTCGAAGGCCTTTGGCGAAGAGATATAACCAGTGTATTCATAGGCTGCCAGGAGTTTGAATTTTTTCTTTGTTTGAAGTTGGATCAGGATCTCCATGATTACGCCACTTACCATAAGGTAGACAGTTAGTTCTATTCTCACTCTTACATCATAAAAATGTACTTAGCTTTTTATTAACTCTCGTCCAAAACTTAGCTTGTTTTTCATCGCCTTCAAAAAGGAGGAGGTACTCAATTCGAGTGTGTTTGTTTGTACGTATATTACGCGATATCTTCGTAGATTGTGAAACAATTTTGATGATTCTTTTTTTATTAAATAGTTTATACTTAAAGGATGGTCGCATATAAATTTGGAGAAGAAAATTCTACCCCTAAGGGTAGCAAATAAATAAAATTTGTTAAAAGTTATAATTATTCTGTATTAAACACAGATTATATTATAAGATATCCTAGAAAAGAAAAAAAACGTGTTACCTAATTTATTATTTTAATTGAAATAAAGCAAAAGGAAGTCGATGAATACAGGTGGCTCAGGACCGTTGTTTGTGGCTTTCCTTGGGGGAGGCCTATGTTCAGCAGTTGACTTGTGTAGGGCTGTAATGATGATGATGATGATTAAAGCAAAATGACAAATCTCTTTAACCAAATTTTCTTGGATTAATTTCAATTACTGTCATCATCTGATTATTTCTTACAAATCTAGTCAGTAATCAAATCTCACATTAAAACTATGTTAGAAATACCTTTGTTTCTTGAATTCGAACTAACGATATAGTTAAACTGTCATAGTTTTAAATTAAGCTCATGTGTAACGTTCATATCACACCTATGCCGACAGTTGGTTTTCCAGTAAACGTACTGATCAACACGAAATTGTTGACCAGTACGTTTACTGAAGTCGATGGGTGCAGGTGGTTCAGGGCCGTATTTTGAGACATTCTTTGAGGGAAGGCTTAGCGTTCAGCAGTAGACTTGTGCAGGGCTGTAATGATGATGATGGTGATGATGAGTCTTTATAAAGGAGCCAGACGAGCACTGCAGTACTCATTCAATCCCATCATGTCTCTTAATTTCTTATAGAATTAACCTCTAGTAGATATGCCATCGGTATTACTTTTGAAAGTTCCCGAAGAAATAAAACAGTATTTCTGGATAAAAAGAAAGTAACCGGCAAAATACCTAAGCTCGTAAATTCTTGTAGATATTATTCACGGCGTGTAGCTTCGCTATAAATCAGCGTTCCTCAGCCGCTATCGGCCACGACTCCATTAGTGATCTTACCCGTCCGCTTACTTTTGCGTTTCTACCTTTTTCATAAAGAATTGAAACTTCTACGACTATGCTAAAATAACAAACTTAAGCAGCTGAAAACGTTAAATACGATGGCGTTAATATTGCCATGAAAACTTTTTAGACTGAAGTACTAACTATATTTAAGAGTCTGGGTATCGGGACTCTTAAATATAGTAATCTCGATTAAGCTATACATATATGGGTAATAAACGAATAATAACATCTGAGCAATACGAATACTTTACTAATATGATAACTTATAAATGAACTACGTTTTTTTAATAATGATTTTTGTTTTATGTGACGTAGTGTGTACTCTGCGTTCACCGTAAGATGTCCCCTGCCTTGGGAAATGGCAGCATTGTCTACGGTGCTGCCAACAATATATAGAGCATTTACCCCACTTGGTGGTTGCTGGCAAAATTATCTAAACTTGAAAACCCCTGATTAATATGTTTTACTTGCTTATTTAAATAATATACAGTTAGTTATAAGACTAGTAATGTTGTGAATGATAACACAATTTAATTTTTAAATTATTTATTGATTTATTTTTTCCGACAATAATTATGGTCGAAAGGAACAATTCCAGACATACTCGTATCACTGTCACTTTCATAAACGTCGTTATCATCATCTGTCGTATCCGAATCTGTGCTGCTGTCATTTCCTAATTCAATTATGAATTTATCAGTAATATCATCCAAACAGCCATCAAGTACATAAAACTTGTCTTCTAAATTTTTTACGTGTTCACACTGCTTTTGCCAATCCTGAGGGGTTATAGATGAAAAAGCTTCTTCAGTTAACTTCACGATATTCCCAGCTTCTTGGCCGACATTATTGCTGGCTACTCGTCTCTTTAAAAGACTCCACATAAACTCAATCGCATTTAAATCGCAGTGGTAAGGGGGCAACCTAACCACTTTATGGCCATGAGAAAGCAATAATTGGTCAGCCTCATAAATCGGCGCTTCTTTGTGCTCTTTTATAATTTCATAAAGTTCTGCTTTCAGCATTGTTGGTATATAAGACAATCCCTTATTTGTTATCAATTTTGCATTTGAAGTTTTGAGGAACTCATAGTAGGTGCTTTATTTACTTGTACGGTATGATAGGAGCGTTATCCATCACGACTAAGGAGTTCGAGGCAAATTGGGTATAAGTTTCTCTGAAAGCCATTTTATAAAATTGGTTCTGTTCATGTCGTCATGGTAGTCCCTGATTTACTCTGTGATTTAAAATCAATTGAGCATTAGGAATAAACCCTGTTTCTCCACCTGCATTAATAATTATCCACCGCGTTCCAACAGAATCACTTATTATTACTCCGTCCTCGTCATCTTTTTGCCAACATTTTTCACTGCATACGATGCGTGAATGTATGTTTCATCTAAGAAAACTATTGGCCGACCATCTGCTCGATTTTGCCTCATAGTAACGATATACTTGCGTCTCCATGCAACTATGTCGTGCCTTTCCATTAAAATTTTCCGTTTCGAACCACACTTTTATACTGAAATCCAATTTGTTTTAAAATTTTCCACAAAGTCGTTCGACCTCCACCAAAGTTTATGTCATTCTTTAATTCTACAAGTAATTTATTTAAACTAGGAACAACTTTTCTTACAGTATACATTTCATGGATTTTGTTTATTGCGCATAAATCGAAATCATCAAGATCCACCGTTTTACGTCTTTGACGGTGTTTTCCAGGAGACTTGAGTTTTTGAGATGTAGAGGCAGCAGCTTCACCTTCTTTAGATATTCTACTCACGGTTTTCTGACATGCCTGAAATAGACACCAAAGTACCATTTTATAAAATTACATATTTATAAAATACAAATACAGACATTATGATAAAAAGTAAATTAAATTAACTGAGATACGTATTTTTATTTTAATTGTAATGTTAGTAATTTCTTATTATTACCCATACTAAAGGCATTTTGCATGAAGCTGGCATCCCTATTTTACTAACCTGTCATGGCGGCGACGCGAGTTCGCACTTGATTGAGTGGAATTAATAGGCTTGATTTGCTTTTTCTCTCTCACAAAAGGCACGCACCTTCAACACAACCTCTCTTGCACTGCTTCTAAATGGTTTCGGCATAATTAATTCGGAATATTTTAAATAATAACACAAAAACGAGCGCAGCTAATCACAAACTGACAACAGATTGACAAGCAATAGTGCCAACATCACAGCAGGGGACATCTTACGGTGAACGGTCTGTAGTAAATAAGCTGTCACCTTACTTTTTATTTAAAAAAATGAAATAATTGTTTAATCCTCATATTATACCGTATAAAGCCCTATACACAATATATTATATTATACGTTTCGACGAGACGATGTTTTATATCTATGCTAGGATCTGATAGGTGGCGCTGTAGTCAACAAATTTCATATTTGTATACCAAATTAACCCATATTAAAAAAAAAATAAGTTTAGTGGCAAAACCGATAGGTGGTGGTGGTCGAGTTATTATTATATTTTATATTTTACACTGTAAAAATCCAGAGCGAATAGGGAGTGAAACTCTTTGCGCCACCTACCGAAAAGAGTAGAAAAACGTCTATCGGCCCACCATTCATTAACATAAATTTTTTAATGATGGTAACGCCGGTTTTTACGTTGCACTTGTATATTCTGATACTTCTTTACTTCGTGGTAGCATTTCATTACTGCCTAGGATTCCGTCTGTGTAGGTACCATCCCAGGTAGGTTTCAGTCTAAAGTGAGGCATTTTATCTTAGTCCTCAAGAGTGGTAACGAATCTGTAGCCTTCTGTATAGCGTTAGATGCAGGTTTCCATTAACCGCAGTGGCCATTTACCATCACATGAACTGTAAGTTCGTTTGTCACTTCAATTTTAAAAAGACTGCTTACTATTACAGTTACGGTAATAGCTTTCTGGCGCTTACGTTACTTCACCCCGGAAATTGATCTTTCATCCTGTTAGATTTCCTGTTGCGTGATAGTAGTAGGTTAAGATGCAGCATCATTTTTAATACGAACACGCTAGCAACAAATCAAGGTTTAACATGAAATTTAGTGAGTTTAGGTGATCAGTTCTAAGTCTTGTTCTACTCTTTCCGGTAGGTGGCGCAAAGAGTTTCACTCCTAATTCCCACCGGAATTTTTAGTAAAATATAAAATATAATAATAACTCGACCACACCACCATCTATCATTATATGGTTTTGGCACTAAACTATTTTTTTTTTCAAATATCAGTTAATTTGGTATACAAATATGAAATTTGTTAACTACAGCTAACGACACCTATCAAATCCTAGCAAAGATATGAAACATCGTCTCGACAAAGCATATACTAACATATTGTGTATAGGGCTTTCTACGGTATAATGTGAGGATTAAACATTTTTTTTAATAAAAGTAAGGAGACAGCTTATTTACTACACACTACGTGACCTAAACATCATTATTAACAACACGCTCTTCATTTATAAGTTATCATATTAGTAAAGTATTCGTACTGCTCAAATGTTATTATTACCTAATGAAATGAAAATAAATAATTAAACTTTTAATAATAAGTAGAACCAACACAAAATAAAAAAAAATCACAATAGCTTGTGAAGTCAGTGCTAAGACATAGTGTATTGAAGAATTACTTGTAAAACCCTGAATTTAGAATTTTAGAAATTTAGAACCCAGAATTGAACTTTTATGAACTGAAGCAGAAAATATTATTGCAAAATGTGAAATTATAAGTAAAATAATATTCTCCTATGTTACAGTGATCTATTGTTAAAAAAATCAACAAACGATAAAACCGTCTGCAAACCCAAGCACATTTCCGAATGGGCCCAACATGAAATTAATATATGAGAAAGAATATTAATAGGGGTTTTAATATTTGCCGTAGATTATTTTTGTATCAAAATTATGCACACTCGAGCGCGTGGCCAGACTTGAATAAATTTAAAATGTTGCCCGAGAATTTCGGCCCGCTCATTACCGGGTATTTATGTGAGGAGATAAAAATATTAGGGACACATTTAATCGGTAACGAATGAACAGGGACATCCCTAAACTTAACCGTGTCCATTTCTGTCGGATTAATTTTAAATGTTATCTTTTATTAAATTTCGAAATAAAGGCTTACTTAAATCACATTGCGTTTACAGATTTTTTTAATTGAATTAACGAAATCTCTATCATATAGTGCACCAAACATTAATAATTACAAAAATGATTTTTGCTTCCTATATAATATAATATACTATATTTGAATTGCGAATTCGAAATAATAATACTGTCTTAAAATACTGACTTCATCTACGAACAGAAGTTAATGTGCATTTTCTGTTGCAAATAACTAACAGGTCATACAAAACTAGAACTTCATTTACATGGGAAATACCTTAGCCCTACGCATGCCCCCCGCGAAGGGGCTAGGACGGGTTATGTTCGACTCACACCAACTAATCTAAAACTCCATGTTTTCTATCTTTGCTGCACATTGGCAGGGCTACGAAACGCTTCCGCACACATCCGCGGCCCCACCAGCGAACGCTACCCCATGGTGGTCCCTCCCAACCCAATGAAGATTGCATCTACTCCCCCTTTTACTTACGGCCTCCCACTCCACCTGCACAACGGTCCCATCCGAGTTCGACACGCTTAGGCGATGAGGCCAGGAAAAACAAGCACTTGCTTCCAGCACCATTTTTTCGGGTTTACATGATTTAAAAAATAAACTATTTTTCTGAAAATTTTTCCCTTCAATCTTTACATTTTCATCCATTAAAGATAATAATAATAATGACGTTTATTTTCTTTCCACAAACAAAGTTACATTTAGAATTAAGATAACAGCTAATATAACATAACATAATATAACAACTTTGAATGTGGATCGCTGGTGCCTATGGTAGGTATAAAACCTGTATTACAGGTCACCAGGTCTCCACCTCTACGTGGAATGCTATTAGTGTTTATACAACAGATTAGGGCTAATTCTCTATAGTTACACATTTGTCATCTTAGTAATAACTCAAAACAAACATACAGAAAACTTAAATAAAAGTGTGTGTGTGTGTGTGTGTGTGTGTGTGTGTGTGTGTGTTTTATTATATAATTATATTAATATTATGTAATTTACACGACAACCTCCAAAAGACTTTCTGTTTTTGCATAGGTTTGCTTTAGAAGCCAGTTTAGAACAATGTTTTTGCATTCATATTGGTTTCGAGAAAAGAGGGATAAAGTTTTATGCAATTTATTATATATATAAGGGCCAAGGAATATGTAGAACCTGTGACTAAATGCAGTTTTGACATGGGTAGACGTTGCAACTAGTTGGTTACGTCTTGTCCATTCAGGGATATATCCCCACGCGCACGCACAATCACTCACACATACATACACAGGCACGCGCGCACACACATACACACGAACGCACGCACACACACACACACACACACACACACACACACACACACACACACACACACACACACACACACATTGATGTGAAATCTGCAATTACTGTACTTAATTTTGTTTATTTAGGTACATAATTATAATCTTCTTTTTTGTTTTGTATTACTCAGATGTTACTCTAGCCGCGGGGGAGCCCTGGTGACCCGTAATACAGGTTTTTATACCTACATCAGGCACCAGTCTCTCACAAATTAGGTACCAGTTTGGCAATTCTGTAACACCTAGCATTAAGTTTACCTATTGTGGAGAGAAAATAAATTCATTCATTCATTCATACATATATTGGGTCGAGGCATGTTGTTTATTAGTAGTGGCTTCAATCTTTACGTTTTCATCCATTAAAGATAACTTAAGAATGTCGTTCTTACACATGACGTGTCGTGTCGTTCATACACTTCTTTCACATTTTACTCTCGGATGCATGTGTCGCGATAGATATTGGCCTATACAAAGGCATGATTTTCTGTTTACTTCTTTTTTCTAAAATAAGGGTGACAAACGAGCATACCATAGTCTCCGGTTTCGTATGATGAGTGCATCATATGAAATACAACAGCATTAAGCTGCTATTTTACGATGGTATTCTGTGAGAGCACGGCCCATCTCCGTTCGAGCCAACCCATTCGTGGGTATAGCTGTACAGTATAGTTTCTTTTTATATAAGAGAGGAGAAACGAGCATGCGGCTCACCTGATAGTAAGTGACTACTACCGCCCATGAATAACTCTGACATTGCAGATGCGTTGCCGGCCTTTTAAAAAAAAGTAGGCTCTTTTCTTGAAGGTCCTTAAATTGTATCGGTTATTTATTTAAGCTACAGCGTAACTCTACCACTACTATAAACTACTTTACTTCTAGAAGTAGATTAACAAAAACCTAATGTCACCTATTATACGTTGGGTGGTAGCGTCAGAGAATCCATCACCCTAGTTGACTGGGGGAAATTCCAGAAAGATCTAATGGCCAATGATAAATGACGGTGTAAGCATCTCATGTACGCCAGACATAAAATGCTCAGATCGGCGACGGGAAGCAGCGACAGTGGTGCGAGACGTCTGGTATTCTACGATCGTCAATCAGTCTGCCAAGCGTGATGATTAAAGCAAAGCATCCAACAATGGTTTTGTACGTGGTAGAGCCATGTTGCAGCTATATTATTTATATAGTTGTAGCACGAATGGGTCGGCTCGACCGGGGAAGGACCACGCTCTCACAGAATACCAGCGTGAAATAGCAGCTTAATGCCGCTGTGTTTCGTATGGTGAGTGTAGAGAACCGGAGACCCTTTTTACTGGAAACGAGGCATTCCATCTTAGTCTTCACGGGTGACAACGCATCTGCATTTTGTTTCGTAATCGAAGATAGATGTAGCTGTCTATGGGCCACAGCAACCACTTACCATCAGGTGGACTGTGTGCTCGTTTGTCACCTTTATCCTATAAAAAATGGACTTTTACGGGCAGGTGAAGAAGAAGAATATGTATGGTAGAGTCATGCTGCAGCTGTATTATAGCTATAGCACAAATGGATCCGACTGGGAAAGGAGCGCGCAATAACAGAATACCAGCAAATGCACTGTTGATGCATGGAATGATGAATGAAGAGAACCGGAGACCCCTTTTACTAACAAATTCGCGACTTCACATCTTAGTCCTCAGGATGACAACACTTCTGTTTTGTGATTCTTAATCGGTTATTGTCTATGATCCACAGCATCAATATACTATTATGTGAACTGTGTGCTATAATGATTTTGTTTAACGTCGTCGGTAGCCTTTTTAAAATTGTTCTAACAATGCCGTGTGACCCAACACCTATCTTGTTCCGTAAAACAGACTATGCGAAATGCCAAAGAAAATTCACGAGTGACAGATGGCGAAATTACTATCCATATAGGTGCAAAACACCTGATTCAACCTACTATCTATCTACTGATTGTAGAATTGATATCTAAAATTACATTCAACGAGATTTTTTCAAAAATATTTTACTGCTCATTAAGCCTTCAAAGTACAAATATTTATCAAAACAAGCTAAAAGTCACTTCGGTGTTTTGGACAGTTTTAAACGCTTAAATTAATTTCCCCTGATTTTCTTTAAGAAGTTGTAACACTCCAAGTGGGGATAATGCGATGATATATAAAAAAAGGTCCCCGTGAGCCAGAGTCCCTAATAAATTACACCCTCGATAACAATGGGATTTTTTCGCTGGCCCTTTGTTGCAACTTTTGATATCACCTGAACGTATTTAGTAGTAAAATATATAGCTTCCATTATGAATTATTTTCACACAATTATTTAAATATAATATTTCATATATAAGAAATAAATAAAGGAAACAAGGATATTTTTGTACATTAAATAGTCAGGCCACCTGAACCTATCAACTTCTTGCATGTGACATCAGGTCGTCACTCCATTGCTTACCAGTATCAACTGCCACTCGAGAATATTTCTTTCCAATCAGATGTCCGTTTATTGATCATGTTATGGTCCCTGATTCGAACCCGGATCGGGCCAAAATCAGTTATTGGGTTTTTCTGTCAAAAAATTACAGTAGCAGCCCGGAGTCAGAAAATTAGCAGTGTTTCACCCCGTGGGAAAGCACTTAAAGCCGTTCGTTCTGCAACTAATCTCTCTCAGGTCGTGACGGATTGCCGTCCCATCTGACTATGTGAGTGGGGAATAGAGAATGCACCTATACTTTTATTACATATACATATAAGTTTATACTACGTCTGAGCAGGTACCTTTCTCTACCTATTTCTGTCGCCAAATAGCCTGCCTGCACTGCTGTGTTACGGTTGTCACCAGGGGTGCAACGGCGTCAGCATCAGCAGCGTTCTTTATTTGAAGTTGGCTGCAGGTGTTCATGGACTGCAGTAGCCGCTTACAATCAGGTGAACTGTAAATTCGGTTTTTCCTCAGTTTTATAAAAAAAAATCTTTACTTTATTCACTCCTTTTAAAAACTTTATTTTTTTATGATATAATAGTGACAAACAACCGAGGTCTGCTCTCAGTGGGCCCTCACCGTAGAAGTGGCAATGCAGACCACACAGTTCCTCCCATGTTTGTGTTTCCACGACTTAAATCATCATCATCATTACAGGCCATCACAAGTCCACTGCTGAACATAGGCGTCCCCCAAGGAATGCCACAATGAACGGTCCTGAGCCACCTGCATCCATGGACTTCCTGCATGTCTTACCAGGGCGTCACTCCATCTTGTTGGGGGACGCCCTACACTTCGTCCGCCGGTACGAGGCCGCCACTCGAGAACCTTTTTTCCCCATCGGTTATCGGTTTTTCGAGCTATATGGCCGGCCCATTGCCACTTCAGCTTACTAATCCGTTGGGCTATGTCGGTCACTCTGGTTCTACTGCGGATATCCTCGTTTCTAAGTTTATCACGCAGAGAAACCCCGAGCATAGCCTTCTCCATAGCTCGCTGAGCGACCTTGAGCTTCCTCATACGGCCAGCAGTGAAGGACCACGTCTCAGTTCCATAGGTCATCACTGGCAACACGCACTGGTTGTACAGTCTAGTTTCAAGGTATACCTGACGAGAAGATGTGCCGTAATTTCCCGAACGCTGCCCAGCCGAGTTGAATCCGTCGATTGACCTCTCGGTCGAAGTTGGACTTACCTAGTCGGACTATTTGTCCCAGGTAAACATACTCGTCAACAACTTCGAGCTTAGTGCTCCCAACAACTACCGGCATAGATGTGACATGGACATTAAACATGATCTTTGTTTTGTCCATGTTCATCTTAAGACCTATCCGTTGGGAGACACTATTGAGGTCATTGGGCATAGTGCTTAGGTCCTCCAGCGATTCTGCCATAAGGACTATATCGTCGGCAAATCGAAGGTGAGTATGTACTCGCCGTTGATGTTAATACCGTATCCTTTCCAGTCCAGTAGCTTGAAAACGTCTAATATGACGTCACCCTGTCTTAGACCTCTCTGCAGTTGGATAGGTTTCGTACTCTGGTTCTGTACTCGGATAGCCGTCGTAGCCCTACTGTACAAACACTTCAGCACCTCGATATACCGACAGTCAACTTGGCACCGCTGAAGGAACTGCAGCACCGCCCAAATTTCGACGGAATCAAAGGCTTTCTCATAGTCCACATACGCCAGACATAGTGGCAAATTGTACTCTTCGGACTTCTGTACAATTTGCCGAAGGGTATGTATGTGGTCTATGGTGCTAAAACCTTTTCGGGCTCGGCGTTGGAGGCTGGAAGTCGTTGAGTCTGCATGCGAGACGATTCGTAATGACTCGAAAACAGCACGTAGACGCCGCTCAGAAGGGAAATCGGTCTGTAGTTCTTCAAGAGAGCGTTGTCGCCTTTCTTAAAGAACAAGACCACCGCACTTCTGCTCGACGCCTCCGGTGTAGTGCCACCATGGAGGACGGAATTAAAGAGCTTCTGAAGGACTACAAGTACCCTTAGCGACAGAAAGACGATCTGATGAAACATGCAGGGAGTCAGAACAAGGGTGTGTACAGGTGGCTAAGGATCATGCTTAGTACCATTCTATGATGGATGGCTACGTTCAGTAGAAGACTTATGACACTAGTACTAGACTAGATATAGGATGATTATGATGATTATAAATTTTCCGCGAAAATTATTCCCGTTAAAATATTTAACAAGGTTATATTATATAAGTTATTTCATCTACCTGGATAATTGACTGTCTCGTTGGTCTAGTTGTCGTAAGCGTGACTGCTGATTATGTTATCGCTAGTTTGAATCCTGTTTTGCACCAAAGATCACACTAAGTTTTTCTGTCAAGAAATTCTCAGCAGCAGTGGTCAAGAAATTAGCGGTGTTTCACCTCCGTTGGTCCTACACATGATCTCTTACCGGTCGTGTCGGATTGCCGACACATCGGACTATTAAAGTGAGGGAATAGAGAGTGCACCTGTGTTTGCTCATACAAATACACTGCTGCGTTCCGACTGGCCGCCGTGACAGAAATTCGGTTAGGATGACATTATTTATTTTTGATTATATTATTTTAGTTCAGAAGTTTTTCGAATAACACTTCACATTTACCACAGTTTACTTTCACTACACTTATTCTCACTCTAGGTGAAATCGCCAAGTTTGAAGGGTGAATTTTCAGTAGGCTACAGGGCGAGATTTGTGTAGTAACAGCAATGTTGTGAACTTACGGTTTAACGTGTTGTTATAAAATTAATCATAAACTGTCAACCATACAACTTAAAGTAAAGTTGTATGGTTGACAGTTTGCTGCAGCTCGGGCCTCTTCTTGCAACTGAGAGAGTTTTAGGGAAATGAAGTCTCGGTTTACAGATTTTAAGGTCCTCAAAAAGTTTCCAATATTCTCAGACGTGCAGATTTCCTCATAATATTTCCCTTTACTACAGAAAATGTTGTAAATTGGCACATAAAATTGCATGAAATTATTTTGACAGTAGCCGGGATAGAACTTTGTTTTCTCTCGTATTATTAAATTTCAAGGCTAGTGCTTAACTTAATTCGATCATCAGAGTCAGCACCACTGAAATTACTATTTGCAATTTTGTTTGAAGTTTGAAGTCCGCCATGACGTAATGGAGGAGATTAGCGGACTTTCTCACTTTATTACTCTTTTGACAATGTTTGTGGTCTGGGTGTATGTTTTAGGCAAACAAACCATTTTTAATAAAAAAATGCAAATTCACTTAAGGAATAGAGAAGTTGCATGTTTTTAATTGTTTTTTTAAATTTTCTAAGAATTATTAAGAAAATTTTATAAAATTAAAAAAATTAACAGTTGCCTTTTTATGTAATTTTACAATTAAAAATGGTTTTTCTAAAATGTAAATTCAAACGCCAGTGACGTTATTATATCGCTTTAGTAACGCCACCGCATGGTGAAATGATAAAACACTCATGTTTACGGTGTCAAAATAAAAAAAATATCATTGCATAATACAGGTTATTTATTATGACACATCACAAGTCGTTTATTTTATTCAAAAATTTAACTATTTTTTATTAATAATTACTAAAACAATGGAATTGTAAAAAAAATTTATTTAAATATACTTTAAATGAATTATTCTTTCATTTATATATAAATTTGTGGAAAAAAATGCAACTACTCTATTATTTGAGAGTTACCAATGTTGGATGTTGGCTATGGTACGATATTAGTTAACTAAACAAACTAAAGCTTATCTATAAGCACTCGACTTAAAATTGAATGACAGGTGTGCAAATCTTGTTCGATCGCTACCGAATGAACAAAAGAAATTATTACTTGCAATTGTATGTTTTAATGAACCACTTGCACGACGATAAAGGAACCTTCGTGGGGAAATGTGAATGTGTAATAATTAAAAATATGTTGAGGCATGTGAAGTCCGCTAACATGCATTGAGGTCCAGAAATAAGATATCTGTGTCGAACTGTCGGACATAATGTTGGTTGTCCTTTATTACCAACATTGCTTTTCACGACCTTTCTCACCGAATCGGAATATAGCAATAATAGCTCTGGTATCAGTTATTTAAAAAAGTGGTGAAGGGTTGCGAAAACGCAAGTACAACGCGAATACGAAAGTGCAAGTTTTTTTTAACATAATCACTGCTCTATACCATTAGTTGTTGTTAGGAATAAGAATAATTACATATACAAAAAATATAATTAAGCCGCATTTCAGTCATCACTTAATAGTCTCTGAGAAAAGTGAGACAAACAAACTGACACAGAGGTGATAAATGTTCCGTGTTTGTGTATGGAATACTAAAATGGTATACTTACAAAAATAATGTTTAGTATGAGTGAGTGACACAGCGAAATGGTAATGATATCGAAAGGTAAAGTGAATAGAGAACAGAAGGCCACTTTCTTACGCAGACATTGAGTTTTGTCCCAAACTATAAAAAATAAAGCCCTAATATCGTTAAATGTTCCTTTGGGGACTGGCCAAAAACAGGAAATTCAAACGTCTTAGGGCTGTGTGGAGTTTAGAAGTGAAAGTTATGAAATAATATTAACCGATAATAATGAATCAAATTTAATAATCTATTTGTTTTTAAATGATAACAGTAAAAAAAACAATAAAATTACAATAGTTTACATTAATGGTTCCAAAAAGGACTTTTTTATTTCTTCAAATACATAATTTATCTTCATCTTATGCACCCCGCTAATCAATGACCAATGCTCTAGCAATATCAGTATAGTATATCCATTTGAAAATCCTATAGACATGGTAATGAGACGCTGAACAAAATTTGCAGAGCGTGGTATTGCTATACGCCAACTCCCAAAATCTGCTTCCCTAGCGTGCGTAGAGTCAAATCTTTTGAATTGTGCATACCAGTCGGTGCATTCTCAAAAAGAACTACGTACTGCAAAGAATAAAAAAAACTGTATGAGAAAGAAGACATTTTAGGGACTAAGTTTACTACTAGATTTATTTTATTTTTACTTTTGAAAAGTGTACGGCCCTATTCAATCGAACGGCCACTGCGAACAATTTATATAGCAATAATCCACGCGGACATTACGCCGAGTGCCGCGACGGCTGCCGATATTATCGGAGGTAAAGCGTTGCTTCGAGGACAAAAAACGAGCTCTCATTTATCGGCCAGTCGACACTTCGTGGCGACACCCAATCGCCTCAGGGAGGACTTTTTATATTAAGAATAAATATAAGTATACACATATCCAACGCTTCCGAATGTTTCTGATATCAAATACGAAAACATAATGAAATATGTATTAGACGCTACAGTGTTCTTAATGTATAGTGTATTTAGGAAATGTATTAAATTTAATGTTAAAAATCTTTATATATAAAAATTACGTGTCACATAGTTTTTCCGCGTTGAACTTCTAAACTACTGAACTGATTTCAATGATATTTCGCACACTGTGTGCAGTTTGGTCCTACTTGAGAGATAGGATAGTTTTTGTCAATATTTGACGTCTACATATATCCTCGTTTGCGAATCAAAATGCAAATGCGTTGTCAGCCGTGAGGACTAAGATGTAATGCCTCTTTTCCAGTAAAAAGGGTCTCTGGTTCTCTACACTCACCATACAAAACACAGCAGCGTTAAGCTGCTATTTTATGGTGGTATTCTGTGAGAGCGTGGACCTTCCCCGGCCGAGCCGACCCATTCCTGCTTCAACTATACCAGTAATACAGCAGCATGGCTCTAAAAGAATAATTTTTTTTACGTGGTAGAGCCATGCTTACATTTGTTTTGTAAATCTTACATTTGGTAAACACAAGGTGTTAAAACTTTTATTTAACGTATCTCGACGGAAATGGGGTGGAAGTTTTGTTACACCGCCACCATACGGCGACTTTATTAACTTTTTAGATATTTCTTTAAAAATCTTTTATTTTTAAAAAGATAGATGTGTAAAATTGTGTATAATTTTAATAAAGAGTAGTAAACAAAGCTCTTCAGTGCATTGTCACATAATCAAAAAATCAGTGACTCGGACTACAATCGTCGCATGGATCCATTATTCAGTCAACAATCAAGTGAAATTCGCAAAAACGACGTGAAAAGCAGTCGGCTGTTGTTGCGACTATCTGGGATATAAAAAATTCAGCAACTTAATCGCGATGTCGACCAAACAAACTCGAATTCAATAAATTGCAGCGATCTTTGATAGTTTGCAATTTATCAGACTCATTTGAAGCTATCGCATGAATTACTCAGGTTTCAATGGAAATCGTGGGCGTTCGCATTAATTTTGAAACACATCAAATACTTACAATACTGACAATAGGCTTTTTCATACAGTAAACGTAAAAATTAAAAGTAAAGTTACAGCATAACATGTCTTCTTTCAGTTCCGAGTATGGAGCGATAAATACGCTGCACTGCTCTAGTGCGTGTTGACGGACTTTAGATGTCCTCGAAATTTTTGTTACGCCGATGACGGTTTTATAAAAAAATGAGGTTGACTTCATTATGACGACCAGGCGGCAACTGTTGAAGTTGAAGTGATGTCTCAGTGATCGCGAGGGTGAAAACTGGCAGCGATCACCGAGTGTAAAGAGACTGACACTGAACTGTTAAGTTGGAGAACTCGCGTCTAATGAAGTCAACGCTCCGTCCCCCTCGAGCTCTTATCCAAAGCCCTGAAATCATTCAGCTCGTGTTACAAAATCGTTTTCAGTGCCTAGAAGATTGCAATACGTGGCTTATGGCTGTTAGACGGGAAATGAAGCTGCAGTCGTCAGCAGATATGACAGCATACAGGCCTCAAAAGCATGCGGCGAGGCTTACGCAACTACAATAAGGCTCGTATTGAAGAAGCGATTGAGCGAAACCAAGGCTTCTAAGTCTTTGCCCGAAAAATGTCTGCCAGAAGGAGTCAACTGTCAAAGTTAAAGACCGAACGTGGTAGCATCGTTTTCGGGACACCTGAGATTTTAAGTGAGTTTGAGTGGATTTTCATTATACATATTATGAGGTAAACTTGCCTTCAACCTTGAAGTCAAATCCTATTATTTTCATTATAAACCCCGATGGCAAAATTGCCACAAAGTGAGGTTAACTTTGCCATTTTCTTTTCCTTTTTTTAATATTTTGTCTATGTAATGTTAGTATTTGTTTAAATTACTAATAAATACCAAATATATGAAGAATATAATATCACATTTAACATGACGCCCAGTCTGACAGTACTTTTTTGTTGAAAAATTGGTCCTAAATTATTAAATTCTTCCAAAAATGACAAAGTTGCCAGGTTTCACGGTAACGAAATTACCTCTTCTAATAATTGTGACAAAATGACGCAAAAGTTTTAGCATTGATGGAATTCGAATACGGACATAATATGTATATTTTGGAATTCAAATTTAAGTTGATGTTATCTCAAAAATTAGAGCTTAAATTACTTCTGTTTCTGGAATAAATATTTCAAAATAAACTTTGTTTCCCATGTAGCTGCGCTGTCTAGACTTTTTGTTTATTCATTCCATTTGGTAAAATCTTGGTGAAAGTTTGCCCGGACAAACTGACGTCGAAATTTGGATGTTAAACTTATTTCATCAAATCTGTATACACCTTTTTTAAGCAAAAAAGTTTTATTCAGGAATACCCGATCATTCACTCTTGCTCTACAATACCTAACTGTGTTTTGAGTTGTAAATAATAGTTAAAAATATAAATCATAAAGATATAGTTGGTGTTAAGTTTACCGTAAACAGTAAATAATCATAAGTAGGTATAATCACTGTAAAGATAATAGTAAATGTAACAAGCAGAATTTCTTATAATTAAGATCTGAGGATTACAATGATTTCGCAATCAGGAAATCTTGCGACCTGCGTTGTGACAATTGTGATGGATTATTCCATGTGGCGACGGCGTAAGAAAACTCATCGAGTATAGGAAATTATGCAAAAAAGGTCTTATGAATTCAGATAAATGGCAGTATACTTTAGCGCAGACTAAAAATGAAGACACCTTGAACTAACTATATTATTACTCAGTTTTTACTAAGCCGATTGAATTGTAATATAAACTTTAATAAGATTGTTAGCGGTAATTTAATTTTTTATTATCAATTTGCCGCTTGGTGATGTTAGAGAAACAATCACACCATTTTATCCTGTGGGCATCAAAAAATATGGACTCAAATAGTTGGTGGTACACTATCTCGCATGTATGCGCAGGTATATGGACGTAAAAGAAGCGAGAGAGGTGTGTCAGGATCGTGCCTAATGGAAGTCAGTAGTCTTTGCCTACCCCTCTAAGTGACAGGCGTAAGTGTTTATATATATATGTACGTATGTATACAATCTCTTTTAAGCCAAATTTAAAAAGCCTAGACCGGCGACGGCAAGCAATGTTAAAGATTTGGTGGGACGTCTGGAATTGCAATCTCTAATCTTATAACGGCAGAGGTATTGGCCTCTATTGTGGATTCAATTTTTTAGAAAACAAGGAGATGATAGCGATAGGCCTATAGTTGGATGAATCTGAGCGGTTGCCTTTTTTAGGGATCGGGTGCACTAAAGCTGTCTTTCATGAGTTCGGGACTACGCCTAGGGAGTAGGAGTACCGGAAAAGACGCGTTAAAACCGATGCCAACTCCGAAGCTTGCGTCTTCAGCACTATATGTGGGACTCCATCAGACTCACTCGACTTGTTGACATCCAGGGAGAGGAGTGCTTTGCGCACACATCCTGCATGGAGCACTCACACCGCGGGATGGTCGACGGTTTGTTCCAATGAATTAATTAGCTTAAATTCATTCCTGGACATAGGTCCAGCAATGAACCAAAGCTAATTAATAATGATGAAGACAAGGACATGAAGACACTAAAAATCTTTTAGTTTGATATTTATCCCCTATAATTATCAACATCAAGTTAATATTATTAAAATGTTATTATATAAAATTGTTTTGGCAAAGCAGCATATGCGGGTAAGAGAAGTGCACTCTTTCCCTTCTAACACTGCCTGCATGCCTAGGGGAGTTTCGGCTGACTCATCAAAACAATAAACAAAGTATCGGGGGCCTATTTTATTTTATTATTATGCATGCCTCCCTATGATTTACGCTGCATAACTTGCTTTCCGCGAAAAGGTCGAGACAATATATTTCTATTTCGAAAACATGTAATTGTTAAAATATAATAGAATAGAAGTGAACACATTTTTAAATACACAAAGATTATTTGCTTACTTGCATTCGAATTTAAGATCCTTACGAATATAGGTTATTAGGCCAGAAGAACAATGTTTATGTATAAAACAGACCTATGGCAGAGAAAAACTTATAACCATAAAGTTCTTGTGTTAATGACTGATAAAAATAATACTTAGTTTTTAAAGCTTGACGAAAATGGGAAATCAACGTAATTTCAATGAATATAATTAACTATCGAAATTTAATGAGTAATTTCATTATTAATAAAAAAAGAAATATAATAAGTTTAGACGGTTTTTGCTTACCAACTAAGTATCGTTCAGCTCTTCAGTTACGTACGACCAGTATGTTACTGATGTAGAAACGAACTAGAGTGGTCAATAATTAAGATTTATGCTTAGATTTTAACATCTAACTTAAGAATTTATCCGATTTACGCATCCTTTTATAGCGACCTTTTCAAGCAGACTTGGTAATATTTTGACATTTCAGTTACTGCTTATTTAAGAAAACATTAAGGAGATACAGAAAAACATAGTAGTATCAGTTTATTAAATAAAAAAACGCTAAGGTTCCTTTTCCTTAAATTGTTTAAAACAAGAAAATGTTTTATGAGTAAATGCTTGAATTTTTTAATTACAATCTCTTAAAAATAATGAAATAATATGACATAAAATTAAAAAGCATTCCGTTAAAAAAAGGCCTACAATAAGATGGAATGGTGTGGAAATAACACTTAATTTGCACTTGAAAGTCCCATGGCTACTGATATATTGTTAAAATGAACATTTTAAAATTATTCATACACATTTTACATTTAACTGATTGTAAATTGCAGTTAAAATTGTAACATAGCATTTAAAACTAAAACAGAGTTTCTGGCTGTTCAATCATTGAAGAGGACTTGTTTTCCGAACCATTGCAGATTTTGTCGTTCATAAGAGCTTTACACTAGCCTGAGCTTTAACTTTGACTTTGAATACTTATATAATAGGTTTTTGAGGGGTTATAGACTTATAGAGCAAATGTTCCACTGTGGTGTTCCAGTGCATGCGTTCAATGTTAGCTGATAACATGACACACCACACAAACTTCACATTCCTTGAAATATTATATTTCCCAGACATTCAAATTATCTCACGATATTTTTCTTCAACACGGAGCTCGTGTTAACTCAGCAGTCTCAATTGCAACTAATAATTTAATTGGTGCAGACGGGGATGGAACTCAGATTGCTCTCTTAAAATAGAAATTAACGCAAGCTACATAACAAAAGTCTATAATAAATAAAAGAAATTGCTCTATAAACCGCTAATAAATGAAAAAGGCCTCTGTCCAGCTGTGGTAATAGGGTGCAACGAATACGAAAATCACTACCTATTTTTAGTTTTAAATTAATAAAAATATGCATAAATTTAAAATACATATTGCAGAATATTAAAAAAGCACTGAGTGTTAATGCTGCATGTTTTTATGTGCATATTATTAAATATTTCTTTCATTCATTCATTCACTACAGCCTATCTACGTCTAGTGCTGAACATAGGTACCCCCATAGATTGCCTAATAGAATATATAACTTGCCACAGTTGCCACGCAAGGTAAGCGGTTTGGCATATAAGGTGACAAATATATAATGTGAGTTACTTTAATATTATGTTATTTTACATGTGTGCTACAATGACGGATTTTAGAATTGTTTTGTGGTATAGCCAAGCTGCAGCTATATTATGGCTCCAGTACAAATGGGTCGGCTCGACGGACGGAAGAAGTATCACGCTTTCACAGAATACCAGCGTGAAACAGTAGAATAACGCTGCTGTGTTTCCTATCGTGAGTGTAAAGAACCGGAGACCGTTTTTACTGTTAACGGGGCATTCCATCTTAATTCTCAGGGGTGACAACACATTTGCATTATGATCGTATCGATATCTTAATCGAATATAAATGTAAACGTCTATGGGCTACAGCATCCATTTGCCATCAGGTGGACTGTGTGCTTATTTGTCACCCTAATTCTATAAAAAATGTCGCGAAAAACATCTCGTACCTACTTAATCCAGGAAGTATTTATCTACCAAGGCCACAAACGCTAAGTATTATCAATCAAGAAGCATTTCCGAGTACAAATTTATCATGAGCTTCTTATTGTGACGCCGGATAACACAATATCCATCGGAAATCCGGAGGGGAGCTCAACATCATATTTTTATCATTACTGTCGAAAAAATGGTTAAAGATTAAAGTGGATATGGCGAAAACGATATTTGTAATTAATGATTTAATTGTAAAAAAAAATTTGAAATTTCTCCTATATCGCATAGGCGCTTTACATACATAAGGACACACATGCAAAGCCGAAACAATTATTTATAGGCCATACAAATACTTGTTTTGTGCAGAATTTGAACTCGCAACCTAGGCACCGCAATAAAATACTTACCACTACTTACTTACTTACCCCACTAAGCCATCAATGCAATTATGTACTTAATTATTTTTGAAAAATTTATTTGACATAATCTCGGATATGATGAGCAAATTATAAAAATATGCAGTCTACAAGTGAAATGTCAAGAAAGAACATGTTTATGACCACGTGACTACAAAAAATTTACAGTAAAAGAAGTTTAGTAGCATATTAGCAACTGTCTAAGCAAGATAATAATGATATGTATACACACTCGCATACGCATATACGTAAACACACAAATATATAAAGATAAATAAACATTAAATACCCTTAATAAACATTAAACCCTCTTAGAAATGAGAGGAGGCCTTTGCCCAGCAGTGGGACGTATATAGGCTGTAACTTTACCTTTTTAACTTTAAACATTAAATAAAACCTTTAATACCAAAACTATAACACTAACTTATGTAGGTACAAGATGTAAGGTATTTATAGAACTCCTTATAGAGAATCGTAATTGTGATTTTGTACAAAGTGAAACACCTATTTTAGAAGAGAAATTTTGGAATTTTACTTCGCATACTACAAAATTTTCCATAAGTTGTACTCATAATTATTATAATTACACCTGCAATAAATGGCGTGTTCATATTATTTCACAAGTCTACATATTTTGATTCTCCGTTCGCGAAAAAAACAGCGTTTTTAACGGGGCGCTGCATATTATTAGCTGATTAATGATTGTACAGTCGCCTAGCGCACACTTCAGATGAAAATAACTTTTTAAGGTTTGATACATACATTTTAAAAATAGGTTAAGCTTATAGTAAAATGTACCAAAAATATAAGTTTGAGTTTCATTGTACATATTCTCAAAATTACCTTTATTACCTTACGGAATCATTAAAACGGTTTCAGGTTTTCTTGCTTCCTATGCAAAATTTTTAGATTATATTATCTCAACTAGTATAACCTAGTTACGATCTAGTTACCAGAGTAGGCGATAGCAACTACGTCACGGATCATGTGGTGGTTTTCAGTTGTGATTGTATTGTAAATATTTCTGACACTGCAACCTATTCTCTCTTTTACATGAAGCGAGAGGAGTTTAGGACGAGTGAATTCCTGAATGAAAGTTTTAGCGCAATTACTTGTGGCGCTATCCACGCTTTTGATGATTTCTACAATTTTAGGGAGATATTGCCTTGTAGAAAACGGCTAGGAAAACACAAACGGAAAATAATCCTCATTAACGTGTTCAAAATATAGATTAATGATATATTTAAACGAAGTCGCTGTAACTTAGGAGCAAAGCACACTACTTGAATCCCGTCGGACGAAAACAAGGGTTCGCGCCACGACGGGAGCAATTGGCTAAATGCTACTATAAATACTAATTTATTATTCAGCGGTGAATTAAAACATTGTTAGGTAAAATAAAACCTAGATATACGTTTCACTAAATATTTATTTCGTGGTCATATGAATTCTGCTAATTCGTACTGGAGGCTTTCCTACTCCAGCAGCCTCAAAAAATGAAAATAGTAAGACCATTAGTATGGGCTATTTTATGGGACACATGAATTTATATGTGATTTTCGCCAAACCTTCTGCTGTGCATATTTCATAAGCATAATATCGGCTATGGTATAGTGCCGCAAAGGGGTTATATTTGCCATATTTACCACTCTTGGCAGGTGGGTTGGCAGCCACAGTCTTTTTATTTTTTTATTGTTGCGAAGACGCTGCTGCACATCTCCTGGCTTATTTTTCTTCGTCACCTCTTACGGCACCCACCATAATGGGGTAGTAGATATTCTTACACCAATCTACACTACACAATCAAGAAAGTAAGTGCCTGTAACTTATTACGAAAATTTAAAGTCGAATGCACGGTTTTTGCTACCTTTAACTTGCTGAAGACTACAGTTTTACTTACATCGCCGCTTGTTTTTCATTTATTTTTTCTAGTAAGTAATATATTTGTCAACATTTAACAGATATCAAGAAAGCCATTTTTTCCGCCCTAAGGTTAAGTAAATTAGCGCTTAGCGAGAAGATGCAGCTGGTGTTCTTAGAAATTTACCGTAAAAAGTAAAGGTTTGTATATGATAATTTTAGTTTTATTTTAATGTATGGGCGAAGTATATTTTTATTATTTTGAGCCTTTTACAGCGGAAGAGTAAGTACCGTAAGCAATAACAAAACCTCATTATACCCAAAAACAATAACCAAAATCAAAAATTGAATTTTAGATTGGCAGTCGTTGATTCCTCATTATTATTTTTCTTTATAGCGGGCCTCTGCCGTTGTAGGAAGGATCACAGTACCAGTATCTGTTAACGGTGCTGCCCGTCACAGTTCGGGGTATTTTATGTCTAGCAAATTTTTCAGGCATTTCCCAAAATCCATCAAAATAAAATGGAATGATGAATTCAATTACGCCGCCATCACACAACATTGATTCTTTACCATTTCAAAAGTAACTTTATTTGTGTGACATCATATTTGTTTAATACCAAAGCATTGTGTGATACCAAAGCATTAATGACTCGCTATTTTTCTAAATGTTTATACACTATAAGAAGATAAAGTTGACTGCCTTATTGGTCTATGGCGTGATCGCGGATCAGGAAGAATTTCAAATTATTTCAATTCATACCAATGTCAACTTTAATTACTTGTGAATAACCTCGGTTTTCGAATCACAAATACTGTTCAAAAGGTCCTAAAACTATCTTAGTTGGAATAGAAATAAAACTTTTTATGATGGGAATTAAGTTTAAAAATGCAAAGCAATAAAAAAATCCTGCTCCGCGACCGTGCTTTAGTAGTCGTAAACACGACTGCTTATCACATGAAATGTAATGAAATGAAAATTATATTTATTTCTCCACCACAAAAGTATATAGATAGGTCTACTAACAAAACTTAAGAAAATATGAAATATGGTCGCGGGTCGGGGCAAAATCAGTTATTAGGTTTTTGTGACAAAAAAAATCTCAGTAGCAGCCGGAGTAAGGAAATTGGCGGTGTTTCAGGCATTTGCCTTGAAAAGCCCATAAAACCGTTGGTTCTGGACGTCATTTTTTCCGCTCGTGTCGATCTACCACACATCGGACTATAAGAGTGAGGGAATAGAGATTGCACCTGTGTTTGCGCACACACTCGTGCACTGTAATACAGTGTTGCGCAGACAGCTAGTATCAGTTACGACTGGCCGCCTTGACCTAAATTCGGTCTAGAGGATATTATATGTTAGAAAGATGTACTAGAAAGCTAGATAATGTAATGTAGTATAGAGGCGTAACTTATCTGTACACAACTGCGTCGTCAACACATATCTGCTTCGTACCTCAGACGCTGCATTACTCACATCAATCCTTCATATCCCCCGCTCACTTTTCTCGTTTCCAGCTGCTTTTTAAAAACTTCACTTTATCAAACCCTTTTCCACCAGAGAATAAGTCCATTTTATGGAAAGGTTTCACATTTATCTAGGGATTGCCGCTTAAATGATATTAAGCAGCATTTTTGTCATGTAAATTATTTTTAGTTGACAATGTATTTGTGCACTTTGTTATTTGTATAAATTATACGAGATCGTTAAGGATCCCCGAAACGAGTAATTGCGATTGTTATTTTTTTATATGAGAGGGGGCAAACGAGCATACGGCTCACCTGATGGTAAGTGACTACCGCCGCCCATGAACAACTACAACACCAGAGGAATTGCAGATGCGTTGCCGACCTTTTAAAAAAAGAGTAGGCTCTTTTCTTGAAGGTCCCTAAGTATTATCGTTCCGAAAAATTTTCTGTTGGTATTCGATTCCACAAGGAAATTGTGCGAATATCAACGTGAATGGCAGTTATTGGTGCAAACAATTATCTTTTACTTTATGTAATTGATGATTGATTATTATTGCATTGACGGCAAATGACAATTTTTTTATTGATAATAATTCTCAACACAGATCAGTCGATTACTGAGGGTTCAGCAAATGATTACTTCTACTCTACTTTAGTTGGAGCTTTAACCGCTCATCATTTGAAACCTCTAATGACGCAAAAATTGATAATTGCAATCTACTGTTGCACTCTTTAGCAAGCAACACATTCTGTCATGCCACAGTTTAAAATCATACGCTTTTATCAACGTCGACAATTTAGGTGTTTTTTTTTTCTCAAATTGAATCAATCAAAGTTTTTTTAAATTATATCGGTTAAAATTTTATCAGTTTAAGCAGTCATTTCCACTTCTACATACATTCCTACGCTACGTATCCTCACACATCCGTGGAAATGCAATGTCTATCTTAATATCGCATGAATCATAATATTGTTAACTAATGTCCTCCAGACCGAATTTTGGTCACGCGGCCAGCCTCAACGGAGACTAGCCATCGGCGCAGGACAGGATTATATTGCCCAAGTGTATGCCAAACAAAGGTGCACACTCACTCTCATAGTCCGATGGGACGGTAAACCGACACGACCGGAGAGAGATCAAGCCGAGGACCAACGGCTTAACGTGCTTTCCGATTTCGAGGCACGCTAACTTCCTGGATCCGGGCAGCTACTGAGAATTTCTTGACGGAAAAGTCAATAACAGATTTTTTTATGGCTCGACCCAGGGTTCTAACCCATGATCAGCAGTCGCGTTTACAACCACTAGATTAACGAGGCAGGAGAAAAAAAGAAAAAAAAATTGAATGCTTTTAAGGGATAACTATTCGTATATTTATTGATTTTTAAAATAGCATGATGTTTTCATTATCATGTGTAGTACCTACTCGTTTTCTGCCAAGGAATCTATCTGAATAGGACATCTCTCATCTCATCACTCTTACTTATTTCTGATGCCAAGTAGTGGTGTTCCAACCTAAGGGGTAGACAGCCAATATGATTACAGGCTGAAAGGCATTCCATCTTAGTCCTCAGTTGGGACAACGCACCGGCAGCTTTCTTTGCTAAAAGTTGATCGCAGATGTACATAGGCTGCAGTAGCCACTTACCATTAGCTTAACATTTTAGAAAAGCTTTAGGGCTACTGATATGACGTTGCCCTAATATTTAAACCTTATTATTTTTATGAAGCAAACAGTTAATCATAAAAACAATAATATTGTACGAGAGGTGATCCAAAAGTAATGATAATCGGTTACTTCAGGTCCGCATAAAAATCCAAAAATATTTTTGCTTGCTTATATACTCACTACGTCAGCCTAAAACAATCATATAAATAGATCACGATTTCAGGAGATACATTCATTTGAATACGAACTGTCAAAGAGATAACATAACATCAACATGGAGAAAACGAAATTAGAGCTGTCATCAAGTACCTCTTGTTTGAAAAAATGTCTTCAAAAGACATACACAGTGACTTAGTGTAAACATTGGGGACTCTGCCTCCATATTCTACAGTTGCACGCTGGGCCAAGGAGTTTAAACTGGGCAGAACATCCACTGAAGATGAACATCGCGAAGGACGCCCATCCACGTCCCTCACTGAAGACAACGTGAAAAGTCGAAGATGTTGTGTTGGCAGATCGAAGAGTGACCATCAGGCATGTAGCTGAGGTCACAGGGATCTCATATGGCAGCGTTCAAAGAATTCTTGCGAACGAATTGCATATGAAAAAGGTCTCTGCGCGTTAAACCTAGAATGTTAACGACGAGCAAAAGAAAATCGAGTTGACATTTCCAAGCAGATCAAGAAAATTTTTGTTCCGTTTTGTGACTATGGATGAGACCTGGATCCACCATTTTGATCCTGAAACGAAACAACAATCGATGACTTGGAAGCGAGCCTCCTCACCGACGCCAAAGAAATTCAAAGTTTCAAGTTCGGCGGAAGGTTATGGCATCTGTTTTTGGGACGCTCAAGGCATAATTATGGTGGAATATTTGGAAAAGGAGCCACTATTACGGGCTCTTACTACGCAGACCAAATAAGAAGATTACGGGAGGCCATTAAGGAAAAAAGACGCGGCAAACTGCGAGCTGGAGTGCTGTTTCACCAAGACAACGCACCGGCTCACAAAGCCGCAGTTGTGATGGCTGCCATTCAAGAAACGGGATTCGAACTGCTCGAACACCCTCCCTATTCGCCAGATCTAGCTCCTAGTGATTTCTACCTTTCCTCGGCTCAAGGAACGCCTGAGGCAAGAAATTGAAGACGATAGCGAAGTAATGGCTGCTGTTGAAGCGTTTTGGGAGGGTCAAGACAAAGAATTTTTTCAAAGGGAATCCTGGGTTTAGAAAAAGATGGACTAAATGTATTGATTTGTTAGGAGACTATGTAGACAAATAAACTATTATTTTAAATTTAATTACCGTGTTTTATTTTCATTATCATTACTTTTGATCACCCTCGAACTTAATATAAATATACAACATACATGATACTCAATTAATTAAAAGAACAACTCCATGTTGTCAATCTGTAGTATTTAACAATTTTTTAACCGTCAGCCAATCCCTCTCTGAAACAAGTCTAGACTCGCACCAAGTGCAGTATATGTGTGCAAATAAAATAGCTGCTAGGTATTAATCAATCGTCTCGAAAGTTGGTTCAATCGATATGTGAATATCGAGGATCCAGCTATAACACGACAAAGATGAGTAACGCCAAATTTGTAAAATTTTTAACAATACAGATGCTAGCTTAAAATCAGGAGCATTATAAGGGATCTCGCTTCACGTAGAAGAGGATGTAAAAAGACTTCATGCCTCAAGCACCGTTGGAGGCGTTGTAGGCGTGTCTAAGATTAACCACGCCTTATGAATAGGCGTGTTTAAATGATGCTGATATTAAAATTATAGTATTATATGTAAGTTTGGCTTTATGGTAGATATTAATGTCCTGAAAGGAGTTCGTTGTGACGTATGGTTATAATTAAAAAGTTATTGAATATTAATTAAAACGTTCAAATATCCAGGGAATAGTACTTATATTCTACCTACAATACTTAAGCACGTATATATCTACCAAAAAACACTTATAATTTAAAAGGTTTTCCACTCAACTAAAAATAAGCTTATTACTTATTGAAATTCATCAGTAATATACATTAAACTTCTTTTTCACTTTGAACTATATAATATTTTAAAAATGACAATTATTTATTACCATCGTTTACCGAGCTAAAAATTGGACATAGGCCTCACACGAGTGATCATAAATAAGTCAAGCTCAATTTTATTGCTCTCAAGTTCGTACTATATTATAATTAATGTCTTTCTCTAAATAACATACACTCGGATTGAGAACTTCCTCCTTTTGAAGTCGGTTAATAAAAGACTTAAGAGACGATCATGTAGGCGGAGTTTTCCAACGATCCCATACGACATTTTCCGAACGCGTACGAACAATTTCCTACAAGTGAACTAGCCGTCCATCCTTGCCGGAACTCTTATAACTTAAATCTCTCCCTCTGTAACCATTATGAAAGAAGTAATTGAAACGAGACGGGTAAGGTCAAAATAATTTGGTGGTTTTATTTGAGAAAATGTATTGAAATTATGGGGACGAGGAAGAAATCCAGCAGGATACAGTTACGTAACATCAGTTTAGTGGCGGCGGTCGCTGTGGGAGCACGTCTCTCTTTTTACAGCTGTAAAGGAAAACATAAACAACAACAACGTGTTTACTGACGTAAACAACGTGATACTTTGTTGTGAAACTTTTCGGTCGCTTTAGCGGTAAGTGCCAGTCAATTTATTTATTTTTGTGCACCTGTAATGGACAAATAATTTATAATACCGTATACACACCATGTATTTTAAATTTTGTTTATGATTATTTGATAAGCTTTATTTTGACCGAAGATTACGACAACAAAATTTATAAAAGTCAAGATGTGTATTAGATTAGGTTTCTGTATCAATATAATGCCTTTATGAAAGTAATTGTATGTACTGGAGCTATTAATGATTGATTATAATGATTTATTTTATTTACGCGAAGATTTATTCAATACTTGAACTATTGTTTCGGTGTAAATTACGGAATTTTCTTTTTAAATGGTTTTAGTTATTTGAGCAGATGACAAATAAGGTCTGAAATGAATTGTTATATTTTTTTTAACAATAACAAATCTATATCCCTAAAATTAGAGATTACATTTTTAAGCAATTTAAAAAATTAAATTCGCTTATTTTTCTACTACCTACTATTTTTTAAAATTTACGTTCATCTCTTAAACTTAAAACATCCCTAACTCGGTTAATTTTGACCAGAAGAAAAAATCATAAAACTTTTTATGTAAAATTTTAAGCTCTACACATTTTTATTAGAACTTTGATGTCTAATTTTTACCGTTTTCAAGTAATTGCGAAAAAACACTTTTGACATATTTTGTTTAAACCCTTGCCGGGGTTGCAGATACGAAAACTTTTACACATTGTTTTTGTATAATTAGAACTACATTATAACAAAAATGCAAAGTTGATTGGCAAATTTTCATTTCAGACCTTATTTGACTGGACTAGTATTTTTTTATATTTACTCAAATTAATTCAATATAAAATAATTATATAAAAAATACTTTCTATATCAAATATTTTGACATATTCTGCTTTTTGAAATCCAGTGGTGAACTATTTACCTAAGTTTAGTAAGTCGTTTATGAACAGGATATTTATCATTTTAAAAAGAAAGAAATGCAATCGCAATCGCAAGACCGCAACGTATATTAAATAATTATATAATGACACACAAAATCGTCACAAAAGAAATACTTTTTAATTAATTAATATCTAGACTACTTGATGAAAATTTAATACGAGATTATGTAGTTATTTTATTGGTTATTAAAATATCCTTTAAATTAATTAAATATTTGTATTAGTAATTTAATTTCAAAAACTATGTTCCAATTTCAAATATATTATATGTATGTACATATAATTTCTAACACATTCAATTTTTTTTTAATTTACAAATCTGTATTGGTAAAATCTGTGAGTTTTTTTTTTCAAATTTGTCTGATAGTTCAGGCATACAAATAATAAAAAGAGTAAAAGTGAAAATGAATTTAGGGCACTAATAATAATAAAGGACTAATCAATAAATTGTAGCTTGTTATTAACTTATTTGCTATGAGTTAAGCTAAGATAATTTGTGAAGATTGAGCCATGCTGCAGCTATATTAGCAGTATAGTTGTAGCACGAATGGGTCAACTCGACCGGGAAGGACCACGCCTCACAGAATACCAGCGTAAAACACTGCTGTGTTTCGTATGGTGAGTGTAGAGAACCGGATACCCTTTTTACTGGAAAAGAGGCATTCCATCTTAGTCCTCACGGGTGACAACGTATCTGCATTTTGATTCTTTATATGTAGATGTCAATGGGTCACACCAACCACTTAACATCAGGTGGACTGTGTGCTCGTTTGTAACACTATCCTATAAAACAAAACGGATTTAAACCTTTTTACTTTATTTTCGTTTAGCTTTTTAATCTCGGTGCATTGCTTCCACCTTTAAACTAAACAGTAAACTTTATTCTCAATTAATCATAGAAATTATCAAAATTGTACAACGTATTTTATTCTTCATATCAAAATTGTTTATGAAGATTCGGTAGTGCCGTGGCTTATCCTATGGATGTAAAGTCGTGGGTTCGAATCCCACAAGGAACAAGTGTTTGTGTGGTTTAGAAATAACTATATATAGTACTGGCGGTATGAAGAACATATGCAATTTATGTATGTAAAACGCCTTCACGATACAGGAGAAAATCTTTCTGTTAGTTTAATTGACCATCTGTAAAGAAAGTAGCAGTCTATAATATTTAAATGTCCCGCTGCAGGAGGCTGGCTTCCTGATATTTCATTTGAGAGAGTAATATATTTATTAGAGGCTACTTATGTTAATTGACGAGTTACACGTTTCCTTGAGATATTTTCTTTTTCATAGACATACAAAATGTTAACCTGACCAAAAAAAAAAACAAAATTGTTTATATGTATAACTTCACAGTAGTGTGATCATCAACCAAAATTTCTTGACTTTGAAAGCTAATAAAAAAAACTCATTTATCATTTTAGATATCATTTTGCAGTTTTACAAAAAAAACCTTACTTAAAAATGCCATCATTGCTTTACTGTCATAGGTATAGGTACATTTTCGCCTAAAGAACGACAGCCCTAAAAATTTAATAAAAAGAGTATTCGTGAAAATATAAGATATCTTTAGATTAACTAAGTTTAAGAAACTGGGTTCAATTAAAATAAGACTATAATATTTTCAATCAAGATGCTCAATATTCTTAACCTTTACGTGTCCCTGCTTGTTGTATTGCAAGTAGCAATATATTTTCCACTTGTTTACGTGCACCTCCCCTTTGTTTACTGTTTACGGATGTAACCCCACATCATACGGAGGGCGAGGTGGTTAATGCACCCCAAGCCACCCTCACAACACCTCAATGCAATAATGAATCCTTAGTTTAAAATAAGGTAATCTAAGAAAAGCGGTAACATCTTAATATTATCTTATGTAGAAAAGTCAAGTTCTATTTATAAGTTTGAATTTACCGTTACGGTCTATTAAAGCCCACTGCTGAACAAAGGCCTCCAACACAGATTGCCTCATAAGGGGATATTCGCCATAGTTGCCAAGTTTGGCAAGCGGGTTGGCAACCGTAGTTTTTTATTTTTAGTCGTTATTAGGAAGACGTTGCTGCTCATCTCCTGATTTTTTCCCTCTGTAGCCTCTTACGACGACGGGATGATACGAGGTAGTGGATATTCTTACACTGCCACTACAGATAACTTTGAATTCAAAAGTATGTCTGTCTGTTATAGGCATTTCACGTAGATGATTTAAATTTGACATCATATGCCAGTTACCCAAATGCAGACATGGGGTTCAATAATTCGAATTTAATTTAAGATAAATACACAAATAATAAGATATAATATTTGATTACATGGTTGATCTTATTGATCTATTGGTTGGCACCATAAAATACATAATGTTATTTTTTCACCTTTGCGTTATTTCGATTCCTGGCTCAATGAAGTGACTTTATCAAAGCCAAAGAATACAGTTCGTACTCACACATATACGAAATTCGCTAATTTAACTATTTACAGTACTTCTCCTTCAGAACTCATTTGCTTAATTCAGTTTGTATTGAATCAATGTGTTTCAAGAATCTAATATTGTATTTACAATATCGTAAGAACCACCACTGCTTCATACCATTCCGAGGGTGCCGTAAGAGGCGACAGAGAAAAACCGAAACAGGTGACGTGCAGCAGCATCTTCATTTTTGATGTTAAGAGCTCAAAATAATAAAAAGTTACGCTTGCTAACCCGCCTATCAATCGTGGCATCTATGGCAAATATGAAGCAAAGTTTGATAGTCTGTAATGAGTGAATGAATGAATGAATGAAATATGATTCAAATAAAATCCATTTAATTTTCCTATTAAGGCTTTTATTAAAAATTCATATTCTATTATAAGTTTAGTAATTATTATATTTTTAGAAGTTATAAAGCAAAATATATGTGATTTAAGGTCAAGTGTATCTTGCACCAGCTAGAGCCAACAATAGTGTAAAAACAAAAATTGTTAATTTTCGCGTCTAGTCTTGTGGTTTTCCGTGTCCATGTGCTTTAGGCACAATACATACAATGTAGGACATTTTAATAACTTCTGGCTATAATAAATAATAATTCTATATTTTTTACCACGACTTAGCGAGCGCTCAGGTCCCAGAGAGCACTAAATTTCACAGTACGCGAGCAACCCGGGTTCGAATTCCACCGGTACCAATTAAATTATTAAAAAAAAATTTAAGTGCTAATTTACCACGTGCTCGGCGGTAAAGGAAAACATCGTGAAGGTTTCCTGCATGTCTGAGAAACAAAAAAATATATTTTCAAAGACATGTGAAGTCCGCCAACATGCATTGGGGCAGCGCGGCGGACACATCCTTGCCCTAAAACCCTCTCAGAAGTGAGAGGAGGACTGTTCCCAGCAGTAGGACGTATATAGGCTGTAAATTTTCACTAAAGTTTCTATATTTTTTAATAATTTACTGTGCGGAGCCTACGCTTAATGACCAGGTTGTATCAGGGCGAAGGTCGGTCCTGTAATCACGGTAAATGTAAGCCAATTTTTCAAGGAATGCATTCTAGTCGGTGAATTTTGAGAACGCTAATTCTTGCAGTGAATATACAGAAACTAATGGTGGCGAACTAGTTTCTGGAATGTTTTCAACTATTCTAAAATGATGGGAAATAAAATACTAATTAGTGTATTGAGCTAATTAAAGAATGGCTGATCTGAATATTTGATTATCACAGCCAAAGGGTAATAAGCTAACCACGGCACGGATTAATAATTCACAGGTTCAACAATTGAATCTGCTCGCGATACCTGTTATTAAATATGCAAATTAGTTATTTATTCAAGTCGTGCCACTTTGACTCACAAAAGGGGAGCTCTTTGTGAAAACTTTCGCTAATATTTCCTCGTAGAAGTTGTCATATCAATTGTATGAGACGTGTTAAGTCAATCCAATGATAGGTAAGGTAAGGTTATGAAATATGTAGTATCGCCGGATTAAAACTATTACTCAGAATTATGTTCTATATTAGCAATTACATAAAATATTTTAATTACAAAATATCACAAGCAATAGCAAAAGCTGTATTTTACAGGTACAAAGTAATTTTGTAAATTTTAATCGCGATTGATTTTTAATTATTTTTAATCCTTGATGTTTCGAGTCCTTTGCGGCATCCATGGCCGCCGCGGACGATAACATTAGTAAAATTAGTTTTATTTGAACTGGTAGTATGCGCGAGAAATAAAACAGAAATTACAGTATTCTAAGCTAACTTAATGCTTATATTAAATCGGATTCTAAACTAAAAACTATGACACATATTTAACAGCCTCAAAAAATATTTAATTTTGGTATATATTCCAATATAAATTTCTTAAAATGTCCTCCAGAACGGTCACAGCAGCGGTGGCAACGAACGGATCAGGCGCAACGGTTTTACGTGCTTTCTGAGACAGGGGCTATACTTCCTGACTACGGACTGCTGCTGAGAATTTCTTGACAGAAAAACCTAATAACTTATTTTACTCATCATATAATCTCTCCGATACTTTTAGAGAATATGTCAAAAATTATTCTAAAATGTTTAAAAGAGTGTGCTCAGCCAAATCTTTACATATTAGCAACAAAATTAAGACTGCTAAAAATTAAATAAAAATGACAGTGGAGTATAATTAACAGCGAAACCGGTAAAGACAAACCTCGTAACAGAAACTATCAATTGAAAATTAATAATGAATTGACTAGATCAAATCAAGAAGACGCAGCGGTGTTTGAGAAATATTTCACTGATATTTCTATTTTGACAACAGAGTCATTGAATACTTCTTCAACTGTCGCCAAGTCATTACTCAAACAGAATGTTAATACCTGTTTAAAAGAATTTAGATTTAAAAAAGTATTGCCACAAGATATTGTAAAATATTTCAATACCCTTGATGTAAAGAAAACCGCAGATTTATGGGGTATTTCCGTTACAGTTATTGCGTCCATAATAGATTTAATTGCATCTCATCTTGCTATTATTTTTAATACTATTATCGAATCTGGTGTATTTCTTGATTTAATGAAACAGTAAAGCAATACCTTTATTTAAATCTGGTAGTTCATTGGACCCCGCTAATTTTAGACCTATTTCTGTACTACCAACTCTCAGTAAAATTTTTGAAAAAATAATTTTAGATAAATTGTTAAAAAAAATCATAAAAATAAATTACTGTATAATAAAATCAATTTGGTTTCACAAGGGGTCGCTCAACGACTGACGCGGGTGTTGAGCTTATAAAATATATTTTCAATGTCTGGGAGAATTCACAAGATGCCTTAGGTATTTTTTGTGATCTTTTCAAGGCTTTCGATTGTGTTCATCATGAGATATTAATCAGGAAACTACAACATTACGGTGTCAAAAATATTGTGTTTAGACTTATTATGTCATATTTAAATAACAGAACTCAAAAGTCGTTATCAATAGTAAAGGTTCCTCCGGATTGGTAGTATAAATGGGCGTTCCTCAGGGCTCGATTCTTGGGCCATTCCTGTTCTTAATCAATATTAATGACTTACCTTATCTAGTAGCGGCACAATCACGATATAGTAACACAAACGACAGTCATTAAGCATTTTAAGCTTACTTGTAGTGGTTAAAGGGAATATCAGTTAATAGCGTTACTCGTATCCTTTTATAAAAAGTGCTTATTTACGATGACGGTAAAGGAAAACATCGTGAAGAAACCTTCATGTCTGCGGAACGGCAGACTAATTGCATCATAACACCTCTCAGAAATGCCAAGCAGTGGGATGTAATAAGTCTGTACAGTCCGTACGGAAAGAATGGGATTAGAAATGGCGGCTCATCGAACCCGTACCGTCAACATGCACAGTGTGAATAGCGAAAACCGAATAAGCTTATAACGGTATATCGTTATAAAGTTATATTATTCGGTTAAATGGAAATTTTCTATTAATGGGAAAATATTTTTAAAAAAAACTTGCAGACGCAAGTAGGTACAATAATTTTAAAATAATATTTATAACTAGCGACTCGCTCTGGCTTCGCCTGGGTGGGTTCTATTTATGTGGCGTTATTTAGACTTAAGATAATCATTAAAGACTATTTATTTTATCTTATCCATATTTCTATTTTAATAAAGAAATTGTACTTGGTGGTGGTGTAATAGAATCCATTACCCTACTTTGCCGAGTAGGTAACGTAAGAGACGACTATCGGAAATGCCTCAAAGATCGCAGTAATGACATCGAAAGGAAACGGTGATTAACAATGTATCGTCACTTGCTTCTGATCAACTCTATTTATATAAATGATTGAAAATGAAATTGAAGTGTCTGTCTATCTGTTATATCAAAATTACTGCCTTTTATTGATCAAATGGGGTTATTTGCATGCCGTTAAGACATAAACAACCATTTTTTTTTTATTTGTGTGTCTGTCTATCCGCCTGTCTGTCTGTCTGTCTGGGCTAATCTCCTAAAATAGCTGAACCGATTGTAATGAAACTCTTCGAACAGATAGAGAGCAACGCCAGGAGTGATCTAGGCTATATTTAATCCAAAAATTTCCAACGGTTAATAAAAAAAAATTAAATAATTATTTTTGATTATCTTTAATTTACATAACATTAATAGATTATCGCTTGAGCTTCGCTTGGGTAGATAGGTGAACCCCGGGCGGATAGCTAGTCTTAAATATAAACAACGAATCATAAAATTGACTATTCAAATTAAATGTACAATGACTCAAAAATAAATCAAAGAAAAATAGACCAAAAATCAGTACACTCAGGATTATCCTGTCCTGCGCAAAAGGTTAGTCTCCGTTGAGACTAGCCGCTGAGACCTAAATTCCGCCTGGAGGACATTAAAAACTATAATTTAACTTTTTACTTTTATTAGCAAATAATAACCAGTTACAGTAACTCTAGCTGTACCAGTCGAAATGTAAAAAAAGCAGCACGTGTCCAGTGGCGAAGCTAGGGCTCTAAACTAGGGCAAGCACAAGATATGGTTTTGTTGTTTTAGCAGTTTTATAAAAATACACCAATCTTGATCTGTCTCCACTCTTCAGTTTCATATTCAGTGCTGTCGAGGACGTGTTTAACGAAGCACACAGAAGGCATACTACTGCTAGATAGATTGTATGACATATCAGCAATTGCATACCTTCGGTGGCTTTGAAAAAAGCCGTTTGGGTTACAATACAATACAATACATGAACAAGAGAAAAGCATGAACAAAGTACAAACAAACTATGTACAAAATAAAAAAAAAATATATTTATATTCTAAATCGAATCGTCTCTCATCTTAAGGAAAGATTTCATTACGTCCGCGTAAAATGTTGGTGAACGTTTTAATTGTACCAATAACTGTTTTTCAATTGCGATAATTGATAAGTCTGAAAGACGCTCTTGACCTTGTGTATTTCTCAAATAAGTATGGATGCGCTTCAGAGATGAGAAAGCACGTTCCGCGGAGGAACTTGTGGCTGGAATAGTTACGACAAGATCAGCTAACTTTAAAAGCTGGGGAAAGGCCTCTTCAAGATTATTTTCGTTTATAAAGTCAATGAGTTCGAAAATATTGAGGTCTTTTGATTCAGAGGAGAATACAATGAAATCAAATGGTTTTTCAATGTTTGTTTATCAAAATGGTTTGCGTAATTTTCAAATAATTAATCTAATGCCTCTAAAGGAAAATCTGAACGAAATTTTTCGAATAGTTTGTTTTTGAACAATTGGAAAAATGTTAATTTGAAAATTTCAGAATATCGGCCATTAATTTCTGAAGATATGTTATCAATTATTTCAACAAAAGTCACACGTACATTGCGTCTCAAACGAGGAGCAGAGTTATTTTGCAATGTGTTTTCATAAATGTGATCAAAATCTGACTGAAATTCAGTACGTAACCATGTCTGAAACTCCTTTATTTTATTACTACAATAACCGACATCAACTTGTGATTTTTTTAAAATATTGTACAAGCAGTCGGTTTTTTCAAATACCCGGTGGAAAATTGAAAGAATAAAATTGAAATTAAATGAACGCAATGTGTTTTCAAAATTCTCGGCGGCCAAGATCGTATCGCCGTCCCAGTTCTGCGGATTGTCGGACATATCCGAAAACAAATTAATCAGATTATCTTTTTGTTCGAAAACTGTATTCGTGACGTATACGTCCAACGAGTTGCGGGGGCCATTAGGCAATTTTTTGCTGCAATGTGCATCATAAAAAGACGACCGTTTTGTGCTGTTATTAAAAAAATTAAATAAAGACTGAAGGGCTGAAAAAAAAGTGCTAACTTCCCCAATCCTGTTACAAGATTTAGATAAAACTAATGCCAAAATGTGTGCATTACACCAAATATACATGGCTTGGGGACAAACATCTTTAACTTTTTGTTGCACTCCATTTCTGACACCGGACATGACACTTGCACCGTCATAGCTTTGCGCAACTAGTTTTATGGTGCAGTCATGTTTGTTTAATAATTCCAATATGATATTACAAAGTGTGTCTGCTGTGCGACTTTCAGACACATCTACATACCCCAAAAAACGGTCATGAATATCGTTTTCATAATAATATCGGAGAATCAGACACAATTGCTCTCTGTGACTAACATCGGGAGTTTTGTCAATAATAATTAAAACGAATTTTGACAATTTTACTTCGTACTCGATGCGAGTTTTCATTGCATCAGCGACAGAATGAATAATGTCATTTTGGATTGTACTAGATAAATAACTCGGCCTATGTTGCCTAGGTACCTAATATGCCTAATGTCTAATGTAATAAACCTATTTTGTCGCTTTGTTGATGCTGCATATGCTTTTCTAACACAAGATCGTACTTCGAAAGAAGCGATACAAGTTCTAAAAAATTGCCTCTATTTAATGAAGTTTTCGACTCATCGTGTTCTCTGAAAGGAAGTTCTTGTTGTGCTAAATAGCAAACAATATCGACTAATCTTTGAAAAACACTACGGTTGTGATCAACACGCATGTTGTGTTTTGTAATTTCCTCGGATAACTGGCGCGACAAAGATGTTTCAATCCGATTTTTTCCAAAATGACTAAACGAAATTACCACATTCATGTGTTTTTAAGAATTTATATGCCTATTAATGGCTCCAAATAAGTTATTTAAATCATCATATCCAGTAGTATTCCAAGCTCTTTTGTCTCAACAAAGTTTAAAGATTAAATAAAGCCTTACCTTTTCCTCGCCGATTAGCACTTTAACACACTTGAATTCATCACAAGGAACACTATTATCCTCCATTTTCACTAAAAATCTTTAATAAAGCATAAATTTTCAACTCGCAATATTCATTCGCTCAAGTAAACACACAGAGTAAACATTGAAATGTGAAGTGAACTTGCAAACGTATCGCCCGCGCGCCCCCGCTCTCAACTCACTTCACACCGAAAGCCCAGCTTATCGCTCCATACTAATTGCTATATAAACAATCCTAGTTATATTTCATAATAGAACATTTTGCCACAGGTTAGAAAGGGAGCGATCGTCTTCTCGAAAGTCCGGTAAAAAGGCCACGCGTGCGAGAGAGATGACTTATCGCTCAACTCAATACCTTTTTTATGACAGCAGTATCGCGCAGTTTTGCCGCGACCGGGGTCCATCCATATTGCTTTGCTTTCATTAATTTTGACAGTCCATTGCGTGTTCGCTTTGAGACAGAGAGAACACGAATCAGTGTATTTCGAATTGAAAGCAATCTGCCAAGTTTTGACGTTACATAATAAGGCTATGAGGTCATGACCTGTCTAGAACAGAGGAGCGCGCGGGAAATTTGAAATAGTTTGAAACAGTTTACGAGTTATTTTATTAGTTGATATTATTGATTGAGCAGTTTGATAGGCCAAGCCCGGCTTCTCGGCTTCTATGGAGGCTTCGCTACCGCACGTGTCGTGTTCCACTAATTTGTAGTGATACAAATTCATTACTGATACCGTAATTTAGCTTAGGCGAGATAAGATGATCTCCGTTATGGGTACTCATTTACTTTTAGGTGATTACATTACCGATCTTAATACACAGAACAGCTGATATTTATTGCAATTTTGAGTGTCTCTTGCCAGATAGAATAAATAATTTTTTAATTTTGTATAATTATTGCCGTCTAACTCATATTTTTAAGCAATTTCTTAATAAAAAATTACTACTACAATATTCATATCATATCATAAACTTTAATGCCTGTCACCCAGCGATATACTATAGGTAGGTAGAGATTACGGGCTTCCATTTGGCACGATCCTGATACACCTCTCTCGCTTCTTTCACATACATATGTCTACGCATACATACTTGTCCGTCAAAGGTATTCTTAACATGACCCGTCTTCAATATATCACCAATTTGGTCGATAAACTTCCGTCTTAGGCGTCCCTACCAACTTTACCACTCACTAATGCAGCATAAATTTGCTTTGTTTTTGTTTTTGTTTCCTTTTTCATTATTTTTTTTTTCTTTCTACATGTTCAAACCATCGCAGCATTCTTCACATCATCTTCATGCAAACATATTGCAAACCACACTTTTCTCTTATCACACAATTTCTCACCCATTCAGAGTTCCGACTAACAAACTTTTGAATGACTGCATATCTACAGCATTCATTTTACTCTCATTACATCTCTCAGGACTAACACAGCATTATGAATTGCCATACATGCTTTTATTGACACATTCTGATTTCCCACCACAGAGTGAAGAGCCCCATTTACTCTGTGTCTGCCTCTGCATTCACTCTTCGTTCCTTATCGTTGTCTTGTCTGCTATCCCTGCTAAACGCACTTCCTAAGTACACAAATGCATCCACTTGCTCGACCAAATTATCTTCTATTCTTATTTCACAAATTATTTATCGTTCTTCCCTTTCAATCATCACTTGTGTCTCCTCGCGTTCACTTTCATTCCCCTGACTTTTAATATTGCCGACTTTTGAAACGATTCAAATATGAATTGAGATGATTCAAATATGACTTGATTGTCGGCGTACAAGAGACATATGACGGTAAACTCCCCACATTTGTTGACTTTCAAAATTTCCTAACAACTGACCATAAACAGATTGAACAGCCCAGGGAAGCCACGCAACCCTGCCTGACACCTTTATGGGTGTCAAAACAGTCCATGTACACCCCAATGATCCAGACACTAGCACTAGAAACCCTTTAAAGAGATTTTAATGCCTATATGAGTCCGGTGCTCAACCCAAACGAGACTAAAATATTTACAGTAAAAATAGTCATCTTATGCTTATTTTTCTTTACAACAGGCTTTAGCCGAGACTAATCAAAATTATTAATTGAAGAATATTAAACAATAGCAAGATACGATGTAGCCACGGCTCCCTGGAGGATCGTTTAATTTAGATTATTTATAATACCGCGAGTGGGCCCCGGTCGAAGACGTCTGGCAATACAAGCTAATTTCCAAAATAAATATTGGCTCAATCAAAACCACCGCCTTGGTCGCCCCGTTGTATTTGAAGCTTTATTGTAATGTTTCTATTCTTGAAGCTATTTTTACCTTTTAATTACTTAATGTCTTATTGTATATTAATTCAAACTTAATATTATTATAATATTTGACATATTTTTTTTATTGGAAAACCCAAAGGCATATTATAAAAAGCTTGTTGTAGGAGATGTTGCAAATGTTTGTTTTTAAGAGGAGATTTATACTTAAAAGGATGTACAGGTGTCACATTGAGACCTACCTAACTTATTTATTTACAAAATCCTTTTTAAAAACCTTTTTGATTATTTAAAAAGTAAGCCTTTTTAAATAATGACAATGAATATACCTTATGTTGAGAAGTCGATGCTAAACAGCCGTTCGCACCGTAAAGGAGTCGCATTGTTTTCAATAAATTAAATGGAGGACAAGAGGCCCGGTGCTGGGCAAACAGCCTCCGGCCTCCGTCAACACAATTATTATACTCGGACAGCCACCCTCCGTATCGATAAACATCGTCTAAATAAATTAACTGGACTTGCCGGAACGCTCATTTGTATTGTTTTAATGCTTTCTGCTTGCCAACTTAATTTGCAATTCCGTTTTATCTCTACATTTTCTTTATATTTCATAATCTTCTTTGCATCATTCAATTTTACAGCTAAATCTACGCCTTATTGGACTAAGGAAAACTCCATGTACCGTTAGAGTTCTAGTATGTATATTTAAATATTTTTGTATCGTTACTATTGGCTGCACTCTTTCATACAGAAATAGGAACTTATCTTGACTCCTATTTTATCAACAAAAATAGTTATTTTTGAAATAGTTTTGCAAAATGTGGTTCTTACATTTTTTATAATATACGTTTACTCGTCAAAAAATACTCTGCTCTCCATTACAATAACAATCTATAAAGTCATAAATGATGAAAATAAAATATTTTTTTAATAATATTCAAAGAGCTGTGGTAGCTCAGAGCCTAAACCATTGCCTTGAATTACGTGGAACACATCTAGTCTAGTTTAGCAATCATAGTTCGATCCTGATCAGCACTAATGAAATTGTGAATTGTAGCGGTGAATGAAAACATCAAGAGAAAACGGCATGACTGAGAAATTAAAAATATTTCAGAAATGGTATAAATTCCCCTAATCGCATTGGAGCTGCACGGAAGACTCTTTTTTTATTTCTTTTTTCTTTATTTTTTATAGCCTTCACAGATATGACAGGCAGACTAAAGTATATAAAAAATATAAAGTATCACCGTGCTTATATTAAAAATCAAATAAAAAGTAAAGAAAGCTTAGCTTTAACAAAAATTACCCAAAATAAAGGACATAAGATATAATCCAATGTATACATATTAAAGAAGAAGAAATCTTTCGTTATGTATGTTTGAAATTAGTAGCCAAAGACATTTAAGTATTTAGTATATATTTAAATCTCTTTGTTAGTAGCCAACGACCTTTACTAGCCACTTACACATTGAGTGGTCTGTGGGCTACAGTAGCAACTTATTATCAATTGAAGTAGCAAACTAGTAATCACTTTTACGGCCAAATATCTAGGGGTCACATTTGACCACGGTATGACATTCACGAAACACATTCACAATGTCCGCAACCGTGCCAAATTTGTCACTAGTCGCCTCCACCCGCTAGTGAACAGCAGGAGCAAACTGTCCTTAAGACACAAACTCCATCTTTATAAAGCGTGCGTAAGACCTATCATGTCTTGGGCAAGCGTAGTTTTCGTGCACGTAAGCCATAATCATTTGTACGACCTCCAAGTCGTCCAAAATAGATCCATTCGCATAGCCACCGGAGCTCGGTGGTACCAGCGAAACTCCGACTTACACAGAGATTGTCAACTTCCGACGATCTCTGAGTATTTCAAGGATATGTCTCAGCGCTACTTCGAGAGGGCCGAAACACATCCAAACCCGCTAGTGGTAAACGTAGCCACCTAAGCTCCAACTCCGAACGTTACGCTAACCCTCCGGAGGGCCCACAACGTTCTAATCGAACCCCCGTTCCACTAGATGCCGACGACCGAAATGTCGCCGGCCAGTCACACTCAAATACTACACATTCAACTAGTGCCACAAACACTGTTAGGACGGCAACGGATGGGACGCAACGAGTCCGCAGACGGGCGCGCCGCACACCCCTCCACACCGCGTACACACCATACACCCGCGTCCCTGGGCGGTTCTCACCGCCCAGAACATCGAACGATAAGAGTTAGCGGTTAGACAACTCACCCATGTCATGTTGCGGCTTTCGGCGACATCAAGGAGTATTTGATGTTGATGTAATGATGATGTGATCACTGAACGCAATATTATCCCACTCCCTCGAGATTATCGATTTTGAAATAAATAATCTCCCCCCCCCCCCTTTTTTTATAGCTTACGGCCTTTCAGGCCGCGAGCTCTGAGTTCGATGATAGGCTAACAGCATTAACATCACAGAAACTAGACTTTTGTTTCATAAAAAAGTAGGCTTTTTTCCAACCACTAACTCGACGCATGTAGGCAGGTAGTTTACTTTTATACATTTCATTTATTCCTAAAAGTTTTAGACTTGAGTATTTTGAACGTCAGAGTACAATTTAATAAAATTATTTTACAGATTTTGTCGTGTTTAATTTACTCCTCCGGCGACCATGGGGTGCTGCAAAGTACCCGAAACGTTGAGAATTAAAAATAAGTAAATTAATCGCGATAAAATCCGTAAAAATATGTTTAGTGTTCGCGTAAATAAAAGAAATCATAATGTCAGAGTACAGGCTGTATTTTATAGTACAAGGTAAGTACAAAGAATTGTAAAAAATATTTATCACAACACCTTGTACTATAAACCAAATCGGCTATATCTTCACACTGTCCATTACCTCCAGACATGTTGTAGAGATATATATATGTGAGGAAATTGTATGATGCTTTGGCTGACCACTTTCGGTGTCTTTAGCGACCACCAGTGGGCCATGGACCAACGGTTAAGGACCACTAATTTATACTATTTTGTTTGCTTAAGCCCGACTTCCAACCAGAAGAGTTATAACAAACATGCAAATCTAACACAATTAATATACATTGCACTCAATACCTTCTATCAGTAATCGAAAGTTGTCACCGTGGTAGAAATCGGCCAGGAGGACATCAGATATTGTTACAATAATAGTCGCAGAAATTACTCCAAGAAATAATTATTCTCAAAATATGACATTAAAGTGAATTTCCCCTCATACTTATATTTATATGTTGTAGTGTAGAGTACCCCACACGACTTATATATTAATGTTAATTGTAGTTGTTAAGAGTAGTCCAATTAAAGTCTTAGAACGAACAACACGTCTCTTCTTATTGTGACACCTTTCTAATATTACAATGTTCTGACTATCAAAAAGTACATAAAATATTATTTTGTTACAGATACTAAAACTAACACGATGACAACACAACCAGCTACAACAACAACGCGCACTAAGAAACAAAACCATGCTAATATACCCTGTCCTATTGAAGACTGTGCACGTTTCACATACGGAAAACTTCCTGATCACCTCACCAAAATCCACGGCTTAACAGGTGCCGAAAGAGACACCCTTAACGAACAACAGCGAAAACGTTTCTTCAACGGTGAATTATGTCAAGTGCGCTACCTTAAAGAATCTGCTATTCGTGACCTTTGGGGAGCAGATTACGAAGATCCTCGAATCAAAGCAAAAATTCACCAAAGTTACGCTCTTGTCAAGATAAGAATCATTCCGCTTGCGGCCACACAACGGGCTCGACCACTTACTGAACAAGATGCTAATGTCTTAACAGCCTACAATGCTAGAACCGCTCCGCGCCCTGCCCGAGTAACAAGACCCGGACACGACCACGACCTTACCCACCACCAGAAAGCAGTCCAGGGACAAGCAGAGTTTCAAGTGAATCCAGTGAAGAAGAAAATGCTAGAACAACTTCTTTACCGCCATCTCCTCCGCCATCATCTCCTTCGTTACCACCTTCTCCCGCACCTTATGAATTACCAACAGTAGAAACACGGTTACGCGACATATTTGATTCAAAAATCGATGCAGGATACAAAGCAGTAATTGATGACATGAAGAAATCAATGACTATGGGAAGGAAACTTGGGCAAAGAAAACGAAAAGCCTACCGCACTTATAGACGTTATGCGAAACGATTGATTTCCTATCTTCATCGACAGCACTCACCGCTTGCTTATGACGTAGATGTCCTCTTATGCGGAGAAAGGCAAGTTTGTGCGTTTTTAGAGCGAATAAGCAGTGAACATAAAACCAAGACATTGAGGAATTATATTGTGGCAGCTATCAAGTTGTTAGACTCCCGTCTTTTTGCTATCGAAACTGATCCTTCTTGCAAAGAAAAGGTGGCTTCTATGTCAAGAGTGTACGACGTACTGCATGGTCGTCTTAATGACTGCGATCGTTTGCTGGCACAGAAAGAAGCAGCTGCTAGCACTAAAGACTCAACTTCAAATTTCGATAGTGATGACATGCAACAAGGTTTCAATGAAAGTTATAAAGAACTGGTTTAAGTGAAATTCTATATAAGTTAATAATTACGAAAAAAAAGTTTTACTTCTTCATTACCAATGCGTTCATATTACTCTATTAATTAATTAATTAGCGCCTAAAATTTATAATAATATATTAATGTCTTATGAATTGGCATCTACAGAGCCAGGTTTTTCGCACCTTTGTTGCTTACTTCCCGTCGCTGGTCTGAATATTTTACATCTAACATATACGAGACGCTTACACCGCCATCTATCAGATGACGTAAGATCTTCCTTACATTTTAGTATTGTATAGTTGACTCTCCCCCTGGACGAGATGAGTTGATGAATTTCAAGTACGTGACGAACGATATGTTATTATCACAATTATCAAAACGTAGTAGATGCTAAGTTGTAACGAAACTAGTCATACACTTTATTGTATTAGAAGCATTATCCATGACACAAATGATTTTAAAAACACGAGCTATGTTATGGTAAAGACAAATATGTTAAATTTAAGGTTAACTAATAGGTTATGTAATAACTGCATGTGTCTGTGATTTACTTGAATTTTTTCTGAATTCCGTGGACAAGAAATAATGATAGAATAGTTGTCAGTCAATACAAAGCATCGTCGTGAGAACGAGTTAAAGCATAAGTATTTGTAAATAAAGAATTTGTAAATATTTTAAACGACGCGTGTCACAAGCAATAAGTCTGTTATAGTAAAATACATGTTTGTCATGTTTATGTAATGCTAAGTTTTTTTTAAGTCCATTGCAGTTTTATAAATTAACGCTATCATTCGTTGTTGCCTTTTGCATTTTTTGGCTTATTAAAGAATAGGGGTGACTAGCGAGCACCTGATGGTAAGTGCATTTTATGGTACATAGAAACCCTTTCCTCGACTAAGAGTCAAAATGTAGATGCACTGTCTCCTTTGAGGGCTTAGACGGAATGTCACAATACCAGATTAGTAAGCGCTTCCGGTTCTCTTTACTCACCATACGAAACACAATAGCGTTATGCTGCTATTGCTCGTTGATATTCTGTGCAAGCGTGGACCTTCCCCGGTCGAACCGAGTCATTTCTGCCATAATACGCTACAGCGTGGCTCTAACACGTAATAAAAATTGTAAATAATTGGGTGTACGACCAGTGCTTTTGTATTCGATAATTTCTTTTATTATTTCCAATATTACATGAGTCATATATCTAGTCACTAGTAATTTCATGTGCAATATAATTAAAAATCATTTAGGCTGTAGTAATTTCACTTTTATTTTTAATAATTGATTATTATTAGTCTAGTCGTACTTGTATTGTCATATATATTATAAAATTTTACAATTACATTGATGATTTCTTAGATGTTACTTCTTATGCTAAGAGCTTTTGTTTCTTGTTTCATGTGTAAATAAATGTTTTTGTCAGTTATAATAAATACCTGTCATAGACTAAGTTATTACTTCCTTTGTCCTTTTCTTTTCAAATATTTAGTAGGCATGAAAAAAATACAAACGTTTTAAAAAATATTTAATGCATTTGGGCATATTGGCACTCGCAGTGCAGTCGTTCTGCTTTCAGAACAAACTACACAACTTCTGATTATTAATGTAATTTTATACGAAATCAGTCACAAGAAAAAAAAAAAGCGCCAGTATTTTTTTATTAGAATATATGCTTCAAGGATGGTTCCATATAAATTTGAGAAAAAATTCTACCCCTAAAAGTGGAAAAATAGGGGATGAAGTATTTTAATGGAACTATTTCGACGTCATTGAGATTATGGTATTCCTGAGTCCACTCAAAAGGGTAAAACTATAACTTTTAATAAATATTAAAAGCCGACGTCAAACAACTAAAAGTACTAAAATAGTTTCACATTCTAAAGTTGCGATGTGTCTTAGCACCGACATAAGAATGTGAAATTATTTCATTCACCGCTTTTACTTTTTATTAAGGTTTTTTTTCACGCGGATCTTTAGCTAGTTAATTTTAACATCTTTAATATAATGGATTTCCACAAATTAATGCCTAATTCTATTAGGTATTTAAAGATGACACTACCATCCTGAAGAACTATAGACCTATTTCCTCACCTTCAGGGGGACTACAAACTTTTTCTCTTCATGTTTGTGTCATACATATCTGCGTCACGACCTTAGCGAACTATATTTGTACCTATAGTTAAAACCAAACCAGTGACGTAGCAGAATGTGTAATTTATCGACCCATGCTTTAGCAAGAATTACAGGCTAAGATTTGTGATAATTGTCGCCAAAAATTAAATATAAAAATACATGATACAATGCCTGTTGGACATACAGTTCGAGAGATATTTTTTATTGCACGATTGACAAAATATACATATAGGTTTCGGCTACTATATGTATATTTTGTGGTTCGATCTGAATTTATCTAATGAGAGTCCAATTCTCGCCTTAAAGCGCCAGTTTAATTTTTTTATAGAAAAAGTGTGTGAAACTAGCACACAATCCACGTTTGGTAAGTGGATACTGTGTCCACTGCTGTCCTCGATTAAGAATCAAAATGCAGATGCGTTGTCACCCCTGAGGTCTAAGATGGAATGATGGAATGAATGGGAAAATACCAGGAAAGAGGACTCCGGTTTTCTACATTCAAAACACAACAACATTAAACTGCTACATCTGCTACTGCAGTCCTTCCCCGGTCGAGCCCCATTTGAGCTACAACCATAATATAGCTTTAGCTTGGCTCTACTACGAAAAAACAGGAATATTATACAAAGAGCCATTTATTTGCATATGAATGTTTTTAGATCTCTTCAGAGCTTTCGAACAAGTGAAGCCAGAGTTCGAGTACTGAAAATTTTTGAAAAATTTTCAGTACTCGAACTATAATCAGCACAATGTATTGGGAGACGCCAATAAGTTTTCTAAAATGATCAGGTTGCAATGTGGGTAAGTATGTTATCCAAGCTTTTAAACCTATACATAAATGAAATAATCATCTAACGCAAGCAAATAAGTCGGTTGTCGGAAGTTTTATTAACATCAATTACTCTGTTGATATGATGCTGCTAAGTCCAATGGCGACCGGCAGGGAGAGAACTTTTATTACAATTTACGTTAAATAGGTTGTAAGTTTTTGACAAATGCACTACCGCTGTTGCCGCCAGTGTCGATGAACAATGTAAGAATTTGACGATCTAACTACGACGATCGAAATAAAAGTTATTATTATTTATGGTAATCTGGCACTAAGATTACAGGACGATTATGGCAAATATTTCCTCAATGAGGCCCATGTCCAGCTGTGAAAATGACAGTTTAATCATGAAGAAGTAATAAACGAAAATAGCCCAATACCCGAAAATAGTCCACATATGATTTGTTTTGTAGTGACTTCTGTAGTCCAAACACCAATGAAATCAGTAAATAAACATTGGGTTAAATTTGTTCCGCTTTATGTTTTAATGCATTCATATTTGCTTCAACAATAGACTGAAAATTTATAAAATGTGACATCTAGTGATGACTAGCAAAACTAGTATGTTATTATAACTAATGTTAATAAATTGCAGTACTTCCACTGACAACTAGATGGCGTTAAAAGCGTGCAATACTTTCTTCTTTTTATGCTACCCTAGTACTTAGCGATCATAATTGCCTGCTCCAGATTTTCCACCAAGACGCAACGTCGCTTTTTATTCGAGTCGGCCATTTTCTAACATTCCAAAGAGCCTCGCCGTTATTGCTCCATCCGTTATTGCGTCTATTTTTAACGCCATTTAAGCATCTCATTTTACAAAGCAACGAGTCAATTTTGTAATTAGGGAGTAAGTGACCGAAACTTTTAAGAAGAAATGCGGATGGTCTTTTCTCCATACAAACGCTCTCGTGATTGATGTGAGCTTATTATGAATATGAGGGTTTATCTACTTCGAAATTATTTTACATGCCGTATGGAGGACTCAAGGAGACTAAATATTTTTTGAAATTGATTATTTCATATAAATGTAAAAACAAATGTCTCATAACCGTGATTTGTGGCATTCCGAGGCCTATGTATAATATGTGTATAGACTCACACATACATATTATACATAGGATATACACATATCTGGCAAACTAGCGATCCGCCCCGGCTTCGCATATGCGTTTTCTGGATCTCGACAACAGCGCCACCTACCGGGTCCAATTGTGAACCTAAACCATTCTCGAATCAACTTAATCCACATACACAAAATTTCATTCAATCGGTCCAGCCGTTTAGGAGGAGTTCAGTCACACACACGAACAGAAGAATTAAATATAAAGATATATGCCGAATATAATAAAATAAAAGTAGATAGACAGAAAATAAAAGCGGGAATGTGGTTGTTTCTTTCTCTTGCTCATATAAATGGACCGCCATCAGCTTTCCAACTAATATTATAGATACTTGGTAATTTAATTTCATTTTTTTTAAATAATTTAAAATATACTTACTACAAGAACACTGAATAAAAATTAGTACCACTGACGTTTTAAAATCTAAATATTAAAATGAGTTCTCTTGGAATGTTACTTGAGTGCTATTTGCGGATGCAAAATCAGACTTGAAATCGTAAGTAGTGTGTCACTACTTGCACAGAGTACAATTATTTTCTTGTCACTAATAAAAAGAAAGAAAGAGAGGAGAGACGACGGCGGTACATGCAGATGTCTCAGGACAGTGTTTTATGACATTCTTTCAGGGAGGCCTATGTTCAGCAGCGAATTTAGCGGGCTATAGTGGTAATAATGATGAACCGCAATATCAAAGGACATTTAAAACAATAAAAATGTTGTTTTATTAAGAAATTGTAGTATGAAATACAAAGATTACAGACAATTACAGAGATTAATTTGAGAAACAATGAATGAAGTATATTAAATTTTGAAAGTATACTTTTATTCAATTTTATTTATCTAAACTTTATTTTTAACCTATATCAAAAGGTATACAAAGGGCGATTTAGCCTTTAGTAATTTAAGTCAACCCTGAAAACTTTTATTAACGGTTACCTTTAAATTTTGATTTATTTACGTAAATAAAATGCTTTATTTATTAAATGTAATTTTTTTAAATTGCGCTAAAAAACAAATAATGTATAACTTAACTTTCTTGGGAAAATCTTGCTTACTTTGTTGAAATTTATATAGAAAATTGAAAGAGAATCTTGGAAATGGTAACTTCATAAGTTAAATTAAAGTAGTTTGGCGTGCTCTTAGCAATATTTGAGATTTATGGATTTATTTTTTATTTTTGACTTGGACATTATGAATTCTGTCACAGATAATTAAAAATTCAACACAAGTCGCTAAATTCACTGCGGATTAATGAGTGAGGCTCTTGTTACAGCCAAAATTTTCCGTTTTGGATACGTACCCATTTACAAAAGATAGCAAACATGATGAGAAAAATCTTGCTTAATTGCTAAATAGCTGTATCGGCCTACCATTTCCGAGTATGGCTAAATATATGAATAAATAAGTGTAGTATTTATATGTTCGTATATACATATAGAGCGATATAATCGTTGATTATTGAACACTTTTATCCGATTTTAAGTGTTTGCTTTTTATTTAAATACGCTAGAGGGGCAAAGCTCTACACAATTATTTATCGTGTATCGTAAAGGTGGTTCACATACATAAATAGCTACTACTATAAACATGGTCACACTTCTAAATCTGTTTCAAATTCTGACGTTTAAATTTACAAATTCTTACACTGGTCGTCATAGTTTTAATAGTGCTATTATTACTAAAATTTTGACGAAAACTCATCTTCCTCGCTTATTACTACAATGTAGGCTATGTTGATAGACGAGTCAAGATCATATAGACGACAGCTAACAGAGAGAGACTATTTTGAGCATCTTAATCATAAAGCTATTTCTGTACCCCCAATACCTTGAACCACTCATCAAGTACGTGCGACCTATTTCTGATTTCCAGCGAGTGAGAAATATTCTAGAAGGTGATATTTATCGATCAAAAAATTAAGAAAGCTATCGATGGATATAAAAGTAATAAAATGTTCCCGTTTTACATAGAGATCTATATTTAAGTAACCTCAAACAGCATCTTTTTACAGATGCTGTTTGAGGTGTTCGCGTGTTTGCGTAACGTGAAATGATGTAATTCTGGAACTTGGAGTATTTCAATAATATGAAAATAAAAGAGGTTCTGGTTCCAGATTTACACACTTTAATTTAATCTATGCGGACTCAATGGAACAGATTATAATCTGTTATTCTGTTTCTAAATCTTACAAAAATTGTGTCATTCAGAACTAAGTTTTTTTATAGAGTGCGGGTGACAAACCAGCACACAGTCCACCTAATGGTAAGGTGGATGCTGTGTTCCATAGACATCTACATTTGTCTTCGATTAAGAACCAAAATGCAGATGTGTTGTCACCCCTGAGGACTACGATGAAATGCCACGTTTCCAGTAAAAAGGATTTCCGGTTCTCTACACTTACCATACGAAACACAGCAACATTAAGTTGTTATTTTACGCTGGTATTCTGTGAGAGCGTCGAGCCGACCCATTTACAACAAAATCCCAGCTAATGTACAAAATATGTCAAAAAAAACAAGTTTAAACTTTTATTAAAGAAAAATTGTACAAAAAGAATTATTATAATATCAAAGAAAACTTAAATGAAAATAACCCCTGGAAATGATGTGATCACCACCATTATGTTTCTATTAAAATTCGTTTAAAAAATTGTACAAAATTATTGTAAAGTGAAATATGTTTTTTTTTTATCCCGCTGGGTGTCTTGCTGGTTCTTCCCAGGACAGAGGTATTTTCCGAACTAGTGGTAAATAAAAACATGACTTTCTATAATCTATATTGAATAAAATCATTCTATTCTATTGTATTCATTCGTGCTACAACCATATGACCATAATATAGCTGCAGCGTGGCTCTATCACGTAAAAAGCTTATGCTAGCTCACTCTCTTATTCTGTCCATTATCGATTAGGTGTGTTTTACGTAATAACCCCGACCAGTCACAATATATTCTAAGCAAATATGAGTTTTCTCGATAATTTCATAAAGGTTTATTTCTTGCTTATGGAAATATGGCCATTCTCCTCCTACACTTCAAAGGTAAAAATAGTATCTTACAAAGGCGTTGTTGCTTTTTATTAGTATTTTATTTCTATTTAGCGATCGACTATTACCTTTGCCTCTCAATCTTTCTTAAGATCACCATTCTTCAGAATAGAATTTGATTTTTCAGTTCATTCTTCACGGTATAAGCTATATTTCTGTGGACTGATGTCTTCGACGAAGACATCTTTTATCCTAGACGTGGTTTTAATCAACACACAAAGCCATGACGATGATGCACCCAATCCAACACACCCCCAATTTTCCTAAAAAAAAAGAAACAGATATTTATTTATTTATTTATCCTTCATTGCAGTCACCTCAAGACTTACAACAGGCTTCATCTTTTTTCTTATCCTTAATAATGCGTATTTAATTGACTTCGACTAGATTGATAATGTTCAAGTCGGTTGTACAAAATTTTTAATTTTACCACTTGTAAATTTTAGCTTTCTGCACTCCTTCTCTATAATTATTAACTATACCAAATCTCACATACGTCTGTGCGCGCAATATGCTTAAAAAACGATAAAAAGTTTCCATAGATTACAATAATTATTTAGGAACTTAGGAAGATTAAATGCGAACTCAATGTTATATAAATTAATATGTGTAATGTATCCATAGATGCTTATTTTTAATGTCGGCCCGACTTATAGGTACGGTTTATTCAACTAAAAAATAAATTTTCTGGTATTATATTATGTAAATTATGTAAATAATAACTAGAATACTTTTAAAATTAGAACACAGAATCTATAGAAGATATAAATAAACCAAACTCATAACTCGAAAATTGCCAGGCAAACAATGCAGTGCGGTTTGGGTGACGTCACGAGCATTCGGTGCAAAGTGCATGTATGCACTTTTGTCTCTTCGCATTCATGCTGCCCTGGTGATCGTTCCTTTTGAGAGCGTCACCAAAGGGGCCCTATCCCCTTCGGGCACCCTTCTCTGGGTCAGTTTTCCACATTCGGTCACCGGCCTTACAAACTTATTTTTTATTTCTACCGATAAGAATTTTTAAAGATACTTTTTTGTGCGTTGCGTTCTTTCGATTTTTAAAACATATTTTAAATAATTATTAGTGGCATGTATTTTTTTTTTAATTTAATTTGTGCAAAATAGTTCTTGGGAAATTTATTCCAATGAAATATTTTGAATGACTTATTATAATTAATAATAATAACGAGCGCGTCAATGCAATTCCAAAATGTATTTTTAATCTAGGATGTATATTGTATATTCCGTCTTAAAAATATGAATCTCATTAAAAAAAGTTGAATTAATCCATGAAAGAGAAAAATTACCTAAAAATTTTACGTCTTCCTTACGCTTGTCTTACCAGGAACTTGTTGTACAAGGAATTCAGAATACAAGACTGGTGTAATGTGATGCAGTTTAATCTACACCAAAGCAAAGGCAAACACGAATACAGTATTTATAGAACACGTGTTTAATGACGTATGATTGTTATTCCTATACTAGCGATCCGCCGATTTTAATTATCATTAACTCTAGATACTGTGATCATTTGATTTATATTTATATTTCCTTATCCAGAGATAGGTACATAACAGTTTTATTATTTACTAGCGACCCGTCCCGGTTTCGCTTGGGTGAGAATAGTGGCGGTAAAATCATGAAGATCATCAAAACCATTTATTTTATACATTTTTCTATTCATCAAAAATATCTTCAAGTTTTTCGGATAACATATAGCCTAAATCACCTATATATAGTCTATAGCCTAGTTTCGAAGATATGCCCATACAGACAGACAAAAAGACAGACAAAATTTTAAAAATGCTTTTTCGTGCCTTGCATGCAAATAACCCTTAGCTCAATAAAAGGCTGTTTTATCTCTATTACAGACATATACTTCAATTTTATTTATTCGTATAGATTAATTCAATATAATAGTAAGTAGATCATGCTCCCGAGGTGTAAAACTCTTAACAATAACTTTGGAAGGTTCCTATTTTATTACATTTCGTCAATCAATCCTAGCTTAAAGTAAAAATAAAGTTACAGCCTGTACACATTCCACGGCTGGGCACAGGCCTTCTCTCATTACTGAGAGGGTTTTAGGGCAAGGAAGTGTCCACCGCGCTGCCCCATGGCTTGTTGGCGAACTTATACTCCCTAACTCTAACTCAAAATATTTATTTTTATTTTTTACACATTTTATGCATTGCATCCTCGCTATGGTTTTCATTCACCGTTCAGCACGTGGTAAATTATCATTTACAATTTCTAATAACAATTCCTTTGGTGCCGGCGGGGATCGAACCCGGATCGCTCGTGTGCAGTACAAATAAAATTTACAGCTCAGGCTCTTATCTTTTGGGGTTTATTCCATTTTGGACATAAACTGTGTTCAAATGTTACTCAGACACCTCTTTTAAAAATCCGCACACGAGTGGACTCACATGGATGTTGGATGCCTCTTAAACTAGGATAGTCCCGGGAAATCTAGAGAATGATAACCCTAGTCATCGCCTGCTGCACATGTGCAGTACGCAGTTAGTTGTATACGTTGTAAAGGTGCACAAGATACATATTGCTACATAATAAGAATCAACTGCACTGTTGACTGCATTACGAGAATGTGTAATAAAATACGAAGTATATAAGAAAATATTTAAAAAAAAACAGAAAAAGTAAATTAATATTGTTCATAAGACTAAGACTAGCAACAGAGACTACTACAATGATATATAAAAAACTAGTTAAATTAAACGTTGGTTAGTAAGTAAGAAGCATAAAATTAATTTTGTTACATAAAGTATATTTTTAAAAGAATACTATAGTAATGTTAAAGACTCGCTGCCCGCGGTGCAATAAAATGGAAAAACAGGACGCCGTGCCGCCTGTTGCGCTTTGCGCTCTCTGTCGCAATTACGGGTGTTATGGAAGGCCTGTTGTAAGGCCAGTAAGTGCGTGCGTATGTCCTGTTTCCCCATTTTATTGCACCGCTGCACAGACCGCGGGCAGCGAGTCTTTAACATTAGTATAACAACGCTATTAACGTTTTAGTGATCCTACTTTCTTATGATCTGACGTTCCCGTTAACCACTAAAACTACGCTGATAATTTTTGCGCTAGGTGCGGTTTACAACAAACCTCGGCGGCGGACACGGGGGTCGTCCATCGCTCTATGCAAAAGACTTCGAGTACAAATTTCCCGCTCGCCCCATATGAAATATGGATGGAGAACTCCTGCTCTATTCTCTCTACGAGAAGCAGCCTATATGAATTACCGCTGTCGGGACTTTGGTAGTGTACGAAAGCGTTTTCCTAGCTTCGGCAAAATGTGCTTTAGCCGGTAGATGTTCGGCATAACCTGTCTATAAAAAAAAAATGGAAACTTCCCCACGTACAAAAAAAAAAGGTGCGGTATACGAGAGCAGTTGGATGGCGGATTCCAACCTAATCCATTACTATAGGGCTACTGTCGCTTAATTAAATGATAATGATTTGGTACCGATATTTTTTATTTATTACAAGTCGTGCTTTTCTACTGTACTTCGGTAAGCGGTGATAAGGCAAAAGATGGTAGAGCACACTGGCATAATTTAAGAAAAGCCTTATACACTCTTGCACACAGACGCTATGGTGTACGGACTGCAATTTCTGCCTCGGAAAAGTTTTCGTATGACATATTTATCCACATGCAAATTACGTATGTAAATCTTCTTCAAAACACAGAAGAATATCATGAAAATATAATCCTATAGTTCGGAACCTTCACCATCATCTGCCTTAAAAGTCCACTGCTAAATATGGGCCTCTCCCGTTGAAGGGAGGCGTTAATCTACTTTAAATTTTTGGAGAGCAATACGAGATATATCGCACCTTTAACGCTGCTATCCGTTGTCGGTCTAAGTATTTAACTGTAGCAGGCCTAAGATAGATAAAGCACCATTTGGCCGAAGCAAGGACTTTTTGACATTTCCTATACTCGCATACTCGTGACAACCACATGACAACGAAACGAAACGAATGGTTTGTCCTTTCAACAATATCATAAAAAAGTATTTTTCTGCCTCTGCCTCGTTGTTCTAGTGGCCGTAAACGTAGTTGCTGATCTCGAGGTTCTGTGTTCGAATCCCGGTCGAGCAACAATTTGTTACTGAATTTTTCTGACAATAAATTCTCAGCAGCAGCCCGGAGTCAGGAAGCTGGCGGTGTTTACACCCCTGGGCCTCGGAAAGCACGTAAAGCCGTGGGTCCTGCGCCTGATCTCTCTCCAGTCGTGTCGGATTCCGTCCCATCGGACTATGAGAGTGAGGAAATAAAAGTGCACTTGTGTTTGCGCATGCACTTGGGCAGTATAATCCTGCGCAGATGGCTAGTCTCCGTTACGACTGACCGCTGCGACCAAATCTCGGTCTGGAGGACATTATTATTTTTAATTTTATTTTTATAAAAAGTCTTCATTCATCAATAACGTAATATGACTGCCTCGTTGCTCTGTTGGTCGTAAGCGCGACTGCTGACCATTAGGTCCCGGATACCAATTCAGGATCGGACCAGAATAAGTTATTGGGTTTGTCTGTCAAGATATTCTCAGTAGTAGCCTGGAGTTAGGAAGTTGGCGGTGTTTCACCCCCATGCCTCGGAACCAAGTAAAGTTGGTCGCTACGTTAGCCACACGTAGGTCCTGCGCCTGATCTGATCCGGTCGTGTTGAATTGCTGTCCCATCTGACTATGAGAGTGAGGGAGTTGAAATAAAACGGTGGTTTTAAGGAAAGATTGGTTGTCTTAAAGATGGTAGCCCAGAATCTCCAAAGAAGTTAAGCTGGCTGTAATATACATTTTAATGAGAAAAGTAAATTGCAGAACACGGCTGCCAACAAAATGATTATATAAAACATTTTGTAATATACTGGGGTAACCTATTGTAATATTGATGAGCGAATTTTAAATTATAGTAAATATATGTATATTATGTAATGCAAAATTAAAATCTCATATTTATGTGTTTATTTATTCATTATTATATCCACTGCCGAACATAGACGTCCCCATAGATTGCTTCATAGGGGGGATATTGGCCATAGTTGCCACACCTGGCAGGCGAGTTAGCGACCGCAGTTTTTTACTTTCGCTGCTACAGGTATGAAGAAAATGCTTTTTTATAGAATTAGTGTGACAAACGAACACAAAGTCCACATAATAGTAAGTGGATGCTGTGGCCCATAGACATCTACATCTATTTTCAATTATGAATCAAAATACAGAAGCATTGTCACTCCTGAGGACCAAGATAGAATGCTTCGTTTCCAGTAAAAAGCATCTCCGGTTGTCTACACTCACCATACGAAACACAGCAGCATTAGGCAGCTATTTTACGCTGTTGTTCTGAGTGTTCTTTTATTGTGAGAGCGTGGACCTACCCCGGTCTAGCCGAACCATTCGTGCTACAACTGTAGTATAGCTGCAGCATGGATCTATCACGTATAAAATGGGGAAGAAAGATTGAGTGAGGACTTGAAAAGAGATATATATAGTCAATTGTTGCAGGTGATCATGATTAGGTAGTTAAAAAATCTAACATGATGTAGAGTCACGTGACAAGTCATGGACTTTATAGTATTGTATCCTATCTATAAAATTATCAATCACTTATATAAATATAATCAAAATTGCATTACGACTATAATTTTTTGTCAATATCATAATTATCATTTTAGCAAACTATTCAGCAAGGTTCTGAAACCTCATCATTTAGTTTAGTATCGGCTTGGTTTCGTCTTAAACACATTTCTCTAAATAGATCACTAAATTATATTATTAAAATGATAGAGCCGATTTAACAAACGTAGCGTTAAAAATTGGCTTATTTTAACAGCAAAAAATATCTTAATTTTCACAACTGGCCACGTATGGAGATATTTTGGGCGATGGTTTCTGCCTCGTGTCCGTTCTCACTGATATTTACACCCAAAGCGTTTTGCCGTCGTATAAAACACGCTATATGACCCAGTAGCGCTTATTTTCTTCTCAACTTTTGTAAGAGAGCCATCTAGTGGTGGACGTGTTAAGCACACGCGAGTGTAAATTAGTGAAAATTATTTTCAGTGCAGCGTCTGAAGAATTTTTCTGTACAAAATGCCTGGTCGTCCCATTTGGCAGGTAAAAATTTGCAGACTTATAATAAAAACACGATATTTGTTAATTAAAAGTGTTAATTATGTAATTATAACAATAGGCTAAACATAAGTATAAACAAAAAGCGCCTTCTGCTTACCTACGCAACGCTTTGTTTGATTATGATCAAACAGTGATTAGTGAATACCTTATTATATATAGTGGATTCTTTACAATTTTATAAAGTACATTGATTAATCATTAATTACAAGTGTAAATTGCATATTATGTGATCCCATTTGACGCAAAGTTGTTAGGAGCTATGTCTAATCTTGCCTCCGTAACCTTGAATATTTACCTGAAAGAATTAGGTCACGCACCTGATTCTTTCAGGTAAAAGTTTTTGATAAAATTATTTTACCCAGAATACGTAATACAGTTTTAGTTCCGACGCAGAATTTATATTAAAATGCACTGTTATAATATTCAGTTTTGTATTTAGGAAAACAGTGTACTTAGTAAAATATAATAAAATCTATATTAATAACGATTTTACAACCTTTATTTACAAATTTACATTTACATCAGTACAGCTCCTTAACCTATACTTAACATCAATTTTCATAAATCACGTTCAATACTGCTATAAATTATTTATTTTATTTTATTTGAACACAATCATGTTGAAAGTATTAGCAAAAAAGTGATCATGTAAAGGCACCTATAAATCTAAAAAACCTACTTAAATGCGTTACATACGTTTTTTTTTACACAATCAGACTTTTTTGTCAGCTTTCTTTAATACCGAGTTATTTTTAATATCTCCAATCATGTAATTCGCAGGTAAGTTGTGGAATAATTGCTGCATGAAACCAAGTAAAATATCTTCTATAGTTTTTGATAAGATTGGACGTAATGATTCCGATACTGGCCTCCAGTTGGCGTTTAGGTAGGCGTTGGTGCTGTCCTCTGAAAAAATACATATTGAATATAAAAATTATATCAGAAGAGCAAATATTGATAATAATCATCAAACCCAAGTTATCAAGAATTAAGACATTTCATATATGTTAAAAAAGATTCCTAAAAAGTACGTTATTTAAAAGTGGTAAGAAGAATGTTTTCCTTTCATGTGGAAGGAATGCAAAAGTAGCAGCGCACGTTTCCTTTGTGGGCAAGTTTTATACGTTGCTAATTGCAAATCTGTGATACTAGGCTATCATAAAAGACAGGTATATACTGCCCACTAGTGACATCTGCATTTATATTAGACAATCATTTCGCAGCACTACGATTCCATTGTTTATCGTCGTTATCACAGATGGCGCGACTATATGAAAAATTAACTTACCTAATGATGAAATACCATCAAATAGATTATTCATTCGCAGGTTTAATCCTCCTATGGTATATTTCACATGTGCCCCAGTTACATTAAAAAATACAAATTCGTCTTTTTCGTACAACTTAACGTCACTTAAAATATCAATAGTCATATTTGCTGAAACAACGATACCATATTAATTATCATGATTTTCTATTTGGCAGTAATTCAATATAAACACATTTTCCGTAGTATCTTTAGACAATAGTGGGCTTCGCGTAATATGAAAGTGCAACTAATAAAAAATCTAAAATGAGTACTCACTCGGCTCAAACCAGCAGAGACCCCGACCTACCAACGGAATTAACAATATTTTGCCCTTTAAATCATAAGTTCCTTCGATTCTTATTTTTGGTACTCGTACTTTCGTGTAGAAGTCATAACTTTTGCTGTCCACCCTGAAATAAATTTAAACAACTTTATAGTAAAGGTAGATAAAGTATATATCACCAACTATTGCATCTCTTCCTTTCGTAAGTATCTAACTTTACCTGATATGTATATTTAAACCTATACCCATCATATCGTTCAAATACTTTAATGAAAGGTTACATATTTATGTGTAAGTTTTGATAACCTTTGGACATCTTTACCACATACCAATGTTGCGGTTACTGACAATCATATATGTTTTCAAACTGGACACATTGATTTTCCAGCGTTGTAATAAAAAGAAAAAACCAGGAAATTATACGTCTCACGCACTTAATAAATATTCTATAGAAAGTTTTTTACGTCAAGTTACCAAAAATGATTCTGCTGCCCATCCCCTGTTTCATTTCACTTTTTCGCATCTTAAGACACAACGGGATAATATGGGGTAGTGGATTCTCTTACGCCGCCACTACATGGCGCGAAATTTTATTTATCATCATCATCATCATCTACACTACCACCACCACCGCAATCATTATCATCATCATCATTACAACCTATCAGAGTCAACTGCTGAACATTTTCCTCCATTATAAGTTGCCTAAAAGGGTATTTGCCATAGTTGCCACGCTTTACAAGCGGGTTGGCTTCAGGATTCAGTTCTTTCCAGGAAGATGCTGCTGTCTATCATTTGCTTTAGCTTCCCTCTGTCACCGCTTACAACACCCACGGGATAATATGGGGTAGTGGGTTCTAATTATTACAACGCTACTACACTGCGAATAAAATGTATTAATTTCTTAATTTTGTCAATGGTTGGTTTTGACACTATCGATCATGCAATTTCTTTTAATAATATAGTTGGACAGTATCTAGAAGGAGACGAGCCTATTATGCAAGAGTTATTGGCCATATCTGACCACTGTTTTAGATATGGATTCATGGCATAAAACTAATTTTACGGATTTTATCGCGTTTTTTAATATATTTTTTTTCGTTTACCACAGAATAAATGATAGTTAAAAGAATAACAATTTTTCTCTTACTCACTTTCCGTTTTTTTAAAAAATAATATTAGGGTGAATAATTAATATTGAGGTAACGTCTTACCTGATTTGATTTGGTCATTATAGCCCATATAGAGCTCACAGTACAACTAACTTTAAAAAAAAGGCTTAAATGTGTTGTCTTTCATCCCTGAGGACTTAGGTGGAATGCTTCACAGACTGTATTTACACTAGCACTCCATTTGAACGGAAATAAACAATATAATATGCAGAGGAGCTTAGAGGTAGAAACAAAAAGAGTGTACACCTATTTGGAATACTATATGCAGAAAAGTATTACTGTACAGGTACAGCATCATACGTTCCATTTTTATCTCAACGTGAAAAACAGAAACTTACTGATTCAGCAAAACCTCTGTCGCTCCAAACCCGGTGACTATGACGTCATCGAGTGCCGCGTTAACATTCACAGGACCTTCGCCTTGTAAAATCCTTATTTTCGGAATTTTTAAAGGATCTAATGCGACCATACCAATTTCTGGTAAGCCTGAAAGAAAACTGATTTTGTGCATTTTTATCGGATTTATAAGAATTAAATAAAGCTTAATGTTGCTCTTGTGGACTCGTGTAAACACGATGAAGAAATAGCGCTTTCGCTTTCCGCAAGTTATGCACATATACATGTTTCGTAATTGAGGCTATGTTACTAGCCTAGTGGTTCGTGAACCCACCAACCCACTATCATTCTTAGCAATCTTTGCAATACCATACAACAGTATATAATAACGCAACATCTGTAATCCCACTCGGAATATCGCAACACACTTGGTTGCTTCAACTTTTTATGAGTAATGCATACTTTTCCATTGAAATATATTTTCATCTAAGCGCCGATTATTCATGCTCAAATAAAAGTTATAAATAAGATGAAATACTCCATAAGCAAATAAAAAAATTACTTCATTTTGTTTCGTGTATTTAATTAATTAGTTTTTATTTTTATTCACACATTTAACTAGCTTGATAGGGTAACTTTTATTTACGGTGAGAATTAAAAATGAGCTTTGTAAATAAAAAATATAATTAATAAAGTATACTAGGAATTCAGTTCTAGTAAGAGATATTAACAAAGTGCATCGTTTTGTAACAAAACCACCGCACAGACTACTTAATATATATTTCTGTTGTTTAGTAACTTGCTTTAAATTTGCAATATGTTTTTATTTTTAAAGGTGAGATTCGTAGATAAAGTAGGTTTGTATGGCTACAGAAAGTAAATTTAATTGTTTACCGGGTCCCAGGGCTTTAAACAGTTGTTGAACGGCTTCTTTCGAGCAATCGTCAAACTCTGGATCGCTTTTGTAGCATGTCTTGACGAAATCGGCTGAAATAAGTCACAAAATAAGTTAATTAACACATCATTTTCGGTCTCATTTCTTTTTCAAATTTTATCAATGCCTCAACCTTTAGTAAATATTTTATACAGTAACATTTTTATAATTATTGTCATAGGCAAGTATTTTGATTTAGACTTTTAACATCGGGGTCTTGTTTTTCTTATTGTATTTACTTTATCGGTTAAACATCATGCCAAGTAAGTAAATTCAACAAAGACTACAAGTTGTTAGTTTCACTTAATTAATGACTTGCTTTAGTCTAGTATTTTTCATTAAAAAAAAACGTTACACGTACACTAGGATCATGGAGACAGTTTACAAACATAAATTGCATAAGGACATGCATCCAGACCCGGAACAATTATTTGTAGGTCATTCGAACGCGCGAATGTGATCGATGGCGCGAATTGGCGCGATTCGAACCTGCGGCCCTCAACGCCGCCATTGCGCCACGGAGCCGTCCTACGTAGTACTAGTTATCAGAAATTTACAGTTCTTAATAATATTTAATTTAAAAAAAAACTGTAATATGTAGGGACTTCAAAAAATCGCATCATCTGTAAAATTGCATAATATTTTCGTAATGATTATCGTTTAAAAAAAACCGGACGACGTGACCCACTGTTATTTGTTTACCTTCGAAATGGTCTCTGCTAAAGTATGTCAACGCCCGTAATCGCAACGCGTGATAATGAATGTATCCAAAAATATACTCACGCTTGTTCTTGTAGTATTCGGCAGCTGAATAATGTAACACAAAAGACACTAATAACAGTTTGAACTGCATGTTTTAAAGTTTGTTTACAACGTGGCTCCGTGGCTCCGTGAACCCCGTCAGGTTCGTTCGTTAGCCTCGAGCAGGCTGTCGGAGCTGGTGGTTCGAGACTGTCCCCGCTATGTTCGCAACTTATGCCGCAACCCGCCTGCTTACGAAGGAGGGGGCTACAATCAGTTATTGCTAACTATGTAAATAAAACAAACTTTGTAAAAGTTGCAAGATGATCACACATACATACACTTCGATAATTTTTCGGTATGTTTCAATATGCTGCGCTGCTCCATTGTACATTGAGGACTTATAAATAACATTTTTCGCACATATTATTAATATGTCGAGATTTTACCATGATCTCACCTGAAAATAGTAAAGAAACACCATCAAGACACCATCCTCTTACCTGTTTTCGCCGCCAATTAATGTTGGAATTGCTGTTTTACGGTTGAAAGGGTAAAGAGAGCCAACATAATTATTATAGGTTGTGATGTGTGTGAGATAATCCATCCTATTTTTTTTATAGTATAAGGGTGACAAGCGAGCACACATTCCACCTGACGGTAAGTGGTTGCTGCGGCCCATAGACATCTACATCTATTCTCGTTTCAAATCAAAACTTACTCTATAAAAAAAAGAACCGACAACTGATGGGGAATAAAGAAGATTTAAAGTAAAATAGAAACTATAATCACATTAGGAATACATATTCTTAAATCATATGATGCTCACAATATTCCCTTACAGGTACATAATATTTATAACAGGCACAAAAAATGGTATCGATGATTAATGGCATTTAAGTTATTTTTCATAAATTAAATCACTTACGGTTTGTAACGTCCTAGCCTAGTTCTAGTTCATGTAAAACACGTTAAACGTGCCTAATTAAGTCGCAATCGTAATCGAGACCTAATTGATGTTATGTGTGTTACATTCGTTCCGTATCGCCAATTCATATCGAACGAGTCATAATGTAATAATAATTCAAACTTTTTGTATAAATAAAACATTATTTCAATTGTTAAAGGGCACGATAGTTATTGTGATAATTTTCTTTAAGTACTGAGAGTTACACCTCTTTTCTACCGACTTCAAGAAAGATGAGGTAACATACCCAATTCGACTGTATGTTTTTCTTTTTTTTATGTGTGTTACCTCATAACTTTTTTCTGGGTGAACCAATTTCGATGATTCTTTTTTTATTTGAAAGCTGGTGCTTCTCATTATCTCTATTATCACTATTGGTCAGACCTCAATCAAATTTATATGGGACTACCATATAAATTTGATTGAGGTCTGACCAATAGTTTTTTAGTTATTCTTAATAATTTATATTGAAGTCAGTTGTACAAAATTTTTAATTTTAAATTATAATTAGTATGTACACCTTATATCTAGTAGTTCACCTTTATCACTGTAATTATAAATTAATTTAAAAAGTTAATACATTACTAATCAAATACGCCTAATTCTTTAAAAAAACTTTTGAAAAACCTTGGTAAAGCGGACAATTACATTTTAGCCAACATCAAAAAAAGCAGGAGGTTGTCATCCCGACTGAATGTTTTTGTATGTATGTTACACGATAACTTCATCCATTTTGAACCTATTTTAATGATTCTGTTATATAGCTTCAGGGGTGGCCTCATATAAATTTGAAAAAATAACCTCCCTAAGGTTGGGAAAATAGGGAATGAAGTTTTTAATGTAACTATTTAGATAACATTCTAGTTAATGAGGTTGTTATAACTTAATTAGGAACGACACACCACTCTCGAAAATACGACACGTGTTTCGCCTCTACACGAGGCATCCTCAGGTGAAGTAGACTCTGCGGAGGCTGGCCGCTAAGCTTAGAGAGTGGTGTGTTGTTCCTAGTGTGGTGGTGCTGGGGGTGGTAGTGCTGGGATTGACGGTGACGGGTATAGTACACGCAATTGAGGGAGGGTGGGAGGTCCCTTAAAACTGGGCAGGACACATAATTTTCTTTCTTTACGCGGAATTAAGCAAATTAGGTTATAACAACCTCATTATAATGGATTTCCGCAAAGTAACGCCTGATTCTATTAATTAACATTCTAGTTGTTATTTTGAGCTTGTGATATTCCATAGTCCACTTAAAAGTGCCGACTTCAAAGAACTAATAAGAATAAAACAATTTTCACATATCGGCTTCTAAAGTCCGGGATGTAATTCTTCTATACACTATATACCTTAGCACCGACTTTTGAAGCTGTTATGAGGAAATATATTATTATATTTTTTATAATTTTTTTAAAGACGACTTTTATTTTATTTGGGAAGTTTAAATTTAAATTTTGGGCAAAATGTTTTATAAATAAACTATTAGAATATATAATGTTTCCACAAATTACCTCAGTCTATTATCGTTACTTATTTATATCGAAATTTGTGATTGTTATTGCAAATCGAGTTAGGCAAATATATTTGCATATTTTATGTCTCCCCCGATCTAGGTCAATCAACACATTATTCTTGCAATTCTTTGTATTTCTTACACACATGTAACGCTTTATTGTTAATTGGTGTGTTTTATAAACAAAAAGTATTTGTCAATATTAATGATGTTATTTAAATGAGTCATTAAAAGTGGGCGCAGACAATAATTATCATATTTTTTTGTTGCTTCTTTAGTAACGGGCAACAAAAATTGTGTCAAAAACGTGTTTCAATGATAACGTAATCAATCTCCCTTCCTAAATTAATTGGTTAGGTAAGGGCCACGAGGGGTTGCCTCAGATCAACGAATGGCTTGTAACCAGACGGCCTTGAGAATTGAACGGCGATCGGCGCTCTTCTCTTACCGATTGTGAGAAAGGACAATCGGAATGTAAGAGCGGTAGATGGTTGTTCGCTATTGTTTGGTATCATCTAGGACATTATTTTAACTAGAAATGATTCATTAAACTGTATAACATTATTTATTTATGAGTTTTTTCTTTTGCGTTCGTTAACAATAGTACCTAAAATCTAAATACACGTACCTACTTCATCAAAAATGTCTAAAAGGCGGCCTGTTTAAATTTCTTTGCAACCGACTTCAAAAAAACGAGGAGGTTTTCAATTCGGTTGTATTTTTGTGTGTTACCTCAGAACTTTTTTCTTGGTGAACCGATTTTGATGGTTTTTTTTTTTATTTGAAAGCTGGTGCTTTTCATGTGGTCCCGTATAGATTTGATCAAGATCTGACCAGTAGTTTTTGAGTTATCCTTAATAATTCGTATTATTTATTTATTATTATTTTGTTTTATTTTATTTTATTCGGAAAACTTACAGCATTTGCTTATTTTTAAATAAAAAAGTATAATAATGTACTATTAAGCCATTTACAAGTTTCCACTTTTATAATTAAAAATAAAAAATATAAACAAAAGCCAGTTCAAAGATAAATCAACTAGTTAACAACACCTTAAAGCTAAAAACTATATGTATTATGAACATTTTAAGAATTAAGATAAAGATTTTTAAGCAAAATATTCACTGGTTAAGGTACACTTGGCCTTGCGTTTCCTCATATTTGCTATTGGAACATTTAAAGTAACATCAGATAATAATTCTGGGGAGTAAACTGAACCATTACAAATTTTTAGATAAAAACGTACATCATTAATATTACGTCGAACAGATAAAGGAAGAAAGTGATATCGTTTGCAACTCTCTTCATAGTCCCGAGAATCCGTATGCGCTCTATAATCAAGATACTTTGAAAACCTTTTCTGGATACCCTCAATACGAGACTTATAAAACTCATATTGCGGGTTCCAGAGTCCAGACCTGTGATGCATGCTTTAATTGACTTTGACTACATTGATGATGTTCTCATTTTATTTATATTGAAGTCGGTTGTAGATAATTTTTAATTTTTAATTTTGTTATTAAGGTAAATTAAAGTATATTCATCATCATCATCATTACACCCTATCAAAAGTCCTCGGCTGAACATAGGCCTTCCTCATATTTGTCATAGTTGTCACGTTTGGCAGGCGGGTTGGCATCCGCAGATTTTTATAATTTTGAGTTGTTATCAGGAAGATGCTGCTACCCATCTACTGTTTCATTTTTCTCTGTGGCATCTTACCTTTGTCGCGGGATGATAGGGCAGTTTTGTTATTCCTCCCAAAATGTATTTATTTTATATTCATATGGTATTGTTATGTAATATTTAAGATATAACACATGTTCTTTATCTCATTTTTCATTTTAATATATTTACTACAATAATATTCAAAATAAAGACTAAAAGCAATCTTCTGCTAGAGAAAGATTGCTTCAAATATGGGGCAGTTTTCATGATCACCACTTTCAATAACTTAAATTGAAAATTAAAAAAACCGAAACAAAAGGAGCTGATGACCTTCAAACGGCTGGACAGATTTTCTTAAAACATCACTAACAACACTCTCGATTAAGAGTAAGACACCTTTCAAACGAAAAAAACTTAATCAAAATCGGTTCATCCGTTTAGGAGCTACGATGCTACAGACAGACACAGACACACGTGTGTGGTGTAACGTCATCTGTGTGGTGTAACGTCGGGAATTAAAAACAGACTTTGTCGCACTAGAAGATTGCTCAAATCACACATTCTAACTTTAACTGAGTCTATTCTATATTCTAACTTTAATGAATCTCATGTTGGTCTGGGACTTATAAAAGAATGTGCCAATTTTATTACTTGCATAGCATATCGTAAAAGGCAACTAATGGTATATCGGATCTGTGATTGTGTAAGCGATGGGCTAACCATTTATAATTTCTTTCACAAATTTCCATCTAAACCTATATTTTTGTATGCGGCTTAACGTGGTCTGAATAGGTTGCTGCTCTTTGGACTCTGCCTACCCCCTCGGAATTATAGGTGTGACTCTATTTATTTTACTTTGCAACAATACATGTAAATGAATGCACATTTCGTAATTAAATTTTGTATTGTATTTTTACTCGAATGCGCTAAAGCAAAGGGGGCGTAATTTTTATTAGTGCTTTGTCCTGGATCATCATTGATTTTATTAAGGAGCTTACATATTTAAAACTCAGTTTGGTACATATAATTCTATATCCCAAGACACAAGCGGGGGATTGGTAAAAGTTTTAAGTCAATGAGCAATAATTCGCATTGTTTGGATGATTTTGTATTTTTGGCTAATTTCATTCTTATAATACTAAGATTATTTCATTTAAATTATTTATGACTTCATGCTCACTTCTTCATCTTCAAATCATTATAATTTATGCTGTGTTTCTCTTAAGTAGGTAATGTCAAAGGTGGGAAATGTGTAGGCCAGAAAAATCTAAATAATATAAATTTCTATGGATATTATCGCCAGTACACCTAAGTAGGTCTCTTTTTATTCCTAGGCGACTAGGTAAGTGACCACCCTCTTATGTTATCATACAAAACACAAGCACTATAGTTTAGCAAATTATTATTTACGTATAGCTTATTTTCAAGCGGAATTATTGCATTTACGTCATTAAAATTATTCGATACAGATCTGATAATAAAAATACTAGTAAAGATACTTAAAACATACCTGCGATGTGATGTATATAAAATTCTGTTAAGTTTAAAACTTATTAAATTGAAAGAATTTTGCTGAGTACACAGCATAACACACTTTACATCGCAGGTTACAGGAGCCAGTTTTTATATCCTATGATCTTGTCAAAAAAAAATTGATCGATAATTTTCCCAACAGCAATAATTCGTTAAAATGTTTGGCATATAAGCGCTCAAAGTATCCCGAACCACTTTTCCAAGTTGAAAGAATCGTTTTCTACGACTACTTAGTGTACATGATATTTTGGTCTTTGTAAGCTGGCTAAAACCATTCTTTAATGTTATAGCTGCTTCCCTACTTTGTATTAATTGGGAATGGTCTCGCATATGAAAGGTAAGATGGAATTGCTATTTATCTTCACAATTCAATTGAACATAAAACTGTATTAGCTTCTCCATCTCCTAACTCTGTTTCAGCTCAATTTTATTTTTAGAGCTAAATATTAAGTGGATTCTTGGACTGGTGCATTGCCCCCCTTCAACAGATTATTTTGCCGATTTAGAAGTGGCTTAAGAAAATATTGGATCTTTATTGGATTTAAATTTTAAACACCGACTTACTTAAAAATTATATTCGTTCACCTAAGTTTCGTGCAATCATTGAGTCTGCTAATTTCCACAGTCATTCTTACTTTATAATAAAGAATATGAATCATAATTTCGACACTGATGACTCGTTGATTAATCTAATTATAACAGGCCCTTCGGATCAAGTAATAGATACCTATTTCATGGTAAGTTCCCTGCTTCATGGTGTTCTCGACACGATCTCATCTATATTATGTTTCTTACAAACTTAAACCTCCCAAACGACGCCTAACATACTGCACCTTTGCAATTTTACGAGTACTGACAAATTTATGAGTGACACATCTAAATTAGACTAATTTTCGTTTCGTTTGAAATACTAATTTTCAAACGAATTTTATTCAGCATAATGCATCCATCACATTATATCACTACGCTCAGGGTTGGCTGTGGGAGGAAATGCCTAAAGACATTAAATACGTCCTTTATAGTTCTTTTTCTCCTTCCTTACGTCCTTTTATAGGTGTAACCAATTAAGTGTAAATAAATAAATAAATATCATGAATTAAAATAAGTGCGATAAAATAAGCAAATAAATATTTTCAAGTATTTCCTACTTGATTTAATTTATTGTAATAAACAAAGCAGTAATTATCATCTATCAATGCAAAACCTATAAATTTCTAGCTGTTTCCCGTGACTTCGCCCGCGTGCAATTTAGGTTTTTAATTTTTTTGCGCGGAACCATAATTATTTTTCTTAAATAAAAGTAGGTTAAGTTACTCCTTATAACATCAGCTGTCTGCCAGTGAAAGTCCCATCTAAATCGGTCCAGCCGTTTCGGAGATTAGCCGGAACAAACAGACAGACAGACAAAATTTTTAAAAATTGTGTTTTTGTTATAAGTACCGTATATACTTTCATATGAATTTAGTGAAAAGCTGTTATTTTGACTTTACAAACAGACACTCCAATTTTATTTATTTGTATAGATATTTAATGAGGCCTTGTTGGTTATAAAACTTGTTTTTAAAATACCTATACAAAAATATTATATAAGAGTAAAAGTTAAAGGCCTAGAATACGATGTAAAAACCACTCATAAACTTTTGAAAATAATTATATTTAAATTAAGGACTTCAACGATATCATAATACGATACTAGTGGCTAAAATTGAGTTTATTCTTTTGGTATCAATTACATTTTCTAATCCAGTATTATCTCTTTGACATCCTTGTCATACATGGGTCCTGGCTTACGGGTATCCAAGCGCTAAAGTTTGTAACCATCAAGAGTCAAATCAATCATTATATAAAGACGTTAAGTCATTAAGTATCTTAAGTTTTTACGTGACAGAGCTATATTATAGTTGAGCACGAATGTGTCAGCTCGATCGGGGTAGGATCACAATCTTAGAGAATACTGGCGTACAACAGAAGCTTATGCTGCTGTGTTTCTTGAAGAGAATGCGTAGTAATGCATTATTTAACTGATTTTACTGAGCACGCATACATTCGTAAGGGTAGAGCGGTAGGCAAAAACGTTGTTGCCCATAAATCACATTCAGTTTGGGATAATTACAAATAAAAGTAAAAGCTTTATTTCCTCGTATTTTCAAAAACTGCAATGACGGTATATCCTTATTTATATATTTGGAATTTAGTTTAAAATTTGGCTACTCTTTGAAAAATAACCCTGTATATTATATTATATTATTGCGTAAATTTATTAATTAAATTCGATATTATCGTTAAAATTATAAAGATGTGCTCCTGCTAAGAGCCCTCCTTCGTTCTGACCCTGTCTAATTAACTGAGTACTAGTGACGAGGCATTCGATCTTCGTCGTCAAGGATAAACAACGCATTTACATTTTGACTCATAATATCATACCAAGCATAAATGTATGTATCTATTGACCGCAGCATCCACTCACAATCAGGTCGACTGTGTGCTCGTTCGTCAATCTTTATTGTAGGCTCGGAAGCAATTTTGGAGACACGACTACAACCACTATACAAATCAGAATCAGGGTTTCAAACAGAGGACCCAAAGCATATTAGCTAAGAACTCCGGTCATTATTCCACACGTTTATAATATTTATGATTTATATTTTTTGTTGCTAATAGAAACTAAATTCGGTTTGGCACTCCCTTGGTAATTTGCGTACCGCGTTTTTAATTAGGCCAAGGAATACTTGTTCTATGATTAATTTGTGTTCCAGATACTTTATTTATAGCATTTGCACTTTAAAATTTCAAGTAACAATGTAAGTGTAAACAATTTTGTAGTTAATGTTTTACTTAAATTGCATTTTCTCACAGAATACCAGCGTAAAATAGCAGTTTACCGCTGTTGTGTTTCGTATGGTTAGTGTAGAGTACCGGGAGAAACCCTTTTTACTGGAAACGAGGCATTCCATCTTAGTCCTCACGGGTGACAACGCATCTGCATTTTGATTCGTAATCGAGGATAGATGTAGATGTCTATGGGCCACAGCAAGCACTTACCATCAGTTAGACTGTGTGCTCGTTTGTCACCCTTATCCTATATAAAAAAATACAAATATGGTGAATTTTGACCATGTACATTTGTTTTTATTCTGTTTTGAAAGATGCCAAAACAGTTACGTTAATTAAATTAAATACGTCACGCGATGTGGGGGTGCCATAAGAGGTGCTCATTTAATCCCGTGGGTGTCGTAAGTGACGACTTGGGACAAGGCCAGAATATGTTCTGGCCTCTGATAGATAGCAGTAATATCATCGCATATTTATACCGGATTACAAAACCGTAGACTGATGACGGGAAGCGGCGTCAAAGGTGCGAGATGTCCGGTATTGAGCACTAATCCGCCTGTCGGACATAACAGTTAACGGTAGGTATCCTTTCCTCCGTAGTATGGGTGAGATTCAAGACCTGCAGTGAATTGCTTACGAACTGGTGAGGAGTAGGAGGATACGAGAACTGGCTTATTATAATATTGTTATAAGTATCTACGAACCCCTGCCTCCTGAGTATGAGTTTTTTATCATATCGAATTCGTATCGCTATCTAGTGACTGTATGACATTTGTTCATTACATTTTATGTCCGTTATGAACGCTGTTCAAATTTCCATATAATTTTAGTCAGTGACGATTAACGAATTACGAAAACGTTATTGGGCACAGTAATAAATGAAAACTCTCCTGCTGCATCAGAGTCGCTTAATTAATCATTAGTTTTTAATGTAGGTGTCGATTTTAAGGAGATAATGGTTTATTATAAACGTCGCTGAGTGCCACAGGTTTTGTTTACAGCATCATTTTCAAGTTAAATGAATAAAATTAAATGAAACTCGTATTAAAGGTAGAAGAAAAACGATTTAATTCGACACGCAGCTTCCAGAAAAAGAGCCGCCCATTGAAATTCATATGTATACCGTTTTTTGTTAATGACAAATTGCCGTCACCTTATTATGTGTTTATTTTTTTTATATCAATAATGCTGGAAAGTTATTTTAACGTGTTTAGAAATGATGTAAAATAGAAAAAAAATTAACAATTAAACAATCAAAACTTATCCATACTTATTTAAGACCAAAATACAAATAATGGTTAAACTAAGAACGGTCGTTTTTGTTGCTATTAGGATAGACTAGGTCATCCATCATTAAACACTTAATTTGCTCAACAATTACTAAATAGGGAAAAAATTCTAACCACGCTGCTACCGCACGGAAAATTTTTCAATATTTATTTAATGAAAGGGTTGCTTTTAGTCACAGTGCACTCTTATAATTTTTATGAGCTATCTCAAATGTTTATTTCATTAGTGTGATATGTTCTAAAACGGTAAATTTCTTTAACCGCCATATTACTTCTTGTACTATTATTTATTCTGTGATATTACTTAGATTTCTTTAAACTATAAGAAAATAAATAACAGACGGATACAGTATATGTTATATATTAGCGGTTACGTATTATTAGTGGAAAAAAAAAAAACATTTAAAATAAAAATTTCTTTATGTTTTATTTTAGCAAATATTATATTTACAAAGTACAAATAAATGTATTCTCTTTATTTGATTAAGTAATCTATAGTGAATTTCTTCATTAACATTTAACATCAATGTTTTTTCACTATTTAGTTTCGTAAGAAAATGGTGACAAATTTTATTACTCATACATCATTAAAGTAAAGTTACACATTATTTTACAGGATGAACACAATAGTCACTCAAATAAAATATAACTGACAAAAATATAAAAAATCAAAAATCCATATAAAAATACTGACTATCCGAATAAATCGGCATTGGTCTCAAGTACCAGATAAAACAATAAATAGAGCAACGGCCTTTATGTCAATACTTTGGCACTGGCAAAAAGTTAATAAATGATGCCAGAAAAAAAGAATAACAACATAGGTATTTTCCCGCCGAAAAGTTAATTGTTGAAAAGCGCGTCAAAATATAATGTAATTTGTCATAATCTTTTTCTTAAGCTAAATGGCTACAATCCGTTTCTTTTCACCTTCCTAGATTAACGTAATTAGTATTTACATGTGGCGAGTGTTGCCAAATGAACCAAGTCCCGCTTGTGAAGCGCCTTTATTGTAACCCATTTGTAGATTCAGTTCAGCATTGTGTGCCCTCAATTGCTCTTCAGTGAATGTACGTTCATTCTTTTCTGCCATCTTGGGTCCAAGTTGAGGTCCAGTCCATTCTGGGTGCTTCTGAGTCTACAATAATATATATATACATAAAGCATATATTTTTAGATAATTTTTTTTTGATCTGCACTTGCAATTGTTATAAATATTTTATTAATTTATAGCATCTCTACATTTGCCGTGTAGTGGCGGCGTAAGAGAATCTACTATGGATTAGTGGATATCATCTCGTAAGTGTCGTAAGAGACGTCAGAGAGAAATTAAACAGAAAATGGGCAGTATAGTTGTAACACGAATGGGTCGACTCGACCGGGGATGGACCACGCTTTCACAGAATACCAGCGTAAAAAAGCAGCTTAACGCTGCTGTGTTTCGTATGGTGATTCTAGAGAACCGGAGACCCTTTTGACTGGGAACGAGGCATTCCATCTTAGTCCTCACGGGTGACAACGCATCTGCATTTTGATTCGTAATAGAGGACAGATGTAGATGTCTATGGGCCACAGCAAACACTTACCATCAGGTGGACTGTGTGCTCGTTTGTCACCCTTATCCTATAAAAAAAGCATCTTCCTGATATTTACTAAGTCTATTTATATTCTATTTTGTCCCCCCCTATGGAACCTATGGAGGAGGTCTATGTTCAGCAGTGGACTTTTGATAAGCTTTTTTTTTATTTATTTTTTAATATAGAAAATAAAAAATATACCCTATAGTTTCTTGGCTTTTTTCTTCTTTCTGAAGACGTCGAAAATGGTATTTGAACCGGTAGTACGCTTATATAATATTTTATAGTTCATAAGAACTTGAAACAAACGTAATCTAAATAATAAAGAAATTTTGACTTGTGGCTAAAATAATTGCAACTTAGCACTAATAAATAATTACTGGCTTATATAATTTTTGATTGATATCAATGATATTTTAACTACTTACAATTCTTCCCAATGCGTATAAGCATAAAGTAACTTGTGGAATGTTGCGCCTCTCGAAGAGGTCGGCTGTCTGGAAAATTTCTTCCTCCGGCACTCCATACTTCTTAATGGCGGCCTGGAATCTGAAATAGGTATTTAAAAATAAACGATCAAACGTTGAGTTATCGATATTCAATCTTAAAATAAACTTTGTTTAGCGGGTTTATGATAAAAATATCAAAAAACTATTTATTTAGATTTTTATTAAATACCTTTGAATGTTTTCCATTAGCTGAAAGTTAGTTCCCTTTTCTTGGATCTTTTTCACCGAACCCGGAGACAACTTGTTGATTAGCTTGCAAAGTACGACACCATCTTTAAGAATGTCTTCATAAGCGCCATTAGGTAAAGGTTCCCCCAACACTTGACTGATCCAAGTTAGAACTTCCTGTTCTTGTTCCTTGTTTCTGGCCTGCGAAAATCATATTTCTGTTAGTAATTCCAAACAAAAACATATTTTTGAACCTAAGCCATAAAATATCGGTTCCAGTGCCAAGAAGTTGTCGTTTAGTGGCAAATCTAGCAGTGTTTCTACACGATTAACCTTTTTATGCATCCGATTTAGCAAGAAATATTTTCGGACGTCTTTAAAGAAAGACGTGTTTAATCTCAACTTTACGCAATCGCGTTGTTACAAATTAACAAACTAATAAAGATCAGTAAGAATAAGCTCTTAAAATAATATTGTGTTGGTTGTTTAATATCCAAAAATAACCTGTCTAATGTTTTAAAGTTTAAATCAATTAATTACACGTGTATTAGGTAGGACACTATTTGAACGTGATTATAAGTTATCAGAAATTAGAAATACATATAATAAACATTTTCGGACTAGATACTAAGCAATTATATTATGATCCTAAGCAATTATTATTTGGGGTATAAATTTATTTCCTCATCTGGTGGGTTCATTAAATATAGTAAAATATACAAATAAAAAATACATAAATAAATAAAAACCTAACCAGATGGAAGCCCTCGGCAGGGGAGACCAAACGGAAAAACTATTATTATTACTTTCTTCTTTTTTTTTCTCAAGATTTTCTAAGATCTTGGTTTTTGAGAAATGCTCACGGGCCTAAGCCAAGTGCGCATCCCTTTGGAAATCAAAATTTGAGGTGTCTTCTTGCAAAAATTTTCGGACAATACGGCACGTGTTGAGGATGGCTGCTTTTTGCATGGTAATATAACTATTTTCAGGAAGATCTAATAGTTTAAGGGAGTGGGACAAACATTTCGGGATCACACCAGTACTGGAGAGCACCAGCAGCACAATGTATACTTTGTTCATTTTCCAGATTCTAGTTACTTCTTCTTTTAGTTCTGTGTATTTATGAATTTTTTCAGTAATGGTTTTTGTAGATTATGGGTATTTGGGATCGCTATAACAATTAGGTATACCATTTTATTTAATTTGTCGATTAAAGTTATATCCGGTCTATTGTAATGAATTGTTTTATCGGTAAGAATAGCTCTATCAAAGTACATTCTGTGACTGTCACTCTCAGAACAGGTTTAGGGTGTATTGATAGTACGGCAATAGTAGTTGGTTCGGGATTAAATTGTATTTGCAAGCTTTTGATGAACGTAATTAGCAACCTGGTTATGCCGGTGGGTGTAATCAGTTTGTACTAGGCTGGGACACGCACTGGTGATATGTTGTATAGTTTCAGGTTGGCGGTGACATTTTCTACAGTTATCATTCTGCATGTTTGCGTCTTTTAATATGTATTTTTTATAGTTTCTTGTATTGATTACTTGATCCTGAATAGCAATAAGAAAACCTTCGGTTTCAGGAAAAAGATAACCTAGTTTCAACCATTTATTTGAAGCCAGTAAGTCTACGTGAGGTTGTTTTAAATTGTGTGCATGTCTACTATTGTGTCAATTTGATAGCTTTTCTTTTTCATGATCAATTACCGTAGTAGATCTATTGCCTTTATTACTTAAATTAAGAGGGGTATAATTGATATCGGATTCAATAACTGCTTTATGTAACGGACTATTAGCTACTTTGTCATAAAAGAAAGATTGCAAGTTTTTGATTTGCCCTTCCCATAACCTTTTAAGATCGATCAGACTCCTACCTCCTATGGCTCTCTTTATCGTAAGTCGTTCAATTGCCGATTTAGGATGCAAATATTTGTGTTTAGTTATTGTAGTCCTATTTTTGATTTCAAGATTTCGTATGTCTGTGACTGAGCATTTAATAACTCCGAAAGAATAGGTAAGTATTGGTATGGCAAAAGTGTTAATAGCTTTGAATAAATTTCTAGAATTAAGTTGCTTTTTACAAATAAGATTGAACCTACGGAAAAATTATTATTGTTATTATTAAGAAAAGTTCCCCAATGGCAGCCTTGTACCGGCAAGCGAAATGCAGGCCCCCACCAGGTGGTGGGACGACCTGGTAAAATATGCACGTAGTTGATGGATGCAGGTGATTCAGGCCCCTGTTTTATGACATTACTTGGGGAAGTCCATGCTCAGCAGTAAACTTGTGAAAGGCTCTAATGAGAATGATAATGACTGGTAGGTCAATTCTGACGACTTAAATAATATTAATTATATAGAGTGGGTGCGAACACTGATTTGCTAAATTGCCTATAATGAAAATTCAAGTGACAAACATTAAATACATTTCTTCTTCGTGCTAAAATTTGAACTAGGAGCGTATTTCTACATATTCCCCCACTTTTTGGCGGGTCTTCGTCCCTTTGTTGCCGATTTCCCACGCATTCGAACTAAACGGTTTGATTCATCCTTTGTAATGCGTACAGCAAAGGATTGAAATAATTTTTCTTTCCATCTGATTACAATCTGGGTGTCTTCAAATCACGAGTGAATAGTAGGAAGAGTGTTTCGCTAAGACAGTGCGATTTACAATCTAAGGCTTCATCACCGCTGTTAAGAAAGTAGTCAAAGGGTTCTAACTTCTAATCCCTCAAGGAACAAGTATTTGTATGACCTACAAATAATTACAACGGGTCTGAATGTTTGTCCTGTGCTACATATGTATGTAAATCGCCCCCACAATACAGAAGAAAATCCTAGTATGGAGGTTACGTTTGTAAAAAAATGAAGAATACTCACTCGTCCTTAGCCTGAGTGCCCAATGTAAGACTAATGCGATAAGAACGGAAGGAACGGAATGGATTGGATTTAAAGAAATGGTTCGCAAATGGATTGGATTTAAAGAAATTTAGTGATTTGCTCATACCATAAAATTCAACTTTTTATACCAAATCTAGAACTCGAGACTTCGAACAAATAATTTATATATACAATTTTGAAGTTCTAGAATCCATTACTAGCTATTACTTCAAATAATTAAAATAATACTAAAACTTAAAATAATCTTCGATATTTGTGGGGAATTTTGAATTTATTTCACCTTGTGTCAAATCACCGTAATAAAAATATTAAATAAATTTAATGGTAAGCTGTTTGTGGTTTAATCTAAATTATTTTACGTTATTTCAATATTATATTATATAATATTTCAAAATCAACAATAATTATTACAATCGTCAACAACACACATTAGACATCAGACCTCAAAACATCGGTGGCATGTTATAAATGTTGACTTTTCATCAACACTCTTCGTACGTCTTTCAGTCCATGATATGAAAATAACGCCTTTTTACTGCTTGTGTAAAAACGGTAAACATGAAATTTAAATACGTTCTATGATGTAATGTGCTCTCAGCGAACGAACATCTTGGTATTGTATAATTACAATCTCGATTGGCACGCGCCCAAACTGAAAACGGAATCCGTTGCGCCACATGTCAGAAAATACTATATAATTTTTATAACGTGTTCCGATGAAAAAAGTAAACCATTTTTTTCTTATTAAAATTCGAAGTAAACAAACAAAATGTACTCTAAAAGAGTAATAATAAAAGAACCAAGCAGTTTTTCAAGGAAATAAATATAGCGTTTCCCACTGTTTTTTATAAAATTAAGGTGACAAACGAACTGACAGTCCACCTTATGGTAAGTGGCTGCCCATGGAAACCTGCAACCAATTTCAAAAAGGATATTACAGATACGTAGTCGCCTCTGAGGACTAAGATGAACTGCCTCACAACCTGTAATTATACACTCAAAACCCTTTAGACCAGAACACAGTAGCGCACGCACTATTATTTAGCGGCAGAGATAGGTAAGAGGATGGTATCTACCCAGACAGATCCATAGGCAGTAAACGAGCCCTACCACCTAGAGAAAATCTTGCATCAGTGTCTAGTTCCTCACTAATAGGTACTAAATTACGTATATCACAATCTCATGTTATAATAACAAAAAATCATCCCATTATCATTTCCTACCGCAATATAGGTACAAAAATACAGTCACAAAATTAAATTTTATGTGATTGCTTTCATTGTTAATCAACAAAACCTACAAATAATTCAATGAAGGAAAACATAAGATAAACATAACTACACTATAAATATGGAATTATTGATCTTGACCTCACAACCGGCTTGCATATTATCATTTTCCGTAGATGGTTATTATTAATCCCAGGGTTATCTGCGTTGTTCAGTTAAGCCAAGGGCAAGGGTAAAAATATACATTGACACTCAATTTATGGCTGTTATAGTACAAAAATATCCTGCAATTTCTAGACAAAAAAGTAACCACAGAAATGCCTATACTACAAGAACAACTACATTAAAAACAAGAATGTACATTCGCATACTTACATATGTTTGAAATATAGCACAATATCTGTCATGTTTATTGTCAAAAACATGATGCTAGCTTTCTTCAAATTAATCACGAATGTACGGACATTCATAATATAAGTATGACGACGTATTATTTTATTTAATGCTAGTGAACGACGATTAAGCGGTTCATCGTGTTTTTATTGGAAAGAATTGCAAAGTATGATTCTTTCTCTCCCTCTCTCTATGTCTTTGCCATTATCCGTTAACAGAAATTTAAAAACCAGGTAAGACTTCCCGGAGCGTCCAGGGGCGATCCTGTGAACATGTACAGGATCGCCCCCGTCACTACATTAGATTTGATAGACCACAAATCCTCGCTAAAGAACACCGATTCCTTCCAAGGATGATTCGCGAGGCTATTGAAATCAAAAAACATCCTAATTTCAATAGAGAAGATGGCTGGGTGCTACCATCTGCTTGGGATCCTATAATTAATAAAATTAAATCCCAACCCAAGCATACAACTGCAAGACTTCAAGATACCGTAAGTTCATACTGCGTAGATCGGAACAAAAATTAATAATTTTTAATCTGGAGGTAACCGTGGTTAACTATGACATTAGGACGTCAAATACCTCAGTCCCCCCCGTGACCATGGGTGCTGTAAAGTACTCGAAACGTCGGGAATATAAAATAAGTTAATATACGCGATAAAATCCGTAAAACTAGTTTTATTTAAATGTGTAGTGTTCGCGTAAATATAAGAAATCATTATTTAATTTCTGTATAACAAATTAAAAGCAGAAAGAAACCTAGAAATGCTACTTGATTATATTATATTCAATCATCCTTATAGGGAAATAAGGTATTTCATAGATTTGATAGAACCATAAGTTTGTACCGATAAAACATTCACAGAAAAACATGATGACTATAATTCTATTTTGACCACGTTTTTCTATTAACTCGCTTTGTTTTTCGGTACTAATTTTTCATGATTCGATTTTAAATTAACTCCTGATGAGCTAGAGACTTACTTTAAATAAGACTTAGAACTCGATGACTTTACAATATAAACTTGCTTTCTTGTATGTGTTTGTTTGTTTGGCTGATCGATACAAATTTTAAAATTAGAACTGTCATAATGGCATGGATAAAGCAGCGCCCGTTTGACCTTTTATTATTTGATTGACTGATGAAGAGCTATCGTATCGCAAAGCCATCTATGCATACAAGGCTGTAGTTTTTGAGTTATAAGAAAGTGACCATATTAACCGGATGACCATATTACCCTCACGCACTATATAAAAAAAAAGCGAAATAAAACAATCAACAATGCATACGTAAAGCTTTATAGATCTATATTCAAATATATGATACAATATTATGTAAGTTTTTAGTCAGTCTGAAAGCAAACAGCAAGAAATCTTAAAATTTGTCAAAACATTAACAGTTTCCTAGTCCAATTAAAAGATTTATATAGCACCATTTAAAAATATTTACAAGTTTTGTTTTATTTGTTTGGATGTCTTTGCGAAAATTTTTATCGTCCACCAATATCATCAATAGCATTCCTCACAAAAAAAAATCAGGATTATAAGGATTAGAAGCAGATTAAGCCAAAATTATCAGATATTTCATTAAGGTATGCAATAAAAACTTAATAAAAAATATGCAACTATCATAGGTGGTTTCTTTCGATAATTATAATATTTTTCAACGTCTCTGTACGATATGACACGAGTATATACGATGTCCGGAAATAAATAGATAAGCCTGAAATGGGTGACAGCAGAGTTTGTGGCCGTTCAAAAAAAATTATAAAAATATATTATACTAATCCTAAGTAGTACCTAAGATATAATTATTTTGAAGTCTAAAACTGTTTTAACTTGGTTTTCATTTCAAATTTATGAACTCCATCGGCTTTTCGAACTTAAAGTATTTGACGTTTAACTATGCTGATAAATATAGGCAGTAAAATGTACGACAAGTTATTGCGCATTTAAAAAAGCTTGAATTTACTTTTCAGCACGTAATATGCAAATTTTTATTTTAATGACAATGCTTAAGCGTCTAGGGTGTAATAAATATATGAATACCTAAGTGACCAATTATTTTAAAAGAATATTTGTCTACGCAGACTTTCTAAACTATATGCCTCATTACTGTATCTACTGTAATAATTAAATGATTACTTATAAATTGCAAAAGGAAATTAAGCATCATGGTCTTCTTTTGAAAAAAAAAGCAGGTAAGGGAAAAGTTTAAAAACGAAAGAATCGTTGATCATTGGATGAAAACATATATTATATATTACTACGTTCTATTTCAAACTCCCATTTTTTATCGTTTAGACCCGTTATGCTTGATTGAGCGATAAATATCAAACTGCAACCTATATAATATCAGAAAGATAATCGAATCAGTCTACTATAAATAGGCCCAAAGGCTTGGTTTAAGTATGTTGAACAAATCGTTACATTTTAGTTGGTTAAAAAATTTACGAAAAATTCTACTTACGAGTAACAGTTAATAGCTTGAAATTAAATACATTTTTTTTCCTTCACAATAACAAAGAACAATGCTTTGGCAAATAAAAAAATAAAAAAATTAAAATAAGGGGATGCGTGTTATAAATGAAGTATATACACACAAGCCCTAAAACAATCATTATTTGAACAAAAATCACACAAGACTGTCCTATGCAAGAGCTACCTTACAAGACTGTAAAGAACTTATAATGAAAATTTCATTTAAATGTCTGGCTATTTATGTTGTCCTCGTCGTTATATAAATGCATATGAATTTATTAATATTATTAACACAATGGTTCATTCAAATCGCAAAATAAATATGTCAGGCCTTTTTAATTGCAAACAATAAAACTGTCTTTTATGTACTGTTTACTTACACAGCGATTATACTTTGTGTATTTTTGTTTTTGCCAGGATGCGTTTAACCACTTTTTATTATATTTGAAATGCAAAATTTGACTCGGAAGTTGACTGAGAGTGAAAAAGAACATATCAAAATATAGTCGAAAAAGGGATTACTTCATTTCACCTTTATTTTTAATGTTTATTTTTACTTTTATCGTATTTATTGTTAATGTAAAAATAATGTTTCATTACAGTGCGCTGGTAAACGTGAACCTGAGAAAGAACTAGAAGCTCAGAGGTGGATTGAGGCAGTCATCGGAGAAAAGTTCCCTTCAGACCTTCCCTACGAGTTAGCTCTTCGCGATGGCATCATACTTTGCAAGTTGATGAACAGGCTTCAACCCGGTATCATCACCAAAGTTAACGTTTCAGGTGGCGATTACAAGTTCATGGACAATATTAATCAGTAAGTGTGAATATGTCTATTAAGTATATTGTAGGTTCAACTTTTTCTTTTTTTTTAAAAACAAGTTAGATCTGTTTTTGTTCAAGATAAATATATATATATTTCTGACATTTCCATGGTATGGTCATAGATATAATTTTCAATGTATACTTAATATGAAATCAATACTACAAATGTTAAATATATAAAATAGTGGGTGGTAGGAATCCCTCTTTGCCTAGGAATTCTGTCTGGATAAGTACCACCCTCTTACCTATTTCTGCTGCCAATGAGGGCATACACAGGGCGGCGCCACTAGAAAGTGAGGTATAATATTTGACAGATTTCATAGCGGGGAAGTTAATTTGTTCGGAAAATGTAAAAATTATTGTTTCTTTCTGTACTATTAGCTATATTTTATATTAATAACATTAAAAATAAATAAACCAAACCACAAATATTCATAAAAGTAGAAAAATTTAAAAAAAAAGTTAAAAATGTGCAAAAAATTAAAGAGCAAACCACTGACACATTGTTTTGTGTATTAATATAATACTCTAGAAACTGATAAACTTTTTTTAAAAAACAACTTCTCAATTAAATGACATTGTGGAACAAAAAACTTTACCTCAGTGTCAACTAGCGATATCTGGTGAGCAGAAAATTATTAGCCCTCATTAGCAGTGCTTGCACCGCTGTGTTCCGGGCACAAGGGATATAGAATGCCAGTAAGTATATATACAGGTTGTGAGACATTCCATCTTAGTACTCAAAGGTGACGACGCTTCTGGTCTTCTCTGTTTGATATCTGCAATAGGCTGCAGCTGTCCATGGACTGCAGTAGCCACTTACATCAGGTGGACTGTAAGTTTGTTCGTTACCTTAGTTTTATAAAAAAAAACTGTCTAGAAAACCTGATAGTCCCTTACAATAATATACAAATGAATACACTGATGCACTCACTATCCGAAATATTGTAGTGCCAGAGACAAATCATACAAATCCTCCTAAAAATTCAAAATAGAGACTTAATAATTAAAACCAGAATTATCGATTAAAAGGAAATATTTATTGATGCTGATCGGTAAATGATTTTTTCTTGAAATCGGTTAAGATTCAACTAATTTGGAATGAATGTAGTTCTAGTGACAAACGAACCTTTCACATGGTAAGTGGCTACTGCAGCCCATGGATACCTGCAACCAAATTCAAACAAAGAAGGCTACAGACTACGAAGATAACGTAATTATGTTAATTTTTTAAAACAAAAGGATTACATTTACAAATGTGCAAATTACCGTAAATAACCCCTCGTTTGAAAATAAATTAATTAATACCAAATTACTAATCTCTTTGTCCTTGTATATTAAAGGCTTATAAAGAATATGATTAATTTTTTTCAGGTTTCAAAAAGCATGCGTTAAATATGGTGTACCAGACGTTGACCTGTTCCAAACAACTGACCTCTGGGACCAGAAGAACATTGCTCTCGTGACGCAAACAATCTTCGCTATAGGCAGAACGGTAATGGCTTGGTACTCTCTACGTTTTGTATAAAAATGCCGCCATAAATGCATATCATCTATACACATTTTTATTGTTCTCTTAATACGGAGTTATGATATGCATCGAACACAGGACATAAGTTTTCAACGTAAAAAAAAAATCATTATATCAGTGTAAATGCGTGGCTTGCAATGGAAGGAGTCTTAGACCCTTGAAAATTATTAATATGTGTTTGAATAATAGTATTTCATATTTACTCGATATTGACGGACCTGCCTCAAGCATAGTCAAATTTTAATCGTTACCTTCGTACGTTTACTGTCTGAATATTTTATTAAAGTCAACTTTTAAGTTGTTCTCATTGCTTTTGGGCTCAGTTTATTTCGCTATGTCTGTTATTTGCACTAGGAAATCGACGAAATGGGCATTGGGTTCTCCCGTTTCTCGACTACGATGTTTTAAATACTTATTGATATTGTTCATTTTTTCAGTAGCATCTTCCGAATTACGACTTAAAATAAAATAAAAAAACATGCGTGAGTGTCGTGGAACACTCGGTTGCAATGAAGTCCTTTTCGTAGTATATTATTATTGATAAACGTATTACATTATTGATTAACAAATACCAATAAATGAATTACTAGCGTCTATTAAAATAATATTTCTTTCATGGCGAGATAAGAAAAAGTGCGAGAGACTTGGATATTATTCCATCTCGCTCGCACTATAGAAAAAGGGGGTCTCGCCTAGCCCCCATCCGTCAAATTCGTACCGTGCGATAAGGAACTTCGTTCCAAAACTGCGGTTGCCAACCCGCTTGCCAAGCATGGTAGCTATGGAATATTAGGCAATCTATGGGGGAGGCCTATGTTCAGCAGTGAACTTTAATAGGATGTGACGATAACGGTATTGTTTATATTTTACTGTGAGTGTTGTCAGAGGCGATAGCAGGAAACTGAAGCAGGAGATGGGCGGCAGCATTTTCTGACAACCAAAATTAATAAAAAATGCGAGTTGCTAACCCGCCTGCCAAGCGCTTTAACTATGGCATATGGCATAATTCCTTTCTAGTAATGAGGTAATGGGGGAGGCCTAAGTTCAGCAGGGGCCTTTTGATAGGCTATAATGAATGAATGAAAAATATTTTTTATGTGCATATTATAAGAAGATTATTTTCAAATATTTTTATGGGTTTCATCACTATGTTCAAAGGCATTCTATTTCATTAATGGTATATATGTTTATATTAACTTGATATTTGACAAAAGAGCTAACTTTGAAATATTTTATTATACTTTAATTAACTATCGTTAGTTTATATGTATAAGAAAAAAATATATAAAATTAATTACACTCGTAGTGCTACAGCTGTATTCAATTTAACTGTGACATAATACGTGACATTGCAACAAGTGTCTTTGAGCTAAGGCATTGTAACATGGCATGCACATAATTCTTTTAATTTTATTTTTTCTCTTCTTTTATTTCCCAGACAGACCAGTTTCGACCGAATATAAGAAAAAATGAGTAGATATATTCTTTCGCTACATTTTTAAGAAAATATTGCAAATGTATATTTTTAATTATTAGCCTATATCTCTTCTCTATACATAAAAATCAATTGCTGTCCGTTAGTCTCGCTAAAACTCAAAAACGGCTCAACTGATTTTGATGAAATTTTTTGTGTGTTTGAATGGGTCCCTAGATGGTTTAGATTTGCATTTGGACTCGGTACGTGGCGCTGTTATCGAGATCCAGAAATCACCCGTACGAAGCGGGGGAGGATCGCTAGTTTATAATAAAATTATTTTCTTAAAAGACAAAATTCAAAATTGTAAGTTTGCCTATTCTCCTTTTTATTAACTAGTCCAACTGACACTAAACAAATCCAAATAAAACAATTTAATTCGATATTATTATTAACAGTAAAATTGATTTGATGTTGAAAGTAGTTGTGATTTTTCCATATAAACAAAACCTTTTACTTTATGTCATTGAGAAATGAAATGATATATTTCGTTTATTTGCAAAAGTTGCTGCACAATAACATGTTTTGAATAATACGTAAATTTCACAAGATTTTTTCTTTTAATAGTCTACTCCATCTGCCAAGACGACACTTATTTAGTCCAACCACAGAATAAATAAGAGATATTACTTCAATGTATTTTTGCCGCTCAGCACGCTGCAGTGTTTTGGTAGAGTTCCATCTTGGGTCTCAGGGATGAAAAACCAATCCAGCCTTAATAATATTTGTAGTGTACCAAGCAGAACTTAGCAAAACTGAACACTTGCGGCATCACCTCGGTCTCTCTGTCTTGCTTGCCTATCACAGATGTTTTTCTAGAAAATTTGGCATTGTTAACTTACCCAAATACAGGCTTGAGGTTAGAAATACAATTTAGAACGGTTAGTTTGGTGAGGTAAAAGGAAAGTTGAAAAAAATATTTTTGAGATCATAAAATAGCGGGATATCGACTAAAAGCTCTTCAAAACGTAATTTTAAGAATTAATATCTGTTACACAACTAATACTTTTATTTTACCCAGTACATCCCAATATTTATCTTAAAATAAATTGGCCTCTCGTCAAAACTCAATTTTTTCCAACTTAATAAATGTAAGTAAGTAAGGGACATTCCACCCGAATAGGTCTGTTGAGTATGAAGGAACTATATTGCTTCGATATTATGTTATTATTTACATGTGCGTATTAAATAACGATTTTGTTCCTATAGGCATATAAACATCCAGAATGGCGCGGCCCCTGGCTCGGCCCTAGGCCCGCTGAGGAGAACCGTCGAGAATTCAGTGAGGATGTGCTCCGTGCCGGTCAAACTGTAATAGGACTGCAAGCGGGCACTAATAAAGTAGCTAGTCAGTCTGGACAAAACTTCGGTGCGTCTCGGAAAATAATTCTTGGCAAGTGAATAGCGCTAAAGAAACAAGTGTTTTGTACTTCATTTTTAAGATAAGAAACATTTATATTTGTAAATTACATTAAAATCGCTTTCATTAATTTAATAACAGTGTATATTATATTTTACTTGATCTTATATGTTGCAAATTATAGAATTAATGTTCGTTTCGGACAAGTTATCTCATTATTATATTAAAAAATATGGATGCATCTACGTCAAATTCATGTAACTTTTTTTGTCTTTTTTACATATAACATTAAAAATAATTTTGACAACAATAATAGTGAAAAACAAATTTTCTTAGAATAATTACATACATATGTATGAAATTTTAATTTTCTTTCTTCTTTATCATCTCATCAATTTATTCAAAAATACTTCAACTGTGATTTTATGATTTACAATAATATTATTTTATAGAATATTTTTTTACATAAGTAGAATTTTATTAATAACTTATTATATTAAATCTATTCAATTTATCATTGTGCTAAATTTATTTTATTAAAACTTTTTAAAACAGATTAATGTGTTCTTCTAATTTAAAACTTTACCAAATGTATGATCTATGGATACATCATGAAGACATCTTACTTTCTACATCTTACGTTACCAATATTACTTTTCACAAACACTCCTTTCACATAGTGGCCCAGAAGTGGGTCTTGACCTCCGACACGAGAACATGCCACTTGACTCTGTCCTGCGTCAGCTTCACCCGGTTGCTCCAGTGATAACTTAGGTCGAGTAACGGGACGTCACCGGAAACATTGGATTGTAAGATACCTTTGCTACAATTGGGGATAGAGCCGTGGGAGCTCAGGGGCTAAATAATCGTCGTAAATTTCACCGTACTCAAGCTATCCAGGACCGATCTTTGCTGACAGCCGGCACCACTGAAACTGTTATTACAATTTTAAGTGCCAATTTAAGACGTGCTCGGTGATGAAAAACAACATTGTGAAGAAACCTGCATGTCTAAGGAATAAAATGTTTCGAGGACATGTGAACTTCGCTAACTGGAGCAGCGTGGCGAACTATTTACCCAATAATCCTCTCCACGAAGCAAATAGAAAGAAGAGATGGCATAAGCAACTGTGCACTGTGATTCTAACTAGGTCCTGACGTCATCACAGTGGGCGTGGCTTTACTTAGTATACTGTCAGCGTTCGTCCTGTGCGCTTATGTGTCGAAAATCGCAAATCGGTGTATTTTCGTAGTATTAAGAAGAAAAGGATAAAGTGTTGTGTTTTATCGTGTAAAAACTACTCATATAGACGCTCTGATGCTATGGATTGCATCACATTTAATTTGTAAGTAATTTTATACTACAAATTAAATGTGAAAAAATGAAAAATCTCTGCGTCGGCTTTCAAATGTATATAAATATATTTGACACTAGATGGCGACACTTTGTGTCATGGGAACTAAAAATATAAAGGTACGTAGAGCTCAGTATTGGTTAAATAATCATACGAAGGTGTGGAAATTTGTTTTGCATTCAGTCCTAAAAAATTTTTAATCGCCAAATTATTATTTTTATAGTTTTTATAAGCATTTTGTGAACAGGCCGCCATCTATCGTGTAGGTAGCTAAACTACATTGCAACATCGATATGGAACGATGTGAGTAGTTTTACTATTTATCGGTAGATGGAAAATAGTAAAGTGTGCGGGGCTTAACATCCCTTCACCCCGCAAATTGTCACGCGTTGTTACATAGCGAAATCTAATTACAACACCTCCTCTTTGTATTTGCTCCGGGATCCTCTCATATATGAGAGGAGGCCTGTGCCCAGCAGAGGAGCGTATATAGATTTCATTATTTATTTTTTTACTTTGACTTTGCAACAGCAAATTACAAACACTGGAACTTTTACTAAAAAAAATTATAAATCTGCAATCTGCATTAATTTTACACAAACTTGCTAAAACAATATTTCACTATATGTTGTAATTGCAACATAATATATGGATATGTGAATTTTATTCATTGTTACTTAATATTTTATTGTGTTAGTAAATTTTCTTTTTATATAAACCTAATACGACATATACTTATAATAGTTAATTATAAGTTGTCGTAAAGTGTAAATTATTATTACAGTTTTGTAAGTTCAAAACAAATCTGGCATTTCGTCTACGCGTTCATGCATACATGATTTGGTTTTCACTTCATTTCATGTCATTTCTTTGGTTGATAGTTCTAGATTAGTTGCTAGGGTTGACTTGTCTCTCATACCACCTATTCTTCTCGAAGGCGTTCACATCCCTTTTAGTGACAGAGTTAAGAATTTTGGAATATATGTATATCGACTCCCGTTATGACATAAGTAGGAAAAAGTTTTCAGCGCTAAGCTCTCTGCGGAGACTAGGAAATTTTCTTCCTACCTATTCTTGACTATGCTGATATTTGCTACCTGAACGTTACCGAAGATAAATAAGCTTGAGCAAAATTTATGCTTACGATTCATATTTGGACTCCGGAAATATGACCATTGAGACATTTCAGAATTTCGTAAATGTCTCAACTGGCTGCCGATTCGCCTTCGCTAGAATACTCTAATCCTTTCTGTTATATACAGCATACTGTTCAATCCCTCTATTCCACGTTACGTAAAAAAGGAGATAAACTGAATCATATCTTTTGCTTCGTATTCATTGCACATTCATCCTCCTTCTTCAATAAAACATTCTCGGTTGCAGCTGTACGCCTGTGGAACTCCTTATCTTTATATATTCCGTGCCCAGTCCCTTTTTTAATTCAAAAATTTACTCAAAGCTTATTACTTGGAGCTCTAATATATATATCTAATATATATCTATCATAATTCCTGCCCTTAATTGTATCTATCATACCTATCCTCAACTGTTATCATCTTGTGTTTTTACATTTATTTTGTGTTTTTTTTCTCCTATTACTTAATTGTCTAATTTATGTGCACCTTCCCTATTAGCAATTCATTGTAAACAACAGTTCTTAGCGCAAAAAGGTTGTCTGGAAGAAAATGCTTTCAGAGCGATAAGACCGCCTGTTGTACCTTCTACGAGTATATAATTTATTTCATTTTGTTTTCATTTTAATGTGCATTGCTGTACAATATGGAATATTTTGATTGATTGATATTTTGAATGATTCCACACATCAAAAATTAGAAATATTTATATTTTTTTTATAAAATTAAAATGACCAACAAATTGACAGTCCAACTGATGGTAAGTGGCTACTGCAGCCCATGGGTCCCTGAAACACATTTCAAATAAAGAAGGCTACATAATATGCGTTGTTACCTCCGAGGACTAAGATTGAATGCCTCACAACTTGTAAATACTAGCTCTCTATACCCTTTAGACCGGAAAACAGCAGTGAAAGCACTGGCGGAACCAGGATTTTAGTTTGTGAGGGGCTTGAAATAGCTGAGGTATCAAAGTAAACAATAAAACCTAAAAAAAACACATTTAACGCATAGCGAGTAGTCAGTCTCCTCTGATATCTTTTGCGAATTTTTCAAAGACTTCGACAGGTTGTAGGCTACCAGATATATCTGGGAGAATATACATGGCAGCCTGTCTACCGTTATTGCAGTAAGAATGTAAGATTTAGCTGCGCACACTACAAGCGGATACGGGTAATGCTGCGAGCATTTGTAAAATAAATTTTAATTTCGGGAAAAAATATTTTCAGCGCAAGCAGTGGATGTACCAACCACTGGGACTGGTTCCGGCTCTGTAACGACAACAAACAAAAACTAGACTTGCACACGAAGTAGAGAATGCCAACAACTAAACTAACTCTTCAGAACCTACTTTACAGCGTTATTTACAAAAGGCCAATATCCTTTATGAGGTTAGGGTCCCCTTAAAAGATTATGAAATGATATTAAAACCGGCGGAGGAGACCGCGCGAAAAAAGCTAGTTTAAAAATTTCACATTGTTCCTTGTGGCACGCAGGGAGGATACAATGCCCAGAGTTCAGTTCACTGCTACCCACAATACAGCAGCCGAATGATCAACGAACTCAACCGAACAAAGTCACAAAGTCGATTAATAGTGGTTATTTAAAAATGTATGTATCTACATACAAATTTACCGTGGTGTGTAAGAATATCAACTACCCCATATCGTACCCGCGGTGTCGTAAGAGGCGACAGAGGGAAACTGAAATAGGAAATAGGCAGCAGCATATTCCTGATAAACAACTCAAAATAATAAAAAACTGCGGTTACTGACTCGCCTGCCAAGCGTGGCAACTATGGCAAAATTCCCCCTATCTATGGAGGAGGCCTATGTTCAGCAGTGAACTTTTATAGGCTGTAATGGAGAATGGACATACATATAATCTTAAGGATGTACCTGATGAACTCGACGAACGTCAACAGTAATAAGTCGCTGCCATTGTTTTCAGGTATTGGTCCACTTTTGCTCGATTCGCCCCTCCTTTCTTTCTTTTCAGTAAAAAAGGAACAAATAATAAATAATAAAATGGATTAAGTTCAAGTGATGAAAATTGTATTCTTAGTAGTGTAGTACGAAGGATAGTTTGGCAAATCCAAAAGTGCGCGCCTCATGAGCGTTGCATTTAATTTTGATAAAAAAATAAATTGTATTCCTGGCTTTTAAAATATATTATTTTCGTGTTTTAAATTTAGCGCTCTATTATTTTAACAGGCACTATCACCAGGGAAAATATTAATAATGTTTACCAAAATAAACCGATTACACAAAGTATAAAATCGATATAGGTTGTATGGTACATTTGTCCTTTGTCTATCAAGGGCTAAAAAATATGAAAGCGCCTTTAAATTTTTAATAGCAATAAAACTTATAAAAGTTGAAAATCATTTTATTAACAAACTACGCGTACTATTGACATAAAATAGGGAACCAGTTGATGTAATTCTGAAGCTAATAAAAAAAACCCGGTCTCGATACGTCAATTTTTTCGGGAGTTATCGTGACCACATACAAAATCAACATCCGGACGTCCACGTAATTTTTTTTTAAAACCATTTCTTTTCCAAAGTAGCAATATAAAAATGATATTTTAGAAAATATAAGATGGATTAATTAGAGAGTCGTATTGATATACGGCTACTCATATTATCGTATAAGTGTAATATGGTTACGATAGAGGCATTTTAAGAACACAAAATTGCTTGACCTTGAAGTGTCTAGAGTAAAGCACTACCTAATAACGCTTCTCGTTATGAGGCGTGCAATAATACAAGTTGATTTGAAATTTGTCAGGGGTGACATAGACAGGAGCTTGAACCCCTTAGCCTCTCCCCTAGATCCGCTACTGAGTGCAAGCACTACTATTTGGCGGCGGTTATAGGTATGAGCGGGTGGTACCTATCCAGACGGACCAGACGGACCAGACGGACCTAGTGCCACTAAATAAAAGTAAGGTTAAAGAAGTTGAGTTCTGCAAAATGTGACTTATAATGTTTAACAAGCTCAAGTGGTAAGTCAAATCTTCAGTTTAGTCGTGGTCAAGGTTTTCCATGCAATGGAACCTGTATGAGAGATGGATGCGTTTAGTGATTATCTGTGTAAGTCTTTCGGTGATTATATGACTATAGTGCATAAGACCATCATCCGCGATCAGATCCGCGTCTCATGTACACTCTCGGTATGAAAATCATGAGAACGGTATCGGACGATCCTGGTAAGCCGGATCGATTAGGACTTCTTTATAGTGTCACCCAATGGGTAGATCTTTCTTTAATTAAAAATGGACAAGACAAAGGACAGCACTATGCTCAATGACCTTAGTAGTAGATATTTTCCAACGGGTAGGTCTTAAGATGAACATGGGCAAGACAAAAATCATGTCTAACGTCCAATTTACACTTATACCGAGTTGTTGTGAAAACTATGCTCGAAATTGTTGGCGAATATATTTACCAAGGACATTGTCCAACTAGGCAAGTCCAACTTCGACCAAGAGGTCAATCGATGGAACAGAGAGATTACAACAAATCTTCTCGTCACGTATATCTCAAAAACTTGATAACAGGAGCAGGAGTGTACAACCAGTGCGTGTTGGTTGTACACTCCTGCTCGTGCGTGATGATATATGGAATAGACGTGGCCCTTTAATGCCGGCCGTAACAGGAAACAGGTTGCTTAGCGAGTTATGGAGAGAGCTATGATCGGAGCACGCAATATGTACGACAACCCAAAGATCCCATCCCATTACCATTAGCGAATTTTAACAACGCTACTACATAAACATAGACGAAAGACGCGGGAAAGGTGTGAACGATACGATAATTGTGTCCAGCAATTTTGACGAGGGATTTCGATCCATTCCATCCAGAGGATTCCATTTTAAATTTTTTCAAACTTTTAATAAACTTGCTCTCTTCGTAAGTTTTTCCCGTTCAAAATTTGTAATCAATTTTCGAAGCACTTGATGACATCCGATTGAGCTGAAATTTGGCATACTTATTTCACTTCGATGAAAATGCAATAATACGGTACCATGGAGCTGATCTGATGATGGAGCCGATTGCTGGCCCTAGCAACGCCAGGCAAAGCATGTTTTAATTAGATTTTATTGTCTTTTCTAGATTTAGTCCGATGAATCTGTAAAATCCTCCTGGCTTACAGCTCGAAAATCCCCGAAAAACGACGTGTAGGTATTAATAAAAATTTCAAAAATTAATGTCTTTAAATGCCATGTTTTGTAGAAATTTCATTGCATGGAGTTTTGGGAGGAACGCGACCGCTGGCGGATTGCCGCTCTCAATTTTAAAACATAAAAAGTTGTGATTTTTGATATAAAATATCCGCGCAAGTGAAATACCTATTGCTGAAAATGACAAAACAAGTGGCTCTGACTCCGATGCATAGGTATTATATTTTGTAAAATGTATTACAGAGTTTGTTACATTATTTTTAACTAAAAGCCTTGTAGCCAATACCAGAATGCCACAATAAATAAAAGAGTTAATTGCATGGCTATTTATATAATCGTACCTAGTGATAAAAGCTTTGCTATCGATAATAATTTGTAACTATTAATAATAATAACTTTTTTTTGTAATGAAATAAATGTATTAAAATAAAATTAAAATGATCAGAGACATCTGTTGTTATTATTAGGAACTTGTATAAAACTAATGCGATCTGCTAAAGAAATATTTCACATTTTTGATTATAGATGGCAACGCACGTTGGACATATACTTACTTCAATTCTCCATCTACGATGTTCAAGGCCTGAGTTTGGAAGCGTAGTGAAGTAGTGAAGGAACACTATAATATTAACGTAGTAAATCCATTTGAGTATCTGTATAATATACCATTTGCTATATTACTTCCAACTACTCACATATTATGTTTATTATGCTCCATAGATTATTATTAAATTGTACTTACTACTGGAGAAACCTCTACTACACATTACTATAATAATCACTAGGTTGTAAATTTACTTATCACAATTTTACTGAAGAGTAAATATTTATGTGTAGATTAAATACACGCTAGATAGTAATACTAATAGTATAATCTTTTCTACACAGTAATATTGTGCCTAGTCAGCCATTTTTGGTATTTTTCAAGTATCTTAGTTTTCGTTATAAAATGAATCTAGTCAGTACTTGAGACACTGACTCGAAACTAGTATTCGAGTACTAGATCAGGTACTCGGGTACTTCAATGAATTCGAGTACCATAACGTTCCTCATTTTCAAAAACACCATGAAAATTAAGTGAGATATAAAAATGAAAAATAAAGAGATAAAATTTGCTTTATTGATCAGTCAATATCAAAACAAAAAAAAGAAACCTGAAATACTCGGATGGTCCCTGTACCATGAACGAGGCGTGAAACTAGTTGAGTGACGCCGATTAATAAATGGCAGCAGCGCGCTTACATTACGAACCTGAATTTATACTCGAAAAAAAAAACACTAAAACTTTAAACTAGTTATCTATAAGTAATGACGAAGTCGTGATTTGAATACTCAGTTCAGTATTTGAGTACTATAAATATTCGAAATCGTAACTCGAATTCTATATATTCGAATATTTTATTTGAGAACATAAATAATATATGTGTATGTAAAAATAATATATGTGTATGTAAAAAGTAATAGGAGAGTAATAGTGGTTGTGGTACTATGTGAACGTGGATTAACTAGTGATGATGAAGACATCACTGGTTTTTCTTTAGAATCGTTGTGATTTGAAACTAGATGAAACAAATAAGCGACACTGAAAGGAGACAAACATATACATCTATACTCTATAGGATTCAGCCTGCGAGAGAATGAGACAGAATACAGTATAGAGTGTTTCATAATATCTCGGTCTCTATTTTTTTTAAGGGTTACCATGCTATTGTGTTTGAAGTGCACACATGTTTTTTTTAACACAGTGGCAGTTTTTAGGCAAGGTTAAATTCTACCAAAATGTTATAGTTTCTTACAAAATGAAAATATTGAGTAATTATACGTTACTTAACACAAGGTTTACCTTTTTGTAGTTTTGAAGATAAATTGTAGGCTTAATAGTAACTTATGACTGACTTTGTTGTTAAATCGAAATATTTATCGCACAACTATAATGAATAATATTTCATGTGTATGTAGTTAATTTCATTGTTTTTACACTTTTATTTAGTAATTTTTTATTTTTAGTTTTTGGTCATTGTTCATTATTTCAATTTATTGACAATATTTAGTTTTTATTTGTCGATTCGTACTTTATATACGTACGAGCGCAAAAAATAACATGAGCAACGCGCTCGCAACATAACTTTTGTTTATTTTCTCTCGTTTCATAGCAATGTAACTTACCAAAAAAATGTGCTTACAAAAATTCCTTTTAGTTTGACGTTCGACTCCAAACCAGTTATTCGGCTACATGGCTCGTAGCGAGTTATTGTAAATAGCGACGATGATATAACGCGCTTACTTAGCCCATACCTAGTACTTTGAGACTGTGATCCGATCTGTTTCTGTGACTGTGTAATGTGTGTGTGTGTGTGTTCGCTTAAAATAAAATAAAATGTTAAGTTCATGAATATTTAAAATAACATTGGTCAGGGTAACATTTGTCTCTATAAATTTAATTGTGCGGTGAAAAAAAGCATTCGGATTATAAATAAGAACAAGTATTTTGCGTATCAATGAATATTGGGGGTACAACACTAATGTTAAATAACAACTTGATTTGATTTTTTAAGTTCGTACTTCGTAGAATTCTTGTTGTAGTAACTTGATGTTGTGGTATTTATTTGTGGACAATTGTTGTGGATCCAAAACTGTACAAATGTGTTTAAATCAAGCTAGAAAATGATAACATTTGGCTCTGCTAACACTTCCACAACACTGGAGGACTCAGGTGAGATGCTGTAAACAATAAACATTTTACGATACAGCCCGTCTCAAGCTTTTTAGTTTCTTTAATTAATTTTACTTTAAGGTGAAGTGAGAAGTATTTGTGAGAGCGTTTGCAGTGATGGATCCAATGCTACAGTTCAACCTGGGGCCTCAAATCAGAGGCCTCGAATGGACATCGCTTGTGTTTTGGATATCACCCAAACTTTGAACCTTGCTCACAGAAAAAGGGCCTTAGAAGAAGTTCGTTTAGCTTCTGAGTTAGTTAACGCTAACTTGCATCATATTCACGTAAGTTACTTTTACTTTTAATATATTAAAGAAGTTACTTTTAATATATCAAAGTAGTAATCTCTGCATTTAATATCAAAATTACTATTTATCATCAGAGGAGGCAAACGAGCATACGGCTCACCTGATGATTAGTGATCACCATAGCCCAATAACGCCCGAGGAATAGCAAGTATTTTGCTGGCTTTTTAGAAAGGAGTAGGCTTGATGGGCTCTAAGTTGTATTGATCCATAAAAACTGTTCGCAAAAGTAAATTCCACAAAGTGGTCATGCATGGCAGAAAATTCTTTGTAAAAGGCAAGGTAGTGGACTGCCAGTATATTAAAATTAAGAAATTTATTACCTTTTTATTTTCCTTTACTTTTACTTTGTTTTAAATTTTTATACTAATCCAAAGCCTTCTGCATCAGGTATTTTTGTTAGCATACATGTTTTGTAGAACTTTTCATTTGGATAAATAAAATGGTTTGCTTTTCTGGTCTACATTTATGATTACACAATTTTAATGTTTTCTTACAGTTTGAAAAATTGGATTTTGGTGAGACTAGTGTACTAGACACATTCTACAATGCAGATGTTGCTCTTGTGGACCTCAGTGTACAAGTGCAGCAAAGTTCTCTCCTGTACCATCTTGGAGTTCGTGAAAGTTTTGATATGAAGGAGAATGTGTTACTTTACAATGATGTTGATCCTGATGCTACATTAAGACTAAAGGTATAGTAATAAACTTATAAATTAGCTTATTTAAAAATATAAACTGATTCTGCATTATTAACAGATCTGTTTAACTTTATTTTATACTAGTGAGCCGACCTGTATAGGATTTATTAATGTGGCATTATTTAGATTTAAGATAGCCAGAGACCATTTATTTTATCAGTTTGTTGTTTTTTTAAATCCAGACATAATATAGCCAAGATCCCTCTTGGCTTTGCTGTCTATCTGTTTGTTTATTTCATCACAATCGGTTCAGCCATTCCAAAGATTAACCAGGATAGACAGACAGTAACTTATGTCTTATTAGCATGCAAATAACTCGCCGAGCTTAATAGAAGACAATTTTTTCAATATTACATATAGACTTCAATTATATTATGTTGATTATTATAGTTATTTTAATTGATGGGGAAAAACCAGTACTTGAAGTCCTTCAGAAGCTCTTTAATTCCGTCCTCCATGGTGGCACTGCTCTGGAAGGGTGGAGCAGATCTTGTGCGGAGCAGTGTACAGTAACAATGTACAGTAGGACTATGATAGCCATGTACAGAACCAGAGTTCGAAACCTATCCAACTGCAGAGAGGTGTAAGACAGGGTAACATTGCATCCCCGAAACTCTTCACCAGTGTATGTGTATTGGAAGACATTTTCAAACCACTAGACTGGAAAGGATACAGTATTAACATCAATGGCGAGTACATAACTCACCTTCGATTTGCCGAAGATATAGTCCTTATGGTAGAATCGCTGGAGGACTAACAGTGTAGGGCGGCCCTTACACTTCGCTTACCAGTATGAGGTTGCCACTCGAAAACCTTTCTTTCAAATTAGATGGAATGACGATCTGGTAAGATACGCAGGAAGTCAATGGATGTAGGTGACTCGGGACCGTGCCTTGTGACATTCCTTGGGGGAGGCCTATGTTCATAAGAGGACTTGTGAAGGGCTGTAATGATGATGATGATGATGATGAAGTGTATTGTATATTTGTTAAGATATGTAATAATAGTCTATTTTAATTTTAAACATATTATGTTTAATACTAGTAGTTCTTTTTATTTACTATAATGTTCATTTTATTTTTGGCACCTATCACATTATTTCCACATGTCGCAGATTGACTGGGACAGAATGCCAAAAGGCATTAAGTCAGCCCTTTGTAATCCTTATTATTGAGGTGTTGTACAATAAAGTAAAATGAATAAAAATATAAAAATAAAGTAACTGTAATTGAGTAATAAAATGTAAACAAAGTAACATCTTAATGCTGAAGATGAAGCAGTATAGTATTCAATGTGTTATAGCAGCAAGTTGTATTTCACATCTCTTACTCTCTTTTTCACTTTAACTATTAAAGTAGAAGTTTATAACGCAATTTACCATTATTATCAGTAATAAAACAGTGTACCATATAATACATTCATAGTGCAGTTATAATTTGACCCTACTGTTGTAATATGTTCCGCTCACGATTATACATCAGTATAATGTAATGGATGCAAGTACATGATAACATAATACAACACGATGTACACCAGTCAGCTTCCCCGCTCTTCCCTGCTTCTTTTATCTGAATAACCACAATGGTCAGGATCATGGGAAACACAATAACCAATTGACTGACTTAGACAGAATGCTCCCGCACATTGCCTGCATTAAATATTTATACTGCTCCGACAAGGGATTTTGAGTTCTGCCCTCACATCCTTTTCACTTTTATTTTCTTCACCTTATCTATATGTAGGCTAACAATAACCACATTTTCAAAAAGGTGAAAACATTGCATAAGAAAGTCCATACTCGTCTTTCAAAACTGGTGTAACATAGCAACTATATTCTGCTGTGTTCCTTAGGATGAGGGGTGACTATACTCAAACACCATATTACTGGTTAATAAAAGGCACACACTAAAGGCTTGAAGTTGCAGGGATGATAAATCACTTAATTCGTAATTTATTTTAATCAACTTCAAAAAGGAGGAGGTACTCAATTCGACTGTATTTTTTTCAATGTGTGTTACCTCATAACTTTTTCTAGGTGAACAAATTTTGATGATTCTTTTTTTATTTAAAAGCTGGTGCTTCACACGTGGTCCCATATAAATTTGATCAAGAACTGACCAGTAGTTTTTGAGTTATCCTTAATAATTTATATTGAAGTCGGTTGTACTATTTTTTTATTTTACCACTTGTTCTTACTTATTTATCAGTATACTGTTGGACTGATATATACTGAAGACGATAATAACTGACTTTGACTAGAGCATAGGCAAGTGCATTGTGAGTCGTCTCGCAGCTTTGACGCTATTCTCCGTCACCGTTCTGAGTCAAAGACTTTTATGAATACTACTAGACCAACAATTCAGAACAAAAACAGTGTTCAAACCATAGATTTAGTATAAACTCTATGTCTATGGTTCAAACAAACACAACTGTCTGAAGACCGCGCGGGCGCGGGCATGAGCGCGTACGGGTTCCTGGCACGGTAAATAGGCCACATCAGTGTTAGATTGTCGAAAACAACGTTCGAGGTTTACAAAACAAAGAACTAGTCTTCTTGCCCACTCGAGTGTACTAAAGGAGTTACGGAGGATTGACCGTAACTTAGTGCGCAATGTATTAAAACCGCAGAGCCCGACTAGTAGTATACTTAGACGTCTTTGTTCTGAGTATTTTATTTCTGGTAGATAAGACATGGTTATAACGCCATCTATTGAAGGCCATAAAATATCTGATTTTTTCTAGTCTCCTTTTAGGATATCCACGCGACGTCTGATAATGCAATCGCCAATCCCAAACGTAGTGACTGTGGCAAATCCTCTGTATAATGGCAGTTTTCTCTTTTCGAGTTTACCTTTTCCTCGCCGATTAGCACTTTAACACACATTCATCACAAGGAACACTATTATCCTCCATTTTCACTAAAATCTATAAAAAGTATAAATTTTCAACTCAATATTGCGAGTTTCATTCGCTCAAGTTCACAGTTCAATGTGTACACAGAGTACACATTGAACTGTGAACTCTGTGTTTGCAAACGTATCACCCGCACGCCCCACGCTAGACAACTTCAAACTGAAAGCCTGGCTTCTGGCTTCCATACTGATTGCTATATAAACAATCGTAGTTATATTTCATTATAGAACATTTTGCCACAGGTTAGAAAGGGCGATCGTCTTCTCGAAAGCCCGGTAAAAGCCCACACGTGCGAGAGAGACGACTAATTTTTATGACAGCAGTATCGCACAGTTTCGCCGCGTGTTGACGTTATAAGGCTATGACCTGTGTAGAACACACATGGAAGCGCGCGGGAAATTTGAAATAGTTTGAAACAGTTTACGGGTTATTTTATTAGCTTCTATGGAGGCTTCGCTACCGTATAATGGAAAAGGTCGATGTCTAGTAGAAGACTGCAGACCGAGACCATAACCGAGTGCAGTAGTCTTATATTTCAGATGTCGTTACTGGAAAACGTCGTGCGGCGACCGCATATCTTGTTTTTTTTTCAATCCTGCATATTCTTCTAGGTTTATTTATTTTTCTAGGAGGTAGGACTCCCATTCTTCCTAGGAGTCCGTCTGGGCAGGGACCGCCCTCTTAACTATTTCTGCCGCCAAAGGTTGTCCGTGGACTCCATGGACTGCCGTCGCCACTTACCACCAGGTGGACTGTAAATTCGTTGATCACTTCAGTTATAAAAAGTACTTCTATGAGTTTTGCTCGTCATTTTGACTGCAATATTTTTACTATAGCTTAGTTTTTAATTTAACTGATATAATATAATATCAGTTACAATTAAATATTTGAAGATGGTATTCAAGAATTTAAATTATCAGGGTCATATCTTATATCAGTTACAATTTACTATTTGTAATTACGATTTACATTTTATACTGCCACTTTTATCTGTTCAATAAAAATAAAAATAGCTAAAGTGCCAACGGGAAAAATTTACAAAACTGTAGAATTGTAGCTACAATTTTACTTAATTCTGTTCAATAAAAATTTTAACTTGAGAGGCAATAATTTACAAATTTGTTAGAAAAACTGGCATCTTTATAAGTTTGCATTATTGTAGCTTTTACTAGTATTTAGCAGTGTGACTTTTACAAATTTATAGCTTTATTAAACGGTGATTACTGTACAATTCGATAATTATGTTGCTTTAAAAAAATGTGGGATCGTAACGTTTGTTAGATATGACCCTGGTGGTCTTTTATAAATTTCTCAACCTGTAAACCATTAGAAGCGCATGGAAAAATGTAATATAGATTTAATATGTATTTTGTAATTAAATCCATATTATATTAAAAGTATTTCTCTGACTTACTGGCGGATAATGCTCAGGTTTGAATAAATGAAATTAGAAAATGTGTTTCTTACAGGATGTTGAGTCTGTTGTAAGAAAGGGTTTTCGAAAATAAATTAGTGTGGAATTGAGGAACAAATGTTCGCAATGCTCTTCAATACCAGTAAAAACATATGTTAGGTCTTATAAAACAACCAGAAGGCAATGGGGCGTTGAATTGAGTAAAATTCTTAGAGTATATTATATTATAAGCAAGCTATTATGTATACATAAGGGAAATTATAATTTTTGATTTATCGTGTTTAAATTTTGTACTTTTCTACACAGAAAAAGTAGCCGCACCCCCTTTGCTTAAAATAAATGAGTTTATTTTATTTCAAAACAAAGTGCCTACGTGTCTTCTGCTTCTCACATATTTCAATACGCGACAAACTGAATATAGAATAATGCAGTTATCAAGGCCTTGAACAACAATGTCTCAATAGCGATTACTCTCAATTTCTCAATTGCCGTGTGTCCACTATTGTGGGGACGGTGGGTTACACCTGACTCTTTAGGGTTGCCATTAAACTAGCTGGTAACAACATTGTTGTACGTTTTATACAGATTATAGTATACATATATTACACAGTAAGATGTGTACGTGTGATGATGTACTTATATCGATTTGGTTATGTAAAATTTATACAGATAATATAAATTCAAGATCTGGGAAAATAATCTAGCCTCTCTAAATCTCTTAAGACCCGTATTAATAAACGTTACTCAACGACGAACTCAAGTGCGTAATCATTTGATACGCCCTCATTACGAAATCAGCATCTCAAGATCGTTGCTAATTAATAAACACATAAAAACAGTATCTCAAAACGCTGTACTTAAGAATACTGTTCTGTGACTTGCACTCAAGTATACACACTTGAGAGTCGAGTTTCGTTTATTAATCAGTGTGGCACTCAGCTGATATCGTAAACCTAAACCGCATCTTGAGATATGTTTATTAATAAGATCATAACCTCAAGATTGTACTCAAGTGCGTGTACTTGAGCTGAGTAACGTTTATTAATACGGGCCTAAATGTCCATTGCAGGACATAGGTTTTAATTCTACTCAGGGTTTTCTTAATGCATAAATTTTAAGCTCTATGTTAAATTATTACAGCTAAATGTTAAATTATTAGTTACGTCACTTTTCTATAAAAACTAATTTGTGCTTACCAAATTACAACAACAAACAGAAAATGTTTTGTGTGCATACAAAATGTTGTAGACATTAAATTTTTTTGATGAAGTATAAGTGAATGCATACACAGAATTCGTCGTCTATTCCAATTTCATTTTGAATAACATTGGCTCTTAAGAAATCAAAGATATTATTATAATAATCGTTAAGATTAGAGTTCGATTCAAAATGTTTCTTTCACCGTTACTTCTCCGGTCGGACTGGGTCTGACAAACCTTAGTTTGAAATGGTATTAGACTAAAAATAACGTTTGACAAACGAAAATTTAATTTCTTACGTCCGAGATATAAGGATGTTTTATTTCAATATTTTGGTTTGATCAGACAACCCTATTCTTTATTGAATTAGTGCCACGAGCATTCATGTGGCTAAGAATGTTTATTGATTGCCTAGATTATTGCAAGCGGTGTCTTTTATTTAGATAATGGACAGTATTTGGCTAGTAGTTTCTCTGTGGACTTCAATGGTAGAATGTAATTAAAATGAAAAGGATGAATTTCACGCATATCACCGATCTATTTAAAAAGGTTTCACATTTTCAATGTGAATGTGGACGCAAAATATACCCGCTAAATATTATTAGGAACATCGATGCACTACTTTAACGGTTGGAGCCTCTAATTAATAAGGCTTTGGATTTGAATACTATGCAAAGTCAATCTCAAACACATCTTACAGTATCTACCGTCTTCTATATCTGTGTACTTTCGATGTTTTCATAAGCGTTTTAGCGGGTACAAGACATGAAATATGTATTCATCATCTTTATCATTATCGTTACGGCTCTACACAAGCCTACCGATGAACCTCGAAGAATGCCACAAAACATGGTTCAGCCACCTGCATGCCTTACCAAGGGTCACTACATCTAATAGGAGGTCGATCTACACTCGATGCTTTTAATAAGATATCGATCGTTTACATATACACAGCATTATGGCATGAATTAACTAATGTATAATTAGCGTAAGTCAACTAGCGTCCTTGAACTTGGTTTTTCTAAATTGCATGTTTGTATTGCAGACATCGCTGCCGAATTTCCTGTTCGTGTCGTACAAATTGACCGATGCAAGTACTTGCGTGACGACCAATCCGGCCGCAACTAAATTCAAAGGAGAAGAAACTGCCGATCCAAAACAGCACCTCACACTGCGACTCAAAAATATTTTACAAGATGTCGAAGTACAAACCAAGTGAGAATGAAAGATTTGATATTTGTTTTAAGGATTTATATGACATGGAATTTTTTAATTAAATTTAATTACGTACATGTAAAAATATTACTTTTTTGAAAGAAAATCACCAGAAAAATGAATATACTTATTAGAAAACATAATAAGGAACAGGCACTTTAAAATCAATAAATAAGACAAAAATACTATTGTTAATTTTTTTATTGCCATTGTACCAAGTACTGCATAAATTTAGGGTCTGGCGTTAATCTGCTATAATATCCTAACTTTTAGGAATTCCATTTAATTTAGGTCACTAAATAAAGGACGTATAATCATATTGAATATAATATAATGCTTTCCAGAGCCCATCTCCAAGAGAAATTTCTCTCAGATCTTCGCAAAGCGCGCGAGACGTACAGTGGTACGGAACTTGCGAACGTTTTGCACGCAATGCGTCGAAGATTGGACGACCCAGCCGTTCTGTCTGGAGATACGATACTTAACATGTTGATCTCATACAGGGAAATACAGGATTACGACGCCATAGTCCAGGTTGTGGATGATCTCAAGACCATTATGAATAGAAAGAACTATGTGAATATGCCGATAATTAGGTTTATGTATGCGTTTGCAATGAACAGGTAAAGTGATATTTAAAAAAATCTTTTATCTATAAAAGTAAAGGGTTTTATTATAATACTATTTAAATTGGTTATAGTGCAATGGAGTATTTAATCTTTGATATATTGCAGTAAGGTGCATAATCAGCTGCTATGAAAACTTCTTTCATAAAAGCGGATAAATTGAAAAAATGCGCTCATGATTCGAATTGCGGTTTGGCAATGTGCTGACGTGCTCTGTGTAAAACTGTAAAATATCACCCTTAAAACTCGTGAAAAAGTTTTTCTTTTTTGTTTATTACATTTGTATTATATACAAATATAATTAACATTTATTATGTATTATCTTACATAATTATGCACTTGTATATTTCAAATAATTATTGTTTGTGCATTAAAAGATTTTAAATTATAATTATTACGAATGACGGAGTAAAAAGAAGTATATATTGTTTATAAATGTAACACAGTTGCTTGTGATTAGTGTTACTCTGGTGTAATTTTATTTGTTTTTAATATTGCAGAAGAAACAAAGAGGGTGATCGAGAGAACGCTTTGAAAGTGTGCGTTAAAGCTTTAGAGAAGAAAGAGAATCGGTTTCCTGATATGTTGTGTTTATGTGGGCGTATTTATAAAGATAAATTCGTAGAATCTCAACACACTGATATGGAAAGCTTAAAAAATGCCATTCATTGGTAAGTGTTCGCTAAACCTAAAACAAATTTGGACTAACAATTACTGTATAATAACTACATAATTTTGTGGTTAGCAAGTCTGTTTGTTGTAAAAGTGGTGTTTGTTTTTACATATTTTATTTTTATTCAGTTGTTGTCAGGAAGATGCTGCTGCTCATTTCCTGGTTCAGTTTCCATCTGTCCGCTATCTTTCCGCCTTTTACGACACCAACGGGACGATATAGTAATAGTGGATATTCTTACCCCACCACTGGACTGTTATTATAAATTAACTATTATGGAATAATTATAATTACTAGAATAATTTAGGTCATTGAAACATTAAAGTATTAAAGACATTTTAACAGTTCTTATCGTTTTTATATTTTGATACCATTGCATAGTGCACACACATAAATTTAATTTATTTTCAGGTACAGACAGGGATTTGAAGTGCAGCCAAATGAATATGCGGGTATTAATTTAGCGACGTTATTAGTTATAGCCGGTAATGACTTCAAAGATTCTCAAGAATTGCAACACATAGGTAAGTGTTAGTTATACTGTACAAAAGGGTTATTATAATATCAAGGAATACATGCATGAAAATAACCCTGGGAATAGGGTGTTCGCCACCATGCTGGTTCTATGAAAATTCATTTAAAATTGTATAAACAAAATTATTGTTAAGTGAAATATGTTTAAAAAAATCCTGCTGGGTTTCTTGCTGGTTCTTCCCAGGACAGAGGTATTTTTCTTAACGTATACCTCTAAACCGATTGTGGTGGAACTTCACCAAAATATAGGGAGCAATGCCAGGAGTGGTCTAGGTTATATGAAAAACATGAAGGATATTTTGTTAAATCGAAAATCTGATAAAATGTTTTTTTCTCATAAACTATTAGAGGTAAAAAAAGTTTCTAGCAAAACTTTTTTGTTTGCTATTTTACACACAAATGGTCCCTATACTTTAATCTCCTATCTTTTATAGTTTTGATGCAAAATAGATTTTTAACGTATGTTATTTAACAACAAAACTATGAGTGTTAAACGATAAAGTGATAAGAACTTTTTACGTTAAATTAATCGATCTTTAACTTAATTTCTTTCGAATGTTGAAGTGAATGCGGTGGCCCATAGAAATCTACATCTATACACTGACAATACGAAACACAGCAGCATTTAGCTTATATTTCACACAGGTATTCTGTGGTCCTTGCCCGGACGAGCCGACCCATTTCTGCTACAACCATAATATAGCTGCAGCAGGTCTACCACATATAAAGTTTAAATATACGTATAAATTAAAAAATTGGCACGTACAAAATGTATATAAACGAAAGGCGGAAATTTTTAAAAACATCTGTAGGTAGATAACCTGAAGCAGTGATCAAACATCGTAAGTGGTTATAGAAAAACAAGGCAATGAAACAATAATTTACGTCGTAGAGCCACGCTGCAATTATATTATGGCTGCAAGCACGAATGGGTCGGCTCGACGGGAGTAGGACCATGCTCTTACAGAATACCAGCATAAAACAGCAGAATACTGCTGTGTTTCATATGTTGAGTGTAGAGAACCGACCCCTTTTACTAGTAACAAGGCATTCCATCTTAGTGCTCAGGGGTGACAACGCGTCTGCATTTAAATCGAGTAAAGATGTAGATGTCTATGGCCCGCAGCATTCACTTACCATCAGGTGAACTGTGTGCTCGCTTGTCACAGTTATTATAAAAAAAATAAAAAAAATGAAAGCCATGAAGTTTCCTTGTACATCGACACAGAATAATAAATTTATAAAAAAACCTTACTTTATCTACAAATCAGTAAACTATATATAAAACAATGTACTTGTTTCTAGGTAGAGTGCTGAATCATTTAATAGGAAAAAAGGGCAGTCTGTCTTCACTTAAAGACTATTGGGATGTGGCTACGTTCTTTGAGATATCGGTGCTGGCTCAGGATTATGTTAAAGCCATACAGGCCGCTGAATGTATGTTCAAATTGAAACCACCGAATTGGTATCTCAAGTCAACCATAGGAAATATTGAATTAATAGACAGGTATGATGAACTATAGTTGAATTAAATTGTTATTATTTAAAGCTCTAAACTGTTACTGAAAACTTTAACGCCTTACATAGTATATGTATATCTGGATACATCTAATAGTAAACTACATAAAAATTTGTGCTCTTTTTTGTGTCAAACCTAGATCCTTCCAAGTCAGTTAAGCTTACTCATTTAAGTATCCCAGAAAACTGCAACATAGCTGGTTAGTAAGTTTTTGATAAATTATAAAGATACAAAATGGTTTTTTTAGGAGACGAATTATACTGCCCGTAAATGATGATCAAATAAAGTGATAAAATATGGTTGGTTCTAGAAAATAGTCCTGAAAAATATTGATTTTCTGTGTTATTTACATTATTTCTGATTTTATTTGAAATGAACAATAATGTACATGTTAGTGTAGATCTAGCCCCAGAATATAGGCTGTTCACACTTGACTAGAGTTCCGTTATATTTGGTTTGTTTGTCAATTGTATAACATGACATTGTCTTAATTATTATAGATTTAGAAAGAAAAATGAAGAGACCTCACCAGAACAACAAGTGTTTTCATTTTGGATGGAATTTTTTGTGGAAGCAACTAAGAGTACATGCGAGAATATCATAAGATTTCCGGCAAGTCTTATTTACTTTATTTCAAATATTTTAAGAATCACTTTTGTTAATTTTATTTAAATTTACACAATGTTTAGTTGATTTACAACACTGAATTAAATAATTCTATAATTTTAGGTATTAATATTGGAAACAACTAAGATCTACATGCCATCATACGTAAATGTCAATATGGGGGCAGAACAAAAGTCGGTTGAAATTTTTAACTTGTGCCTTGATTCAATGCGCGGTGACTGTAGGCAAGTGCATCGGTGGCTGTTCACTTCGGATATGATCCGGACATACAGGTATAATTACAATACATTCACATTTTTAATTAACACGATACATACTAATTGTAAGTGTAGAGGCGGTGTAAGAAAATTCACTACCCCATATCATCTCGTGGGTGTCGTAAGAGGCCACAAAGGGAAACAAATCCGGACATGGGCAGCAGCGTCTTCCTAATAACGACTAAAAATAAAAATAAACTGCGGTTGCCGACCAGATTGCCAAGCGTGGCAATTTTGGCAAATATCCCCCCTATGAGGCAATCTGTGGGAGGCCTATGTTCAGCAGTGGACTTTAATAGGCTGTAACGGTAATGGTATACTAATTGTAAACATTAATAGTTAGTGTTTCTTTTATAAGCTTATAGCGACCAACAACCTAATAGTCCACCTGAGAGTAAGTAGCATCGGCTGCAACCCATGGACACGAACAAGAAAGTGCCATAGTCTGTAATGATACTGGTCCTTTATATCCCTCAGATTGAAACACAGAGAATGCTTGGCAACAGAAATAGCGCAAGCAAGCAAGAGGATTGTAAAGTAGTGTGCATGTGGTTTATAAGCGCTGACCTTCACAAGCGTCAAAATTCACATTAAATTTTTTTTACTCTTGTATTTTTTTTGGTGTTTGCTTCCTTGGTTGTAATCGGTCTACATAGTCAGTATTTTAGTCTCAGCAATATTATTAAAAAAAAAACACTTAATGTTATTCTCTTGTTTTCTTGCAGTTTGTATAAACGCGACGAACGCTGCTTATTTTTGTATGTAAGCGAGAATTCTGACGATTTTCAAATATTTCTGCCATCACAAGCGTTTCGACAGCATTTGTACGACCTTTTAGGAGAATTAACAGCAGACCACGAGAAAGTCACAGATTTAGACACTAGTGTTATGCAAGATCAGCTCAAGGCAAGTCTAATCACATCAATTAACATTAAATAAAGTTTCCTTTCGAGTGGTGGTAGCGGAAGAATTTCCATTTGAATGTCGTAAAAGGCGACTACGGGTAATGCCAGTAGGATCTTATGGCTGAATTATCTCGTTTATGCCAGACGTAAAATATCCAGATCGATGATTGGCAACAGCCTCCTTCAAAAGTGCAACGCGTCTGGCACTACGATAGTCTATCCGTCTGGCAAGACGTAAATACCCTTTCTTCTTATTCATCAGCAGATTTTTATTTTATTCAGTTTTGATATATTTAATATTGTTATATCGCTGTTTATCAAATATATCTGGCATTGTTCTGTAACACCTACTGTACGGACTTCATTATGAAATTTAATAGGTTTGAGTGTCGTAAGAGGATAAGACTTTGTGGAATTCGATAGAAGACATTATACGTAACTGTCTCATATTTATATCACTGTTAAATACCCAAACGGGCGCCGGAAAGTCAAAGGGCCGAAGCCTCCAGCAATGCGGTTGTCAATGAAGCCTGTTATTCGTGTCAATTAACGAAAATATTAATACATACTGGCTCGATCGGGGGCGAACCACGCTCTCACTGAATACCAGGATAAAATAGCAGCTTAATGCTCCTGTGTTTCGTAAGGTTAGCTTGGATTACGATTGGAGCTTGGTACAACAGGTAGTAAGTATTCCATCTTAGCCCTCAGGGGTGACAACCCATATGCATTTAGATTTTTAAACAAGGATAGATGTGAATGTCTATGGGCCACAGTATCCACTTATCATCAGGTGGACTGTGCACTTGTTTGTCACCCTTATTCTATAAAAAAACATATTAATAACATTTCACCCTTAAAATATATTACAGATAAGTATAAAATTGTTAAAAAATAATTAAACATTAAATTTTAATACGAATACAAACTATGTAATCGGTTTGAAACCACTGTGAACAATGGCAGAACTTAGAAAGATCACCCATACCACGCAAGCAGGCGACTCATACAACTCACACTGGCAATGCTAATGGCAAATCTAATACATTTGTGTTCAGCTTTTGATCATCAAGATTATTAAAGCGCATCACAAGTCCACAGCTGAACGAAAGAAATCCCTGAGGGAGGCCTATGCCTTCCTCAAGGAATGAAACAAAGCACGATCCTGAGCCATCTTCAATCATCGACTTCCTGCATGTCTTACCAGGTCGTCACTCCACATATGGGCTTACTGGTACGAGGCCGCCACTCGAAAATCTTTCTTCCCCATCGTTTGATCGGCCATATAGCTCGAAGAAGCTATGTAGCGGGGCATTGCCACTTAATCCTCACGATCCGTTGGGCTATGTCGGCTACTTATTGCGACATTTATGGATAGATTTTAATATAATAAAATGATTGTAATGAATGAAATGTTAATGTCTCGAGTGGCGGCCTCGTACCGGCGGACGAAGTGTAGGGCGTCCCCCACTAGATGGAGTGACGACCTGGTAAGACATGCAGGAAGTCGATGGATGCGGGTGGCTCAGGACCGTGCTTTGTGGCATTCCTTGGGGAGGCCTATGTTCAGCAGTGGACTTGTGAAGGGCTGTAATGATGATGATGATGATGATGATGATGAATGAAATGTTTAGTTCGAATACGAATACGACGGCAACAAGCGCGTGGTGCTCGGCAAAGGGACGTACGGCGTGGTGTACGCGGCGCGCGACCTCAACACGCAGGTGCGCATCGCCGTCAAGGAGATCCCCGAGAAGAACCTCGGCGACGTGCAGCCGCTGCACGAGGAGATCCTGCTGCACTCGCAGCTGCGGCACAGGAACATAGTGCAGGTAGAGTTACTACCCTACAATGCTAAGTTATCACTTCGTACGTCGTTATTCATACGATACTTAAAAAAATAATCTTTAACTGACTCTATCTCATACTTACGGAATCCATCCATCATAGTTTTACCATAAAAATGGTGTATAATAATAAATATTCTCTCAAAAGTCGGTATTAGTTATTATCTATACATAATTCAATGCGTTTTATATGCGCAATTTAATAACTGAACTGAAGTAATTTTTTTGTACAGTATTTGGGGTCAATATCAGAAGACAACTACTTCAAAATTTTTATGGAACAAGTACCTGGAGGCTCGCTTTCTGCACTATTGAGATCTAAGTGGGGTCCTCTTAAAGAAAATGAAGCGACTATTGCTTATTACACTAAGCAGATTTTGGAAGGTATTTTTTTATTAATATATTTTATATGTTTGAGTGTAGGGTCTCTATACAAATTTGGTATGTTAATACTGTTTTAACCCACTCTCCGTACCGTGACCCACATATGGTTCATTGCTATTGTCGTACTATTGTCACAACATGAGTAAAGAAACCGTACTGTACAGAGGCAAATCTTCATACAACCGCGCTATAATAGTTACACGACTACAATCTTGAGGCACATGTGTGCGTGAGCACTGGCAACTCGTCACGTACAGAAAGAAACTGCTTTAAACCGGCTCGGCCAGTGCTCAAACTCAGGGTTATGTAAAGAATAATAAGTGTGAAATTTTGTTTTTTAAAGAATTATTTGTGGCATATGAAATATAAAAAAGTGTAAATATGGTTTATTTACTGTCCTGTTTGTATGAAAAATAATAAAACAAAAAAATATATAATTTTTTAATTGTCCCAAAGACTCCACTAGGTAAGTAGTAACTTGACTTGACTTGACCTCATACATATACCTCAATATTAACTACCTACCTATAAGTGATTGAATAGTTATTTTTTATAATGTTTATAATTGAATAATTACGTTTATAAATTAAATACGTAGGTTCATGTTTTATTATTATTTCAGACAACAAGAGTGGTTAAATGCCGTCGGACGAGAAGATCTCCTTTCAAAACTTTTTGATTATAAAAAAGGCAATAAAATAGAATCTTTGAGGATCACTTCGAAATATCCTGTATTAAGTTTAAAAAAAAAAGAACTATGAAATATCTATTTGGAAATGCTTTTCCAACACTCAACTTGCTGACAATGACGGCGATTGTACGAGGTCCAGTGAATGTGAGAATGTATCTGAAATGAATGTATGAATTACTTGAGCAAAAGCAAAAATTTCGCGAATATGTTGATCGTAAATATTGGTAATGAAATATTAAAACGTGTGTATGACTGTATATTTATTATGCCAATTCATTCCAATAGATTATTTAAAAAAAACTACATTAGACTTAGAATTTACCATTTAATTAAAAGGCACAACTAATTGTTAAAAAACAAAAATTATAAAAATAAAATATTTAGAATAAATAGTTTGTAAAAAAATATGATATCTTAAGTATATAATAAAAGCTGATAAACGTTTTATTTAATTTTATCCTCCTGTGCCAACCCTACCAAAATAGGTAAAAATATTGACAGCTCCTTAGAATATTTGCCTCTGTACGGTTTCTTTACTCATGTTTTTTTGCTTTGCTATTGTGTCTGAAAATCAGACAGTGAATGTGTTGAAAATTAAAATTGGTTTTTCTTAAATTCACTATTAAGAAGCAGGTATGTAGTTCAAGTATTCTAGATAGCAATGTATGGAAAAACTTGGCAAAATTAATGTATGCTTTAGAGCGAAGTTAAATTTTATCCACTCTCCTCCCTCCCCTCCCCGCGCCCAAGAAAGTGTCCCAGCGTTCTTTTTCAGTTTTAAAGAAAACCGTACAAGGACATGAAAAGTGTGAAGGTACGAAATAATCCTTGATTAATTTGCTATCAACCTCTTATACATACAAAAGCGATATCACTTATAGTTTCCGCGCAATCTGCCACGAAATATGAATATTTGTCATCATTTACCTTTTTTAAATTAAAATTTAGTTTTATCAAAATTACCAACTTTCCCGCCAGAATATGTATGACTAAAGTAAAGAATAGAATATGTTCTTTAAAAACAGGTATAATTTAATTCTAAACTCTTTCATTTCATATAAAGATATTATTTCATAGATAAAAGTACTCCATTAATTTTGCCAATTTTTCAGCTAAAATGATTGAACTAATGGTTAAATTCGTTAATTTTAACATACGTTAATTTATAATATTATTTTCATTTAACTTTTATATCACAATTTAAATGTTAGTTTTATTATAATTTAAACTTAGTTTTGTATTTAATTATTTAGTAGTGTAGTAATTTAATAGTAGCATTTTATTGTTGAGATTGTTGTATACTAACTTTTTCATACAATTTAGTGTTACAAGGGTTACAAACAAGGAAACAGTCCACTTGATGGAAAAATTCCTTCATTTCAAATCAAAATGCAGATGTAGATGCAGCGTGGGGCTCTATTACTTAAAATTTCTTTCTTTGTATTTCAGGTTTGAAATATCTGCACGACCAGAAAATAGTACATCGTGATATCAAAGGCGATAATGTACTAGTTAATACATACAGCGGAGTGGTCAAAATATCGGACTTTGGTACTTCGAAACGATTGGCCGGGCTTTGTCCCTCCACCGAGACCTTTGCGGGCACGCTGCAATACATGGCGCCTGAGGTCATTGATAAGGGTCTTAGGGGCTACGGGGCACCTGTAAGTTTTATTAACAATGTTCTTTAGCAAGAAAAAGTTATATTCACTTAACTTTTACTATTATTACTATATTTATAATCCATTTTACAAGGAAATACTTTTCAACATTGACTATTGTAATAATGAAATAATCAATCATCGAATTATTTGAACTTTCTCTTTTCAACCAAGATAATCTAGGGGCCTTCAATAGACATGAATTAACTGTCTCAGCGAGGGGCGTTAAAGAAGTAGGATGCGGTACAACAAACTCATTGAAATTAAAAAAAAGTAAATATTGGCTGGAGAAGCTGGAATATTTGTAAAAATAAAAATAACCTGAAAAAATTAACTGATTTATCTCGTTTAAAAAAAAAGTCATTAGTTTGCGGTTTGTTGTAGCGTTTTGGCGAAATTGGAAAAAAAAATAACTATGTGCAGTTATGTCCTTGAAAAACTTCACTACGCTACAATGTCAATCAAGATTTATTACGGGTTACATTTGGGGTAAATGCTCCGCCGTATCCTATAGTTGCACATTGGTGCGCCGAATTTAAATCAGAAAACACCTCCACTAAAGATGATCCTCGCTCAGCCGGCCCTATGACAGCAATGATTGAAGAAGTGATTAAGAAAGTCGAAAAAATTGTTTTAGCAGATCGTCTTGTCACGGTACGTTTTATCGCTAAACAAATAAGGATTTGGAAAGGTAGTGTGCATAACATTTTACATGGACACTTGGGGATGACCCATAATGTTTACCGATGCCCAGAAACAAAGAAACTGAAATATTTTCTGTGGCTGTTGTAACAAGATCTTGATGTTCTTTTCGCTCGACTTATAACGTGAGTTCACCATTATGATATCGGAACAAAATTGTAGTCTGTGACTGGTCAAAGAATGTTATCTCTAACTCCTGAGAAATTCAGACCGAGTCCTTCCGCCGGCCAGCATAGGAATGATTGAATTGATTAAACTACTGTAATGGAAACTTTATGTGCAGAACAAATAAAAAAATTGTACAAGAATATCCGTGCAAAATGGCGATGTAATCGCTTTTAATTTAGTTAACGTATACAAAAATGTATTCTACTCGAAAAACCAACAAATATTAGGAAAAAATCTGGACATATCTTCTGGTCTACCAAAAATTAAACCAGATTGTATTCTGAATTATAACAAAAATACGGATGATAAAAAAATATTGTAAAGCGTGGCACATCACTACTGAATCAAGACAAAGTCCTGAGTCCTGAACATGGTGTTTTCAGCCTTAGAGGCCAAAGTTTAAATTTCGTTTTGAAAAATTGACATTTTTATATCAATATTTTATAATAACTCTGAAATATAAGTCACAAAATTAAAAATGCTATCATATAATTTGTTTTAGGCGGATATCTGGTCTCTGGGTTGTACAGTAGTAGAAATGGCAACAGGAAATCCACCTTTTATGGAATTAGGATCTCCTCAAGCAGCTATGTTTAAGGTGAGAAGAAAAGTTCAATACACTTATCAAAAAAAAATACTAAAAAGCTTCAAGTAAAGGTGTTATAAACATTTGATATGTAATGTTTTTCTTTTTTCGATTCATAAATTAAGAAAACGCAAAATTTTCGTTACAGGGTTTTAGATAATCTTTGTATTTTTATCTGTATTTCAATAACAGCTTAATTTCATTGTTTTAATTTAAAAAGTGATATATTATATCTTAAATATTTTATATTTATTCCCGTAGTGTTACAGTTTTTCCTTTTCATTATATTAGAATAATAACCGAGCTAACAGTCCACCTAATGAATTACCACTGCATCTCACGGACATTCTCCAAATACGAACAAACAAAACCACAGGTGCGATGTCACCCCTGAAGACTTAGATAAAATACTTCCCAGCCTGTTACTGTGGTGCTGGTTCTCTTGCTTTTCAAACTGGAACACAATAGAGGATGTACTACAGCTTGGTTACGAAAAAATCGTTTGTCTAAATCCTCACAGTCTTTTGTACGAATGGCTTGGCTCGACCGAGGTGGGACCATGCAACACAAGCTCGAAATGGGACATAATGCTGCTGTGAATCGCAAGGTGAGTAATAAGAACTGAAGACCCTTTTAACTGGTAACGAGGCATTCCATATCCATTTAGGGGTGACAACGCATCTATATTATGATTTCTAATCGAAGATAGATGTAGGTGTCTATGGGCAACAGCATTTAATTACCATCAGGTGGACTGTGTGTTTGTTTGTCATCCTTACTCCACTTACCCAGACTCCTATTAACTGAAAAATCATAAATATGTTTTAAGGTAAAAATTTACATATAATTTGTAAGTTTATGTAGAATTTCTACGATAATTTATATCCCTCTTGAAAGAAATAGTCAAAGTTGTTATCGTTCGAGAGAAATAATTACAATGTATAATGTATGCAGGTTGGATATTATAAAATGCATCCGGAAATTCCCAGCGAGCTCTCTCAAAAAGCAAAGAATTTTATCCTCCGTTGCTTTATCCCGGAGCCGGAGAAACGGGCCACGGCTGCTGAATTACTCGAAGATCCATTTCTTTGCGAGTTTGTATAAAATATTTTTCATACTTATAATATTAAAGGAGGAATAGTTTAAATCATTACCCTATAAGTAGTTTACTGCTGCGCTTGGGGCCCTTATGGATTTACCTTAATTAATCTGAACAGATTTTTGATCGTAGCACTAGACGTTTCAGGCCTGAACTCCTCCTACGCTGACGTCGGTTGCGTACCTCAGCGAGAAATAAAATACCATACTGCGATACCGAGCTCTATACGGTACAGTCGTCTGCTAAGTGGATTTCGGAAAGGAGGATCGGTAAGTAAAATATAATGTTAATAATTATGATTATTAACATTGTTTTTACTTACCGATTTCCTTTTTTTACTATCGTCCTCATTATTGTAATCCGGAAATAAAGCATCGAAAACTTCTACCCAGTATTTTGCTCTCGCATCTTTGTACAAATCATTAGATAAATAAGACGTTCTGTATCGATATTCATTGCAACTGTACGTGCACGCGTGGATCGTCGGTAATAGAGTGAGGGCGCTCGTACTATTCCACGCTCGTCAGTCGACCGACGTACGCGACGCTGACGAGCGAGACCGACGCGGCGTAGCAACCTACGCGCCGCTGTCGTCAGCGTCGTAGTGTGGGGCTATATAGAACACAATGTACATTAGTACGCGCGACCGACGTACGCGACCGACGTCAGCGAAGGAGGAATTCAGCCCTCATACATTTGATGGTGCTCCGCGTCGTCAATATAATCTTTAGATACGTAGTTTATATCAGTAGCGAGAATGTACCGGATCACTGCGTTTTAGAGCATTGTAAAGTTTCCATTTGCGATCCTGGATTTGAGCCGAGATTGTGACGCATCAGATTTTTTTAAATTTTAATGATGAATGACAATGTAATATTTATTTCTATTATTTTTATCGGTACTAATTATTTTCGCCCTGTTTAAATGAAACGATTTCTTATATATATATCTTAAATACTTTATATTGAATAAGACTATATTTTACGTATTTAATCGCGTTTTTGTTATATCGTGCCACTATGTCGATGGGTGTTGGGTGCTGCAAAGCGTTCGAAACGTCAAGAATATATAATAACGAATTGATAGTTGATTTTAGTGCAACAAAGTAGATATTCATTTTTGACTTTTCTTGACATGTTCATTCTTTTTCTTCTTAAACAGTCCATTGCTGCACATTAAACTCTCATTGATGATCTTTTAGTTTTTTTTTTTCATAGTTGCCTCTTACAACACCTAATAATAATAATCATTACTTTTATTTGTAATGTTTTAACCACCTTCATCGTGGTAGAGCCATGCTGCAGCTATATTAGTAGTATAGTTGTAGTACGAATGGGTCGGCTCGACCGGGAAGGACCACGCTCTCACAGAATACCAGCGTAAAATAGCAGCTTAACACTGCTGTGTTTCGTATGGTGAGTGTAGAGAACCGGAGACCCTTTTACTGGAAAAGAGGCATTCCATCTTAGTCCTCACGGGTGACAACGCATCTGCATTTTGATTCTTTATTGAAGATAGATGTAGATGTCTATGGGTCACAGCAACCACTTACCATCAGGTGGGCTGTGTGCTCGTTTGTCGCCCTATCCTATTTAAAAAAAAAAAAAAATATCAGTGCTATTCATAGAATAGATAGAATGGAATATTCGTGTTTGCATGTAATAAAATAATGTTTACGCGCCTATGCGGCCTTGACATGTTATTTGATATTATTTTGCAGGAAAAAGAAGGCTTCTAGTCGACTGGGTAATAGCGTGGATTACAGTAGAAGTATCTCCGTCCCTGCAGACAAGGCGCGCCCCGTTGCTCAGAAGAAGATATCCGAGCCTAGTATGCCCGGCAACTTACCCAGCTCTCCAGAGATTGAGTAAGTCAAGCCTAATTGCTGTATGGTAGACTTTGTTTTTGTTGGCTAGCATGAATTTTAGAAACTACTGATTTAGTTTTTTTTTATTTAATTAAAGTGGTAAATGATTATTTTTATTGATTCTAAAAAGTTATTTATGACATGGAAAATTAATATATAAAAAGAATGATCGCTTTCTGCATTCTCTCAATTTCTCCTTATATTTATAATCCAAAGAAGTAATTTTCACTTTTTATCAGCATGTATTATATGAATCGATTTTCAAAGAATGAATCGTTTTCGTTTTCTAAAGCGAATATGAAAATTTGTCTACAATCAATCATTCTGTCTGCGCATTGTGTGATGTTTGCTGTCATGTGATCATACATAATTGGTGAAAGGGGGTTTTCATGTTGTCTATGTTTTATTAACCATTATGATGTGATTACATATATTGAAACATACCATATTATTATCTCTCTTTAAAGTGACCATATTATGTTGTTTAAATTTTTCAACATTAACATATTTGAAATTTTAGGATATCGGTAAATTTGTTTAGTTAAAGGATGGTTACAAACTAGATGCTTAATGTTTTCGAAAGTTTGTTTTCGTTTTTTTAGGGTTCCGCTGTTCTGCAACCTGAACATTTATATTACTGGTTTAGACAAAATTTAGGAGTATATTCTTTCGATAAGTATTTGTTGCTATTTTTAGATAAGAAAATAATAATATATAATAATAAATATATAATTTTATGTACTTTATCTACATTTAAACGGAGAATGCACTAGCTTTTCATTAGCCACTTTTAGAATTTTAGCTAACCCATTGTACTGGGTAAGCGACAGAAAGTCATAGACAACGTCGCTTTGTCGACAATGCTTTAACTTTAGAAATATCAACATTCAAAGTAGCATGCAATGTGTAATATGAAAAATAGCCTAAGAGCTATTACTGCATACCGTCGGCTAATATTGTAACTATTGAAGTAGTTTCTTTAAATTTTAAAAAACATTACAGATATTGATGAGAGGACGCACAGCGGAACTCTATGTGTCGTGACACATTATTAGGCATTTTTTTTAAATATATTTTGTAACAAGCCAAACAGTCTTCAGTAATTGTAGTTTCACGTACAAACGTTATATTGCACACTTATTGTTGCTAAAATATTTGGAGAACTTTTTTTTAAATTCTCACAAAGTTTTCACATAGCACTAACTTAGTGATGAACTAAAGCCCAATAATTTTTATTGACAACACGATTATGTGAGAGCGTGTAGTAACTCACTGTCGTAACATTATGTCGATTGCTTTCGCACCTAAGCCTGTATTTGTTTTCCCACCGTCAAGGGTCAAAACGATCCGGTCTAATCCGACAATCACTAGGACGGCCTCATCGATGCTCTCACCGATACTGATTTATCCGCCGGACTTGTCAAACAGCAGGTAACTGTAACAGTTCATAGCTACGCTCTTTAATTATCGATGTTTATAGAATGTCTTATGTACCAATAAAACGTAAGAACTATGATAGTTTAGTTGCTAGAAGTTAAATAAATCAATTGCATTATTTTTAATATCATATGGCATTCTATGAACATTCACTCTATGTTGTATGGTCACAGTCACGGTATGTTTTGCACACAAGGCTTTTTTTTCTTCACTCAGCACATTCAAATATCACATTATACCAAATTTATTACTTTTAAAATAGTTCTTGTGTAAATCAATATTAATAATTAACGCTTAAATATCTTTACTAAAACTTATAACAGAACAATTGCTTTTATTGTAGTATTATTAGAGTTGTGTACAATAGTAGTTAAGTAAAGAAAAATGTTAATTTTTATTTTTCAGTACTATGCCAAATACTCCTTCTACGGATGAGATGGATAGTACCGACACACTCTTGAATAGGCGTAGCTCTTCTGGGGGGTTGCTGTCACCTGAGGTGTGTTCTTTATCACTTTATAATTATTATATTGGCTCTAAAGTATAAAACAAACATTATTAAATATTTGTCTTCAAGGTGGACATGACGAACGTGCCTCGTTCATCGATTGATGTAGAGCATGATGGATTTTATCTGCTTAAAAAGGACTCACAGCGCCGTCTCACTCTCTCTCGTGTGTTAGAGCAGGACAGCGAGAAGATTTGCTCAAAATGGATGCTCAGCATTCAACAAGACTTCGGCAATACTGTTCTGACACTGGTGAGTTAATTTCGGTGAATACAGGCTATTAATAAGGAAATTTATATTTTGTCTTTATTAGGTTTTTAAGTACAGTTCAACTGTGTTGTAGTGTTAGTTATTCAAAAAATATAGCTAATTCATTTAGCGGTGTCGTAAGAGTCTGTAATAAACAAGCAAATAGATGGATAGTAAAAGAATTGGCATTAAGAGGAAATGCGGGTGGTCTTTTCTCCATACAAACGCTCTCGCCTGTTTTCTTTGTGGTTTATGACCTTATAGCAATGAGTTTTTACAGTAAAATAAATATCAATCTCTTCTATGTCCCTATGTTTTCCTTTTTGATGATACATTATCTTCATGAGCACTAGAACTCTTACAAAATGCTCAAATTTGCCTATTTAGACCGCTGTCTACAGAGGCTTCGTGTTCAGATAACTAATACTGAAAAAAGAAAAACAGGGACACAGTGTATATCCTTCTTATTTACTTTATGAAATGTCTTTTAAATTGGTCCAATATTGAAGGAAGAAATGGTAGAGAGCCAAACCTCTAATTATGCCTTTTTACTTAGGCTATTCAGTCGGATCTGCAGTTGTCCTTATCGGACGCCAAGCGCTCGCAGAGCGACAGCGACAGTTTCTTCAAAAACCTAATTTTCAAAAGTCTCTCGGCCCGCATTTGCTCTTAAGAACGCGTTATTGTACAAGTAACGTTACTAAATAAAATAAGTAAACACAAAATAAAACTATTATACCTAAAATTCAACCATTAATTAGTTTCCCATTGACTTTTAATTTAGTAATTCAGTTGACATCAAGTCTAATTATGATGCTAAAATTTTCTACATTTAGTTGTGTTACCACTAAAAAGATGTGCTGTTTTATTAACGTATTTTTGAAATATCTCTATGATTCTTCTCTCGATTGCTAATGTTCACACAGGTGATTTAAAATTTCGCTATAAAAGCTTGCATGATGTTTGTTGTTGTAATGTATTAATTAAATTAATAGTTGGAGTTAATATAATACTTAATAAATACTTAATTAATCGGTATACAACGATTATAAGTAAGGCCGATTGTTTTCAGAATCACTTAGAAACACTTCGCTGTGCGCTTAAAAACTACATAATGGACCAAAACAAGTCCGTAATAGAGCAAGCGATAACGACATTGAAAGAAGAGTTGGACTTCGATTCTAACGCGATAAACGAGTTGCATTCAGCCATATACATGTTCCAAGAAGCCGTGAATGTGGTGCTGAGGATGCACAGCATCAAACCGCACTGGATGTTTGCTCTGGACAACTTGGTGCGAAATGCAGTTCAAGCGGCAATCACTGTGCTATCACCAGGTAAATCTTTTTTTTTAAGCTTTGCCTTCCACACTTAATATTTTTCCATACTGTCAAGGCATTTTAAATACATCAATTCCCTATGGACAAACAGTCAGATCCGGAACAGTTAGGACATACTTATTGCTCCTTGCGGGAATCGAACGGGAACCACTTATAAGGGTGACACTTTTAAATAAATGTTAAGATTTCTCATCTTCCAGATTGTGAATTGGGCTAATTTTTTATATTTTGAAATAGAAAAATATAACGTTTTTTTAAAACCATATTTCAACTTATTATAAATTGGGCCCAGAAATCCCCGTCTCCTTTATAGTAGCATTCGACTCTTGGTATCATCGGCGAGAACTCAAAGATCTTATTATAAAATATGGTGATAAGAAAGACCCTCGATGGTGCTACGATCTAGTAATGCTATCACCAAATCTGTCTGCCTTGGCTACTGTTTGTGTTTTATAAAAGAATAATTTTATTTCTGTATTACCCTCAATATTAAAAAAAAAATCTGCTACCGAAACATTACCTTCTCGTTGACCTTGACGTTGTTACTCCTCTTAATTTCCGAACATTCTCCTAATTGTTACATATTAGATATGAGCAATTTATTTGTTGTCACTTTCTCTTTTTATTTAGTTACTTACTTAATTTGAATCTGATTATGGGCCTTTTCTAGAATGAGCCAAATGACTTCTTTCTTGATATAATGTTCATACTTACCACACTGATACATTTCTTTTCTTTCTTTCTTTTAAAAAAAATGTTACCCCCACTAGGATTTTCTCCTGTATCGAGGAGGCAGTTTACATACATAAATTGCACAAGGACAAACATCCAGACGCGGGATTCAAACCCGCGACTTTAAGCGCCGTAACTCATTGCTAAGCCACTGCGCAGCGAAGCCGTCACATTACATTGATAATGCTGCTTTTCATCAGCAGTTTATAAATTTGTTATTAACATATTTGGATAAATTTTCCGCTAACTGTCGACTTGCGGAAAAGCTGGTAAATTCCCTTATACCCTACTTATTTATGCATTGCCAGACATGGACTTCCCCGTTGCAGGGACATTTTGCATTAACCGTCATGCTTGGTAGGCAGTTTGACGATTGCAGTATTAGATGTCTTTCGGCTTTTACAGTACCGACTTTAGTCGATCCGGGTATTTTATTTTACGTCTGTCTTAGGGATGATAATCGATAGCGAAATAATCGATTATTTGATAATCGATTGTGTAATTTATGCCGATATCAATTAATCGATTAATCGAAGAGAAGTTTTAGGCTTTTCTTTAAAATAGATTAGATAGATGCTGCGATGTGCGAAATACTGTATTCTCGGTAAATTTAAACAATAAAATTATTCAACAAATAAAATGAATATTTACTGAATTTTAATCAACTTTTCCATTGATATTCATCTATTGATGACAAAAAAATGACATAGAAAGATCATGTCAGTAGCTATTAGGCCAGCCTCTGAAAATAGTCTTTCAGAAAGCATCGATATATGAAGTGTCTCCCTTTGCAATAAATAAAATTTTCTAACTAAAACCACCCACAAACAACAAAACAAACAAACAAAACCACAGATTATTGTTGTCGAAAATCTTTTTTTTTCTAGTTCAAGTGAGTCTGGCAAATGGCAGAGATTTTGATCATACAGCCAATGTTATAAATTTTATCTAATAACGTGAAATATCGATTATTTGGCATAAAATAATCGATGTAATCGATTATTTCAATTAAGATTAATCGATCGATCATTCGATTAAATGAATCCATATCGAACATCGCTAGTTTGTCTTAAACAAGGTGGTTTATCGATATCTATCAAAAGTCATATGATTTTCTTAGAAATTTCCCATAGTTGCTCTTAACGATACTCACGGAACAAAATATGATGATTCTCTTACGTCGCCACCGATCGACATAGCTCACTTTGGCCTCTAAATAGTATTTTGAAGGATGTGATATCATCATCACGCTTGTTGTACCAGATCGCAGTACCACACTACCATATGTGTAATAAATACTAATAGTGAGTCAACTCGGCAACTAGACGGAGCAACGATGGGGCGCGGTATGAAGGAGAGCGGAGTTCCCCCCCCCCCCTCCCTGCCCGCGACGTCTGTGGTAGTACCGGTCGGCTTTGCTTGCGTACCGGCACGCCCGTTTAGAAGTGTCACGTACACGGAATCAGTTGCACGCGTTTGGTGTTCACCCAACAACACGATATTACTCGGTATTATTTTGAAATATTGGGAAAAGATTGTATGACGCCTTAAGTAAAATTTAATTCTTCCAACCATTTGATGCTTTAAAAACCCAATAATAAATGTCGTAAATATTTGTCGGTGGCACATCTGTAACAAGGCGGCGTGCGTTGAATAAACAGAACCAATGTATAATTTTAACCTGTTTTTTTTTTATTCTGTTCAACCCCCTATCCAATATTTTAAGCGGAATACCTGAGATACTGCTATATAGGTAAAATATAGTAAAATTAGGTAGGTTCCATCATGACGAATCAGGTGAAGCTGCGGGACGCAACTAGTTTTGTAAAGTCGTAATTACTTTGTATAGAAAAATAAATTATTACGAGGAATACAGATAAAATATAATGTTATGATATTATTATCTAAGGAAATGTTTTTGTGAAAACTCTTGCATATTTTAGCGACGAGGCAACCTTGTAGGTATTTTGCTGTATAACAAAGGAGTTCACTCACTATTAGCACAGAATAAATAATAGCACAAGAACAGAAGGATCACTCTCTGATAGCAAACTTGCGAGTTTAAACCTAGTTACAACGTCGCTAATGTTCATAATACTTTGCACGCCTCGAAAGCGACCTTCGTGAAATTAGCCTACGTCGAAACAAAAATTAATACGACGCGCGTATTAAATCAAAATGCACCTTACGTCCGCGTGCGAGTGCGTATCACTTAGCCCGTTACGCGCCTTTGTTAAGGTCGCCCCTAGTAGGGTTAGGTGTTGTGAGAAAACAAATTATTGATATTAGTTGGTATATAGTAGAATACACCGAGGTGTTATGCAATGTATTAGTGTTTTTTATTTTGTTAAAAAAACGTTACCCCCACATTAGGATTTTCTCCTGTATCGTGGAGGTATTTAACAAACATAAATTGCACAAGGACAAACATCTAGACCCGGAACAATTATTTGTAGGCCATACAAATACTTGTTCCGTGCAGGATTCGAACCCGCGGCCCCAGCAGTGCAACTCATTGCTAAGCCACTGCGCCACGGAGCCGTCACTTGTCTGTTTCACATTTTTTGCTATTTACAAACACGCGACATGCGATAAGATAATGAAAGAAATGAAAGAGTGGCAATGAGAAGTGCTGTTATTTTCAATCTTTCTTTTATCGACCAAGTGTTAAACTTATAACCACTATATATCTTGCATTAGTAGGCAGTCACTAGTACTGGGAGGTCTACTTACACTGAACGATTTTTTAAGGTCATGGGCATTATACACGAAAAAATCGAAAACTGCGAAGCTGTGGTCGGATCACTAATCAAATAATAGATAACTAATTATCTAGATCTACATATAAATAATAATATATTACCTTTCGGTATCCTTAGGGACATTAAAGAATGAAAGTCGACATTCCTATTGTTATTTAAGCACCCGCATGCTATGCAGTACCTTTTGGCTTTTTGAGAGGCTTGAATAAAAACTCAAAAATAAATATCTAAAGTGGCTAAATACTTATAAGAGAAAAATACTTTTTTATTAACGTAAGGCGCGCGTCAGCTCGAGCGCGCGCGTGACAACATCACGGAATTAGCCCCTCATAGGGGGCCCTGCAGCGTTAATGACCGGACACGGGTGCTTCGGTGATTATTTGTGTAAGACCTGACGCGAAGCGATGGCGAACTGTTTCCACTGCGGTGGGCAGGAACAGGACTCCGCATCCCATACACAGGCAACATGCCCAGCGTGGGAACGGGAGTGGACGGTCCTGGTAAGCCGGATCGGTCAGTACCTCTCCCTGCCAGCAGTCGTATCAGCGATGCTGAGCAGGGACTCTGCGTGGAGGGCCGTAGCCGCCCTCTGTGAATCCGTTATGATTCAGAAGGAGGCTGCTGAGCGGTGTCGGGAGAGGACAGATCCCGCTCGGAGACGACGTCGTCAAGGCGTTCGTCACGGCCCTCCATTTGATGATGGTGTTCCTTTACCAGAAACTGGGTTACGTGCGCTCGGGGCGGGGGCCCCGAGCGTCTATAGATGTAACACCTGAGGAGGACAGTGACTCGAAAGTGGTCTCGAGCTCCGTGATAGCATTGCGAGGGTGCTGGGGACAGTAAGGACTGCCCCCGGGACGTGCTTTAATAGAGCAAAGCGAGAAAGGGGCACCGGTTGCGTTCCGTACGGAGGTCCCGGCACTCCTCATATACGCTGATGGTGACCACCGTGGGGTTTTGGCCGGTAGGAGTCCAGCATAACCTTTCTGTTGCCCCCACAGCAGAAGGTATACATGAGGATTTCCCCACGATAAAAAAGGGGGCCGCGCAGCGTAGGTATATTTTCATGCCTAAAGCGCGGAGTGAGACAGGCCTGCTATTAGTATTTATTACACATATGTCACTACTGACTTCCCGCAACATTGACGCTGTTATCTGTGTATTTTACATCTGACAAATAATATAATATTCGAGATGGTTATATCTAAAGAAGTCAGTCATAAAGCGTGCAGGGACAATGGCGTTGCGGATTCTCTTACACCGCCATTACACGCCACAAAACTATAGTAAATAATTTTATTTTAAAATTTATTTATTTAATACTCTATAGAACTAGGAGCAAATCTAGCGGGACAAGATGCAAGACGCAGCGGTGCACAAGAAGCCGGAACTCCTTCAGCGCTGTCCACCGCCACCTCTAGCCGAGACCATCAGCTCCATCAGTTACGACAGGAGAATCACAAGTAACATTTTCTATTTCTATATTAGTTACCTGTTTTAGTTTTTGTTGTTTTAGTTTAAGTTTTAGTAACGCTAAAGAAGCGGATTAATGATCACCATACTAGCCATCGCGCAACTTTGACATCTCGGTATTTTTCGTCTGTTAGGAATGAACATAAAGTATGAATTACCGTTACAGCCTATGAAAAGTCCACTGTTGAACATAGGGCTCCCCCATAGATTGCCTTACAAATATTGCCAAATATCCCCCATATTTGCCAAAGTTACCTCGCTTGGCAGGTGGGCTGGCAAACGCAGTTTTTTTATATTTTTAGTTGTTATTATGTATATTATGGGCGCTGCTGCCCATCTCCTGGTTTGTTTCCCTCTGTCGCCTCTTACGACACCCACCGGATGATATGGGTTAGTGGATATTCTTACAGCGCCACTAGCGTCAGTTATAATAAGCCCTATAAATTATTCTGGAATTTGTTAATGTCGACTAAAAGAAGTAGCAAAAAATCTCTTTATATCCAGCAATCGATGTTTGACAGGGCAATGATGTACGATTATTGGTCAAATAACTTTTTAAAAACACCTTTTACATCAAAGCTACCCCTGAAATACTAGCATTTATTCAATTTATTCGCAATATTAATGTGGTATATTTGAGTTGAATTGTTTAATTTTATTTTAATGTTTATCTCATAGATTATACCAGGAACTTATGGAAAGCTACCAACAGAACCAGTCGTTGCTGCGTCTAATGTTGGAAGAGCAAAAAATGCAATCACAGATGATTCGAGAATTCCTGGAGAAGAGGCCAAGGTAAGTAGTACAATGAAATATTGCGAGAAACACCTGCCAGGAACTTTTTAACTTCCCGCAACGAAAATCAATGATTTTCAAAAAATCGGGAAGTTATTGGTTTCACCCGTTTTCGAAAATCGAGGTTTCATCAGATCTCGACGTTTTGAGGTCCTAGTGTGTGTGCGTGCGTGCGTGCGTGCATGCGTGCGTGTCTGTGCGTGCGTGTCTGTGTGTGCGTGTCTGTGTGTACGTGTCTGTGCGTGTGTGTCTGTGCGTGTGTTTGTGCGTGCGTGTCTGTGCGTGCGTGTCTGTGCGTGCATGTCTGTGCGTGCGTGTCTGTGCGTGCGTGTCTGTGCGTGTGTGTCTGTGCTTGCGTGTTTGTGTGTGCGTGTCTGTGCGTGCGTGTCTGTGTGTGCGTGTCTATGCGTGCGTGTCTGTGCGTACATGTCTGTGCGTGCGGCCCTGTGTGTGCGTGTCTGTGTGTGCGTGTCTGTGCATGCGTGTCTGTGCGTGCGTGTCTGTGTGTGCGTGTCTGTTCGTGCGTGTCTGTGTGTGCGTGTCTGTGCGTGCGTGTCTGTGCATGCGTGTCTGTGCATGTGTGTCTGTGCGTGCGTGTCTGTGCGTGCGTGTCTGTGCGTGCGTGTCTGTGCGTGCGTGTCTGTGCGTGCGTGTCTGTGCGTGCGTGTCTGTGCATGTGCGTGTCTGTGCGTGCGTGTCTGTGCGTGCGTGTCTGTGCGTGTCTGTGCGTGCGTGTCTGTGTGTGCGTGTCTGTCCGTGCGTGTCTGTGTGTGCGTGTCTCTTCGTGCGTGTCTGTGTGTGCGTGTCTGTGCATGCGTGTCTGTGCATGTGTGTCTGTGCGTGCGTGTCTGTGCGTGCGTGTCTGTGCGTACGTGTCTGTGCGTGCGTGTCTGTGTGTGCGTGTCTGTGCGTGCGTGTCTGTGCATGTGTGTCTGCGTGCGTGTCTGTGTGTGCGTGTCTGTGCGTGAGTGTCTGCGTGAGAGTCTGTGTGTATGGATGTATGTAACCCTCTCAAAACTTTTGAATGGCTTGACCGATTTGAACGAACTCGGCGGCGTTCGAAAGGGCTTCACCAAACATAGATTTACTATACCATTTGAACCGATTCGGAGCGGTAGATTTTGAGAAATCTCCGTACCGGCCTATGAGGAAGAAGTGGGATCTTATTTTTTTATGTTACGCTGTATCTTCGTCAATTGTAAACCGATTTTCTTTAATTCGAAACCGAACTTTCGGGATAGATCCAATTATTCCCATAATTTGGAGAAAAAATTCCACTTCTAAGAATGGGAAAAATAAGGAATGAAGTTTTTTATGTAACTATTTAGAGGATATTCTGTCTTAGGACTGGCTTCAGAAGCTGTTGTGTAGGAATTGTTTTATTATTATTAGTTTTAAGAAGTCAACTTTTAATTTTTGGCCGCCAGCCTTGTAGCAAATTTGACATTTAAAACATGTGTGAAGTTCCCACGCGGTAGAATTGAAACCTTCAGAAAACTAAACTTCGAGAGAAGGAGACTAATGCAGATTATCATTAGTAGAACAATTGTAAGGTTTATTTATTATAATATTGGTACCTGGTTTTAAAATTATTTTACATTTTAGTTTTAGACATATAGAGCCTAAATTTTAGTGTAATAAATAAAATAAAAATATTATTTTGAGTAAAATTGCTTTGTAACAGCGTCATCTTCTACTTCTACTTCATTCTATTAAGTAAAATATTTTTATCGAACAAAAATTGATTGACTTTGAGCGCCTGTTTTACATACCACCTTACGTAAAATAGACGCTAGATGGTATAAACACGAGTAATTTAATATAAATTGGTAAGTTATGAAATCATGGATTATTATGAATGGATTGGATATAATTTTATTCTATGAGGTTAATTTTATTTATTTAATTAATTTGTTATTTGTTTAACTATTTAACTTAACATTTAAAAGTTATATTAACCATCTTCAAAGTACCGCACAAAGAGAAGACTCAGGTCTAACGTCGGGCCCCTGGAATTACGTAGACCTTTATTTAAAAATAATAATTTGCTAACGCTGATTAGACTGTATATATTAGAGATGTGTATATTTGTCAAAAAAAATCAGTGGTTATTTCATAGTGCTCGAGACAATTCTATTATAGGTAAAAGGGACCCAACTAGGTTGTTAATGCCTGCAGGACAGCTTTGTTCCATAAAAATTGCTACATAATGTGTATAAAAGTTTTTAATAAGATACCTAAAGCGATTAGAGAGTTACCAACAATAAGAATGAAAACTCACCTAGAAAATGGCTCATCCAGCACTCTTTTTATACTATTAAAGACTTAGGCTTAGTAGGCGATGCTTTTAAGATATTGACATAATGTTTGAAATAACGTTTAAATTATGGTATTTTTGTAAATTGTTATTTTCTATTTAATTAAATTTTGACATGATAACTCACTGATAATTATTATTTTATTGTATACTAGAAATTCATTAATTCATTGACTCTGTCTATGATATTAATAAGCATACCACAGGCGGTGAAATGTGTTCGGCTACATTGTACTTTACCATCTCCTGTTACCACGTTTCTTGCAAATAAAAAATATTTATTTATTTGACATAATAGAAAACACCTGTATTTTATCTTATTCTTTCGCTGTCTATATCCTATAGGATTATATGTTTGTCTTTTTTAGTGTCGCTTTTAGTTTCATCGAATTTCAAATCACAACGATTCTAAAGAAGTTTTCACATCAAAAACCACATTGTACCACAGAAGCGAGGATGTAGACGACACGGCGGACATCGACAGCGCTGAGCTGGAAGCGCTTCGGGAGTGGGCGTCCAACCGCGGCGTGCCCGAGGCGGCGGCGCGCGCGCTGGCTGCGCAGCGCTTTACGCTGCCGGACCTGCTGCAGCACGCGCAGCGCGAGGACATCGCACGCCTCGCCCTTAAGTAAGTTCCCGTAGAACGTAGCGTAAACAGGACTGATCTTCTTATTGCATACAGATTTTACGTGCTAGAGCCATGCTGCTGCTATATTATAGTAGTAGAACGAATGGATCAGCTCTCAGAATACCAGCGTCAAATAGCAGTTCAATGCTCCTGTGTTTCGTATGGTAAGTGTAGAAAACCAGATATCCTTTTTACTGGAAACGAGATATTCCATCTAAGTCTTCAGGGATCACAACGCATCTGCATTTTTAATCTGAATCGAGGATAAATTAGGAGTATGGACCACAGTTCACTTACCTTCTGGTAAACTAGTAACCTGTACCCATAGACTCCCCGTATGTATCATCAGGTCAGCATCATTAATCTCTTGAAGGGTCACGTTACACAGCATTTCTCTATGCTATATTGCCGACCCATTACCACTTCAGCCTACTGAGCCATTGAGCTCTGTCAATTACTCTTTTTCTTCGGCGGATATCCTCGTTACGCAGAGAAACCCTAAGCAAAGTCCATTTAAAAGCTCGTCGAACGACTTTATAGTAATTATTTGGAATGGAGCTGGTCCTCTTTTTGTTCATCCACCTGATGGTAAGTGGATACTGTGGCCACATCTGCTGTGTCTACATCTATCCTCGATTAAGAACCAAAATTCAGATACGTTCTTATTCCTAAGGACTAAGGTGAAATGCCTTATTAACAATAAAAAGGATCTCCGGTTATCTACACTCACATATTTCATAATTTATAAATGTAGATAACATAACATATTTCGTAATTAGTTGTATTTTGGTAACACAGCATTATTCTGCTGTATTAGGCTGGTATTCAGTAAAATCGTGGTCCTACCTCGGTTGATCCCACCGTTCATGTTGCAGCCATAATGTAGTTGCAGCGTGGCTCTACCACATAGTCAGTCGTCTCTACAAAATGAGAAGCCCATATCCAGCGACTATCACGAGCTGAATAAGGAGAAAAAGGAATTAAATCAACAAAATTTAATAAAAACGACCGAAAAATAACAGGATACAATGAAATTGTAACGATAAATTTATGACAGCTGAAGCGTATTATCCAGACTGATTACTTTTCACCACGTCGTACGGAAATGCGTGAATAACTTACAAGAAAAGTTTGCAAGAGTGAGGGCGAGATTAGCGCCGACATTTTAAATTCGTTTTTTTTAAATTGGAATCATATTATTGAATTATCATCATCATCGTTATTACAGCCCATCACAAGTTCACTGCTGAACGTAGGCCTCCCCAAAGAAATGCCACAAAGCGCGGTCCTAAGCCATCTGCATCAATCGACTTATGGGGGGGGGGGGTTCTCTTATGCTGCGTACAGACTGATGAAAGATAACATGAAAAGAGCATTTTAACTTTTATCAGTGACCACGCAGCGCGTGCACAAACCGAACATGTACTCACTCGCATCTGGTTCCGGCGTGCGCGCGAACGTAGCGTCAGTCTGCTGAGAACACGCAAAGAAAATGGAGTGTGACGACCATGACGTTGGTGGCGTACAGAGTTGAATAAGACAGAGATGTGCAAAATTAAGGGCAGACATGAGATTCCAGTTCAGTTCGTGTTCGCGCGCGTCTCATCCCGTCCGCACTGGCGCTCTGAGCACACTGCGCGCTCCTTTGTGTTCGTTCGAAAAACCGACAATCGCTCCGCGCGCGACATGAAATGCTCGTAGCATGCGCATGAAATGCACAGATCGCGCGCTCAAGGCGTCCAGACTATAAAAATTTATTACAAAGTGTGTTACATTGCATGATACATTGCACTAATGTGGACGGCAAATTCTTTCATTTCATGTTATGTTATGTGTACGAGGCTGCCACTCTGAGAGTCTTTTATTCCCCATCAGTAGTCGGTTTTTCGAGCTATATGGTCGTTATTGCCTTCAGTTTACTGATCTGTTGAGCTATGAACATTATTATGAATATTAAACTATTGTATCAAAAAAAATTAAGTGCATAAAAAGTTTTACTTTTATTTTAGTGCCATCGTATTTTGAGCATAGGCACAATACGAAAATTAAGTTTTGAGTTGCGCGTCTATCTTTAGATAGTGATAATCTATGTATAGTATTTAATGCATTGTTATTGGTTAGAATATTTGTTGGAACAATTTTTATTATTTTTCCTCAGGGGTGGAATAGAATTACGTCTATGGCGTGCGATTTTGGAACACCGTTTACAGTCCAATTGCACGAACCATCTTCGTCGCGCGAGCAGCACCGAGACAGACATGGACACAAACTCCATCGTAGTGGTCGAATGTCAGCGCTGCAAAACATCAAGAACTATATCGAACAACTCGTCGTGCTCCAACAACCCAACCATCGTTATTAGAGACCAACAAGTGAACGGCGAAAATACGGTAGCGGAATATTACGCCGAGAACGGGATAGTCAACCTCTGACTATTGCGCGGGTGGTGCTCTCTGCAATGAAGGCCGTCAATATTATGGTATTTGGAAGCGACTGTCAAACACCACATGAACCTCAAGACCCGATATTTTCTTTAAGGGCGCGTTCACACTGTATTAACGTTGTTCGATTATATTTTTTCTGTATAACGAAATAATTCTTTGAATTATTAAAATAAAACAAAAAGGAAAATTTGAAATCTAACCGTAATTTTTGGAAAGGTAACGTAACGTTACGTTTAATCTTCGTCTGTGTGGATGCAACATTTCTTTCTTTATAGAGTTGAGTTAAACTCAAAATTATATTATTTTTATTTGTAATAAGCAAAAATTATATGTTTCTATAGCAATAATTATGAAAACTTAATTCATAGTCATCCATCATTTCGTAATATATTCTAGGGTCATTTAATACTAAATAATGATCACTCATAGCAAGCACTATGTAAAAAATTCGTTGTATCTTAAAATTTTCTGCTTGAATGTTCTAAAACTTGACTTTTTTAAATCTTCTAAAACGTCTAAACTGAGAAATCAGTAGATCTAACAGTTAGAGACATTGCAAGTTATTGTTATGTATGAATAATTTTTCAAAAAGTTAATGATTAATAAGAATGCTACTTAACAAAGCTTGCTACTCAAATGAAAAAAAAATTGCATTGTTTGATTAGCTTTTTAATGATTAATAAGTCGCTTGAAATAACTGCATGAGGCCTCGAGTGTATCACCCATTAACTTTCATATGTACATAGTTCATTCATTAATTGTTATTGCGAGTCTAATGTATATACATACTATAATTACTAAAGCATAATATTCAAACACCACAGCGTTTCTGTAAAAGTCTGTTTGCATTCTAAGTGATCGTGAATGAGGCTAATGAAGAAAATGGTCTATTTATGTGATGTCCGATGTTTTAATCGTATCCATTTTCAACAAGATTTCTAAGAAAAATAACACAATTTATAAAAATATATTTAATAAATGTCAATTATTCTTAACTATATTGTTCACGAGAACTTTCACAAGGCATGTGGATTAAAATTAAAATTATGAAATATTTTTATATCTGCCTTCACGAACGATAACATAAATGGTGCTAGCATTATTTTTGATTTACTGCAAAGAAGTGCCTTTCGTTACTAAACGTTTGTAATCATTCATAGAAACTTATAACGTTTTATAAAAACATGTAAACACGCGTACAAATTAAGCGCTTAGAGTTAAGCAAATTATTAAATTAATGAAGTTGATTTCTGTTTACCGCTAGGGTATTTTTAAGGCAACCTGATGCTATAAAAATCATGAAATAACTTTACGTGCCATACATATTATCATATATATTTATTTAGTGCATAGTTTATGAGAATATGTTAGTTGTAATGATTGAGAAATGTACTAAACTTTGTTAATGTTTTTACGTAAATATTTTAAGGATTATTTTGTATTTGATACAAAACAACATGTTATAATATATCCGAAACGGAACGTACTATAGTATATGAAAAGTTTGTATAACTTCATTAACTTTAAGCTTTTTTTTCTGAAATAAATATGTTTATTGTTAATCATATTAATTAAACGAAACACATTAAATAAAAGTTCAGGTTTTAATTTTTTGTTCAAAATTGACGATTAGTATTATAAGTTGAACGATTTTGTATTTTTATTGTTTTCATTTCAAAACGTCGCTGTGAGATTAATACGCGTTTTATTTTGTTGTTAATGAAAATTCAAACAAATTATGTTTATATTTCTGCTTTTACATATGTATAGCAAATCAAAATCCTTATTAAACATACGATGTATTGTTGTATGTTAAGCACTACTACTGTAATAAATACTCATTAATACATTTAAGAATAATTTACAAAGTACAAAATATGTTAAAATATCTACTTAATTCGTTGTTGCGTCTAATTGGATTCTTACAACGCGTGCTGGTGCTGTGGTATTCTTTATTTTAAGTACTTACACATACATATTAAAATATTGAAAAATAATCGCAATCGCCTAGTCTGCAGTTTACAGTTTTTATCAATAAGATTATTTTTGTCGTCAGAATAATACATATATATTATATACTATTAATAATTCGTAAATACGAAAATAGTCTTGATATCTATTTTCATATACGTATAAATAATGAATTTTATCAAATATCCAACATTGATTAAACAGTAAGAATTAAAACGTGGATCTAAGTTACTAATTTCGATATTAAATAAATCAACAGCTCCTTTTAATGGCTTCATAACTAATATTCTTATATTAATTCCTAACGTTTTCAATACATTACCAGTTACGTAGAGCTTATTCAGGTCAGGTCAGTCAATGTCTAGACTTCCTCGCGAGCCTTTGGTCCTCTTTTAAGTATAAATATCTCCGCACACACACATCTTTATAATAGTATTTGAGTATTTTTATGCAAAATTTACTAATAAATTTTACGAGTTTCTCTTGTAACCCATTGTTCGATCCAAAGTTTTATTCTTCTCTAATTCAGACCATATTCTGTTGTGGCTTCCACACAAATACTTAAGAAAATTATAACTTTAATATAGGTAATCAGTAGCTTCTAAAAATACATGAGTGGAATAGAATCTCATCACATAGAAGCAAATTTAATTATTATTGATTCAAAAGCGTTATTTTCTTTTGATTATACTGATTGCAGTTATTTTCGTTAAGCTTTTTACAAAATATATTAAATTTGAAATTAAAATTGAAAAATTCTATCCATCTCATATTTATAGTAATAATGATATAATATCCTTTCGTTAATCATGTAGAATGTTTGCAATGACGTGTAAATCACTAAAATATATTTGATGAATATTTTTGTGTCTTGTAATTTTTTTTCAATAAATGTTTACATCAGAAGAATCGCAGAAGTATGTATTGGTGTTCCTGTGTCTTTCATTTTTGTAGATTACGAATAAATATGTAATTTTGTCGATAATTTTTGTCAGAAAATCACATCTGTAACTTTCCCGGTTACTTAATAAAATAATGAAATTTTTTTTTTCATTTTGTTCTTGGAACATCATTATTTATATACATATCCCTCAGAAGGGTTGGCAGAAACTACGGACTTTGATTTGACATGATCCTGATTACGTCTCTCGCTTCTTTCACCTCTTATTATATTATAGCAAATAATAGTATAAAGCAATGTAGTCAAAGCAAGACATCTGGTATTGCGGTTGTCAACCCTACCCTACCAGCGCAGCGTGGCATTTATGTATAATTTTTTCTTGAACGGAAAGCAAATGTCCTGCTGTGAACATTTTCGAGTTCATACTTATACCTAATAAAGGTTTGTATTTACAAAAGCTAGTTCTATTCAGTGAAGCATTAGACACTAAGCGATAAACCACCGTGTCGCTCTTGTATCAAAAACGAGCACACAGTCAACTTGATGGGTAAGTGGATTCTGTGACCTATAGTCACCTACATCTATCCTCGATTAAGAATTAAAAGTGTTGTCAGCCCTTACGACTAATATATTAGAATGTCTCGTTACCAGTAAAATAGGTATCAGTTTCCCACAGCAGCATGAAGCTATTTTACGTTGGTATTTTGTGGGAGCATGATCCTTGCACGGTCAAGCCGGCCCATTCGTGCTGCAACCATAATATGAATGCCTACAAACGTCTAATACCTAATAATTCTTTAATAAGTATTACAAATCGCAAGCAATTATTTTACCAACATTTCGACGTGGGTGTAGTAAACGGCGACTATTGGATATGCCAGAAAGATCTCATGGCGGTATAACCATATCGTTAACGCCAGATTTAAAATACCCTGACGTCGTCGGTCTGGGTTAAGCGTAAGAGGTTTTTCTTTATAGAACGCGAGACATCTGCTATCGCCAATCCGCCTGCCAAGCGAAAGGCAAATCCTCCTTAATACGGGAGCCGAAAGTATAGACTCGGCTCCTCGCCGTATGGTAGCGGCGTAAAAGCTACCAACCCTTAGTTCGCACCATGAGCCAGCAAGTTAAATAAATGGCCCCGAGTTCCCGGCGTCCCTTTAATGGGGCAGGGGTGTGAAGAATCTCCGGGAGGAAAACCGGCGACGAGGTTCCCCACCCGTCACGTTCTGTCTCCCGGAGGGGCGAAAAGTGGATTGCGGAGGCCCGTCTGGCTACGCTGAATGTATGTGGAGCAATGAATGATAAGATGGATGAAGTATGCCAAATGATAAATGATAGAGGAATAGATGTATTATGTGTAAATGAGACTAAACGAAAGGGAAAGGATGCCACTGCACATGGCATGTATACCGCTTACTGGTCTGGTGTAGACGAGACCGAGCGGGCATGCCAGGGAGTCGGTGTCATCCTTTCAGAAAGAATGGGTCAATGTGTGAAAGAGTATGAATGTGTAAGCCCAAGGCTGCTATGGATACGAATGAAAGTGGGCTTAAAGAAGTTGTTTGTGCTAGGGGTGTACGCCCCAGATATGTCTAAGCCCACTTATATCCGAGAGCAGTTTTGGGACATGGTAAGGATGATGTTGATGAAATGTAAGGTAAATGAAAATATTATTATGTTAGGAGATTTTAATGGAAGGGTTGGGGTGAAGAGGTCTGTTTATGAAAGGATATTAGGAACGTTTGGCGATGAAAGTATAAATGAGAATGGTGAAGACCTCCTCACCGTATGTGTAAAAGAATATTTTTGTAACGAACACTTTCTTTCGCCATAAGAGGATTCACACGTATACATGGGAAAGAGGTGATGATAGAAGCATGATAGATTTCATAATTGTGGATGAAAGAATGAGGAGCGCAGTGGTAGATACAAGGATTTACCGGGGGCCCAACGTAGGGACGGATCATTACTTGGTCATGCCGAATTAATGGTCTATTCAAGCGATGGCGGCATCGGACATCTGTGTCTACCACTGCGTTACAGCTTATAAGAATAGAGAGGTTACAAGATGAAGGTGTGAAAGAGAAGTTCAAATGTAGACTGAGAGGAAATATAAGTGGTATGGATGAATTGTGTATGAATGATTTAGGCTTGGATGCAGCCACCGAAGTATGTGGTGTAAGTAAGAGAACGAATGAAGGGAAAAATAATACGTTGTGGTGGGATGATGAGGTATGGATGGAAGTTGAAGCAAAGAAGAGAGCATGGCTAGATTTACTAGCAACCAAAGCTGGTAATTCTAACGGTATGATTGATGAGATTAAAAGAAAAAAGGCAGACTTTAGACGTATAAATAAGAGAGTAAAAGAAGTTGTTGAAAGGAAAAAGCAAGAAAGAACGGATAAGAATGATAGAAGGATATCTGATAACTTCCAGGCAAATATTAAAATGTTCTGGAAACTCGTAAGAACTGCCAGGGGAAATTCAATAAAGCCTAGAATGAATGCTATACGAGACGAGAATGGCTGTATGCTGAATGATGAAGTTTCTAATTTAAAGAGATGGAAGGAATACTTTGAAAACGTGTTTATGAGTGAAGAGTCGTCTGAATTAAGTGAAATAGAAATTCCGAAAGAAGTGGAGAGAGGTAGGGAGATAAGTGTAGATGCAATAATGAAAGCAATGAAAAGCATGAAAGCAGGTAAGGCAGCCGGATATGATAGAGTATCACTCGAAATGCTAAGGGCTGGAGAGGGAGTGGTGGCAGGCCTGTTGTACACCTTGTTTAATTTATGTTGGGAACTGAAGCGGGTACCGAAAGACTGGTGCAAAGCCGTTTATATACGTTGTTTAAATACGTTTATAGTCTCAATATATAAGGGAAAAGGGTCACAACAGGACTGTAAAAACTACTGTGGCATTAGCTTGCTTAGCATTGTGGGTAAACTGTATGCAAAGGTGTTAATTTAAAGAGTTATGGAAGAAACTGATGGAAAAATTTGGGATGTGCAAGCTGGATTTAGAAAGGGGATGGGGTGTACGGATCAAGTCTTTTCCATGCGCATGATTGCGGAGAAGTTTTTGGCCAAAAACCAGAAAGCTTTTTGTGCGTTTATGGACTTGGAAAAGGCTTACGATAGAGTGCACAGGAATGTGTTATGGCAAACACTTAACTCATTTGGTTTGAGCGCTGGTTTGATACAGGCATTAAGATCTCTTTATAGGGACTCTAGTGCTTGTGTCAGGATCAATGGGGTCTACTCGGACTGGTTTGGCATTCAAAAAGGTGTCAGACAGGGCTGTGTAGCTTTCCCGTGGCTGTTTAACCTATTTATGGACAGTTGTTTGCAAACTTTGAAAGTTGAAGAATGTGGGTTGAGAATGGGTGAGTTAACCGTCAAATGCCTTTTGTATGCCGATGATCAAGTCATATTTGCATCGTCGGCGGCCGAGTTGCAAATGATGGTTACTTTAATGAACTGGTTATTAAAAGAAAGGGGTATGAAAGTGAACGCTAGTAAGACGAAAGTGATGGTTTTTGAAAGAGAAGTAAGTAAAACGTTATGTGAAATAAGAATAGAAGGGGAGATGATTGAGCAAGTGGATGAGTTTGTATATTTGGCATGTTTATTTAGCAGGGATGGTAGATATGATAAGGATATAGAACGACGAGGGAACGCAGGAAATAGAGTGAATGGGGCTCTACATGCTATTATGAAAAGTCAGAATGTATCAAAAAAGGCACGTATGGCAATTCATAATGCTGTGTTAGTCCCTACTTTAATGTATGGTTGTGAAAGTTGGGTCTGGCAGAAGAAGCATGAGAGTAGAATAAATGCTATAGAAATGTGGTCATTAAGGAGTATGCTAAGGCTGAATCTGAATGACAGGGTGAGAAATAGTGTGATAAGAGAAAAGTGTGGTTTGCAAGATGACGTTTTGACCAGGATTAAGAAAGGAATGCTTCGGTGGTTTGGTCATGTAGAAAGAATGAACGAGGAAAGAGTGACAAAGCAAATTTATGTTGCAGAAGTGAACGGAAGAGTCGGGAAGGGACGCCCTAGACGAAGGTTTATCGACCAAATTGGCGATATATTGAAAATGGGTCAGATTAGGAGTACCCTTAACCGACGAGCGTGTATGTGTAGATATATGGATGTAAAGGAGGCGAGAGAAGTGTGTCAGGATCGTGCCAAATGGAAGTCCGTAGTCTCTGCCTACCCCTCTGGGTGACAGGCGTGAGTGTTTATGTATTATGTATGTATGTAACTAAAAACTTTTTTTTCATAAAAGCCACCAAATATAAATATAATAAAAAATATAATAAATTGTAATGATCACGTTTGAAAAAGTTTTAATGTTGTCCCTTTAATGTTAATGTAATCTTTATCATCAAAGGGATCATTAAAAATTTGGAATTAATCGTTACATAAACGAATATATCCTAATTATAATACGCTATTCTTATAAAATGCTTTTCGGGGAGTGAGCGCAGGAATTATATGCTTTAATTCCTTCCTTCTCTCCCCTTTTTACTATAGGCCAACTAGGCGATTGAGAGAAAAATTTTGTTACAGTTATAAAGGCAAATACTCTAAGAAACATATCCACCAGATTTATTTAATTACGGTGTTAAAAAAGGATTTAAAAAAAATTCAAAGGCAATTGCACAGTGGCTTTTTGCATGCAGGGCTGCTGATTCACAAGGTTGATTCTAGGACGGGACACGTAGATATGTGTTAGGCCTACAAATAGTTGATGGCTTAACATAGGGATAATATAAATAAAAAAAAGCTAGACATTTTGACAAATTTAAAATTTTCAGATAGAATAAGCTAAATAAACGGAATATTCCCAGTTGTCTTACCAAGTAGTCCTACTAGTAAGACTACTGGGAACCTCTGTGGCGTGGTGCATTTCCAGTAGTCTTACCAAATAGTCTTAAAAGTAAGAGTACTGGGAATTTTCTTACCAAATAGACCTAACTGGTAAGACCACTGGGAAAGAAAATTCTTAGTAGGTAGTCTCTATATATAGGTATATCTATTTCTATAAAATAGATGGAATTTTTTATCAGTACCTATACCTTTAGTTTATTTTTGTCAAAAACTTACTGATAAAAAATTCCGTTACTGCTATTAGTTTATAAATTTGCAGGAAAAACAGCCGCGACACCAAAGTTCACTTTAGGGTTGATGAAAAAGGCAGAACCACTAAGAAAATTAATTCAAAGTTTAAAATTTAAGTAAAAGAAAGATTGCTTATGGGCTCTTTAATTTTTAGGCGAAAGGAATTTCATAGTCAAAGTTAACAACAGGGAAATAAAATTTTATGAAAAATAACGTTAGATACTAACATTTTCATAGTTCGACGTAAACTAATCCAGTTTCCATGAAAAATCGCACGTCAGGGACACTTGATGGAGATGACTGATGAACAACTGAATAATATTGGCGCTTCGAGCTCCGTTTTGTGGTGGCTATCTTCTTGAAAGCCTATAGCTTCAATTTATTAGCGACTTCAGGGTAACAAATCTGTCTAAGGTAGGTGCGCCTAAAAGGGCCGGTTCCAAATAAGGTTTCAAACTTCCCGCACTTAATACTTAAACCAAAACGGATATCACGCGGCACCTCCCCAGTAACCAATCACAAAAGCGCACCAACGTTCATAATTCATTGCTTTCGCGGTGGCCATCACATCAGAGTACCTTTGTATAAACCCGAAACCGAAAGTGGCCATTTTGTTCTGTGTACTCTCAATTTATAAAATATTCTGTTTCAATTTTGCGTTGTTTTAGTTATAAAACCCGGTCGTTATGTAATAATTCTGCAATAGTAATGTTAAAATACTTTCAGAACGTGGATTGACGGGGTAAGTTACCAAAATTATAGCTCTTTTTATCTCGATTTTGATTGGTTTTCTCTGGATATATCTAAGTGCCTCACAAGGTCCACTTGTTGTCTCCAAATAAGGGCTGGATCTTATTAGGGGTACGTAGTCTTAAAATAGGCATAGTCAGTTACTTAAATGACTTATATAGTAGCTTTTGACATAAGTATTGTTCATACATTAAAATAAGTATATTGTTTCCAGTAAAGACAAAAATGTATGGTCTCAAACTAATCTTCAGGATGCTCTAGCTCGAGATGATATAAAAAAACAACCAAATGTCTGAGCACGTTCAGACATTTGGTTGTTTTTTTCAGCTTTAAAATACAATATACCACGGCTGACATAGAAAAATCAGAATATGAAGAGGATGGGAAGAAAAGCTGTTTTTACCGCGACACACAGGAAAAGGAATTGGTAGAGAGAATCAAGAAGTTTTCAAATATAGGCATGCCTTCCTATAACACCAAAAATAATACGTAAACAAACTTACTTATTTTGTGAAAGAAACAATATAAAAAATCATTTTAATGACAAAAAATCGACTATAATTATAGAAGTGTAATACCTAATAAGTTCCAAGAACTAAGACTGAAAAAATTACTGATTAGTAACATTTTGTGATTTTCTTTACTACAGTTAATAAAAATCGACATAAAACTACAATTTTTTTTTCATTTATAGATAACTAGAAAATAGATTAGTTATAACTTATATACATTTCCTAAGACTTTATAAGGGCCACGACACTAATTTATATGAATTTCCGTTTCATTATTCGAAAGTCACGGACTTAATAGTAGTTTAAAGCCATTGCTTTCTAAATATGTGATTTTTCTCGTATACAACGCCTAAAATCTTGCAGTTCAATTATGGACCTTAATTAGAGCCCTAGTGCCCAATAAAGACCATAGACAAGCTTTTAAAGAACTTTTCTTGTAACTGGCCATTGGTGCCTTGTTTTTGTACAATATTTTCTCTTCAAATAAAAACAGTTTTTTTGATCATGATGTCTTACAAATTAACACACTTCCCAAAATTGATTTATAAGGATTTCCAAAAACCCGGTTCTTATTAGATGCAATTACCTTTTAAGTACAATTTGACTTTCTTCATCATCATTGTTAGGAGCTGATTAAGCTAGCATTTCACATAACATCGAGTTTAAAAATGTACCTACATGTAGAAAAGTTCCACCAAAATTCCGCTTAATGATGAGGAAACGAAAGAGAAAGAAGAATTTTAATACTTACGTACTTATTATTAGGATATGGAATTGTATGTGGAATCAAAAAAGTTTAGTAGTTAAAACTTCCGCCTTATGAGAATGAGATATTATATGAATCCCCATTAATCGTGTTTAATTACTACGTGATTACCTCCGGCCATCGTTACCACTTTTGTGTTAAAAAATATTAAATAAATAAATAAAAATTATGAAAAAAAGAATCATCATCAATCTTAGATTTATTACTATCTTGCCAACCCAATATTAATGATATCCACTATTCAATATCAGTAACTGTCTTCCCTATATGATGTTCGAAGACATTAATTCACCTTCACCCAATGCTTGCGGGATAACGTCTGTTCTAATTTACATATACTGTGACACGCATTTACTTGCGTTACGTTCCTCTAACAACATTCGTATTAGTTTGTTGTTAGTGTTACGTGTACTTACGTGGGTTGATGCGTGACATGTGGTAGGGCTGAAATCTCACATGATGCTTAGTGACAAAGCCATTTAAATGTAATAGGATTGCTTGTTCACTAATTTTCTCAAATCCGCTTATAAATGAAGATAACATTTGACATATAATTACTAAACGATGGTTGCGCATAATTATTTAAACATATTAAGTATTAACAGTTTTATTTTCTTAAAATAAGGGTCACAATCGAGTACACAGTTCACCCGATGGTAAGTGGATGCTGTGGTCTATTTTAAGTTTTAAAATAAAGGCCTTTATTTTAAAGATATTTATTTTTATAAAACTGAAATGACAAGCGAAGAAACAGTCCTGGCTGTTGATGCTTTTTTCACGCCTGAGGACTACCTCGCTAAAAACGCTGAAAAAAAGATGGAATGCCAGTAATTATACCGACTTTCTATAGAACACCCCCAGACCGAAACACAGCAATCAAGCACTGTTATTTGGCGGCAGAAGTAGGTAAGAGGGTGGTAACTACCCAGACGGATTCCTGCGCAGAAATAAGAGGCCTTAACTAACACCTAGTAAAATTAACAAATTACTATATCGTAAAATTTGACGTAGTCCTTACTATATGGCTGGCCCTTTGCCACTTAAGTTTACTGATCCGTTGACTTAGGTCGGTCACTCTGGTTCTATTGCTGATCCTCATTACAAAGTCTATCATGCAGAGAAACTCCTAGGATGGCAGCATAGCCCTCTCTATAGCTCACTGAGCGACCTTGAGCTTCCTCATCCGGCCAGCAGTGAAGGACCACGTCTCAGTTCCATAGGTCATCACTGGCAACACGCACTGGTTGTACAGTCTCGTTTTCAAGTTTTGAGGTATACCTGACGAGAAGATGTGCCGTAATTTCCCGAACGATGCCCAGCCGAGTTGAATCCGTCGATTAACCTCTTGGTCGAAGTTGGACTTACCTAGTCGGACTATTTGTCCTAGGTAAACATACTCGTCAACAACTTCGAGCTTAGTGCTAACAACAACTACATGGACGTTATACATGATCTTTGTTTTTTCCATGTTCATCTTAAGACCTATCCGTTGGGAGGCACTATTGAGGTCAATAAGCATAGTGCTTAGGTCCTCCAGCGATTCTGCCATAACGACTATATCGTCGGCAAATCGAAGGTAATGTTAATACCGTATCCTTTCCAGTCCAGAAGTTTGAAAACGTCTTTCAATGCAGCGGTGAAGAGTTTCGGGGATATAACGTCAGCCTGTCTTACACCTCTCTGCAGATGGATAGGTTTCGTACTCTGGTTCTGTACTCGGATAGTCATCGTAGCCCTACTGTGCAAACATTTCAGCACTTCGATATACCGACAGTCAACTTGGCACCGCTGAAGGGACTGCAACACCGCCCAAATTTCGACGGAATCAAAGGCTTTCTCATAGTCCACATACACCACACATAGTAGCAAATTGTACTCCTCGGACTTCTGTACAATTTGCCGAAGGGTATGTATGTGGTCAATGGTGCTAAAGCCTTTTCGGAAACCGGCTTGTTCGGGAGGCTGTAAGTCGTCGAGTCTGCATGTGAGACGATTCGTAATGACTCTCGAAAACAGCACGTAGACGCGGCTCAGAAGGGAAATCGGTTTGTAGTTCTTCAAGAGAGCATTGTCGCCTTTCTTGAAGAATAAGACCACCGCACTTCTGCTCCACGCCTCCGGTGTAGTGCCACCATGGAGGACGGAATTAAAGAGCTTCCGAAGGACTTCAAGTACCGGTTTTCCACCCGCTTTCAGAAGCTCCACTGTAATTCGTAACTTAAATATAATATTCCAGCGTAACTTGTCTATCTCTTCTTCCAGATCCAGGATCTTCTCGTCAGTCCTCAGGGTGCGTGCGTTGAAGTGTAGCCCCGTCTAGTGGAGTATAGGTATAGGTAAGAATAATAGGTATAAGTATAGGTATAGGTAAGAATACCCACTACCCCATATCTTCCAGACAGAGGGAAACTGAGGCAGAAGATGGGCAGCAGCATCTTTCTGATAACAGCAAAACAACAATAAAAAAACTGCGGTTGCCAACCCGCTCGCCAAGCGTGACAACTATGGCAATATGGGGTATATTGATTACGAAGTTCGACATGATTGTATTTAATTAAATATTACAGATTAAAGGAAACATGTAGTCTTAAAAAAGGTGAGGGTTACCAAGCTGTTATCAAAATGTTTTTATTATAATTAGGTGTGTAACATACTCATACATTGTAAACTACCCTGGAACAATTATAGTAGTCCAGTTTATTTTTAATCAGTAGTAAAAGCATTAAATTATTTCAATCGTTATTATAATAATCTGTATTGAATATAAAGTATTCTGTGCTATTCTATAATTTTATAAATATCCGTAATAGCTTAAGGGCTGGTTGCCTAACATTTTCTGAAGTTCTCAAACAACATGAGGAACCCAAATTAAATTATTGCTGGCAATTATAAAGTTGTAAACTGAAATTTAAGTGCTGATATACCATGTGTTCCACTGTAAGGAAAACATCGTGTGGGGAAACGTTCATGTCTCAAAAATAAAAATATTTCGAAGAGAAGTGAAGTGTGTGAAAACGCATCGAATCGCATGAGACGAGGCTTGTACCCAGGAGGAGGACGTAAACTTCATTTTCTTTTGGTTTGGAATTTTCAATCGCAATTTTAATTACCGATTAACAGCGACAGAAAATGTCGTAAGAAAACACCTACAAATAAAAGAAAATCGGATGGCTGTGTCGCCGACAGCGCCCCGGGTGTTGAGCGTGACGTGAGCGTGACAACGTTTCGGATGAAAGAAATTAAAAAAATATTTTAAAATCTACTAAGTTTGAATTTGTTAAAATATTATTAATGTCAAATATGGTCTTACTTAAGCTACATATTATTATGATATAGGATAGTAGAATGTATAGACAGCTGATAATAAAAATAAATAAAATCACTTTTAAATGTAGAATTCTGTTTTTGTTACCCTGTTTTGTTAGTATTTAATAAGATTAAGTTATCATGATGATAGATAATGTATTTTTCGTAAGACAAACTTTTAATGCAAGTAAAATGCATGCCAAAAAAATTCGATAGCAAATGTGAAATCCGTCAATTCGCCCCGCAATTGTGGATTGTAAGTTAACTTCACACATCAAAAAATTTATTATCATCATCATCATTACATCCTTCCACAAGTCCAATGCTCAACATAGGCCTTTCCCAAGGAATGCCACAAAACACGATCCTGAACCACCTGCACTCATCGATTTCCTACATGTTTTGCCAGCTTGTCACTCTTGTCTTGTCAATTGCTGACTATATAGTCATAATGGCAGAATCGCTGAAGGACTAAACACTATGCTCAAAGATCTTAATAGTGCCTTGTAACGGGTAAGTCTAAACAACACGACAAGACAAAGGTCATATGTAACGTTCATGTCACATCTATCCTGGCAGTTGTTGGAACATTATTCTTGTAGTTGTTGACGATTGTGTTTACCTAGGACAAATTGTTCGATAAGTCCAACTTTGACCGAGAGGCCGATTGCCGGTTCCGACTCAACAAGACAGCATTCGGGAGATTACGAGACTCTCTCAACTCGATACTTCTTGTCACGTATTCCTCAAAATCCGAAAAATAAAGAGTTTACTACTAGTGCATGTTACCATAGATGATATGTATCTGAGACATGGTACTTCACTGCTGGCTGTATAAGAAAGCTTAAGTTCGCTCAGCGAGCTATGGAGAGGCCTCTGCTAGGAGTTTCTCTGGATTATAGACGTTGTAATAAGAATCCACAATAGAACCAGAGTAACTGACATAAGTCAACAAATCAGTAAGATGAAGTGGCAATGGGCTGGCCATATATATTTTTTTATTAAAGTAAAGGTACAAACGAACTCACAGCCTAAGTGGCTACTGCAGCTCATGGACACATGCAACCAATTTTTTTTTAAATGAAAATTTCAAAGAGGGCTACCGATGCGTTGTCACCTCCGCGGACCAAAAAGAAATGCCTCATAGCCTGTAGTCATACTGGCTCTCTATACGAGTATACTCATCAGATCGAAAAACAGCAGTGCAAATACCCACACCCAGACAGACTCCTAGGCATAATAAAAGGAGTCCTAACACTTAGTAAATACCAACATATTGCCTTCAAAATGTTCTAAAATTTGTCGCCGAACTTGTTTCTACAAGTCTTTCTGGACAACGTCATAACCTTATTTTTCGGTAAACAACACCGATAGTATTTTTTTACTTAGGTACAGGTATTCTCTATTTGCATCGATTTTAGCACGTTACGAAGAAATAAAGTAGGTATCAAATACACTTCTTAACTTTAAAGTAGAAGAAATCTAAAATTTTATTGGATCCAAGTTTTCTTTGAAACATTAGGGGTGAATGTCTACTCAATTACTGAAGCGTCTTAATTATATTAGATATGCTTGAGACTCTGAATTTGAAATTCAATCGCACTGCCCGTTGCCCTAAACCAGTGTCAGACAGTCGAAAGAATTGTTAATTTTATTAGACTTGCCCGAAGGCTTTTTAATGTAAATTGAGCGGCGATCTTCTCATATTGAATTTTACAGCGCAACTAGCTACAACTTTGTGTACGTCCAGACTATTAAGAAGGAGCTTATGATTGTTTATTTTCTTTGTAGTACTGCAACTTTAAATAACTTGAACGGTATTTTAACAAAGAGAATGCTCAATACTTAGAAAAGAAAAATTTTAAGTATTTCTTGGCTATCAAAGTTTGCCATCGCTATGAATTGTTACTCTTTTTTCTATAACTTTTTATTTACGAGCTTACTCTTAAGAAATAAAGTGTTTTAAACTAAAAACTTGTCCTTTTCTACTATAAAAAGTTGGTGATTATGTTGAAAATAAATCATAAAGACGTGAATCGTTATTCGATGAGATGACGATATTTGATGATGTTATTTTAAGATTTAAAACACAAATGGTTTTAAGCTTTGTAATTTGTTCCTCGTTGTTTTGCAGGAAAAGAATTGTGACTGTAGCAAAACCTTTCACAAGCGCAGCTCGCTGTAACAACAAATATTTAAAATTTGCCAAACCATTTCTTGCAAAATTTTAACCAGATCGTTGCTTAACAAATGTAAGGAACATTTTTCCACTTTTAAAATTCACGTCGTAAAACTACTTTATGCATTAAATATTAAAGATAAATTTATTTGATAAACCATACGCTTTGCAAAATGTCTATGACAACAAGCATATTGCATTCATGCATCATTATCATAGCCAATAAGTTTTATTACCGATATCGGTGTGAAAAAATCTGTGAATGCGATACTAAAAATTAAAAGTAGTTTAAATAATCATTAATTAGTATAAATACGTAATCAAAGTTGATAAATTATTTCAATATAATGTCAAAAAATATAAAGTTAAAATCGAAATAAGTATAAAAGTATGAATTGCTCAATGAAAAACAAAAAAATAATTAATTAATAAGGAAATAATTGATAGTTTGTAAATGACGATTTCTTTTAATTTGGACAATTATAATTTATTTTCGTTTAGTTTGGTTGAGCAAGTGGATGAATTTGTGTATTTAGCATGTGTGTTTAGCAGATATGGTAAATATGACAAAGATATAGAGCGACGAGTGAACGCAGGGCACAGACTACTGTAGGTAGTCAGAATGTATCAAAAAGGCACGTATAGCAATTCACAATGTTCTGTTAGTCCCTACTTTAATGTATGGTGGTGAAAGTTGGGTATGGCTGATGGCAGAAGAAGCACGAGAGTAGAATTCTTTTTTGAAGTCGGCTAAAAGCCAGAAAAACTATTCCCTTTATATTATTGGAAAGGGTCACTTAACTGACTTCTCCTAAGATAAGTATAATTACAGAATAAATAACAGTACAAGAAGTATAACTTAGACGTGATGAATGTATTCAATACAAAATTTAAATTTAAAATTATTTAATGATTTCTTATATTTACGCGAACACTACACATTGAATTAAACTACTTTTACGGATTATATCGCGTTTAATTAACTTATTTAAGAATATATAATATTATACTTAAATAAGTTATTTAACTTATTTAAGAATATACAACAATAATTTTCTCAGGTTATAATATTATATTATGCAATAGCATATAATTATGTTGCTATAAGAAAATAAGTCCTCGGTGATTAGTGTTAGAGCATACAAATTAAAATAAATAAGAAAAAAGATTATAAAACAATAATAGGCCAAAGGCATTTAATTAATTAACTCTTTTCTATTAGATATATTAAGTGTTATTTCTCATAGTAATAGTGTAATATTAAGTCTTTTCTTTTTGAAAATCAAAACGTTATCAGATTTCCGTATTTCAACAGGAATTTTATTAAAGATTTTTGCAGCATTCCATCAACATTGTTTCTTTAAAGAGCTGTCTTATTTCTTTTTGAAATTAACTGGTCACGTCGGCGGGCTCACTTGTAATTTTTTTTTAAATATGTTACTGTACCATTTGAGTATAAGTATCGGTAGAAGTCTAGATCTAGATAAACACTGAAACTTTAAGGTAAAAAGGTATCCCTGAGGATTTCACCACATAAAAACGTGCGACACATAGGGTGTGAGACCTTTACGCCCAATCAATAATGATGAAGTTGTTGTTTTACTCGATGTAATAGTTTTTATGTAATTTTACTGGAATGATGCTTAATTCAAATTTGGCAAATTTACGCTGCCGTACAATTACCCCATGTATATACATAATATGTAGAATGTCGGAGTCTGCTGGCAGGGAACCAAAACGCTGTTTCTTGCATAATGCGGATTTATATCGGGCCAAATCTGTGCGTGCAACCAATCCTTGGGTCCTAATCCAAGGGTTTGGCCCGATACAATTTACTCCAAGGGTAAAATAGTACCAATATGTTAGGCGTTTATTGTCTACCTGTGACTCTTAGAGTAATTACATACATATTATGTATGCAATATAACGTTAACCTAAGAGATGTATTGAAATTTATTGAGGTATTTTAAACACTGTCTTAAATTTTGCATGTATTAAATCAAATTAATAATGCCAAGTAAAATGTTTTTAATTTCAAATAAATAAAAAAGTACAGAAACACCGTATTAAAATTAAAGCGTGTAATATATAATAATATGTCGAAATACATACATACATACATACATATAATCACGCCTCTTTCCCGTAAGGGTAGGCAGAGACCACTTCTTTCCACTTGCTACGATCCTTACATACTTGTTTCGCTTCGTCCACTTTCATTATTCCCTTCATACATGCTCTTCGGTTTAGGGTACTCTTGACCTGGCCTTTTTTCAAGACGTCCCTGATTTGGTCGAGAAACGTCCTCCTAGGTCTACCCCTTCCAACACTTTCATTCACACTCGCCTTATACACTTTTTTCGTCAATCGTTCTTCATTCATTCTCTCGACATGACCAAACCATCTCAGCATACCTTTCTCAATTTTTGTCACTACATCTTCTTTCAAATCACAACGTTTCCTTATCTCACTATTTCTTATCCTGTCACTCAATTTAACTCCTATCATACTTCTTAACGCTCTCATCTCAACTGCATTTATTCTGCTTTCAAGTTTCTTCTGCCATACCAACTTTCACTTCCGTACATGAGTGTCGGAACCAACACCCCCTCATGCACAGCCAAACGAGCCTTGTTAGACAACTTCCGACTGCTCATAAAGGAGTGCAAAGCTCCATTCACCATGTTTCCTGCATTCACTCTTCTTTCGATATCACTCTCACACTTTCCATCTCTTGTAAACTTTGAACCCAGATACACAAACTCCTTCACCTGTTCAATTTGTTCATCTCCAATCACGATATTGCAGTCTGTCACTGCCTCATCTCTTTCAAACACCATCACTTTCGTCTTCTTTACATTCATCTTCATTCCCTTTCTAACAAAAGCTCCACTCATAGCAGTTACCATCTCCTGCAACTCCTCGGCCGAAGACGCAAGTAGTACTTGGTCATCAGCATAGAAAACATTTGACGAGTAACTCATTCATTCTCAACCCACTTTCATTCTCTTTTAAATCTGTCAAGCAATTGTCCATGAACAGATTAAACAGCCACGGTGACGCTACACATCCCTGTCTAACACCTTTTTCGATATTAAACCATTCAGTGTATGCCCCGTTTATCCTTACACAAGCACTAGAATCCCTATAAAGAGATTGCAGTGCTCGTATGAGGATACTGCTCACACGGTTCACGGACAGTGCTGACCACAATTCATTCCTCATTACTCTATCATAGGCCTTTTCTAGATCCACGAATGCGCAATAGATCGTCTTGTTTTTAGCCAAACACTTTTCGGCTATGCACCGCAAGGAAAAGACCTGATCCATACATCCCATTCCCTTTCTAAATCCCGCTTGTGTATCCCATACTTTTTCGTCAGTTTCATTCACAACCCTTTCAATCAACACTTTCGCATACAATTTACCGACGACGCTGAGAAGGCTTATACCGCGGTAATTTATGCAGTCCTGCCGTGACCCTTTTCCTTTATACAATGGCACGATTACGGCTTTGCACCAGTCTCCCGGTACTTGCCCATTTCGCCAGCACAAATTGAAAAGGCGGTACAGCTGACTAGCCACTATGCCCTGTCCAGCCCTCAGCATCTCGACGGTAATCCTGTCATACCCTGCAGCCTTACCTAATCTCATACTTTTCAACGCTTTCACTATTTCATCCATGCTTATCTCACTTTCATCAACATTTATATTAGTTTCCATGGAAGGTGCCGGATGCTGTACCTGCACTTCCTCTCTTTCAAACAAACTTTCAAAATATTCTTTCCATCTCTTTAACACACATTCTTCTCCTTTTATAATGCTCCCATCTTGACTCCTGATTGTACTCAGCCCGAGGTAGAAGTTTTCCTCTGGCTGTTTTGATGGATTTCCAGAAAACTTGATGTTTGACTGGAAATCTTCAGTGAGCCTCCTATCGAAATCATCCTTTCGTTCTTCTTTCTTTCTAGACACAACTTCTTTCGCTGCTGATTTCAATCTTTTATACTTCGTTCTTGCTTCCTTTATCTCGTCATCCGTTGCCTTTTGAACTTTTTGGTTAGCTTTTGTTGTTAACCAATCCAACCACGCTTTTTTCTTTTCTTGCACAACCCTTTGTACATCTTTATCCATCCACACATTATAGTTCTTTCTTCCTTTCCTTCTTTTAGCTATCCCGCATACCTCAATAGCAACATTCACGACCCCTTTCTTAAATGTCTCCCACAAATCTTCAATCACACCTATCTCTTCTATGCCTTTAAAACTTTCTTTCAGTTTCTCTACATACTCGTCTTTCTTTTCTTTTTCTTGTAGATTTTCCACTTTTACTCTGTCCAAAACACTCGTAGGCTCGGCCCCTCGGTGTCGCCACCGTTTAAAGAGGCCATGCATTTGGGCTATAACCAGGAAGTGGTCTGTGTCGAGGCCTACTCCGCGGTATGCCCGAGTGTCTAGCACTTTCTTCCTCAGTCTTTCATCCACAATTACAAAATCAATCATACTTCTAGACTCACCCTCATCTCTTGTATACAAATGGATCTTTTTGTGGTCAAACATTGTGTTGGCCACGCACAGATTCCATTCCAAGCATAATTCAAGCAGGCTTTTCCCATTGTCATTCACTCTCTCGTCCCCAAACGTACCCAGAACTCCTTCATACCCATCACGCTTTACTCCAACCCACCCATTAAAGTCCCCTAACATCACGATCCGTTCATTTTCTCCGCATTTATTCAAGACCTCTCTCATGCTATCCCAAAATTCCTCTCTCTCTTGTTGCGCTTTCAATGACCCACCTCCGCGCAGATCCGTCGGTGCATAGACCCCAAGGATAATTATTGCCTCACCTGTCCATGGTGACTATAGTCACCAAACGACATCTTTCGGTTTAAACGTGTACAGCACAAAAGATAGCTGTTATTAATACAGTAAAAAATTATAGATGGTGCTATTTGAAATTTATCATCTGTGAGAGTGAATTTTATCTGTATAATAGGGTTTTTGGCGAGAACTTGACCGGCGGCGGTTTGCTGCTCCTGTATTATTGTTTAAATAATGGTTTCAACAGGAATTTTATTAAAGATTTTGCAGCATTCCATCAACATTGTTTCTTTAAGAGCTGTCTTATTTATTTTGAAATTAACTGGTCACGTCAGCGGGCTCAGTTGTCATTTTTAAATATGTTACTGTACCATTTGAGTATAAGTATCGGTAGAAGTCTAGATCTAGATAAACACTGAAACCTTAAGGTAAAAGGTATCCTGAGGATTTCACCACATAAAACGTGCGACACATAGGGTCTAGATACCTTTACGCTCAATCAATAATGATGAAGTTGTCGTTTTACTCGGTGTAATAGTTTTTATGTAATTTGACTGGAATGATGCTTAATTAAAATTTGCAAATTTACGCTGCCGTACAATTACCCCATGTATATACATAATATGTAGAATGTCGGAGTCTGCTGGCAGGGAACCAAAACGCTGTTTCTTGCATAATGCGGATTTATATCGGGCCAAATCTGTGCGTGCAACCAATCCTTGGGTCCTAATCCAAGGGTTTGGCCCGATACAATTTACTCCAAGGGTAAAATAGTACCAATATGTTAGGCGTTTATTGTCTACCTGTGACTCTTAGAGTAATTACATACATATTATGTATGCAATATAACGTTAACCTAAGAGATGTATTGAAATTTATTAAGGTATTTTAAACACTGTCTTAAATTTTGCATGTATAAAATCAAATTAATAATGTAAAGTAAAATGTTTTAATTTCAAATAAATAAAAAGTACAGAAACACCGTATTAAAATTAAAGCGTGTAATATATAATAATATGTCGAAATATATTGGCCAAATATGAAAACCGCCCATAAAACACGTCTGCGAATTTATAATTATTACAATTTCAAAGTGTCTAACTACTCAATCGTCCACGGTGACTACAGTCCCCAAAAATTATTGCCCAACCTGTCCATGGTGACTATGGTCACAAACGACATCTTTCGGTTTAAACGTGTACAGCTCAAAAGATAGCTGTTATTAATACAGTAAAAATTATAGATGGTGCTATTTGAAATTTGTCATTTGTGAGAGTGAATTTTATCTGTATAATAGGGTTTTTGGCGAGAACTTGACCGGCGGCGGTTTGCTGCTCCTGTATTATTGTTTAAATAATGGTTTGAAGTGGATTTTGATATGTAAAATTGGTGCGATTTTGTGTTTTAAGTGTCTGCGCATGTGAACTATTAGTGGAAACGGTGAAACAAGTGCTCTGATGGTGATGTGATTCTCAAGGTAAGGTGTCTGTCTGCTTAGGCGCCTTGAGATACCATCGCCAACTGTCAGCTGTCTGCTGGCTCAAGTTGCCGTCAAAATCTCCCAAGGGCTGCACAATGTGGGCTGGATAATAATTATACATTGTAACTTCAGGCTCAGAAGGGCTACAACCCAGAGCCGTAAAGCCAGTTATAAAAAATATATCTGTATAATAGTAACAAAATATTTTAAAAAAAAGTGAAAATGAATTTTCGCCATTTTTTGTTTATGGACTGTTAAAGTGTGAGAAACTCGATCAAAAATGTTATAACTTTTCTGTTTTTATACGTTATATCTAATGTTATTGTACATCAAACTATATAATTGTGAAGATATTTTCTTTAGGAAACATGTATCATTACGACAATTCCAAAACGTTTACATATAATAATTTAGCTTGAAATTTTAATCACTATACGCGATCATCGTTTATTGATTATATGTTGCTTAAAATGTATTATAATCAGTTTTTTGTGTTAAATAAATGCTAAATATAAAAGAATGCTTCATCACTATTGACACGTTGATAACCATTTATAAACGAAATATCTGTTGAGATGTGTCTAGAAATTATTAAAACTTATTTTTTATTTACTTATTTATTTATTTATTTATTAAAATTTATATTGAGTAAATATTATATACTTGTCTATATTGAGTATATAACATATTATTCTCTTGGTAGAGAGTAATTGTGTTCTGTGATATTATTGATATTGGTGTCATTTTAAAGGGAATATCATGTACTATTATATATAAAATTATTGTCTCCAGTAAATATTATACTTTTCTTGTAAAATTCGAAATATAACATAAATACAATTTTTTTTGATATTCCCATTTTTAAGCTTTATTTTCAGCCTTTATTTTTAATTTGACCAATTTTCTTTTAACAAACTTAAATTTTGAATTTTTTGAGCATTTTGAAAATATTTTTTATTTGAATATAGGCATAGTAGTTTTTCAGTAGTAATCGTTTTTGTTGAGACAGTCTCACGCGGTCGTAAAAAAAAAAGACATTTTAATGCGCGGACAGGTAGGGCGAGAATCACTCGCGCGACGTGGACGGTTCAGTAGTAGGATATTTTTGGAAATTGCTCAATTTACAAATTTGATTGATGTACAGAGTGCAAGCTAGCAAAAAAATAAAACTGCAATCGTCCAGTTAGACTTTCCACTCCTTGTTTATCTAGTATATAGGACTTCTATGCAAAATGTCTGAATAACTAAAATAAAACTCCTGTGAACTTTGTCATTAGCTCACGGACTATGTTGTACAAATTTAGAAATTTAGTATGGAGGGGAAAAAATTATATCCATTTATCCCAATGCGAGTGAGAGTTATGGATTTCAAATAAGGTGCCGCCAAAGTTGGTTATCAAAAATATTTATTAAAAAATCTTCCTATAAATAGATATATTGTCAAATATAAAAACTTTTGCCATTTTTCTTCTTATGACAGATAGAGTTCTAAGTTAAATTGGTGTCTTTTACCTGCGGAGTACTCCGATCTTTACCCAAGAGAGGCGAGAATTGGAATCGATAGATCGACAGACGTTTTCACCACGTGTTGAAAGGTCTTAGATAATATAATATAAAAGCTTTCAAGAGAATAGCGCTTCACAGCGTGTCTGAAGTATCAATTCAGCTTGTAAGATGACTGCCTCTCGGATGTTCCAGACCTCTGATGGCTATATTGGAAAATTGCACCGCTCTTTCGCAAAGTAAAATCTTGTGGGAGTTGATTTTTATTAAAACTTTATGAAAGATGCTTGATCGTGGATAGAAGTGATTTTGCTCCTTGTTACATGTACTTTATAACACTCGGGGATTAGTATCGTCATTTTCGTTCCACTTCTTTTTACTTTTTATCCAAATATGGTGGCGTTTCTTGATTATAATAAAATTGCGTTGAGGTTATTCCTTGATAGTGTACACTAAATATAATGATTTGTAACGGTTTGTATATTTTTACTAGTAATAGATATTGGTGGTCCTTTCCTGCCTAGGAATCTATCAGGTTGCCATTTCTTTCGGCAAATAAACAGTTCGTGTAATTCTGTGTTCAAAAGGGACTATACAATTACAGGCTGGGAGACATTTATTCTTAGTCCTTAGAACAACGCATGTTCATGTTCATGTAAGCTTGTTAGCCTTTTCTCTAAAAATGATAATTATACGAACATCCTCTTTTATGTAGTACTTATATATAAATAACCCATATATTTCGACTGTGCATACAAAATAAGTTGAGCGGTATCGTTTAACACAAAAGATATTTCCAAGTCGTTGGCCCGTACCGTAGAATCGAAGGAATGCGCTCCAACTGCCTTGTGATATTTTATGACGAGCAGAAAGGAACTTAGGGATTCTTCTGTTTGTTGAAACAAACGAGCAACAAATACGTCGAGGAAATACAAGCCGATTTTATTTTACGTAGCAAAGCAATTCTAAACCCTCCGGAAAACAAAAGGGAGACGCAATAGTTGCCTTCAGGTACGATATAACTAAGCTATTTCACTTAATTTATTCAAAATTATATCGCGAGCGGGATATCCTTTCGCGAGAAACGCTTTGAACCAACGGCGCTTGCAAGGAATGTTGGTGAAGTTAAAAATTATTAAAAGTATTTTCTTTAGTTTCTTCTAAAATGCACTTAATAAATATACTTTCTTCACTATCATGTATTTTCCTTATGCAATTTATAATAATAAGGGCTGATTTTTTAATCGTCAGATAAAAGTTATCCATCAAATTAATATAACCCGACTAAATTTGAAAGTGAATTAATTGAACTATTTGATTGAAAAATAATTATTTTAAAATTTGTTATGTTGTATGAATAACAAAAAAAATCGGCCCTAAGTCATATGTATATGCACAATGAACATTACTTTCCTGGAATCCAAGTTAGGGCCAATATCTGTATTCTGATGTCTTTACTATATTTGAAATTAATTAAAGTATAATAATCCTGAATAATTAACGACATCTTATGTAAAACTGTTAATGTTAAGTAATCAGTTTGATTAGGATTTTATAGGCAATAAAAATATTACGTCTAAAACATAAGTATGTAGGTATGTAGGATGTACTAATTTTCCTCTAAATACAACCTGCACGCGATGCATCATGATCATTAAAGAACAAGGCTCTGGCGATCTACATAGGGCGGCATATTCATTTGAAAGTGCCAATACTCAAATCTGGAAACCGATGATGAGGAGTAGCATTACCATGTATAGCTATAGTTACTACAGCTTGATATCCAGCAGTTGATTTATAGAGGTTGATAAAGAAGTTAAAGAAAAAAATACGTTTTTAATATTATTGTAATGAATATATTATATTGTTTGTGCAAATACGTCTCTTATATTTGAACATACTGTAAATGCAAATCTGCGTCAGCAAAATGTCATTTATGGAAGCAACACGGCCGCTAACTTTATTATAAACAATATTTGTTTAGGCTCTCACATACACTTGTATAACAATGGGAACACCGGATTTGCATATTGGTAGCGCAAGCTGTCTTAATTTCGGCGTAATGTGAAGGGGTGTGCTAGCATGATTGTGCCGGGGTGTATCGCCCACATGATACCAATGCAATTTATTGTCTCAATCTGTGTGCAGAGAGTGCCAACTGAACTTACAATTTGTTGCGAAGTCATGAATACGTCTACGTTTCAATCACAGGGTTAAATAATATTGGTTTGTGCAGCGCCGTGCAACTAGCGTAATTTACGGAAATAAGATATTTTGTTTATTTTTGCAGAACATTATTAAGTAAAATTATAGGTCTTAGTTTCATCAATTTTTAATTTTCTTGTACCTTTTTAGAAACGTCTATACACTTAAAAAAACTTAGACCCGATATAAATTCGATCTAACTACTGCAGTAAAAGATTCTATTATTGAATGCTATCAATGATAATTCCAAAAATAAACAATATTAAAAACATTGTGGCATAAAAATCATAAACTACGTTTAATTTTACTGTCCCAGGTTTATCCCTTCGTCCGCTATAAGAAATTTAATTATAATACAATTTAATAATAAAAATACGGATTTAATCGCTTTTTATTTATTTCAAATTTAGACGTATAGAGTGCTTTGCAGCATCCATAGGGTTGGATGTCGGACGTCCTGACATCATAGTTACCCAAGCTTCAGCTTATAATTATTAATTTGGTTCGTTTTTCTTAGAATGAGCTTAATTAGATTTAATTTTATAAGATCACTAATGATCCGGTAACCGGACGAATTATTTTATTTTATTAATCCGGCTTTCAGGGTTAAGCAGATAACAACAAGTTAAAGCCAAATTTGGTTGGTTAAACTTAGGTGTATTCCATTAATTCTTGGCTAAAATCAAGGGGAATGTAATCACTATGTTATAACTAAAAGTAAGAATAGGATTTCAGCTAGAACTGGGTCTAGTAAGGTTCCAAATAATTACTGAAATAACTAGAAGTCATCTTCTATTAAATTCGTTGAAAATACGAAAACACCTATCAAGTAATATCTGATCCTATCAAATAACTCTTCTAATTTCTGAAAAGATTTTAGGGCAAGGAAGACTTCACGCTGTCCCAATGCATGTTGAACAGACTTCTCATGTCTTCGAAATAATTTTTTTTCTTTATCTTTAGTGGGATTCCATAGTTATCCGTTTTATTCAAGGTATTCAAGGAAATATACAACATTATTATGAAAAAAAAATTACATTCACGTGAATACGACAATGGCGAGCGATGTATCCAGAGTAACATTTTAAGAAACTAAACGGCATAATGAAGTTTATTTTAATACAGTGATAGCCGTATTGGACTGTCGAATACAGCCACCTTTACCATAATGGATTACAGAATTAAGCGAAGAATGTCGTCTTATTTTTACGAAAACTATTCGTGCTATCCACGATCCTCACAGTTTCTCAGCGAACTCCGAACCAACCGAGATGCAATAAAAATACCACCCGGGGGTCAATCAGGTTAAGTGTTTTGTCCGGCGTTGAGTGTCCCGAAATAATGTATATTTCGAGATTTATATTTAAGGGAGCTTAGGAATAGCTGGAATAAGTGGCGTTGTCGGCGTTAGCAAGCCGGGTTCACTTACATGCCGGTGACTGCTTAGTATGGTATTTGGATTTGGGGCTACATTTCTGTCGGATCTAAATAGAGTGAAATATAATACAGTAAATTCTGTTTTTTATTGAGTTCAAAAGCTTTAAGCTTTTGTATCAGTTTAGTCTTATTTTCACTAAAGAAGTTATTCAATTAACGATAATCTGTTTTCTTATTTTTATTTATATTTTGAAGGATAAGTTGTTATGTATTCCCGTCGTGCTAATAAAAACACTATCTTAACTTACAATTTTCAGTTTCTGAAAATGTTTCATGTTTCCCTATATCTTTCCACATTTTATAAATTCATACTAATATCAATTTTTAACCGACTTCAAAAAGGAGGAGGTACTCAATTCGATTGTATTTTTTTTAAATGTGTTACCTCATAACATTTTTGTAGGTGAACCAATTTTGATGATTCTTTTTTTTTATTTGGAAGCTGGTGATTCTCACATGGTCCCATATAAAATGATCAAGGTCTGACCAGCAGTTTTTGAGTTATACTTTATAATTTATATTGAAGTCGGTTGTACAACATTTTTAATTTTACCACTTGTTTACCCCAATTTACATACTTACATATGCATGGCAACTACTTGAACCAAGTGTAGCCAAAAATTTAATTAAAAAAAATTGTGAAAGAAGTGACAGGCGGCTAGCCTACCGCCTACACAATCATAAGCCCAGTAGCGCATTTGTTGCCTTTTACGACATGCTAGACAATTAACACAGTTGGCATATTATTTTTTTGTTATAATTATCTCATAAATTCATTTCCCACGTAGAATATAACAGACATATTATAAATTGTCTAGAATATGGAAGCTTTATTCTTCGTCTTTAAGTTTTGCCGCTAAATTGGAAATTGCAAACAAATAAAGACAACAATCGCAATAGGTGTGGATATAAGTGATTGTATAATATTTTTTTAAGGAATAAGGTTGACAAACGAACACACAATCCACCTGGTGGTGAGAGGATACTATGGCCCATACATATGTATACATTTACCTCGAATAAGAATCAAAATTCACATGCGTTATATCCCCTCTGAGGACTAAGATGAAATACCTCGTTTCTAGTAAGTTTTCGATTCTCTACACTCACCAAGTGAAACACAGCAGCATTAAGCTGGTATTTTTCGCTGGTAATTTGTGAGAGCGTGGTCCTTCCCTGATTGAGCCGACCCGTGCTTTAATTATAATATGTATAGCAATAGCGTGGCTCTATCATGTTGTAGTTTGAGAATAAATAATAATATGTTATTTATTCTCAACCATATTACATTCTTTATAACTTATAGGCAACCTTTTAAAAGGATTAGAATCAATAGCCGCCTTATTAGAAAAATAAGTATATACTAGTATATATTTATTATTAATGTAGGTTAAAACTAGAGTCTATCAATAAAGAATAAGTCTGTTAAAAAAAAGGAAAATAAAATGTAAAGAAAAGCAGACAGCAAATGTCAAATTTCGCGAACACTGTGGCACCGCAGTTAAAGGACTTCTTTCGTGAAAAACCAGAACAGCCTATCAAATTTTACTGCTGAACACAGGCCTCCTCGTAAGCGGGATATTCACCATAGTTTCCACGCATTGCAAGCGGGTAGGCTATGGCAGTTTCTTATTTTTATTCAGTTGTTATCAGGAAGATGCTGCTGCCGATCTCCTGGTTAACTTTCTCTCTGAAGAACTCTTCTTTTTTACGACACCCACGGGACGATATAAGGTAGTGGATATTCTTACACTGCCACTACACCCTTAAAAAACAGGTAACTACACTACAGGTTTCGTGAACATACTCCTTTTAAACCGTAGTTTAAATACGAGAATATCAATAAACCACGTTTTGTAAAATAATGGTAGGAGTTTATTGTATGGAGACAAAGCAAAGACTTCGTAGACTCCTTGGCAAAATCTTATTAATATAGTTTTAATAGGATAGTACAGTGTTTTTTTAAAAAAACGTTACCCCATAATAGGATTTTCTCCTGTATCGTGAAGGCAGTTTACATACGCAAATTACACAAGGGTAGACGTCCAGACCAGGAACTATTCTTTGTAGGCCATATATGTACGAGTATATACTTGTTCCGAGCGGGTTTCAAATCCGCGGCCCTCAGCACCGTAACTTATTGTGAAGCTAAAAACTATCAACTCAAAATAATAAAAAGCTGCGATTCAAAACCGGCCTGCCAAGCGTGGCGTATCCCCCCTATGTGGCAATCCATGGGAAAGGCCTATGTACTGCAGTGGACTTTTGTTAGTCGTATTAGATAGTGAATTATGAATATTAAACTTATTAGATAAAATATATAAATGAAAAATGTTGTCTTCTAGTTTTACTTATTGAATTTTTACATTTGCATGTCACGTTTAATAATTACTTTTATTTTACACGAATAACACACATTAAATAAAACTAATTTTAAAATCCTTAAGATTAGTTTCATCAAAGTTTTACGTTTTAGTATTCTATTCTTGTATTTCACCAGGGATCTGTCTTAACGAGGCGTTAGATTATTTCATCCATTCAATTTCTTCAAAATTTCTCAAAGAAATATTATTTCATTTCATAAAACCGAAATATTATTTTAGACGTGTTGACTGTTTTAATTACCGCAGGGACATTTGTCTGAAAGTTGGCATTACTTATGAAACGTCATTTTTTATAGTTAAATATCATACTCTAAAAACTGACGTTTCACTGACGTCATCATCATCATCATCATCATTACAGCCCTTCACAAGTCCTCTGCTGAACATAGGCCTCCCCCAAGAAATGTCACTAAGCTCATCTTACCAGGTCGCGACTCCATCTAGTGGGGGGCCGTCTTACACTTTGCTTACCGCTATATAGATTTTACTCAAGAAGCTTTCTTCCTCATCGTTTGACAGTACGAGCCGGCACATTGCCGCTTCAGCTTTCTAATCTATTTGCGATATGTCGGTTACTCTGGTTCTACTGGGGATATCCCCAATACTAAGTCTGTCACGCAGAGAAACTCCGAGCATAGCCCTGTCCATAGATCGCTGAGCGACCTTGAGCTTCCTCATACGGCCAGTAATGAAGGACCACGTCTCAGATCCAAATGTCATCACTGACAACACTCACTTTCTTGAAGGTCCCTAAGTTTATTTAAATACTAGCTGTTCCTCGCGACTTCGCCCGCGTGTTATTTATTACGCTTGGATATCATGGATTTTAATTATTTTGCGCGGATCCCTAATTCTTTTTCTAAAATAAAAGTAACCTAAGTTACTCCTTATAACATCAACTCTCTGCCAGTGAAAGTCCCGTCAAAATCTGTCCAGCCATTTCGGTGATTAGCCGGAATAAACAGGCAGACAGACATGAGTCAATTTTTCGCAAAAATGTTATCAATTGTGTTTTGTTATAAGTACCGTATATAATTTCATATGCATTTAGTAAAAAGCTGTTATTTTGACATTACAAACAGACATTTGAATTATTTGTTTGTATAGATATTTTATGAAATTTTAATTACTAAGTGTGTGATATTATTTGGTATATGATATTTTATTTGTAGATAAAGAATTTGAGCATAAAGTGAAATATTAATCACAAGTTCTTGTTGTAGCTTTAAAAAACACAGAAATTTTTAAAATCTTGCTTTAAGTCGACGCCGCGCCGTCTTGGGATCTTTTCGGGATTAAAATGTTTTATTTATTGCAGCTAGATGTCTACTATGTAGATACCATTGTAGGCATTGTAACTGCGATACTTATAGCATCGTTAAGGTGAATACTCACTCCACCGCAGTAAGCAATTTGTGTTTTGTGGCAAACAAATCTAGATGGTAAAACCTTTATCCGATAGTAACTTTCAGAATTGCCTGAGTGCCTGCAATTCGTACTAGAAATAGAAAAATAATAAAGATACAGCCTATAATTTACTTTTGAAAAAAAGATGTGCTTGAAGCTCCAAAAATATTTGAAAACAATAATTATTAGTGCTTCTGTGAGCTTGACCGATTGAGGTCATATTCACATAATATATTTGTTTTGTCGAGATGATGATTCGTAGCTATTTTAGTATAAAATAGTAATTTATCTTAACGATGTAACGCAATTTTACTCTTTTAAACATTTATTTTTAAATAAATTATTGAAGTATAGCATATTGCATGTAACAATGGAGTAGGATCTAAAGACAAAACTCTTTATCGAAAATGTATTAAACTATAAAGTTAGACCGGGCTGAAACTTGTCGAGCCTATTTTATTAGCATGCTTAGTTTCTAGTTGAATCTTTGTTGTGGAGCTCAGGAGTTCTGTGATTTGTTGTTTGGTTAAACAAACCAAAATCTTTTATTTTTACCATAGTCTAATGTCTACATGTTGTACTGATGTATGTATTTTTGTGTATAAACTTTACCCTCACACTAGGAATTTCTCCTGTGTCATGAAATTAATTTTACATGGGTACAAAAATTGCACATGGAGAAATTATTTTTAGACCATACAAACACTTACTACTTGTTCTATGTGGGAATCAAACCCGAGGTTAATGTTTGTATGTAACGTTGCAGCACATTAACGACTGCGCTATCGAGCCATCCCACTTTATGATGTATACCAACACACCATGAATATGTGTATAAAAAAGTAAGAAGCAATATTTTTTAGATTTACTTTTATTACTTGAAAAGATTAAAGCGGTGTGAGATTTTATTGAGGGCCGACGAACTTTTATTCAATACGTGTTACATGATGCAAACAAGTAATGAAGATGGAGAGCTAGTTGTCTGGTGATATATGAGAGACGCTTTTAAATGGTATGGTTTTGTCAAACAGCTTGTAGATGATTAGGCTGGAGACCATTGATATAAGAACGTTATTGAAAAAACGGTAAGAGAAAATTTATGGATTTCTTGGATAATAAAAATCATGATTGAATTAAACTACTTTTACGGATTATATCGCGTTTAATTAACTTATTTTATTAATTCCCGACGTTTCGGGTGCTTTACAGCACCCATGGTCACGGGGGACTGAGGTGATTGACGTCCCGATGTCAAAGTTAATCCGGAGCATTTTTAGAACATCTTAACTCCATAAACTCTAAAATTCAATTTACTATGGAGTTAGAGGCAAATAATTCTTTAGCCTTCCTAGATGTGTTAGTCATTCGAAATCCCAACAACACCATAGGTCACACCGTGTATAGAAAAAGACCCATACAAACCGATATTTAAATGGTGAATCCCACCATCATCCTTCACAGTTGGCTACCGTGGGCAAATCTTTGTTACAGAGAGCACGAGGGATCTGTGACAGCAAACACCTGGCCGCCGAGCTTCAGCACGTCAAGCAGGTTCTGCACGACAACAAGCTTCGGGTCCCGCGCCTACGTCACAGTGACCGAGTGAAGCCGGCCACAGTCGAGCGTGTGCCTGCTGTACTACCATATGTCAGAGGTGTCACAGACAAGATTGGCTACATCTTGAAGCGAGCTTCTATAAGAACATTCTTCAAGCCGCCGAAGAAGATTAGTCAAGTGCAATATTCCTCTACAAGATGCAGGAGTGTACAAACTTGATTGTGAATGTGGTCTCTCATATATAGGGCAAACAAAACGATCTATTAAAACCCGCGTAAAAGAACACATAGCTGACGTGAAGCACCAACGTTCCGGGAAGTCTGCAGTTTGTGATCATATCCTAGACGGCCCCCGCCATTACATTAGATTTGATAAACCACAGATTCTCGCGAAAACATCGATTCCTGCCAAGGATGATACGTGAGGCTATTGAAATTAAAAAACATCCTAATTTCAATAGAGAGGGAGGCTGGATACTACCACCTGCTTGGGATCCTGTAATTAATAAAATTAAAACTAAACCCAAGCATACCACTGCAAGACTTCAATACACAGTTAGTTCATTCTGCGTAGATCGGACCAAAATTAATAATTAAAAAGCTGAAGGTATTCCGGATTAACTTTGAAATCGGGACGTCAATCACCTCAGTCCCCCGTGACCATGGGTGCTGTAAAGCACCCGAAACGTCGGGAATTAATAAAATAAGTTAATTAAACGCGATATAATCCGTAAAAGTAGTTTAATTCAATGTGTAGTGTTCGCGTAAATATAAGAAATCATTAAAAATCATGATTTAAAAATTTTAGAAGATTTTATTAACTGGAGGGATAATTAATTGGAGTGTGGACGGTATCGTGAATTTTGTCGCGATGTGCGATGGTGAAATTTGGCGGCTGGAATTAATCCGAACAATTCCTCAGAGCACCTTAATTATCTATCGTAATTACCACAATTATGATAGATAATTTAAAATTAAAAATTTTGTACAACCGACTCAATATAAATTATTAAGAATAATTCAAAAACTATTGGTCAGACCTTGATCAAATTTATATGGGACTACATGAAAAGCACCAGCTTTCAAATAAAAAAAGTATCATCGAAATTGGTTGACCCAGAAAAAAGTTATGAGGTAACACACATAAAAAAAAACATACAGTTGAATTGAGTACCGTCTCCTTTTTGAAGTGGGTAGAAAATGCAAAGCGATGCAACATACCTTCGCAGCGCCAATTAATCGAGTAGATCAGAAAGAACTCGATCGTCTACGTTTCGTGCCGATCTTTGCTGGATGCAGTGAAGTGGGTAGCTGGCACTGGTGTGCCACGGCCCAGATATGAGAACAGTATTTCATGTGAGGCCAAACTTGCGCCTTGTAAAGTTGCATGAAATAATATTGTCTCGCTCTTCTGAGCAAGCCAAGTTTTTTAAAGGCCAATTTAGAAAAAGCTGCCTTCCCTTTGGATTGACCACGGAAGTGAACGCCACCGAATATTTTGACACCTAGGATGATGACCGATGCAGGCTTAGGCAGCAAGGGGAATGCCCTAAAATGGAGGAGACACGACAAAGGGGTTTCTTTTTAGCAGAGGTGTTATATTATTATACTGTCATAAATCGGAAGCCAAAAGATTTTTGTGCCATTCCCAATTTCACTTCTTACGACACCTACGGAAAGGGATGGGGTGATGGATCTCTTTTTTTTCACGAGCCACCACACAGTAAACCCACAATTTATCGTAGATAAAAAATTATGAATTTTGAAAATGTACTTAAAAAGTGGTAACTTAGTGAGACCTCAGCATTATTCGGAGCTTATTATATAAATAAGACGGCGGGCGCCCGTGAAGGAGAGGAGGCGGCGCTAATTGGAAATACATGAGAATTTGCATTTTACTTTGTCTCCCGAACTCCCACCGGAGTGACGTCTCGACGAAGATCCCTTTGTCGATGTCTGCTTAGTTCTATATGTAAAGGTACATTTTAGATTGGAAACAATCTAGGTATCGATCTTAAAAGAATATAATAAATACTTATACGTCGTTAAATTACACATTCATTTTTCTCACATTTGAAAATTATGTTTTATATGTAGTGTTAGTTTTAAACTTAAGATGGACATCACACAAATTCAAGCTCGATGGGCCTTTAACCCTTTATTGTCAACGTACAATGCATTTGAATTAAATGATTTGTTTTGTCGTTCGTAATGCGTCTTTTCCATCTTACCAGCTTTACCATTTAGGGCTATATCACCAGTTACTATAATTGCAGTTATAACCATTGTAATAATAAGTAAATAATAATAAAAACAAAATCAAATAATACCTCTGCGCAGCGTTATAAAACACGAAAAATATTTTTCATATTATAAGATTTTTTACGTGGTAGAGCCATGCTGCAGCTATATTAATTGTATAGTTGTAGCACGAATGGGTCGGCTCGACCGTGGAAATACCACGCTCTCACAGAATACTAGCGTAAAATAGCAGCTTAATGCTTCTGTGTTTCGTATGGCGAGTGTAGAGAACCGGAGACCCTTTTTACTGGAAAAGAGGCATTCCATCTTAGTCATCACGGCTGACAACGCATCTGAATTTTGATTTGCAAAAGAGGATATATGTAGATGTCTGGCCACAGCGACCACTTACCATCGGGTGGACTGTGTGCTCGCTTATCAGCCTTATCAATAAAAAATAAAAATGTTGGGAAAAGAAAAAACTTTGTCTGTTAAAAGCTTGAAAAATAAAAAAATCCTTGTGTGTAGAAACCTCACAACCCTATATCATTTTCCATACCGTAAGTGTCGCAAGAGGCGACCGGAGGAAGGAGGACGATTTGAAAAAGTTTATAAAATATTTTTAATTTTTATATTGTCTTCTTTTTTAATTGCTGGTGCCTACGAGCTGCAGGAGCTACTTACCTTCAAGTGGACTGACAGCTTGTTTGTCACTCAAATATGAAAATTGTTGCTTGCGTCAGTATCTGGACTAGACTTATCCCATATTGGGAAATTATATTAATCACCTAGCTTTTTATTTTGTTTTGTGTCATCATTTCTCTTTCCAGCTCATACTTTTTAAAACCAGTAGTGAATCAGTGAGTGAAACTACCAATCAAACGGATGGTTGGAAGGCAACAAGAAATGAAATGAAATTAAAACTTTTCATTTTTCGACGTAAGAAATTCAAATTTCGTTTGTCAAACGTCGACATGTTTTATAATGTACTATTCAACTGCCGAGTCACCTCTGAAAATTAAGATGAGACTTGGTTACAGGTTACATCACCCAGAACTGTAACAGTGGGCGTACTTATGCTTAACAGCAGAATAGAATAGAATAGAATAAAAATAGATTTTTTTATTAAATATAAGTTACAGACAATTTTTATCATTAAATAATTATAAGTAATTTTGTGCCCTATAGGCTCATTTGTATGCTGGGTTGGTGGAATAAAACCACTGAGATCTTCTTTCTTGTATATTTGGAGTTTTCTTCCTATGTAGCTGGCCGACTGTCGAACGACGGAAATGGCCGTCTTTTATACGCCCTTGGTTAGGTCGACAAATACGGTACATGAGACGGGGAATGTAACGACCAATCAGAGCGCGGCGCGAGAGCAAGGCATGATGCTATGTTATTTATTACCCTGCTGAGTCGCGTAACAATTGTGTTGTTTTATTTATTAAAGTCATATATTTCTAAAGCTATACATTTCTAAATTAAAGTTGTAAATTCAATACATAACTTAAGACTAATTCTACCATAAAATTATAACATAAAACTTTTAACAATACTGATAATTCACTAAACTATAATATCAAACGCTTATGACTATTTATGCATTGTTTTATCAGTGTCTATATTGCACTATTTTCCTTGTCCCCATCACTCCCGCCGTGCGACCGTGTCGCATCAGCTTCCGGTGCGGGCTCGACGTCTGTGGTAGAGGCAGGATCACCAACTTCCTCACTGGCCGGCGTAGGACACCTCCTTGGTCAGCACGTCCACCGTCCGCACGACGTTGTCTGGACGGATATGTAGCGATGACTCTTCCTCGTATCCACACGTTGCGGGTAGGTTGGGGTCGACGATCTGTACGGGTCGTTGACACGTGCTGCTGCCTCGTCCGTGGGGCTCCGCGCCGTGTTGTAGCTCAGGAAGGTACTCTTTCACCCAGCGTAGCCAGAAGATGTCGGCTAGCCTCTGCGCAGCTCGCCAACTTGACCGTGAGATGGTATCTTGTTCAGTGAAAGTGCCTGGCTGTGGTACACGCCCCGGTCCCCAACAAAAGTGGTTAGGAGTGAGGGCCTCTGGATCTTCTGGGCTGACTGAGACGTGGGTCAGCGGGCTGTTGACCGTGTATTCTACTTCTACCAGTAATGTCGTGAGGACCTCCTCTGATGGATGACGTTCATGTAACGTTGCGGTGAGCGCGGTCTTGACAGAGCGAACCATTCGCTCCAACTCCGCCCATAAATGGAGCTCCAGGTGGTATGTGTCGCCAGAGATGGTCCTCTTTGCTGCTTCTTCTGCGGTCGCCGCGTTGACCGCCTGTCGTATTCCTTGTCGGCGGCCTTCAGGTTGGTGCCGTTGTCTGACCATATTTCAGTTGGGCAGCCTCGCCGAGCAATCATTCGCCTTATGCCATTACTGCTGAGTCGGCGCTAAGTGATCCGGCGACTTCCAGATGTATGCTCGCGTCGTGAGACATGTGAAGATAACCACATATCTTTTTGTCGAGTTCGTCCGACGGTCACCGAGAGGTCCAAAAGTCGACCCGGTGAAGGTGAAAGGGCGTTTGTGATGAGCTAAGCGACATGCTGGTAGGTCCCCAGTTCTCGGATGCGGCGGTACTTGCGTCTTCATTCTGCAGAATAGGCATCTACGTAGTATTGTGCGTACGATAGGTCGCAGTCTTAGTACCCAATACTGCTGTCTGCACTCGTTGACTGTGGCTTCTACACCTGCATGATGGAGTTGACGATGTATAGCCTGTACCCAGAGCTTGACCGTATGATGATCACCGTCAATTACTAGCGGATTCTTGAATTTCTCCTCCATGTCGCCGACCGCCCGAATACGGCTTCTAAGTCTTAGTGCGCCGTTTATTGACTCGATGCTGAGCTGGCGAAGACGGCTTTCTTTGTTGATCGGTGCTTTTAGCTGCTGTCTATTTCTTCCGCAAAGTTCTTCTTGGGAGGATCGCATCAGGAGTTCTTCAGCTGTTTTAAGCAGCTCGGCTGTGACCGTCAGCAGCTTCATGTCTTCTGGTGACCGCTTTTCGTCGTCGTGGGCGTCTGATATTTTGCTGTGAATTTGTTCTTTCTTCCAAGCGGGATCAGCCTCTTTATTCTTCTTTGTTCTTCTGTAGTTGACTCTTTGTTTGGTGGCTCTGCAGAGTTGAATAAATTGCAGAACACGTGCGGTTGAATATCGGAGTCGGTCCCAGCTGGAGAATTTCGCTGGATCAGGTAGACCCTCGGCAAGCTTCAATCTTCTTTTGTCGCTCACATGATGTGTTTTCTCTTCATCGGAAGGTTCTTCCGTTGTTGCTCTTGTGGTTTCCGTCGGCCAGGAGTCTTCTGTTAGGTATAAGTCAGGCCCTTCCATCGGTGGTCTTTATTAAATGCTGTTGGTACGTCCCGCGTGGCGTCGTCCGCCACATTTAGCTTTGTCGGAACCCAGCGCCAGTCGTTGACTTTTGAATTCTCTTCTATTGCTGCTAGACGATGAGCTACGTAGGGTTTGTATGAACGTGATCCTGTCCTTATCCAGGTTAGTACTGTCTTGCTGTCCGTCCAGAATACTTTGCGGTCAGGTTTCCTCTCGTGTTCTTCGATCACTGTTTCTGCGAGTCTGGTGCCCATGACTGCTGCCTGTAGCTCCAGCCTTGGGATGGACGTCAATTTTAACGGTGCTACCTTTGCTTTGGCCATGATGAGGGATAGGTGGACCTCGCCGTCTGCTGTTACCGCTCTCCAGAAGAGAACCACAGAGTAGGCTGACTCTCTGGCATCGCTGAAGACGTGGAGTTCTAGAGGCGGCGTCGCTGTAGTAAAGATATTGCCGCGGGATTGCTACCTCGTGGAGGCCTTTTAGATGCTTCATCCATTTCCCACTGCTCTGCCAGGTCATCGTCGATCTTGTCGTCCCATGCTGTTCCTCTGCGCCAGACTTCCTGGAGGTTGTTTCGCCCTGATTGTAATAGGCGAGGCGAATCCGAGTGGGTCGAAGTGACATCACTATTCTCAGTGCTTCCCTTTTCGTCGGCTGTTTGCCTTCTATGAGCGTTGAGGGTATTCTGGATAAGTTGAGATTGAAGGTGAGCTCGTCTGAGTTGATCTTCCAGACAACACCCAGAACTCGTTCAGTCTTTTCTTCTGTTTTGTAGAGTTCCATGTCTTCTGTTTGGTTGTCTTCTCCAAGTGTTTCTAGGAGTGACGCTGAGTTCGATTTCCACTGTTTCAACTCGAAGCTGGCTTTCATGTGTACGTCTCGTACACTCTTCGTGATGCGTTTGGCGTCTTCGAGGGTTCTGAAGCTGTCAAGTAGTCGTCGACGTAATGCTTCTGTATGATGGCAGCTGCGGCTTCTGGGTGAGTTTCCTCGTGCTGTTTGGCGTTCAGGTTCTTGACGTAGATTGCTGTCGAAGGTGAACTTGACGCTCCGAAGATTAAGGATGTCATTCTGTATTCTTCCGGAGGATGGTTGTCTCGTCGATTCCCACGCCACAGGTAACGCAATGCATCCCTGTCTTGTGTTCGCAGCTTGACTTGCATGAACATCTTGATGTCCGCCGTAACGGCGATCATGTGTTGTCGGAAGCGCTGTAGAGCGACTGTAGTAGGTCAGGACCTTTTAGTAGCATGTCATTAAGTGCCACCCCTTTGGTCTTGGCTGCGGCATCATGCACCACCTGTAGTTTCTCTGGTTTCATTGGGTTGATTACTGCGAAGTGAGGTAGGTACCAAGTCTTGCCAGCTGTCTTCTGTTTTGGGGCAGGTTCGGCGTACCCCTTTACAATGAGAGCGTCCATTTTGTTCCATGTACTTTTCTTCAATGTGGGGTCACGATCGATCTTCTTTTCTATATTGAAGAGCCTCTTCAGTGAGTTTTCGTAGTTGTCTGGTAACTTGACATCGTCTTTGCGCCAGAGAAGACCGGTCTGGAATCTTCCTTCTTCTATCTTCGTTGTGGTGTTTTTCAAGATACGAAGTGCTTGTTCTTCTGGATCAGTCTTCGGTCTCTTGGGTTTTATGCAGAGCGCGTCCATCTCAGTATCTTCACGAGGTCTTCTAGATTTTCGTCTGGATTCTCTACGATATGTGACACGAAATCGATCGTCTGTCCGAAGCTTCGTGTCTGGCTTCCGTGGAGTACCCAACCTAGTGGCGTGAGGATGCCACTGGGTGGTTCTTGTCTCTCTTCTTACTTCTGATGTTAGCAGAAGATGCCAGTTATCTTGACCGATCAGTACTCGTGGCTTCGCGTTTGCATATGTGAGATGTTCTTGGATGTCAGAGAGGTGTTGACACTCTTCCACTAGCTCCTGTGGAACCCGTTGAGATGAGACTTGCAGGTTCTTCACTGTGCGTGCTTGTATTTGCTCTTCATGATCGTTGAGCCCCTTCAGTTTGATGGTGACTCTCCTTGATGCTGACTCTGATACTTTCTTGTCGTTGATGGTTTCTATCTTCAGTGGATCTATGGGGCCCGTTGCTCCTACGCTTGTTACTATGCTATCGTCGACTAGCGTGACTGTTGACCCATCGTCCATCAACGCGAAGGTGTTGACAGCTCCTTTGCCTTTCACCTGGATCGGTAGGATTTTCAAGTATGATTGTTCTTGACGGTCCAAGTTGAGTTGATGACCTCTGTTGCCTCTTGATTTTCTTTTACTTCTGTATCTTCTGACTTCTTTTCGTAGTGCAGCATCTTGTGATGAGAGTACTTGCAGCTGTTGACATTACATGACTTGGGTCGGCAGTGGTGTGTCTTGTTCTAAAACGAAGACACCTGAAGCAGAGGCGATTGGACTTGGCCATGTCCCATCTTGCGTTTGCATCTAACTTCTTGAATTGTTCACATTCTGTTGCGTTGGTGTGCGTCTTCACACACGACGCACCTTGGTATGTGTGTCTTCTCAGTCACATTGTTGACCCTTTGAGTCTTCTTTGTGGTGCAGCTGTAGTAGGTGCTGCCATCTGTTCGGGCAGCGCGTAGGGTCCACACAATTCTGCTTCTCTTTTGAAGAACTTTTCTATCTTGATGAGGCAAGGGTCTTCACGTGGTTGCCTGGCTGAGAAGTCGTAGTATCTGTATCGCAGAGTTGGCGTCAGTTTGTCTACTATTGTCTTCGCGAGTTCAGGATTGTACATGTAGTTAAAACAATCCAAAGTCTTCAGTGTCGCCACTACGTTAGAGATCTTGGTGGCGAATATGCAGATGTCTCTCGGTGACTCAGTAAGGCGCGGCAGACCTCGAAGCGTCTCCATCTCCAGCATGGCTATTGACTCTGGCCTTCCGAATCTTGACTCCAAAGTCTTCATTACTTCAACCGGGTGTGCGTTGGTCATAAGTAGGCCTTCAACTGCTTCTTTGGCCTTCCCTTTTAGGTTTCTTCTGAGTCGGTTTGTATTTTCAACTGTGCTGAACATCGCTTCTGTTTCGTAGTAGGCGGCGCGGAAGGGCCATTCTTGATGAGATCCATTGAAGAATGGTAACTCGATGAACTTAGGTCGTTGGGCGGCGCTGACAGCCCGAGTGATGGCTTCAGCTAGGAGGAGGCTACGTCGGTTTGACCTCCCGCCGGTGACTGACGTGTTTCTTCATGCTTCGCCGGCCTTGGTTCTTCTATGTGGGCGGTCGTTGGTTCTTCAATGTGGGCGGTTGTTGGTTCTTCTATGTGATGGTGAGGTTCTTTGGTGATCGCTAACATCGTACAATTCACTTGATTTTCCAACCAGTTGTCCACTCTTGCATTAACTTCTGACTTCGAGTAGAGGGAGACGTCATCTTCTTCTTCTTCTGAGTCTTCCTTTTCCAAGGCAGCTAGGCGTGCTGCAGCTAATTCTACTTGAAGGCGTAGCAAATCTTCCTTCGCCTTTGCAAGCTTGAGTTGCTTTGTTCTACTGCGCGTAGATCCCCCCCCTCCTCCCTTCTTGCTGGGCGGGCGGGGGTCCTGTATTTCGATTTGCTTCGACGGACCAGCGGTGCTTTTTATAGCTCGCTTTACTGTAGAGGTTTCCGTTTCTTGGCGAGTTGCTCTGGTGACAGTAGCGGGCGGCTTCATCAGCTGTTTGGCCTTCGCACCCGCAGTTAGCGTCGTCGCCGCGGAAGGTGTTACGGCGGCGGCGCTGGCGGGGTGCGAGGCGAGGGGGGCGGTAGCGGCTGAGGCAGAGGTGAGGGGGGCGGTTGCGGCCGAGGCGGAGGTGGCGGCGGTCGAGGTAGTTGCTGTGGTAGCGGAAGTCACGGTGGATGGATCAGTTGCCGCGGATGTGTCTGTATGTTCCGAAGTCTCCGTGGTGGTCGTCCCTGTAGCTGTCGATTCCGTACTGGCTTCCGCACTAGTACCGGCCGCCGAGGTAGTAGCCTCGGACGACGACGGCTTGCTGCCCCTTCCCTCGGAGCGCGTAACGGCCATGCTGTCAGCTGATTTTCTTCAAATAATTTGTCTTCTTAATTCGTTATAGTACTATTTTTATTCGAAGTCTTCAGGTAATTATTCCCCACAATATCCGGCTCGAAGGACCATTAAATGTGCCCTATAGGCTCATTTGTATGCTGGGTTGGTGGGGAATAAAACCACTGAGATCTTCTTTCTTGTATATTTGGAGTTTTTCTTCCTATGTAGCTGGCCGCCGACTGTGTCGAACGACGGAAATGGCCCGTCTTTTATACGCCCTTGGTTAGGTCGACAAATACGGTACATGAGACGGGGGAATGTAACGACCAATCAGAGCGCGGCGCGAGAGAGCAAGGCATGATGCTATGTTATTTATTACCCTGCTGAGTCGCGTAACAATTGTGTTGTTTTATTTATTAAAGTCATATATTTCTAAAGCTATACATTTCTAAATTAAAGTTGTAAATTCAATACATAACTTAAGACTAATTTTACCATAAAATTATAACATAAAACTTTTAACAATACTGATAATTCACTAAACTATAATATCAAACGCTTATGACTATTTATGCATTGTTTTATCAGTGTCTATATTGCACTATTTTCACTTGTCCTGCACAAATTTTTTACTTTTACCACTGGTTCGGAAAAAACCTCTGTCCTTGGAAGAACTAGCAAGAAACCCAGCATGATTTTTTTTAGTAAAATTTTACAGTAAAAAACACAAGTTGTACAATTATTACAAAAAAAAACATAAAAACATAAACACTCACGCCTGTCACCCAGAGGGGTAGGCAGAGACTATGGACTTCCATTTGGCACGATCCTGACACACCTCTCTCGCCTCCTCCACATCCATATGCCTACGCATACACGCTCGTCGGTTAAGGGTACTCTTAATTTGGCCCATTTTCAATATACCGCCAATTTGGTCGATAAATTTTCGCCTAGGGCGACTCTGTCGTTCACCTCAGCCACATAAATTTGCTTTGTACTCTTTCCTCATTCATTCTTTCTACATGACCAAACCACCGAAGCATTCCTTTCTTAATCCTGGTCACAACAGCACCTTGAAGACCATACTCTTCTCTTATCACACAATTTCTCACTCTGTCATTTAAATTCAGCCCTAACATACTCCTTAATGACCGCATTTCTACAGCATTTATTCTACTCTCGTGCTTCTTCTGCCACACCTAACTTTCTCTACCATACATTAAAGTAGGGACCAACACAGCATTGTGAATTGCCAAACGTGCCTTTTGGGACACATTCTAACTTTCCACAATAGAGTGTAAAGCCCCATTTACTCTATTTCCTGGGTTCACTCGTCGTTCTATATCCTTATCATACCTACCATCCCTGCTAAATACACATCCCAAATACACAAACTCATCTACTTGCTCGACCAATTCCCCTTCTATTCTTATTTGACATATCGTTTTACTTTCTTCTCTTTCAAAAACCATAACTTTCGTCTTACTTGCGTTCATTTTATTCCCCTTTCATTAATTACCTGTTCGTTAATGTAACCATCATTTGCAACTCGGCCGCCGACGACGCAAATATGACTTGATCATCGGCGTACAAAAGGCATTTGACGGTTAACTCAACCATTCTTAACCCGCATTCTTCAACTTTCAAATTTTCCAAACAACTGTCCATAAATACGTTGAACAGCCACGGGGAAGCCATACAGCCCTGTCTGACACCTTTATGGATGCCAAACCAGTCCGAGTAGGCCCCGTTGATCCTGACACAAGCACTGGAGTCCCTATATAGAGACTTCAATGCCTGTATCAACCCAGCGCTCAACCCAAATGAGTTCAGTGTTTGCCATAACACATTCCTGTCCACTCTGTCATAAGCCTTTTCCAAGTCCCGAACGCACAAAAAACCTTTTGGTTTTTGACCAAAAACTTCTCCGCGATCATGCGCATGGAAAAGATCTGATCCGTACATCCCATTCCCTTTCCAAATCCCGCTTGCACATCCCAAATTTTTCCATCAGTATCTTTCATAACTCTTTCAATTAGCACAATGCTAACAAGGCTGATACCACGGTAGTTTTTACAGTCCTGCTGCGATCCTTTTCCCTTATATATTGGGACTATCACGGCTTTGCACCAGTTTCCCGGTACCCGCTTAAGTTCCCAACACAAATTAAACAAGGTGTACAGCAGGTCTGCCACCACTCCCTCTCCAGCCCTCAGCATTTCGATCAGCAGGTAAGGCAGCCGGATATGATAGTGATACTCTATCATATCCGGCTGCCTTACCTGCTGTCATACTTTTCATTGCTTTCATTATTTCATCTATACCTATCTCTCTATCTTTTTCTTCTTCTTTCGGAATTACTAGTTCATTTAATTCAAACGTCTCATCACTCATAAACACGCTTTCAAAGTATTACTTCCATTTCCTTAAACTCGAAACTTTGTAATTCAGAATACAGCCATTCTGGTCTCGTATAGCATTCATTCTAGGCTGTTTTGAATGTCCCCTGGCAGTTCTTACGAGTTTCCAGAACATTTTAATATTTGCCTGGAAGTTATCCGATATTCTTCTATCATTCTTATCAGTTCTTTCTTGCTTTTTCCTTTCAACTACTTCTTTTACTCTCTTATTTAGATGTCTAAAGACTGCCTTTTTTCTTTCAATATCATCATTCATACCGCTAGAATGACTAGCCTTGGTTGCTAGTAAATCTAGCCATGCTCTCTTCTTTGCTTCAACTTCCATCCGTACCTCATCATCCCACCATAAAGTGTTATTTTTCCTTTCATTCGTTCTCTTAGTTACACCACATACTTCGGTAGCTGCATCCACCAAAACTTTCTTGACATTATACCACACAGTCTCCAAGTCTAAATCATTCATACACAATTTATCCATACCACTTATATTTTCTCTCTGTCTACATTTGAACTTCTCTTTCACACCTTCATCTTGTAACCTCTCTGTTCTTATACGCTGTAACGCAGTGGTAGACACAGATGTCCGATGCCGCCAACGTGTGTATAGACCATTAATTCGGCATAAGACCAAGTAATGATCCGTTCCTACGTTGGACCCCCGGTAAACCCTTGTATCTACCACTGCGCTTCTCATTCTTTCATCCACAATTATTAAATCTATCATGCTTCTATCACCACCTCTTTCTTATCAATTCTTATTTATTTATTATATCTTAATTATTACAAAACTTATTTAAGAAATAGTTTGGAAGCGATCGCCTCATTCCCAAAGGTTATTATCACTCATGTACTTATTCATTTATATGTTAAACCCTGACTACACAATCTTTGTTTAATAAAAAAATTAACATGGTAATGGAGGGATCATGTAGAGGCGGTGTAAAATATTCCCTACGGCCTTTTGTGGATGTCGTGGGATACGATAGAGGGAAACTAAACCAGGAGTTGGGCAGCAGCATCATCCCGATAACAACTCAAAATAATAAATAAGCTGCAGTTGCCAACCCACCTGGCAAGCGTGGCTTCTACGGCAAATATCCCCCCAAAGTCTTAATAATGATGATGATGATTGATGAATAAGAGAGACCGTGTATATTTTCTGGGACTTTGTTGTAAAAGCGTGTTTTCAGTCAATACCTCATGAATAAATTACTGACTCTGTGGAGCCAGGTACCACTAGCTTGTGTTTTCACTTTTTTTATTAAAGCTATTTTTTTTGTAAGCATATCATAAAAATTCGTAAATATACTGAGAGGCCAAAGTTAATAAATTTATTTGTTAATTTTTTTTAAATCTCCTTCGGTTATAGGTTATAAATGGCTCTAATGACTTGGACATCTGCTGTAAAACAAAAATAGTTTCTAAATCTGGCGCATCTCCCCATAGCAAATTCCCAAATTACATTATGCTATGGAAATTAATGAAATAAGCTAATGTAGCTTTTTCAACACTAGTAAAGACTTCTAATATTTTTTATAACATAATCAGCAGAGCTTTGTTTGCTTGCTAGTTTAGATATACGTAGGCGCCAGTGAAGTAAGAGGAGTTGTATTGCACGCCTCACAACGCGCGAGCGTGTGGGAGTGCTCTACTCTCGATATGGCGCTATGTGACGATTTTGCAATATAAAATTGTTTGTATGTCTCAATTTAGACACTCAATCAATAAAAAGGGATGTTTTGAAAACTAGATATATTAAATTATAAAGTTAGCGTATTGTTTTATTCATTTGTTTAGTTATATTTAGAAAAAATGTAGTTAAAAATTATTAGTACGGCTGCCAGTTAGTCTGTGCACTTGTTTGTCTTCACATTTCAGAAAAATATACGCAACGAAATAAAATAAATCTTTCTGAATTGAAGTATAAATGGAAACTTATTTACACTCAGGATGATTCCTATTGCTGGTTGTTATCAGACTCACAGACGTTTAAAAGATATTTATTTTTTTCACCAAAATTTCATTTAATTTTGATGAAAAAAATAAAACGCTCATGAGTCGTGCACTTTTGGATTTTCCAAACTATATGAATATTCAGACGAACTTTTACGTACAAAAGGATCCCTAACTCCCGGTAAAGAGAGGTTAAGCCGGTATGACCGGTATTGCCGATTGTAACTAAAATCGCTTTATGTTTTACCGCGGGGTAGTAATAAAAATGAAGTGAAAAACACATTAAATTTCCTCATTTGTATATGTTTGTTACTGTTTATTACAAAATTAATATAACATACATACCGTAGAGTCGGGTTACATTGACCCTAGGGCATTACTTTGGCCCAAATCGAGAAAATGATTTAACTGCCCGCTGTGTCACGAACACACAATCGAACTTCGTAGTTCCTTTAGTAACTAATAGATGGCGATATAGACGCGTACTTGCGGAACTGTTTTACCGACTCGGTGCACGTCGCTACATGTTCGCGCTGTTTAAACTTTTGACAGTAAAACCGTATTTTCTGCTGCAAACTTTGGTGTCTGAAGCTGTATTTTGGTAAGTTTTCAAATTGGATTGTTATTTATTTTCTTAGGCATGTATGTAGGAGTATGGAAATTGTTTTTAAAGACGATTTATTTATGTGATGGGATTTAATGACAGATTTAGAAAATCGGTATACATTGACCACCTTTTCGGGTAACTTTGGACCTGCAGGGCTAAAGTAACCCTGCAATGTTATTAGTGGAGAACTTTACATTTTTGATCAATTTGTTACAGAATTAAAACACAGAGCGATATTCCTGATGCCATCCGTGTACAGACGAAAGCCTGGCAGTCGTCGATATGTCGACTACACCCAGGCAGATTTAAAAATGTCTGGATGCAATCCAATCCAAAGTGCTCACAAAGAGCGGCTGCAGAGTTATTTAATATTCCTCGCAGCACTTTGAAAACAAATTAACCCGAAACACCCTAACAAACCAGGTAAACCTACAATTTTACTGAAGAGGAAGAAAAGGCGTTTGAAGCTCACATAACTGCGCTTTCGGAATATGGGTTTCCGCTGACAGCATTCGACCTAAAATGATAATCAAAAATTACCTTGAATCCCAGGAAGAGTTGTAAAAATTTTAAGAACAACATTCCTGGTAAAGACTGGTTGGCTTCTTTTCTTTCGACATCAATCTCTTTCACGGCGACTTGCTAACAATATCAAAAGAGTCCGAGCTCAAGTGTCGGAAGATGTCATTTCAATTTTATAGAAAACATCGACAAAGAACTAGAAAGCGTTCCACCGAAAACATATTCAACTACGATGAAAGCAACCTTTGTGATGACCCAGGAAAAAGACTATATTATGCAGAAGAGGAACAAAATATCCGGAAACAATAGTAAACGCTACAAAAGTTAATTTTACTGTCATGTTCTGTGGCAACGCCGCTGAAACAGTTCCACCGTTCATCGTTTATAAGTCGGATCATCTCTGGTCGACTTGGACTGAAAATGGTCCCAGGCGCTCGATATAATAGGACAAAGAGCGGATGGATGGACAGCGCAACTTTTGAAGACTGGTTTCTCAATCATCTTATGCCAGTTCTTAAGAAGAAAATGGTAGAAAAGTAGTGATTGGAACAACCTTGCTTCACACATTAATAAAACAGTTTTGAACGAGTGTGAGAAGCACAATGTTAGTTTTATTTGTTTGCCACCCAACGCTACACATATACTTCAGCCACTAGACGTCGCATATTTTCGACCTTTGAAGTGCAAGTGGCGGCAAGTATTGCTTCAATGGAAGAACAGTCAACTGGGTGGAAACTGTCGACTACACCTAAGGATCAGTTTCCACGACTATTAAAAACGGCTTTGGATTCTTTGACCGAGACCAAGGCGAATTTGATTGCTGGTTTCAGAAAGACAGGCATATACCCCATTGACAAAGAGGAGCCTTTAGCTAGATTACCCAAACAAGATCGAATAATAAACGCAGGTCTTATAGGGAACTCTTTTATGCATACATTGGTGCAGTACCGAGCTGAGGCGTGCCCAGAACAGAAAACAATTAGGAAAAAGAAACTTAATGTGCCACCTGGAAAATCAATCTGTGCCACTGACCTTGCAGAAGCAGGTCCATCGGGTTTACAGCAGGCTAAAACTATAAAGGAAAAGAAAAGGGCAACAAAACGAAGACAACGTAACGTCTCTTCATCTTCAAGCTGCAGTGACAGGACCATCAGTCTAGCTTCTTCCACTGAAGACCACATAATGCCTTATGACTCTGAGGATGATGTTCTTCTGGCCAACTATGTGAGTCAGATTAGTGATACTGATGCACCTACATTTCGACATTCGCCTGATCTTCAGCAGGAGAGTGAAGTAGAAGAGGAGTGTGGCTCTCCTGTTCTTCAAGTAACAGATGTAGAGCAACAGCTGTTTGATGTTTTAAGACTTCACTCCTTCAATCTATTGAGGGTATACAGATCGTTGAAGAAAAATGTAGTGAAAGAGAAAATGCAGGTAGTTGTTGAAGATTGTCAAGACAAAAACTTGCGGGTCTCGCCCGCGTCAAATCAAAAAGTTACCGCAGGATACATTAGAGCCACCAGGTTTTCGAGGAGGTTCACTTGATCTAGATGTTGTTGTAGGCGACCATGTTCTAGTAACATCGAACTCACGCAAATACCCAGGTAAAGTCTTAGCAGTTTCGAGGTAGGAGCCTTTATAATGTGCATGAAAAAGGTAAGACGTACTGGCGGTGGCCCACGATAAAAGATGAACAACTTTATGGTTGGGACCACATATTGTGTAAGATTGGACCTCCAAAATTGGAGAAAAGGGTTGTTTCTCGGTTCCGGAAATGAACGTGTAATAAGAACTAAGAGAGAAACTAAGAGAAGAAAATTAGATTTCATATGCTACTGGTAAACGTTGATTCTCATTTAAATAAGACTGAAATTATAATTTAATTAGACTGAGAAGTAAAATATACGTTTGCAAATGTTACCTAATTAATCTAAGATAATATTATTGTTGTATTTCTGTAAGTTTGCTACTGAGTTGAGATATTGTTGAGAAATTTACTTACTGTAAATCTTTTGAAATATATAATATTGATTTTACATCGTGTTTAATTTATTTCGAACTTTTATCTTACTATAAATCTCTTGGATATATTCAATCTTTCCGCCCTGGATGGTTTCTTTGGCCAATAATAGCTGCAAGTGCGATTTTTCAGCGATAAAGTTCATGGGGTTAAATTAACCCTTCCTAAGAACAACTTTGGCCCAAACTTTAACTTAAAAAAAGTTACTGTTAGGTATCATATTTCTAAAATACACTTCATATCTTGTTGAGTACATCCTCAAGCTTCTTTATAGCATATAAGAATACTAAAAGGACAATACCAATACAAACCACAGATCAAATTCGTAAAATAACTGAAAAAAAACAGCTAAAGTAACCTGCCTTTTACGGTACCTTAAAATATTATTATTTTTAAATTTCCAAGTGTTTTAGATTTATTAATAATTATTTTTGTATAATAATATTCTGTGTCAGAACATCCCACTTTTGGCACAATTTAATATTATTATGTAAATGTAATTTATCACTAGATGTTCCCCGCGACTTAGTCCGCGTGGAATTTATTACGATTGGATTTTTCGATACTTTTACACTTGTAACATTGGTTATCTGCTAGTCCCGTCAAAATCGGTCCAGCCGTTTCGAAGATTAGCCGGCACAAACAGAGAGACAAACAGACAGACAAAAATAAAAAAAATTTTTTTTTTATAAGCACCGTATATACTTTCAAATGCATTAAGTAAAAAGCTGTTATTTTGAAATTACAAACATACACTTCAGTTTTATTTACCTAATTTTTTAGTAACCTAAAACAAACTACATATTTGTATATTATTATTATTTGTATTTGTATAGAAGATAACCATTATCGTCATCTGCACGTAAAAATCCACTGCTGGAAATGTGCCTTTCCCGTTGTGTGCCTTGCTCGCCACGCATGGTAGGCGAATCGGCGATTGCAGTGCACGTGTCACGCACCTTCCACACTGGACCCCGTCGCCGCGCCGGTCTGGGTATTTTACGTCTAGCGTAAATGAGACGGTTATAGTAGCGCCATCTATCGGAAGGCAGAGATCATATTGCACCTCCCATAGTCGGCTCTTACGGCACCCAAGGGATGAATAGGGTAGTGGATTCTTTTACGTCGCCACTACACGGCAATAATTTCTTTTGTGTTTTGAATTTCTCCAGAAACATGTGATCTTATAGAATTTTAAAGATACTAGTGGTCGCCTAGCGATCGAAATTCGAGCGTAATACATAAAATTTTTAGGTTTGTATATTACTGAAGCAGTATTTCTCTTTCAACTGCTTATTAATATATAAAACACAGATTTCTAATAAAAAGTGTATAAAATAAACGCTTTTTTGCGTAAATATAATATATCATATGCTTGTACTTACGTTGACATTGGCAGTATGAATGTAAACGTATGTTAGATTTTATTTACTGTATCTATAGCACATTTTATATTTAAATTTTAGAGTTCTGTACTCCTTTTCCACATAACATTATACTATACCAAATCCCGCACTCCTCCGGGCGCGCAATATGTTTTGAACATTGGTACGAATGTTTTTCTTCATGTATTAATATACAGATATCTGATATATATTGCGTATTTAAATAAAAGGTTTCAGTTCGAAGTTTTAATTTGCATGAATAAGCGAAATGAATATCAATATATAAAAGGAGAAAAAATACTAACCTTTTAAGAGATGCGATGAGTTTTCTAAAAAGTATTAACTTTTTTAAAGCAGTTTTAAATAGTATTTTTATTTCGTATCAGAGTTAGAGTAAGTATTTTAAGTAAAACTTTTAAAAGCTGTTTTAAAACGCTGTCAATCAAACGTATTTTTTATTTTATTTTTGAACTCTAAATACGTATTGCATGAAATTTTAGTGTATCTTTTAACTTTTTATATCTATTTGTTCAACGACACATGAATGACTTTAATGTTTTTTCGTGTTTTTTTTCGTAAAAATTCGAATTTCTTCAAGAGTGGAACATTTGTGGAAAACCACAAATTATTGATTTTCTTGCCTTTTGTTGTGTTCTATGTTGGTCTAGAACTTATAAGGCCCATATTCATGTGGAAAATATAACAAAAAAAAATTCGCCAACTGTGTTACTTATATAGCATGCGTGTCATATGCAAAGGCGATTAATTGTATATTAGTTATTTATTGACTAAACGTGATACGAATAATTCGCTTCTCTTTGGACTCTGCTTACCCCCGCGGGGATTACAGGTTTGACGCTATGTATGTATACTGTGATTGTCCTTGTGTCTTTGATATAGCATCCTAACCTTTGTCGCTTAATTAGATCGCTTAATTAGAGACGTGAAAATTTATTAGCTAAAATCCGAAAAAAAACTGTGGAAAGAAAAATGATCAAAGTCAAAATTATAAAAATGTGTGTTATCGCCTAATTGTAGAAAAACGATTTGAAAATGCCATACCAAAATTTCACAGACTGGTTATGGGGACAGCATTTTAACAGTGTGGGAGTACCAGCCCTGCGTTAACCCACCTATTTTTCACAGGGTGCTAAGGAGATGCGACTCTTTCAAAGCATGCAGTGCATACTTGGAAAGGCTTATGTCTAACAGAGGACTAAAAAAGAGACAGAAGGAGTTAAACTTGTATTCCTCAATAATTAATGTTATCATCACCATAATCATTATAGCCCGTCAAAGTTCACTGGTGAACTTAGGCCCTGAGCATAGCGATATTTGCCATGATTGCCACGCTTGGCAGGCGGGTTGGCAACCGTACGTTTTTTTATTATTTAGAGCTGTTATAAGGAATAGGCTGCTTCCCAACAACTGTTTTAGTTTCCTCGAATACCTTTTACGAATTCCACGGGATGATATGGGGCTTATCTTACACCGCCACTACACGGTTTTGGTATACGTTATTAGACGAAGGAATTTATGTAAAATCCTTTGAAAAATTTTTTGCATAGTGACATAACGCAAAAAGTAAGTATAAACTGCATTTAAATAAACGTTTATATATAATGTTCAAGTAAATATATTGACGTAAACTCGTTCCCGGGGGAGTCTGGCAATCAGTGCGCGCACTCGCGGCTCGTTCGAAACCCATTAAGGATAAATTAAAGCAGATCACAATCCTCGTAAGCAAATTTAAGAGCGGTATCACCTGTCTAAAGCGGGCATTGCATAAATAAAGAGTTTTCATAAATTAAACCGCTAAAAGAATTTTTTTAGACATATAATGGAATGGATTTTTCAATGTCATCATTTATCATTACAGTCCATCACAAGTTCACTGCTGAAAAATAGTTAATCAAAGAGTGATGTATTCGCTATTAATTTATTTTATTTATACTCTTTATTGCACACAAAATACTACACAACACAACAAACTTAAATTTATAAATATATGTACAATTAGGTGGCCTTATCGGTAAACAGCGATCTCTTCCAGGCAAACCTTAGTGAAGGAGATAATTTTCATTTAAATAATATATAGAAGTGTGCATAAATAGTAGATAAATAAGTATATATTAATAGTGCAAGGTATGTATAGTATATGAGACAATGCAATAATCAAATACATAATATTATATATATATACACATAAACACACATATACATATACACATACACACATACATATACACATATACTTATATGTAAGAATACATACATATTTATAAGTATTTTTGTAATACATTATAACTATATATCATATACAGAAACCTTATCAAGAAAAGTAGATATGACAATAAAATATATTAAGTAGAACACATATTTAAATAATAGTCTTTAACCATATTTTGAAAGACTCAATGCTTTGGGCTTTCTTAATTGTTAAAGGAAGCGAGTTCCATAATTTGATTGCTTTGACACAAAAGGAGGAATGAAAAAAAATTGAGTTGTGAGCAGGCATTCGCAATATAAGTTTATCAGCTAATCTGGAATGATCTTTATCTGCGCCCATGAACTCAAATTTTTCTTTAAGATAACTGGTGTTTTAGGATCGAATAGTACACAGTACAGTAGAGATAGAATATGAGTATTCCGACGAAGTCTGATAGGGAGCCACTTGAGCTTAATACGGTACTCGGAAACATGATCATATTTGCGAAGGCCAAATATGAACCTAATAGCGAAATTCTGAAGACGCTCAAGTTTATTTAATTGATCCTCAGTAAGATTGGAGTAGCATGCATCAGCATAATCAAGGGTAGGGAGTAACAAGGACTGTGCCAGTAAAATTCTAGTAGGAATGGGAAGCGAGTTACGCAAACGTCGTAAATAAGATGCTGCCGCAAACATCTTTCCACTGGACTCCTTAATATGCAGGGACCAAGAAAGATTCTGATCAATATATAATCCTAGGTCTTTTACAGATTTAATATTAAATACCGCATCCTTTTCAGTCCAGGATCTTGAAACGTCTTCTAGTGAAGAGTTTCGGGGATATAACGTCATACTGTCTTACACCTCTGTACAGTTGGACAAGTCAAATAATGGAATATGCATAGTAAAGTGTGCAGTTGGGTATTTTAAAACAAATTTCACAATTGAATCCGCATAATATAAGTGCAAGTGGTTAACATAATATAACTATAGTATTGATTGGTTCTGGCAACTTCTAAGTAACTCCACTGGCCAGGCTCAGTGGCCGGGAAATAAGAAATTTGCTAAGGCAAATGTTGAAAAAGTTGTTTTATTATTCAAATATGTAACACTAACGATTGGATAATCACAACTGCTATAAGACTTATAAAAATATAATTTTTATTTAACAACGATTATGTCTCGTAATTATATGTACGCTAATAAATTTACTGCTTTTAATGATAGAACGCTTGACTTAGTTTTATTAGTACTAAGATTGTACATCGACTAAACAAAGAGTGCCAGAAGAGAACCATCGTAGATCTAGTTTCATTCTTCTTAAACAAGTTTGTATTTAGAAGCAATTTGCGTTTTAGTTCATTAATTTATTTGTTGTAATCATGTTTCAGAGCGTTTCTGTGACGCGTATTTGATAAAGACTGTGTTTTATTAAAATTATTTCTTAATTACTTAGGAGTCAGATGTAGTAAAGAAATTGTAAGTGTGCAGTATTTAATGGATAATCTAAACGAAATAATTTGAGGGTAGATCAGGTTCTTGACCTGAAATTTAATAGTTTGCCTGTAGCATCAATACTAAAGTAACGGTGCAAATGAGCACATAATTTATATTTGAGATATAGAGATGAAAGCCTGTAGCCTGTTATGATATTAATTTTGTTTGCAATTTCTTATTTTGTGTAACTACTATAACTTTTTCTTTATTATTTTTACTTTATTATTTTTATTATTTTTCTTTATTATTATCCTTTTTTACTTATTTTTTTACTCCCGATGTTTTAAGCACTTTGTAGCACCCATGGACACGGATGAGAGCTAATTGGTAATTACTGTTGAAGGCTTGAAGGGTTGTTGAGTACTTGATAAGCATTGAAAATATTTACTCAAGGAATAAAAGAGTTTGTATATTTTATTTTGCTTGTCCATCTCTTTATGCATGGTATATGTTAAAGAAATATTTATTAATAAGTAATATTTTTAATAAAATTCCGTTTATAAGCTTCGTATGAGTATGAGACGCCGTGTGTCATTTATCTTGGCAGCGCCTGCATCCCTAAACGTTGGCTTAATATTCAATTTTTTACCTAATTGTGTTCATATTGTGTTCCCTCGGAGATTAATGGACTAGCCTCGTTCACCCTTATGCTAAAAAATTGCGTCAAAGGGTCTCGGCGTATCATTGTATCGTTAGTATCACAAAACCATCACTCATACGCGGAATAAATTTGTTTTGAACCGAACGTGACGCGCGTGCGCCTTCCTGTTTTGGAATCATTTAATGCGATTTCAGTTTTCCGTTGAAATATTAGTCATCTATAGATAATAATATGATTTTTTTATAGAATAAGGATGACAAACGAGCACACAGTCTTGATGGTAAGTGGATGCTGTGGCCTATAAACCACCCCTGAGGACTAAAATGGAATGCCTCATTTCCAGTAAAAAGGGTCTCCGGTTCTCTATACTCACCATACAAAATTCGCAGCATTAAGCTACTATTTTACGCTGGTATTCTGTGAGAGCGTGGTCCTACCCCAGTCGAGCCGACCCATTCGTACTACAACCATAATATAGCTGCAGTTCTACCACGTACAAAATGATGCCAGGCATATCAGTTTATTTAATTATTTTTAATTTAAACACATTATGCGATAACTATGGTAAATAAAGGATATTTGATAGAGGGATGTGGGATGGCTATATGGTCATTAGACTACATCAGAAATATACTCGGCTTTCTAATCTTTTACCGCCCCTTTGAAAATAAATTATTTTTCAGCGCCCCCAATTTTTTATTCACTCCTAAAACTTAAAAACCACAATTTCATTACTTTAATTAATTTAGTTATGGTGTGCTATATTAGTCGGTTCTGGTGTTTAAACTTACATTCTAAACTAGACATTATTACCAGTGAGAGCAATTAAAACGCAACTTTATATTATTAAGAATATATTTTAATCAAATTAAAAGAAACAATATATTAGGTAGGTCCTTACATATGAAATTAGCGTTTTGTACGGCAGGAATATAAAGTCAATTTTTTTTGTAAAATATATTTAATTAATCAAAGTATGCACCGTTTTTATCTATGCACTTTTGCCATCTCATAGGTAGTTCAATGATCCCTTTACTAAAAAAAAACGATGGGGGTGAGAATCAATAAACTCTTTGAAGGCGGTTTGGACTGCCGCATCGGAGTTGAATTTTTTTCCTTGTAAAAAGTTGTCCGAATTCCGGAAAAAATGGTAATCTGTTGGAGCAAGGTCCGGGGAGCACGGTGGATGTCGCAGACATTCCAATTGTAGCTCATCTAACTTAGTGGTTGTTTGTTGTGCAGTGTGTGGTCTTGCGTTGTCGTGAAGCAGCAGTGGTCTAGAGCGATTGACCAATCTCGGCTGTTTAGCACCTAGTTCTTCCTTCATGGTTTGCAGTTGCTGACAATAGATATCTGCCGTAATCGTTTGGCCAGATTTTAGAAAGCTGTTGTGAACGACACTGGCGCTAGTCCACCAAACACTCACAAGTAACTTTTCTGAGTCAATTTTCGTTTAGGGCAGGATTTGGCTGGGTCTCCAGGGTTCAGCCATTGCGACGAGCGCTTCCGATTATCGTACAATATCCACTTTTCATCACAAGTAATGATTCGATTTAAAATCCCTTTATTTCATTATTGTGTCGGTTGAGCAAAGTAACACAGCAGTCGACGCGTGTTTGCAAGTTCGATTCACTCAATTCATGAGGTACCCATCGTTCAAGTTTTTTTACTTTACCGATTTGCTTCAAGTGGAATAATATAGTTTTATCACTTACGCCAAAGCCTGCAGCTATCTCTGAAGTGCTTTGTGATGGATCCGCTTCCACAATAGCCTTTAATTCTTCATTTTCCACTTTGGTCTCCGGCCGTCCACGGGGTTGGTTCTGAAGGTCGAAATTTCCAGAACGAAAACGTTGAAACCAAAAACTTTTGCGACACCAGCGCCGTACACATCATTAATCCTTCGAGCTGTTTCTGCAGCACTGGTGCCACGGTAGAACTCGTACTCGTACTCTATTTCATGTTTTCCATTGTGCGGTAATAAGCGACGCCAAAGAAAAAAATAATGAGGAAAAAACAAATGAATGACTGTTTTCAAAATTCAAATGTACCAGCTAAATGAATTTATAAATTTGAATTGGGAATTCTTAACCAAAGAGGAGATATTTCAGATCAAAGTGGTCAGTACGACAAAACGCTAATTTCATATGTAAGGACCTAATAGATAGGTAATCAATTTTAGTATTAAAAGTAATCTAATGAGATGGATGAATTTGATGATTTTTAACAAGTTTGTTGATATCAGGTTCGATTTTACTCAAAAACAGTCGTAAGTCGCCGCGTTCGGTAACATGTAAACGATTTCTTTTTTTAGTAAGCAGCGTTGTCACAGCGCTAAATCCACGTTCACACAAATATGACGATGTTAATGCTATCAAAAACAAGTTGAACGATCGAGGTTACAACTGCGGGATTGACTTTTGTAGCCAAAATTCTTGGTAGCCATTTTTGAATATGATTTTCATTTCCTCGTTCGTTGTCAGTTCTATAAGTTCTTCTTACAGTTGGGGTGATACTGCTATGTTGACATTTGATAAAGGATCTAACACCCAGTCTGGTATTTACAATTTCACAATGTCCTGGAATCTTTCAATGAAATCACTGTGGAGATTTTCCAAATGTTGGCAGTAGACAAACAAGTCGTCATTGTTGCAGGATACTGATAAATTGGGAAAATTATGGAACTCACGTCTGCCGATATTCTTTTTGTGTAAGAGCAGCTTGGCTACGAAAGCAGCGACGACATTTTTTGTTTTTATTAAGTTCAAGTCATCGCCTTGAAGTTGGAGATTCATATGATTAAGCAATTTATAAAGGTCTGTCAGGTATGCGATATCATTCTTTGATGGGATGAGGTTGTCGCGCAATTCTGTGTCTTTGTTTTCCAAGAACTCTACGACAGAGTCAAACAGATTGTAAAATCGAATCAGACAATTGCCTTTTGATAGCCAACGCACTTCTGTGTGAAAAATCAATTGGTTGAAACCTTCATCATTAGTAGGTAACACAAAGCTGATTAAATAATCTGTCAGTTAAAGAAATGTTTCGGTTTTTATTGACTGTTCTGATGACATGTTGCAATGATTGAAATAGTCGTTCACTTAATTTTCTAGCAACCAAATGTTGTCGATATACGAGTATAACGCAATGTACAGCAAGCACATCTGGAATTTTGTTTTTTAAGTACGCTTTGAAGCCATTTTTGACACCCCGTCATAGTTAGAGCACTATCTGTAGCAGCTGATATAATATTCATCAAGGGAATTCCTTTTTCATCACAAAACTTTTCCAGTGTTTTAAATATGGTTTCTCCTTTTGTGTTCTAGCAAATAATAGTTCTTGACATATTTTTTCATCTTTAATAAACCTCACGTAAGACGGCAACAATGCTTCATTAGTTGGTAAAGTGGACTCATCCAACTGAATTGAAAATTGACTAGTCTTCAGATGATTGTACAATGACTCTTCAATGTTTTCAGCCATTTCATCAATTCGTCTTTGCACAGAACTATTGCTCAAAGGAATTTTTCGAATTATGTCTGCCGCCGGTTAATAGAGCACAGTAGTTATAACTTATTTTATTGCCGGCAAAATTAACGTTTCTCCGATGGTGTGTGGTTTACTTGTTTGAGCAATTAACAAAGAGATATTGTATGAAGCTCGAAGTCCGACATCGTCTTCCTTAGCAGCCACCGAAAAAAGTTTTGATACACTTGGCTGAGCATTATGCTTCTTTTCCAGGTCTTGAAAATGGGCTACATTTTTGTCCTTCTTATCTGGATGAATTTTATTCAAATGATCTTGAAGTCTTGAAGACTCCATTGCTTCTTTTGAAAATGTTTTTGAACAAAGAAGGCACAAAGGCAAAGATGGATTTGTCGAATTTTCTATGAATCCACATTTAATATATTCTGCACTGTATTGCCGTCTCTTCTTTTTTGCTTCCGATATGGCTTTGTTTTTACAAATATGTAAATAAAGTGTTGAACTTAAATACTACTGGATTGCACCAATAGCGTTATTTAACAAAAACTTGTTACAACTTGATTGCGTACGGCGTACGGGCTATCCTACGAAATCTATGTTAAGTATTTCTAGTTTATATACCATCATACAGGGCAGAAATATAAACTATTTATTCGATATTGAGTAGTAGGTAGGTTTTAATTTTAGTAAATTTTAAAATATAAAGTATCTAAATGAAATTACAAATAAACCATCGCCCCCCTAAACCATGCCAACGCCCCCCATTTTTTTCTGGGCCCCTTAACGCCCCCCTCTATGTCTCCAACGCCCACAAGGGGCGTTATCGCCCACATTGAGAAATACTGGTCTAGATAGAGAGACCAGTATCACTGCGATCTAAAAGATCTATTGTGATCGCTTCTATGGCTATAGTTCACTGCTAAGCCCAACATCCTCAATGAATAGAAGGAGTTGCTTAGCTGTGAGCAATTTCACTTCTTCTGGGCGAAGTGCATAGTTTCCCAGATGAGTGTTACGTTTGCGCATTAAGGGTCCACAATCAGTTAGGATGTGCAGAGGGGTTTTTCCGCTAAGGAACAAAACCGGCACATCCTTGAGTTGCTTAGGCCCAGGGTGGACATGTGCTTTTTAAAACAAGTGTCCAGTCAAGGCTCTTGCCAGAATGCGTAAACAGAACCATTAATAAATTGAATAATTTTTATATAAAATAAATAAAGAACTAACTTAATTTAAACTGACGAGAAATAAAAGTTAATGATAATTTTAATGGCATTCTTTTAAACTTTTAAATAAGATCATTGAACTGTGTGCCTTGTGTTACTAATCATTTTAGTGTCATAATAACTATTCTTATAAATTTTAATTGCTTTTCTAAAAGCTTTCTGTGTTTAAAAAAAGTTAAAATTTAAATTAAATTAAAGTAAGTTGAACTAAAAGGCATAATTATAATCTTACAATACACAACAACCATTGTATTCAATTTTCGAAATTGAGTTTTAACAAAATTTTGTTATTAATTGTACGTCAGCGTTTCCTTAAGTTAACTTTTCGATATCCACGGGTCATCATGGAGTAATAGATCTCACGCAGTTACATGGTAGTAATATCACGTGGTAGAGCCACGCTACAGCTATGTTAAATGGTTGTAGCATGAATGTGTCGGCTCAACCTGGGAAAGACCACGCTTTCACAGAATACCAGCGTAAAGTAGCAGGTGAGTGTGAAGAATCGGAGACCCTTTTTGCTGAAAACGAGGCATTCCATCTTAGCCCTCAGTCGTGACAATACATCTGCATTTTAATTCTTGATCGAGGATAAATTTAGATGTCTATTGTCAACATCATCCTCTTACCATCAGGTGTACCTACTGTATGCTCGTTTGTCACCTCTTTCCTATCAAAAAGTAACATTGTTTGCTATGTTGTTATTTATTACAGAAATCTAAAACTTGTTCCCCTTTAAAAATTTAATGTTCCTTTAATTTGCTATACCCTAGCGAACAAATGGGGACGTGTTCTATCATAATTAAACCATTAGAAATATAAATGTCGGTAATAAAGCTCACGATATAACGCTATGAGAGTTATGAACGCTTTCAGCTCGATATTAAGTCTGAGTAACGCGTGCAATTAAAGTTAGAAGTTCAATTAAATTCTCCAGCGAGATCGCCACCGCAATCAATCAGGCTGCCACTGCGCTCCGCGTCCCAAACTCAGCCGGCCGCTGTGGGACCGACCGTGTTCATAATAAATGAGGCCTCACACGAGAATTTACACTTACGTATGATACGTCTGAATAATAAAACATTCGGTCCTTACTTGTCTAATACCTATTTTTACGATCGAAAATAGTAATATTACTTTATATTAAAAATTCGATGAGAATAACGCGCCAAGGGACGCCCGTCGCCTAACTCTCTAAAAAGCAAAATAGAATTCTATTTAAAATTTATTACGTAAATTTATACCAATTTCTTTCTTGGAAAATAATATAATATAATATATAGAACATAGGCCTCCTCATAGATTGTCTCATAGGGGGATATATGTCATAGTTGCCATGCTTGGCAAGCGGGTTGGCAACCGCAGTTTTTTATTTTAAGTCGTTATTAGGAAGACGCTGATTGGTTGATCTCCTGATTAGTTTCCTTCTGTCGCCTTTTACGACATCCACGGGATGATATGGCGAAGTGGATATTCTCAGCGTGTAGTGGCGGTGTAAGAACAGCCACTATTATACATATTTGTATATTATAAATTATTCTTTTTTTTATTAAATAGACTATACCTCAAGGGTGGTCTCTTATATTGTGACTATTTAGACGAAATCTTATACCATTTAAATGGGTATTTTTTTTACAAAAGGTTTGTATGTACAATATATTTTAATTAAGTTTTTTTAAAACAATGTTTTGAAATCAAGTCGTCAAGAAATCTATTTTCGGACACTTACATGATTTGCGCTGGCTAACTAAACCTGAGGAGATACATCAAAGTAATGTTTAACAACTACAATTCTTTAAATTTTATTTGTTTAATAAGCTGAGAGAAAAGTCCGTGATGGCATATGTTTATCTCCTAAGGTTGACTTACAGTAAATTGCACCCGTGCGAAGCTGGGGTGGGTCGCTAATATAACAAAATATTAAATCTCTTCTTCTTAATCAATTGAGATCATTAGAATCACTTCTTTTAAGATAATAAATACTTTTCTTGTGAAGATGCTCATTTAAGTATTGTTTTTGATTTTTGATTATTGATCTTCAGAGGTGAAACAAAAGTGCATACATTTCTAGATATTTCGAGACAATTGGTGTTCCGCACACATCTTTCACGGGACTCGTCGGCTCTCGCAGGACGGCTGGCAAGCCTACGTGTGACTGAGAAAGAAAAAACAATTTGAATATTATGAATCCCGTGCAGAATGCACAATAATAACGTTTAACTTTTTAGAGGAGTAGCAAGTATAGGAAGAGCTTAGTTGTTCAACTACTATTCCGTCTTAATAATTGATATTTATGTTACTTCAGTAGAGGAAGAATAAGGATGACAAACGAGCACATAGTCCACCTGATGGTAAGTGGATGCTATGTCCCATAGACATTTACATCTATCATCAATTAAGAATCAAAATGAAGATGTGTTGTCACCTCTGAGGACTAAGATGGAAACAGAAATAGAAATATAAACTTTTTTATTTAAAATAGATTATAAATAATACTTATTAAAAGTCACTCTTATATTTAATTTACCTCTGGCTTGGAAAATACCCAGCGGGACATTTTTTAAAAAATCTGAAAAACGATTGACTCTGCAGGCCATCACTGGAACTTCCTACCTTTTTTCGAGCGCTCGAAATTCTTTTTAAATTTTTGTTTTTTTGTTTTTTATTTTTTGAATATTTGAAACAGCTCGACCCATTGACTTGAAAATTTAATCAGCTCGAAGTCTCAATGAACACTTTCGAACGCCCATCTCGATCGGTTGATTCGTTCTAAAGATATCATACGATAAAATTTTATTTTCATACATACATACACACACACACACACACACACACACACACACACACGGCCGGAAGTCCAGCCGGGAATAGTCGGAACGGCTTCCTAGGACCTCAGAACGTGGAGATCTGATGAAAACTCGCATTCTCAAAATCGGAACGAAATCTATTTAACTTCCTAATTTTGAAAATTTTTAATTTTCAAAGCGGGAATTTAAAAAAGAACAGTTTACAATCATATATTATGTTACACAATTAACAACAAAAACGAATTAGAAATAGCTTGATATCGATTACCTCATTCCCAGGGGTTATTATCATCCATAATTTCCATAATATTATAATAACTATAACAAGTTCCTTAACTTATTATTCTATCGAAATCGCTAAACTAAACAAGTCTAGCTGCGTCAACACTAATTATATTTCTAATTATTTTAACAGCGCATACGCTGCAGAACCAAGTCCGCTTGCTAGTTTTAATATATGGGGTTCCATTGAGGACCTCGTTACCAGTGAATGCCTCGTTACCAATAAAAAGGGTCTACGCTTGTCTGCACTCACCATATGAAACACAGCAGCTTTATTCTGTTGTTTCTCGCTGGTATTCTGTGAAAGCGTAGTCCTACACTAATCAAGCCGATCTATTCCTGCTGCAGCCATGAATTGCTGCAGCGTGGCTCTACACGCTCACATTACACGTAAATGTATATGTACCGTCACCCACACAGATGAAAGGTGCAGTTTTGGTGGCGTCAGCCGTTTGATCGGTGCGGCTCTCTGATTCTTACGGATTTACATGCAACAATATAATATCCTCCAGACCGAACTTCGGTCACAGCGGCTAACTCAACGGAGAACAGCAATCTCCGCAGGATAGGATTATAGTTTACGAGTATGTATGCAAACACAGGTGCCCTCTCTATTCTTTCAGTCTCATAGTCCGATGGAACGGCAATCCGACACGACCGGAAAGACATCAGACGCAGGATGCTCCGCCAACTTCCTGATTCCGGGCTGCTAGTGAGAACCCATTCTCTCTATGTAAGGCAGACATCTTACACAGAGAGATTTTTTTTTATATACTGTTTTTGTAAAATATCTAACTGCGCTTAGCGTCAAGACAGCGCGCAGTCCATTCGTGACGCTATTTTCCTGTGCCTTTGCCCCGAATTCTCATATAATTCGCAGTGAATGTTTTTTTATTAATTTATAATAATCATCAGCCTTTTAAGTCTGTTGCACATACACACATAAATACATACAGCCTTTCGAGAATGCGTCAGATGACAAGTATTTTTCAAAAATGTTTTCCAAACTCATTATGCCGCCCATCGCTGGTTTCTAGGATTTATCCCTATGTGAAATACCAACATAACATAAAATTCTTAGTATTCGTAGTAATTCTTAGTATTTTACAATGCGCCGAATTTAAAACTCCGTAAGCAGCGATTGGAATAATCTAAACATTTAATAGCATTAATGAATTAACACGCATGGTTGGCTCAGAATTCGGCAGACGCGGCCCAACGTTGCTGCGTCGAGATACGGAGCTTATAATAAAACAATATTAATTATCAATCGACGCTCCAGTGGCTCCTTTGTTCCACCGCGGACGCCGTCGGCCGGTTTAATAACACTGGAATGCGTACATTAAACCCGCGGAATTTCACGGCACTTTTGTTTAAATAATAAATTGGATTTCTATAAGAGGAATAGGTTCAGAGAATAGCTTGAATTATTATTAAACATTTTTCTAGTTGAATACTTACCTTTGTTATGCGCATAGTTTAAATATCTTAGTGTTATTCTTTAAATACGGTTATAATTGAGTTGAAATACAAAACCCGAGGATTAAACAAGCATACTTTCAAAGTAAAACACCAACAAACCTGTAGACGTATTGATATGAAACGTGTCGATAACTTTATTTTTCGGATTACTGTGTATAATAAATTCGTGTTTCAAACCAACGCCTTCTGTGTATATTTTTGACGCTTGATTCAGCAAATTAAAAAAATGTTATTTATCCAATGTGTTTATTTTTATAAAAACTTTACTCCCACAGTAGGATATTCTCCTGTATCGTGGAGACGGTTTACATACATAAATTACACAAAGACTACTAACTAAGAAACTACTAACTACTAACTAAGGAAACTAAACGATTAGCCACTGTACTACGGCCCATCAAATATAATAATATAATATGTCTATTGATTCTTGATTTTTGATATTGAAATTCCAGCGAAATTTGCGGGTTGGTATGAATACAATTTAATTTACTTCGAGGTTGTTGTCCCTGTGTCTCTAAAATAGCATCTTACCCTTCCAATTTCTTATGCTGGAGTATCTCTACTTGCATCTTTTCTATAGTTTACTTGCAGAATTGTACATATAAGGTACATATAAAGTTTATCATAACGCAATAAAAACTGAGTTCTATACAAATACAAATATATATATATATATATATATATATATATATATATATATATATATATATATATATATATATAAACTTAGTCTTAGTCTTAAAACTTCAACTCTAAAAGGGAAGATATATTATTAATTAAAATTAGATTCCCATTTCTTTTACGCTTGAGGTGACATTAAAGACCCTTATAATAAAATTGAATTAGATCCATTGAAAATGTCTTCAATAATTTCCAATCTTAACTTCAGGAATGTTGAACACATTAAACTTTATTAAGAAATTTCAAATGTGAAAAGAATATAAAAAAATCAATTTGTTTCCCCTCGAGTTGTCAGCTAACAAGGCGGAGTCGAATCAGTTTGTTAATAAATTCAAATTTATTCGTTGATCAGCCGCCCGTCTCGCTCCTAACGCATTTAAAAAGTGATTAGAAGTTAAATTGACACAATATGAACTTTTTGTCCCCGCCGCGAAGCCTAATCAAAAACGAGATTATTCAATTTACACCTAAATATCCATCAAGAACTTGCATTTTTATTGCCACGAAACATTTACCTAGACCTTATTGTTCTTGCTCAAAATTCTAAAATTATTAATAAAAGAAAGGTTTCCTTTTTGCTTCTCTTCCACATAACCTTGGGTGACTGCCCGTCCCGCAGTTGATCTAGACAAGTATTATATTATATGGGGACATTTATGTATTTATTACAAGTGGTGAAATTAAAAATTTTGTACAACCGACTTCAATATAAAAAATAATTTATTGTTGATTTTTAAAAACCGCTCGACTGATTTCGATAAACTTTAAATGGGCCAACTGGGAACTATACCCTTTGAAAAAAAAGAGTTTTCCAAATCGGTTCAGGCGTCTTCGAGTAATCGGTGAACATACATAAAAAAAGATACCGACGAATTTAGAACGTCTTCCTTTTTTGAAGTCGGTTAAAAAAGATTTTAACGCATATTTTCTTATTAAAAAAACTATCACCATTCACCATATTTACTGTTAACAAGAACTCTAGCCTCTATATTTTTCATCAAGAGGCTTGTAAGAGCACTTTCGTTTCTTGTATAAATTATTAAACATATCTACCCAAGCCTTTTACTTCACATAATATAATAAAAGCTTCAGCCAGCCGCGCATACCACGTGAATTTTGCGTTATTTACAGTGAGAATCAAGATTAAATTTACATTGTTGCTTTTATAGCGTAGGTTCAGCAGCGTCTATTATGGTAAGGTATTCATGAAAGCAAATGTTTAGTCCCGGAGGGCGCGAGTGTAATGCAGACCTCTTGGCAGAAATGCGGAATCGGCTGTGTGCGAACTAACTTATGATAATTACTTACCAGTATAATCCGCCCAAAGCAATAAATGCACTAGACTCCAGTCTGCTTGCTCGTTTCATTCCAAGGAATTTTAATTAACTCGCTATTGGTAACCACAATATTTTTATAATGTACTCGTATGGTGGGAGTTATTATAAAATTCACATGGATGAGCTCATAACTGTTTTCAGATAAGATATCGATATTATAAATTGATGATAAGCAATGAAGCACCAGTAATAATAATAATAAATTGATATTTATTTCCTCCCACATATTATGATCAGTACATCACAATAAACTAAGAACCAATTAACTATACAGTATATATATATATATATATATATATTTCATTGTATATATAAATATATTCATTGGCACAATAATTAGCCCTAAAATATATGTTTTTATTTAGCTAAAAAACTTTTTCACAATTTTTTCGATTACCGCTAAGCTTATAGATACTTGAACTCTGGTTCATTTCGTAACAAAAAAAACAAGACTTTATGATTTAATGTCAATGCAATAAGATCGACAGAAGAGTTGAATGCAGTGGCCTAGACATAGTTACAATCAAAGATAAGGTATAAGGCTGCCGATGGCAGTATGCCATCTTATGAATGCAAAGCACACAAACTGGCTACGGAGTGCAGCGTCAAATGCATGGAACAGCGATCGCAAATCCGTCTATTAAGCGTGTAATTATTATACGTGGTAGTGCCACGCTGCAGCTATATTATGGTTGCTGCACGAATGGATCGGCTCGACCGGGGTAGGACCACGCTCTCACAGAATACCAGCGTAAAATAGCAGCTTAATGCTGCTGTGTTTCGTTTGATGAGTGTAGAGAACGAGAACCCCGTGTAGTGGCGGGTAAGAATACCCACTACCCCACATCTTCCCGTGGGTGTCGTAAGAGGCGACAAAGGGAAACTGATACAGAAGATGGGCAGCAGCATCTTTCTGATAAAAGCCAAAAAACAATAAAAAACTGCGGTTGCCAACCCGCTTGCCAAGCGTGGCAACTATGGCAATATACCCCCCATGAGCGACGACACAAAGAAACGGCCCCCAGTCCCCGGCGGCCCCGCTATTCCTGGCTACGGTGGCGACCATGGTAACGGCGGGGCAGGGGGTGCTAAGAATCTCCGGTGGAGGTTCGGTTGCCACCTACGACGACTCGACCTGGCAACATATAACGCACGCACCCTGAGGACTAACGAGAAGATCCTGGAGCTGGAAGAAGAGATAGATAAGTTACGCTGGAATATAATAGGACTATCCGAGGTCCGAAGAGAGGGGGAGGACACGGTAATCCTCGAATCCGGCAACTTATTCTATCACCGGGAGGGCGACCATCTGTCCCAAGGAGGTGTCGGATTTATCGTCCACAAGTCTCGTTAACAACGTTGTAAAGATCGGGAGTGTGTCGACGAGGGTTGCGTACCTTATACTCAGAATCACCAAACGGTATTCGCTGAAGGTCATACAGGTTTACGCACCAACCTCGGCACACCCCGATGAGGAGGTGGAGGAAATGTATGAGGATATCTCTAGAGCCATGCATTCCTCCAAAACCCATTATACGGTGTTAATGGGAGACTTCAACGCAAAACTAGGCACAAGTGAGAGCGGTGAGCTGAAAGTAGGTAAATTCGGAATAGGGCAACGGAACCCAAGGGGCCAGCAGCTGGCCGACTTTATGGAGAAAGAGGGACTCTTTATGATGAACTCTTTCTTCCAAAAGCGGCCCCACAGAAAGTGGACCTGCTCGAGCCCCGACGGTTCGACAAAAAATGAGATTGACTACATTATGACGACCAGACGACAACTGTTCAGTGATGTCTCAGTGATCGCGAGGGTGAAAACTGGCAGCGATCACCGAATGGTGAGAGGCACACTGAACCTAAACGTTAAGTTGGAGAGGTCACGTCTAATGAAGTCAACGCTCCGTCCCCCTCGTACTCTAATCCAAAGTCCCGAAAACTTTCAGCTCGAGTTACAAAATCGTTTTCAGTGCCTAGAATTTTGCAATGAAGTGGACGATATGAATGACAAGCTTGTGGAAACTGTCCATGCGGTCGGAGCTAAGTTCTGTAAGACCCGTCGCAGAAGAACACAAAAACTCTCCGATCACACTCTTAATCTCATGGTTGTTAGACGGGAGATGAAGCTGCTGTCTTCAGCAGATTTGACAGCATACAGGCAACTGAACAGACAGATCTCCAAATGCATGCGGCGGGACTTGCGCAACTTCAATACAGCTCGTATTGAAGAAGCGATCGAGCGGAACCAGGGCTCCAAAGTCTTTGCCAGAGATCTTTCTGCCAGAAAGAGCCAACTGTCGAAGCTGAAGACCGACTGTGGCAGCATCGTTTCCGGGACACCTGAGATTTTGAGTGAGATTGAGAGGTTCTATGGGCAGCTGTACACGTCATCGTTGGAGCCACGCGCAAGTGTGAGTAACGATCCAAGAGCAAGTCTTATCCGACACTATTCCGATGATATCCCGGACGTCAGTCTGAGCGAGATTAGAATGGCTCTCCAGCACCTTAAAAACGGCAAGGCCCCAGACGAGGATGGAATTACAGCGGAGCTTCTGAAAGCGGGTGGAAAACCGGTACTTGAAGTCCTTCAGAAGCTCTTTAATTCTGTCCTCCATGGTGGCATTACACCGGAGGCGTGGAGCAGAAGTGCGGTGGTCTTGTTCTTCAAGAAAGGCGACAACGCCTTCTGTGTATATTTTGACGCTTGATTCAGCAAATTAAAAAATGTTATTTATCCAATGTATTTATTTTATAAAACTTTACTCCCACAGTAGGATATTCTCCTGTATCGTGGAGACGGTTTACATACATAAATTACACAAAGACTACTAACTAAGAAACTACTAACTACTAACTAAGGAAACTAAACGATTAGCCACTGTACTACGGCCCATCAAATATAATAATATAATATGTCTATTGATTCTTGATTTTTGATATTGAAATTCCAGCTGATACACAATTTAGCAAACTATTAAATGAGGCACTATTTGCGGGTTGGTATGAATACAATTTAATTTACTTCGAGGTTGTTGTCCCTGTGTCTCTAAAATAGCATTCTATAATTCTTACTTCAATTTCTTATGCTGGAGTATCTCTACTTGCATCTTTTCTATAGTTTACTTGCAGAATTGTACATATAAGGTATATAAAGTTTATCATAACGCAATAAAACTGAGTTCTATACAAATACAAATATATATATATATATATATATATATATATATATATATATATATATATATATATATATATATATATATATATATATTGTTATTTGTAAAACTTCAATCTCTAAAAAAGGAAGATATATTATTAATTAAAATTAGATTCCCATTTCTTTTACTTTGGGTGACATTAAAGACCCTTATAATAAAATTGAATTAGATCCATTGAAAATGTCTTAATTTCAATCTTAACTTCAGGAATGTTGAACACATTAAACTTTATTAAGAAATTTCAAATGTGAAAGAATATAAAAAAATCAATTTGTTTCCCTCGAGTTGTCAGCTAACAAGGCGGAGTCGAATCAGTTTGTTAATAAATTCAAATTTATTCGTTGATCAGCCGCCCGTCTCGCTAACGCATTTAAAAGTGATTAGAAGTTAAATTGACACAATATGAACTTTTGTCCCCGCCATAACCTAATCAAAAACGAGATTATTCAATTTACACCTAAATATCCATCAAGAACTTGCATTTTATTGCCACGAAACATTTACCTAGACCTTATTGTTCTTGCTCAAAATTCTAAAATTATTAATAAAAGAAAGGTTTCCTCTTTGCTTCTCTTCCACCTTGGTGACTGCCCGTCCACAGTTGATCTAGACAAGTATTATATTATAAGGGACATCTATGTATTTATTACAAGTGGTGAAATTAAAATTTTTTACGTCTTCAATATAAAAAATAATTTATTGTTGATTTTAAAACCGTTCGACTGATTTCGATAAACTTTAAATGGGACCAACTGGGACTTTGAAAAAAAAAGAGTTTTCCAAATCGTTTCAGGCGTCTTCAGTAATCGGTGAACATTCATAAAAAAGATACCGACGAATTGAGAACGTCTTCCTTTTTGAAGTCGGTTAAAAAGATTTTAACGCATATTTTCTTATTAAAAAACTATCACCATTCACCATATTTACTGTTGACAAGAACTCTAGCCTCTATATTTTTCATCAAGAGGCTTGTAAGAGCACTTTCGTTTCTTGTATAAATTATTAAACATATCTACCCAAGCCTTTTACTTCATGATATAATAAAAGCTTCAGCCGCGCATACCACGTGAATTTTGCGTTATTTACAGTGAGAATCAAGATTAAATTTACATTGTTGCTTTTATAGCGTAGGTTCAGCAGCGTCTATTGTAGTAAGGTATTCATGAAAGCAAATGTTTAGTCCCGGAGGGCGAGTGTAATGTAGACCTCTTGGCAGAAATGCGGAATCGGCTGTGTGCGAACTAACTTATGATAATTACTTACCAGTATAATCCGCCCAAAGCAATAAATGCACTAGACTCCAGTCTGCTTGCTCGTTTCATTCCAAGGAATTTTAATTAACTCGCTATTGGTAACCACAATGTTTTTATAATGTACTCGTATGGTGGGAGTTATTATAAAATTCACATGGATGAGCTCATAACCGTTTTCAGATAAGATATCGATATTATAAATTGATGATAAGCAATGAAGCACCAGTAATAATAATAATAAATTGATATTTATTTCCTCCCACATATTATGATCAGTACATCACAATAAACTAAGTACCAATGAACTATATATATATATATATATATATATATATATATATATATATATATATATATATATATATATATATATATATATATATATATATATAACTACCATAGTTGTTAACATATAAATATATATAGTACAAGTGCTTCATTGGCACAATAATTAGAGCCCTATAATGTATGTTTTATTTAGCTAAATAACTTTTCACAATTTTTCTAAGCATAGATACTTGAACTCCTGGTTCATTTCGTAACAAAAAACCACGACTTTATGGTTGTACCATGCAATAAGATCGACAGAGTTGAATGCAGTGGCGGGACATAGTTACAGTCAAAGATAAGGTATAAGGCTGCCGATGGCAGTATGCCATTTATGAATGCAGGCACACCAGACTGGCTACAGGTGCAGCGTCAAATGCCTGGAACAGCGATCGCAAATCCGTCTATTAAGCGTGTAATTATTATACGTGGTAGAGCCACACTGCAGCTATATTATGGTTGCTGCACGAATGGATCGGCTCGACCGGGGTAGGACCCTGCTGTTGTGTTTCGTTTGATGAGTGTAGAGAACGAGAGACCCTATTTACTGGAAACGAGGCATTCCATCTTAGTCGTCAGGGATAAATGTAGATGTCTATGAGCCACAGCACCCATTTACCATCAGGTGGAGTGTGTGCTCCTTTGTCACTCTTATTCTATAAAAAAAATTAAACGTGGCGTAGATGACATGCCTTCATACAATTGGAGAGGCCCCGTCCAACAATCCAATGTGTGTGGGTGTCTTCAACAAAAGAGTGAACAGGCGTTTCCTAAGTGTGTGAGCTCTATGTAGCTCGGTTACCGTGTTAGTAATTCCGATAATCTTTGTGTACGCAATCCGAAATGACCGGTTTTATAGCTTACACTGTTTATAAAGAAGATTTATAGTACCGAACTTTAATACTGAAAGAAAACTACATTTAATTGTTTCTTTTTCTCATATCATCTTTTTCTAAAAGTTACGTCCACTCTAGGATTTTCTGCTGTATCGTGGGGGCAGTGCACATACATTAATTTCACAAGGACAAACATCCAGATCCGAAACAATTATTTGTAGGTCATACAAATACTTGTTCCGTGTGGAATTGAACCCGCGGCCGTCAGCACCGTAACTCATTACTAAGCCAGTGCGCTACGGAACCGTCAGTTTGTATTGAAAACGGTTTTCATTACACCTGAAATAATCGGTGAGCACTATTGGGATGATAATTCATTATCACACATGCCAGGAAGATTATTATTTATAACATAACATAAGAGCCGACACAATTTGAATACCGTGCACACAAAATTGTGATTAAGGTAGAATCCTTTTGATTGAATATGTTGGTTGCTTTTTTTCCTGGTTTCTGATGATGTTAGTACTGCTAGCCTTTTGGCTTTTACAGCTTCATCGAAATCAGAGCTAAAAAGGTGGGTGAAGATTATTTATTTTAGTGCAACGTTACTTTCGAACGTTTTTCACCTATGTGAACATTTAATGACAGAGATGAGTTGTCTAATCATCGCGCCGCGCCGCGCCGTCGGAACAAAGGTGGCAGGCACCGGCTCTGACGACTAACTCGTACGTTGGTTGTCCATTGGCATGGATTGTTTCCACTGTTTCATAAATTGCTTAGAGAGCTGTGGTAGCTCAGATGGTTAGCGCTCGCTGTAAGTTTCACAGTACGCGAGCAACCCGGGTTCGATCCCCGCCGACACCAATGAAATTGTTAATTGCAATTTTAAGTGCTGATTTGCCATGTGCTTGGCGGTGAAGGAAAACATCGTGAGGAAAACTACATGTCTGAGAAATAAGAAAAAAAAATATTTCGAAGACATGTGAAGTTCGCCAACACGCATTGGGACAGCGCGGCGGACACTTCCTTGTCCTAGAAACCCTCTCAGAAATGAGAGGAGGCCTGTGCCCAGCAGTGGGACGTATGTATATAGGCTGTAACTTTAACTTTATAAATTGCTTTCGCTATCAAGTTATCTAAAGTAAAGGAAGATTAAGTGAATTGAGAGGTAAAATTTTGTAGGATAATTCGTGGAATGATTTGGTACTTAATTACCTATAGAACTTTGGATATGTTTTTAGTGCAAGCAGCTATTCCAATGAATGCAATCAGTTAAGATTGCACAGGTGTTTCTTGAGTTAAAGAACAGAATCGCCACATCCATATCTAATCGACTGATTACAATCTAGGTGTCTTCACACTTACCCCCAATTGGGGTTGTAATTAAGCACTGGCTTGAATTTATTTTCGTAGAAATAGGCCTTTACATCTTTTGTGAAAATTATAATTTTGAATTATTAAGATAATCACTTTGCGGAAATTCATTAATATAAATATGTGAATAATAATCAGCTAAGATCCGCGTGAAAACTAAAGTAGGTTGTCTTAAATTCAAACTAAATGAAACACAACACCTTAATTCATAGTTAGGTACGAATTAATTTTCACATCTTGAATTAGATTTATTGTTTTCAAATTGTTTTAATAGAGACATTAGTTAAATTTAGTTAACATAAGATATTACAGTAAAATTTTGAAATGCTTGTCCCCTTATTTATCCCTTGGCGATTCGAAGTGACCGCGACGGATGCCTGCCCTGAGGCCGCATATTTCTATGATCGATCCACAGAATGATTTACTTAATTTATAAGCGTATTATCTCAATTAAATTAATATTTTCATGATTATTATGGCGTAGTCGTATATGTTACATATGTTATCATCATCTAGTCTAAAACCTTAGATTATATAGGAAATCATATGATCAACCGATCATATGATTTCCTCTATAATTATGCTATGTAATTCAATTTTTTGGCAACGTAAAAAATGTCTAAGGAGGTGGAAACAGTAACTAGTATAATATCAGGCTGCCGTATCCGTAACCCGTAAGCCTTTGATGACGATATGATCAGTGGCGTAGCTATGTAACCAAGGGCCCCGGGGCAAAAATGAAATTGGGGCCCTATTTAAACTAAACTAAATACTTTAAAGGTGCAAAACTACTTCATCATCAGCTCCTTGTCGCCCACTGCAGGGCATAATAAAGCAAAGCTACTTATTACTAAGCATAATACTTAGTAGTAAGTAGCTTGTGCAAGTGTGCAACTTATATAAAAAATGACGAAATAGATTACAGTTAATAATATAGGCAGACAACATAACAGTGGAAGAGCCACACGCGGCAGCTTTTGCTGTTGCACGGGAGGGCCAGACTACCATCCCAGGAGGAAACCAGCACCCCTGGTATTAGAGAACCCCTGACTGAGCATCCACGCCCAAGCTACACTACTCTTCCTTAGCGCGGGTGCTCAGGCTGCCTCGAGTATCGGGAGGGGGGGGAGAGCAAAATTCCGCTCAAGACTAACACTGCTCGTGGCAAGTAGAGCAATAAGACAAAGGTGACCCCTGCCACGCTATCCGTGAATTTCTGCAACATCAGGGGATTTCATTCGAACGTTAACGAAGTCCACTAGGCACCATCGGAAGACGACGAAGCCAACTTTGCTCTTTGTAACCGAGACACAGGTGTCCTCTCCGGTCGATACTTCTCTCCTATCCGGGATACAAATTAGAACACCTTTGTGCCTCGGGCTGGAGTTTGCGTATACATCAGAGAGGACATCTGTTCTCGACGCCTCGGCAGTCTTTTAGGTCAGCGACGACCATCATCGCGTCTACGGGTGCCTCTATAGGTAATGCCGACACAAACCAACTCATCGACCACGTCCAAATCGCTGCAGAGATCGTGATCCTTGGTGATTTTAACGGCCACTACGCTGAATGGCTTGGTTCTCGTTTAACCGATCATGCGGAAAGATCTGTTTATGACTTTGCCTTGGCATATGGTCCGACACAAATGGTTACTTCGCCTACGCGGATTCTAGATGTGAAGGATCGTGCACTTTCCCTGTTGGACCTTCTGCTGACCTCTCATCCAGACGGATATCAGGTCTCCATCGACGCCCCTCTTAGCTCATTGGACCATTGTCTGATCCGGACTATGGTGCCACTCACACTCCCATCGCGGTTGCGTTCTGCAGATCGCCGTCGTGTTTGGCACTATAGGTCAGCCGATTGTGACAGGATGCGGTCTTTTTTTGCATCCTTCCCTTGAGGATAGGAGCCGTTATGCTTCTCGCCGGATGATCCCAACGTGATTCTGTCGCTGATGTGGTACTTCAGGGAATGGAACTCTTTATTCTATCATCTGTGGTGCCTGGTTTAGTTGCTCCTGGAAAATTGCAATTGACGATTCGAAAATTGCTATAATAGGAGTGCTTCACCAGAGCTGTTAAAAAGAAGTATAATTTCGCCTTCAGGTCAGTACGATACGGTTTACACAGCGCTCGGTAGCACTACTCTCCCTGCACGTCAAGTCGAGTGGGCCTGATGGAGTTCCTCCCATTGTGCTGAAGACGTGTGCTCCCTAGTTGGCATCGGTCGTAACATATCTTTTCTAAAATTCTTTCTCCTCGTAGTCCCGAACTCAAAGAACCGAAAATCGATCGCTCAGACCTATCCAACTTGTTCTCCAAAATATAGGAAACCATTGTGAACTGCCAGCTCATGAGGTTGAGGATCACCAACTACTGAAAAGTGACCACCAGAATGATTTCCGTCGGGGTTGCTCAGCTGGTGATCTTCTGGCTTACCTGACTCATAAATCGGCGGAGGCAGAGAGGGAGACCCTGGCCGTTAGTTTGGACACAGCGAAGGCCTTCGATCGGGTTTGGCACAAAGCGCTTCTTTCGAAGCTCCCTTCCTATGGGCTTCCCGAGAATTTGTGCAACTGGATCAGCAGTTTTCTTGTAGATTGGAGCAACAAAGCCGGATAAGGTCTCGGATTGAGGCGACTAAATCTAATTAAGTTCAATGCCTAGAAGACACAAGTTTGCGCGTTTACCACTAAAAAGAATCCGTTTGTCGTAACTCCTCAATTTAAGAGCACTCCCCTTGTTACCTCAGCCAATATCGGAATCTTCGGCGTTGACATATCGAATAACGTACAATTTCGTGATCACTAAGAAGGGAAGGCTGAATTGGCCTCTAAAAAGCTTGGCGTGCTCAGCAGAGCGGGACAGTATTTTATGCCGGCATACTGCTTGCAACTTTACAAGGGGCAGGTTCAGCATAACGGGGCTCCCTAGTAACAGCTTCTTCCACTTGACCGCATCCAGCGCAGAGCGGCTCGAATCGTCGACGGCCGACGAAGACGAAAGACGAGACGAAGAGATATTGCATCCCTTTGCATTTTCTATCAAATTTACCACGGGGAGTGTTCAGAGGAATTGTTCGGATTAATTCCAGCCACAAAATTAAATTAACGCATTTCACAAATCCACATCATTGGGATGTTTGGCGGTCCACTACTGTCCGATTTACTAGGAGTTTTCATGCTCATACAACTTCTTTGTGGAATCGTTTACCACCGGCGATTTTTCCGGACCGATACGACTTAGGGAGCTTCAAGAAACGAGCTCACTCCTTTTTAAAAAGCCGGCAATGTGCCTGCAATTCTCCTGGTGTTGTATTGGTTAATAGGCGGTGGTCGACACTTGCCATCAGGTGAGCCGCATCCTGGTTTGTCCCCCTATTCTATATAAAAAAGACAATAAAACGAAGTAGACAATAATTATCTTTAACAATGTTATATTTATGTTCTGGAAGTGAGAGTAATTTTTGTGCTTTCAGTTCGAGGCGTTCGCGGTCAGGGGCCAAAAAATTAAAACTCGAAAATTCTTTATACAACTAGGATAGTACATAATTTTTCGAACGTCGTTCTTGGAGGCCGAGAGGCCCCTTTAGCTTGAGGGCCCCGGGGCTCTGCCCCGCCTAGCCCCTGGGCCCCTGGGTAGCTACGCCACTGGATATGATAACAGTTAACACATCATTTAGTTTCTTATGAGTGGTATCTCATGATGATCTTATGAAATTACCAAATGGCTGCAGGTTTCTGATTGAAGATGATTTCATCTTGAGGAAACCTGCATGTCTAAAAATAAAATATTACGAGGACATGTAAAGTCCATCACTCATTGGAGCAGCGTTGCGGATATTTTTCCTGTTCTGTCCCAAAACTCTATCTGCAATGTATAATAGGGCCTGTGCGAAGTAGCAAAACTTGCTTTAGTTTTTTCTAAATATAGTATTTTGCTTAGAATAATAACACCTATTCTAAGGTATTTTGTCAAATATTTTCATTTCATCATTACTATACGTTGTTACGCCCAACACCCGCGGCTATGTCATCGACACAGATAACACCAGTTTTTATATTTGAATAAAAATATTGCACTATATAATTTAAGTAGAATTTTAAAAATTCTTAGATATGTTTACAGGGCTGGCATAACGACGTAAAAAAACGACCTTAATTAATATTTTTGTGTATTTTATACAACTGATTTTATATATATGATCAGAAGGATAAAAATTTTGTACCAGTTTTGGTCTAGAAGAGTATGCATAATACTGGTGTGAATCGACCCTTTACAATATAATTGTATATGGATTTGAACTAGTAGAAAAAATATCGCTTAAACTTTTGGCTTGGGTCAAAGAGATATGGAAATCTTATGCTTAATTTTCGACGGACGAGCAGAAGCGGCGCCGATGAGGGAACTCGTTGACAGCGTTAATTAACAAGCAGTAAATTTACAACGTTCCCGCCGACTTGAGCACGCATCAACCGAAAGTGTCAAATGCACTCTCACGACACTCTCCACTTCTCTAGCGCATAGTGCGCGCGTTAAAACTCGGCCCACGACAAGTGGAGAGTCAACAGATTCAGTTTTTTTCGCTCCTCGCCCTTATCCTATTTGTACCGTTCGCTTATTTAACAAGACTCCTTGTTATTGGACTGTTTTTGTAGAACGATATTTTAGTAAATTATATTAATTTTATAAATATACGAGTAACAAGCTACCCGATGAAAAATGACTAGTAGTAAGTTATGTTTTACTAGGTGGTAAAAATTATTTTCTCTAGGACTCTGTCTTGGTGGCTACCATACTCTTACCTATATCTGCCACCAAGCAGTGCATACACTTCTGTGTTTAGTCTGAAGGGTATAGAGTGTAATTCTCAGAGGTGACAACATATGGCCAACATATAGTGGCCCTCTTTATTTAAAATTGATTACAGGTGTGCATGGACTCTAGTATGCAATTGCCTATATATGCTATTCTATTACGTCAGATCAATTTAGAAAAAGTAGCCAAGGAAAGTTGTAAAGAAGATCATATACGATAAATACGTTGTCATACCTGAGAAATAATAATATGTAATGGTCTCACAGCCTGTAATTACACTGGTTTTTCCACGAAAAATAGCAGTGGATGCTCAACTGCTTGATAGCTCCTGGGCAAAAAACCCTACCATCAAGTAACTAATAGTTAATAGTGAATTAAACACGAGGAGCAAACTAATTAATATCTTTTTGTGTATCTGACTGTACCTACGTGTGTAGAGTTCCTATTGATCCTGGTAATTGTAGTTAATAATTAAAATTATAATGTTATTTCGTGAATTATAATCTTTTTATCAAATACAAATATAAAAAAATTGAACGAACGAAACTTTCAAGCAACGAAACTCTAATTGTATTGGTATCCATCTAGAAAACTTGACGTTATATGTTCAAATTTGGTACTATCGACATTTTTTTTACTATTGAGAACTATTTATTTTTGTACGCAGGGAATCTCATGGATATTGAATACGTCGGGTAGCAGAAAAATTATTACGGTCTCCTAAAATCTGAATTAATTCTTTTCTTTTAATGGGCTCGGAGTATTGAAACGCATTCGCACGTAACCGGAGACTACACGGGGATGCCCGCTCCCGTTATCAGGTCCGTTCTCACTATCGAAATGGAAAGCTTTAATGAAGCGGGACTCCTTCATAACGTGGCGCCCAGGAACCATGGAGGTATTACCTCGAGACTCTTCGTACAGGAGGACGGGTCTATGACAATTTTTTTTTGATATTTTTTGTTATTTCAGTAGACTACTATTAAGACTATTTCTATTTAAGTTAATGTTTGTTCTTCTTTTTGTGTTGATTATTTCTAATTATCTGGATCTTTCATTAAATTAATTAAAGGTATATTAATTTATCTATAAATAAATACCCTACCCGTATTTACAATTATACAAGGGAACAGTTATATTTGGAATGCCAAAAACCGCAGGGCAAAATGCTTTCGGGCCTCCATTACCATCAGTTACGAAAATATTATAAACGAAATAAAATTTTCTCACACAATTTCCTAATAGATTTCCTTTGTATGCTAAAAAAATAATCACGTGAATAAGTTACTCATTATTTCGTATTACATTTCTGTTAATGTAGCCATTCCATCATTTTTATTCATATTTAATTTTTTAAATATGTGTAGAAGCATTTGCTTTTGTAATGCAAATCCAACATGGAGATTAAAATTTGTCGAATTTGTAACAATAAACGTAAATATAATTTTAAAAAAGAAAATGAAACGCTTTACAAAGCTTTACTTCGTGAAGCTTTTTTTCTGGTTGCAAGGTTACTACATAGCAGATTAGTAACGGATTTCAAGTCAGTGGCAGATTTTTCCACAAAATGGCAAGACGTGCAGTCACCTTTTCTCTTCGGTAGAAATACAGGGTATCACCTACATAGCAGATTATGCCAGCATCCGTGAAGACATTACCCTGGAACACCAGGGCTACAGAATCATATTGAAACCGCATGACCCTGTTGTACTGAGTATGAAAAATACTTTTCGGAGAGGTAATTACATACTACACGACTGAGTTAAGAGGGTGATCTAAATGGACATATCCACCAACTTTCTGGTCGAGATTCATTCTTAACATAAGCATTCAAAGCTAAGTTGAAGCGGTTAACAGGAAAACTAGCACTAGTATTAAAATAAAAATCTTTAGGTAGCAAAGGGACGAGACACATTTTAAACACTCATTTTATTATATTTTAACAATGGAATATTTCTGACAGAGGATGCAGCAGGGAGGCCATGTTCAGCAGTTGACTTGTGATGGACTGTAATGATGATGATGATGATTTTTAAGGCATTTTTCACTCTAACAGATCATAAATACTTATAAAAATAAAATAAAAGTGGATGAAACCTCTTTTATAGGCACTACCCTTAGAAGTTTCGTCATTATTATATAATATTATATTATATAATATTATTATAATTATAGTAGTATATATATGTAGTAGTATATTACAATTATAGTCATAATAATTATTACATAACTATTAACGGTCACTATCCATTTATTTAAAAATCTTACAAATTAGGGACGGCAGCTTTACCAGTGTATCGGCACTTCATTCACGTACTAACGAAGCCTCGAAGCTCTGCGAGGTAGGCATCCATCAGTAGATTTAAAATATTAATACAGCAAAATTTCGATTTTTCCAATTTTGCAATAATTTATCAACGGAATAAATAAAATAATATATCAATATTGACCTTAAAAACTTCAAAAGTATTTTTCATAAAACTCGTCAATGACTACGTCTGAAGTAGCGTCAAATTTATGAAGAAAATTGCTATTTCCCTAAAGGTTATTATGACTGCAAAGTTTCCGCAAGTTTAGTTAGCTGTGAGTTGCGAGTTACGCGAAGCTAACGTTGTAATAAATTCCCCTTTGTTGCATTTCTAAAGGTAACTTATAAAACTTATTTTGTTTTTAATCGCATTTCGACTCAGTGATTTTATTGCTGTTGTTTAAGTAAAACTAGAGTTATTTCTAACACACAGTATTTGGTAAATAAAAATAAATTATCTTTGCTACTATAGTCTTAAAAATTATTGTACCTATTTCACTTTAAATTTTCACTTCTCATTCACTTAAAATTTAGGCATGAAACACTTGAAAATTATAACATATTCATTTATAGATTTAAAAATTGTTATGGTTAATCTTTTTTAATCTTATTGTAGTTGCTATTATAGTGTAATAAATATATATAGTGTATAAAATTACTTTATATATTGAAAAACTTTTAAATGTTTAAAGAGATCCAATGATATTAAAAATGTTGCAAATCAAAGTGGATTTTGCTAGCGATTTTCCAGCTGTTATAATTTTAATCAGCTCGCGGCGATTATGTAAATGTATCGCAAATAAACGGATTAATCTTCATTCAAATTAGGCTTAGCGTTGACTACCACCTGACAACACCGTTATTTATAGGTTAAGCAGTGCCGAATCTGCGTAGATTTACTCAAACAACTCCGGAATAACAATTATTTCCTTGTAAGTAAGTAATGTTGCTTAATCTGTATTATCCACTACATTAATATGAAATTATCTATGTTTAACAAGACTATTAAGGATTTAAAATTGACAATAATTCTTATAAGTACAATGTTCTCTCAATTATTAAATTATACTTTCTTATCGGTCAGTTCAATGCTGCAATTGCACCCTCTTACAGTACGGTGTACAGACAGGTATGAAAATGTTGCCTCTTTCCCTGCAGTTGTAGAGCGAATTAGTCGTTCCAACCTCAAAGATTTCCACTGGGCTGACACTGGCCGGGTTTTTTTAAAATTGTTTTTAATTAGATAATAGTAAAAATCGATTCGTAAAATGTGTTCTCAACATTTCATAAAAAATAATAAGCCTTCTCATTTGATGTAGACACACGGCAGTGTGTCAGCTAAGATCGGAAAAGAAAAGGGCGACGTACCGGCAGTGTATTTTATTGGCGAAGCCGACAACCTCGAACGTCCTTAGACCAAATTCGGCCTCCTTTTCACTTTTATGTTTTGGTGGTATATAACTATTACATGGTTTCCTTAAGAAAGTCCTGCAAGGCGTTTAAAAAGCAATTTAGTTTCAATTTTATAATTTTCTAAAGTGAAAACTTCTTTAGACACGTTGGGCACTTTTGGGATGGGGAAAAAGCACTCAACTCGCTTGACCGTTACGCTCAGATACATGTATATACAGATGTGTATTTATAAATTTGTTTGTATTATATAGATAATAATCATTCTTTTTCATGTAAAACAGCGTAATAAATAAAAAATATATCACTATATTAATACGTTGATAAAAATAATTTATACTTAAAAATACTTTCTAAAAATATTCCTTAGCAACCCGAAAATAATGTTAGTTCGCAAGTTTGTGAAGCCAAGAAGTTTCCACTTCTGACGTGCAGTCCTACGACTGACAGTTTTGTTTTATCTAGCCATAATATATTATGATCACATTTCTGTCTTAACACAAACCTTGTCCGTATGTAAAAATTTTATTAAGTGGTATTTTACGCAATAATTACATTTGTGTAGATTTACAGAGGTTAAAAAAGTTCAAAAGTACTATAAAGTCACCTTAAACTATTTGTGTTTGAATTATATATATAAGCGAAATACCACTGACTGACTGACTCATCACGATATCTCTAAAATTATACACCCGATTGACTTGAAATTTTGTGTAGTTACTCATTTCGCAATGTAGACGCTCACTAAGAACGGATTTTACGATAGTCCCATAAAAAAATTCTTATATCTACGTTATTATCGTTTATTATCGTGCGTCCAGCGAAGCGAGCGGGTATCAGCTAATAATGAATAAAGTTAATGATAAAGTTACCATATCTTAGGGATTGACTTTGTTGTTTACCAAAATTGAATATTTCATCTTATCTCATACTAATTATTTTAGAAGAGAAATAAGACTTTTAAATATACATTTGTGATTTTCAAACCAAACTGATCGGGGGACAGTAAATACGCAAGTCGTTTAATAGCTAGCGACTTTTCTTTCCTTATCATTTTATCTGTTATGTCCTGACTGAACGGATGTAGTCTTTGATTTGAGTATTAGATAAATGTGTGCTCGTATATTCCTTTTTAGTCTTTAAAAAGTAAAATTTTTACCATTTTGAGTGGACTAAGCTCAAGGTAATAACTAAATTGTCGTCTAAACAGAAACATTTATGAACTAATGTGTATTATGTAGTATGAAATATGTAGCAATTATGTACTATAAAAGTTTAAATTTCATCTCCTATTTTTCCACAATCGGATACAATTGTATAAGATATCGCGTAACATTGTTACAAAAAAGAACATTACAGTTGAATTGAGAAACTCCTTCTTTTTTGAAGTCGACTTAAAAAGTAACGAAGAGACATATTAATGAATTTTAGTTTCACCGTCATTATTCGGTGTGAGCAAGTGACTTTTAGAAAGCCTTTTAAATTGTTGTCAAAAGCATTTGTCTGTAAATGTAATGCTATCCACATTAAAGAATATTAAAAAGGGCGTACAATTTCCAAGTGCTGCTGGTGATAAGAAGGCTGGTTCTTATCTCGCTCAAAGGCATAGCCATTCAGCGAGGAAACGCAGCCAGCGTTCTTGGCACGAAGCCACGGGAAGTAGGACTGTATGATAATTGAAGTTTTTAGTTTAAGTTTTTTTATTATACTTTTTTAATATTGTATATATTTCAATGTCATGTAAATAAATGTATTATAAATTATAAAAAATCCAAATTAAAGAAATTAAATACAAAAACACAACATATCCATAACAATAGTACAAGCAGTTGACTTTGTTAATTTCATAAGTAACGGAAGCAATCATAACTTTATAACAGATATATGCAAAACTTAGTGTAACTCAGATACGGTAAACAAAACAGAAGTGCCCCCTTGAGTGTGCCTTATTGAATCGAATTATTCGAAGCAAACTAATTAATATCCGCTGCTTTGGCCTAACCGCATCCACAGACGGCGGTCTAAGACGGCCCAATTATTCTTGAGGATGGACCAAATAAGTCAGCCTTGGTCATCGCGTTTGACCGCTGTGTCTAATACTGGACGAGGGTCATTCATTTTAATTTATCTGACCACCTTATTAGTGACTGACAAGGATCGTTCTGCCAATGATTTTGTATAAAGACAGATAACCTACTATCAGAGACCACATCTATTTTCTTTTTATCCATCGGCTTAGCTCTGGTTCTTTGTGAAAAACTATCTCTTTATTATCACATCATGTTATCTATAGTAATGTACAACCTTCTTGAAACTGCTATGTAGTTTGGCACCCGTTTAGATCCTTACCCTTTTTTCGGCGAAGTTGACAACCCCCAACGTTGTTTGTACCATTCATGGCTCCCTTATCACATTTATGTTTTCGGTAGGAGATCATAATTTTTGGAAAAAGTTTTATCCTTTTATTAATAAAAATAAATGCCGTTATGCTTCCCTGTTTTCTTATTTTAATGCCGACAAAGTTATTGGTCCGGTTAGTTTTACTAGTACACAGTACTTGGAATTGGAACTAGCTGCACCTGTAACTTTGTCCGAATATCGATAATTTGTAGTTTTCAGATTTTTCCCTTTGTATACTATAGATACGCCTTTATAGATCACATTATCTACACTGATGTTTCAAGTTTCTAAATCACCTAGAAGTGGTTTAGGTTTGTGATGAGTGAAACAGTGAGTGATAAAAACGGTAATTTTCAAACGTTAATAACTCAATAACTATAATAGGTTTATTCATGAAATTTAGGATAATAGGTAATTAAAGGGGCTTTATAGCCACGCTTGGTAAGTGCGCTGCTTCTCATTGCTAATCTGTGCATTTTAAGTTCGGTGTAAAGTTATAATTAAACGTTTAAGTACAATTAAACGCAATTAAAACCGTAAAATTACTTTTAAGTTGTATTCAATGTGTTTTCGCGTAAATAGAAGATATTATTAAAACAAATATTTATTGAATGAACTTGGCAGAATAATTTTCAATTTAATATCAGACACCACAAACTGGAAACTGTTAGAATTAAGAGAAGCCCTTTAGTTGATTGGTTCTCAATCGGCACGGTAATAAGTTCACGAACTTAGTTTGCTATTAAGTTATCCCATGTAGGTAATAGAATATTAAATGCACTTTGAGATGAATTACGGTGAGATAGTTCATTTGATGCTTAATTACTATAATGCCTTCCTTATAGTAGTATTAGCTATTAAAAAAACAGTTAAGTGTAAGCTATACTATTTACTTACCGTTACTGTTACAGCCTATTAAAGTCAACTGATGAACATAAGCCTCCCCCATAGATTGCCTCATAGGGGGGATTTTTGCCATAGTTGGCACGCTTTGCAAGCGGGTTGGCAACCGCAGTTTTTTATTTTGAATTGTTATTAGGAAGACGCTGCAGCCCATCTCCTGATTTGTTTCCCTCTGTCATATCTTAAGACATCCACGGAATGATATGCATTACATCGTAACTATTTACTGAGCTTGCTATAGATACTTGCATAAGGTTTCCGTGCCAAGAATATTAATATTGCAAAAATTTTGACAAATAAATAAAATGATAGAGGTTTGCAGTTGTACGCGTTTTCTAAGTTTTATTTCTTAGACACTTGGCCCTTATCATCAAAATATTGCGATATCTTCATTTAGTATAAAGTTTTTAAAGTTTTAAGAAACAAAGATTTTTATATGGGGTTTTTTCATACGGTCAACTGTACGTCGCTACGTGCTCTCGCGTTACTAACCCAGATAATTTATATATTTTAGCTACAATTGGAGCAACGAATAACATAGTTTACAAAGAAATTTTGTCTTTTTGATGTTTTTTCCTTCGCACATACGAAACTTTGTTAACATATCAAGCAACGCGGACGAAGTCGCGGGTATCAGCTAGTAGTAGTAATACAATAAATACTTATATACATTTGAAATGTTTCTTCATAAAATATCTTTGAATAATTAATATTCTTGAAGATCTTTGAAGAAATAAATTTTTTAGCTTTCCGTTTTCTCCAAAGAACATCGAATTTTAAACTTCATGTTTGTACGGCGCCGTTAATATTACATATAATGATGGATAATATTACATTTATATGTAATTATTACTCTAATATATGGCTTAAATGTAAGTAAAATATTTGAGTTACTGCATATAGTAACAATGCCAAATAAAAGATTTTACAAATTAATTAGCTAAGATTATCTTAACATATTTGTTATAATGTATTTCCGCAATGTTACGCCTGATTCTATGTATTAATTATCATAACTATGCCAAATTTCATTTGTTTAAATGAAAAAAAAAAGTAAAGTAAGTATAAAAGTGTCTGAGAAGAAAGTTTGTGACAGACAGACACACTGACACAAAAAGGTTGTTTAGATCGCAAACTGCTCCTTATTTTAGCCTAGAATACCAAAAGCGATGTCCACGCGGCAAAGCCGCAGGAACAAGCCAGTGAAATATATATACCTATATATATACAAATGAATTATATACTCATAATACTATAACTTCTATTGTTTTTTTTTAATTTTAACCGACTTTAAAAGAAGGAGATTCTAAATTCAATCGTATGTTTTTTTACGCGATATCTTTGCAGATTGTGAACCAATTTTGATGATTCTTGTTTTTATTAAATAGGTTATACTTCAAGGGTGGTCCCATATTTATTTTGTTTGGATGAAAATTCCCCCCCTACGAGTAGCAAATAAATAACTTGTTGTTTAGCAATTTTAAGTCAGTTTTTACTTTTTGTTAAAAGTTATAATTATTAAGTGTATATTGGTGGTGAAAGATGCGATACGTTTGGCGATGTGATCGCCATTCCGCTTGCCAAACGTGGCGATTAAGACAAATTCTACCTTTAACTGGAGAGAAAAAGAAGATATTATATAATATATGAACACACACACATGTAATAAATATAATACATTATAAACTATTTCTATCCATCCTTCCATTACAGCTTATCAAATTCCACTACTGAACATATGCCTCTCTATAGATTGCCTCATAAGGGGATTTTGCCGTAATTGCCACGCTTGGCAGGCGCGTTAGCACCGACAGTTTTTATTTTCTAGTTCTTATTAGGAAGACTGCTGCCCATTTCCTGGTTTGTTTCTCTTCGTCAACTCTTCCGTCTCCCCCGGGACTATATGGGGTAGTGGATATTCTTACACCGCCACTACACAATTATAACTATTTACATATCCCAATTAGACAAAAATGACAAACATATACCCCAAAATGTCACGATAATGACAGATATTAAATATATTACGAGAAATAAATAATATTACGAGAATAAAATATATATATTTATACATTACGATCCTTATATTCGACTTAATATGATTGTGTAAGAAGAGTGAAAACTAAATGTATACATAGCGAACGTCTACTACGCACTAGCTTTTAAAATGTATCGATTTTGAATTGTTAATGGAATTTAAATTGAGTTAGTTACTCTCAGTTTGTCATATAATTTACTTCTGGCAGTGACTGAACTAATAGTTATTTACGAGAAACACCGTAGTTAAAGATTCCCGAGCGTCTGAAAGCGTCAATGTAATGCAATCGAGTGTTATTCGCGAGGAAATTGAACCATAATCATTGACGGCTAAAGCGACTCCGTTCTCCAAATCCTGTGCGATAAAACGCTAAATAAAAACACTTCTATATCGACACGGATTTGCTCCGATATTGAATTTGAAACCTCATTTATGATACTGTTATAGCGTTCGATGAATTTTGTCAAGCATCTTCGATATTAGCTTAATATTTCTCTGCTTTCTCATATTCCACTCGAAGTTCGCAATCAAGGGTGGTACATTATATGTTTTGCGTTCATTACAGATTTTAATTAAAAGAACTGAAGATATTGAAACCAAATTTTGAGAAATTGCAACTGAAATATAAATAAATACTTTCGTTATTTGCAGCGCATTGATACTGTTTGTTTTATTTCAAAAGTATTATATGCTTTAACACCAAAACTACGAATTATATAAATTACAAAATACCAAATTGTATCACTCCAATAATAAAACTATTAAGCACAACGTGCTTAAACAAAGGAATATTTTATCAATAATAATTTATAAGCACCTACATAAAAATATAAATTTAAACAAGTGGTAAAATTAAAAATTTTGTGCTACTGACTTCAACATAAATGAAATGAGAACATTATCAATGGAGTCGAAGTCAATTAAATACGCATTATTAAAGATAACTCAAAATATGCTGGTCAGATCTTGATCAAACTTATATGGGACCTGACGAGAAGCACCAGCTTTCAAAAAAAAAAAACAGTCGAATTGAGAACCTCCTCCATTTATTGAAGTCGTCTGAAAAATGGTCCTTTTCTTTTTTCCTGTTTTTTTTCACTCTGCTGTATTCTCCACTTAGATGGATTTGACTAGCGTAGCGTCAGATGACAAATATTTTTGAGTCTTCCTGTCGCCGATTTAGACGTTAGTTACTTTTGACAGAAATATACTGCCAGCTATCCATAGGCCATAAGACTTTTCTGGTATTCCCTGTTGCCTCTCTAAACCTTCAAATGGTGGTAATAAAGATATCCTTGACTAAGAATCAAAATGTCGATGAGATGTATATTGAACGGCCACTTCATGGCATATCTAGAGCAGAATGATCTTCTCAGTGATCGCTAGTACGGGTTTCGCCAAAATCTATCAACTGGGGACCTTCTAGCGTATGCCACTCACATATTGGGCGAAGCCCTCGAGAATAGTGGTGAAGCACTTGCTTGTGCACTTGATGTCTCGAAGGCCTCTGATAGGGTTTAGCACGCTAGCCTATTGGGCAAGCATTCAGCGTACAGCTTATCCCCAGGCCTGTTGACTGGGTGAAAAGCTTTCTGAGTGAACAATCTCTCCGAGTCGTCATCGATAGCTGCTCGTCTAATCCTATCGTGACAAACGCCGGAGTTCCTCAGGGGTCCGTTCTCTCCGCAACTCTCTTCCTGCTGCATATTAATGATCTTCTCATTGCCGGTATCTATGGGTATGCAGATGACAGCACAGTTGTGGAGAGGTACCAGCCGAATGCTCGGGCCAGACGGGATTAGATCCAGTCCGAAAGAGAAGCTATGGTTGAGTGTGCGAATCTCTCACTACAGGCAGTCTCCGAATGAGGCGATGCCAATCTCGTGATCATTCATCTATCTTCGTAGTCGAAGATAGATGTAGATGTCTATGGGCCACAGCAACTACTTACCATCAGGTGACTGTGTGCTCGTTTGTCATCCTTATCCTATAAAAAAAAAGATCGGGCCATTTGCGCTGCAGTCATGATCGCCGCATCGTGCCCCTGCCTAGGTCTCTGATTGCTACCACCACACAACATGCCGGTGTTAGCGGCGTACTAGGTGGCAGGATTACTTTTCTGCCTAGGAGTTCATGTAAGTAGGTACCACCCACTTACCTATACATACCACCACATAACTTATATTGTACAGTCTTACAGGCTGTGAGGTATTCCATCTTAGTCCTCAGAGGTGACAACGCATCTGTAGCCTTCTTTGTTGGCTGCAGGTTTCCATGGGCTGCAGTAGCCACTTACCATCAGACTATAAGTTATTTTGTCGCTTCAGTTTTATAACAAAAACCAAATATATTTAACATTGCCGCTGATATATTTACAATCTTCATAAATGGCTGCCAATTTGGCTAAATTGTAAACCTCACCATTGATGTGGCATGCAGCCAAGTTGGCATAATCTCCGCTAAATCCTTATATCCCTAAACTTACATTTTAATATGACGTTATCGTTGTGAAATAATGTCGAATGCAAGCGAGCTATTTAAACTAAATAGATTGCCCGCACTTTATAGAAATAGCTACCTACAATATCATTAGGTCAATTATGCTTTATAATAAGCCCGAGATGGGATACGGTGCGTTATAAAAATTAAGACTCATCACAAAATCTTGTACAGTTCGACAATGTGCTTGCGTTTATCTTAAGCGGCAGTCTACTTAAGGTTAGCACACACTTTTAAACTTAAGACATAATTTAATCCATTGTAATATATAAAAAAAGGTGAGGTTAGTAAATAATCCCTACTAATATTATAAATGCGAAAGTGTTTTGTTGGTTTGTCCTTCTTTCAAGGAGCGACGGGGCAACGATTCGACATACTTTTGCACATTTATACCAGTGCGACGTGGACTATTTATTTTCCAGGAAAAAAAGTTTACGGTTCACGATTTCTGAAAGATCTGCAGCTTAATTCAGTAATTATTTCTGTATGCCATCTTAGATCTTGAAATAACTCACTGGCTGTGATTTTCCAAATCGATGTCGTTTTTCGATCTCTACGCAGTCGAGGCCATCGAGTCTCTCTACTAGAAATGGATCGTTGATTTTTAAATAAATAAGTTGTTTGAAATATGATGTTATAAGTTGTCTGTAAACTGTTAGTGATTTGACACAGTATCCAAAACAAGATTCGGATTCCTAATAATTACAAGACGGTGAAAAGGAGTATATTATGCTTCTGTCTAGTTAAATATTGTAAATTGCGCTGGAGAAATCTTCCAGAACATTACAAAAGATATCGACATGAAGAAATCAAGTCTGAACACAGTAAAATGCTGAGTAAATTCGTTTATTTTCGCCAGAAGTAACTCCACTTCTGACGGGAGTATAATGCTTATAATATTGACCGCTCAGTGGCGCAGTGGCTTAGCAATGAGTTGCGGCGCTATGGGCTGTGGGTTCGAATCCCGCTCGGATTGTTCCGGGTATGTATGTTTGTCTTTGTGATATCTATGTAAATAAACTGCCTTTGCAAATCCTAGTATAACGTTTTTCAAAAAGAAAGAATGAGAAAGCATAATATCCAGCAAAGCTTAGAATTGCTTGTAGTTACAATGCTTCGCAAGAAAATATTTTAAGACATATTTTTGCGATTTAATACAAAATATGTCTTAATATATTATACTAGCGGTCCGCCCCGGCTTCGCACGGGTGATTTCTGGATCTAAATCATCTAAAGCATCTAGGGACCTATTCAAACACAGACAAACATTTTCATCAAAATCGGTTGAGCCGTTTTTGAATTTTATTTTTATATACAGAGATTTTTTTTAACGCCCCCGCACTGCCCTTTGTGGGTGGAATTTCATAAAATCCGTTCTTGGTTTTTCATAAAATATTCTGGCCAAGTTTTATACCTATAAGAGTTTGACCAGTTTGAAAAAATGATTTTTTTTAAATTAACGCCCCGCAATCCCCTTGCGGGTGGAATTTCGTAAAATCCGTCCTTAGCTGACCTGTACTCGGCGAAAGGAATATTCCTAACAAATTTCAAGTCTCTAGGCCTTATGATTCCAGAGATATGAGTCAGTACAGTTACTATGTAGTACAGTTACACACACACATATATATATATATATATATATATATATACTACATATGTTCTACAGTTACTATGTAGAACATATGTAGTATATATATACACACACACACACACACACTCATATATATATATATATATAGAAAAGTTTTGTAGAAAATCGTTCGTTAGTTGTTTTAATATCGTTTAATTTTTCTTTAACAATAATTTTTTAATTTTTTTCAACATGAGGATCTGGTCACTATTTCTAGTGATCAGCTAGAAATTCGATATTAAAATAACCATAAATAATTAATGTCTTCACACATCAGTTACGAATAAAATCTTAATACCTGTACCTATATCACGTAAGCAAAGTGTAGTAACTACAGTAATAGTCTTATTTCACAGACAACAACGATCCCACCGCACTAGTTTTGAATAAATTAACAATTTTACCTCTGTTAATTTTCTAAGAAGCGCTCTGAAAGGGCGTAATCACCGGTGATTTTTCTTAATCCGCAATCAGAGCGCTTTTATTTGGTGTGAAGGTGAAGGTTCTTAACGTAATTTCGTGTAGGGTGTGAGTAAACAGGCAGAAAACGAGTGAAGTGGCTGAATGTTAATTAGACGACGGCATAAAAGACCTCCGCGACTGCCTCTTGAATCCTTAATCGTCGTAACCCTTTCCCCGGCGATGTCACCGAGCTTTTTGTAACGGCCGCCGTGAAGACGGTGTGACTAATTAGGGGAAAATGCTTGAGTTTTGTCTTATCTAAAGGTGTTTATTACGTCACTACGGTAGTTACTGTAGATCTATCTATTTTTGCCAAAAAAAAGTTTTTTTTTGTGTGGGTAGATAATTTCTTAACAAGTCACTAAGATACTGTCTATCTCTAGTTACACAAAAAAATGTTTTTTATTTTATTTATTTACTGTAATTAGCTTAATAAAGCACCGCAACTGCTCTACGTATTAATAAGTTGTAAACATAAATAAAATTGAAGTGTCTGTTTGTAATATTAAAATAACTACTTTTACTAAGTGCATATGAAAATATATACGGTATTAATAACAAAAAAACAATTTAAAAAATTTTGTCCGTCTGTCTGTTTCTTCCTGCTAATCTCCGAAACGGCTGGACCGATTTTGACGGGACTTTCACAGGCAGATAGCTGATGTTATAAGAAGTAACTTAGAATACTTTTATTTTAGAAATATAATTACGGTACCGCGCAAAAAAATTAAAGCCTGTGAAATCGTAGTAAATTCCACACGGGCGAATTCGCGAGGGACAGCTAGTAGTAAATAAAAAGGTAAATAAAGAGACGTGTGACGCCATCATCGTCCATAATTTTCCATTTGCTGTCATACGAGGAAACTATGGACTATGATATAAAATTATAGCTTCCGATAGGACACCATCTCGTTTACGCTAGACGAAAAGTAGGCAAAGGTGTGAGACGTCTGGTAGTGCGAGCAACTCGCCTGCCAAACGTGACAACTAAGGCAAATCCTCAGGCAAAATCACTTAATAACGACAGAGGTCCAAGTTCAGCAGTGGACTTTTAAGGACTGACCATGGAGCATAAGTGCGATATTTCAGGTTTTTAATTATCTAAAAGAAGTCTTTCTTGTACGGCTTTTAGTGATGGACTGAGCGGTGACGTTACAAAAGTTAACAAATATATATATAAAATCTAACCTAATCATATAATCGACTAATATAATAATATAAACGATATATAATAAAAATCGAATAATATAAACGATATAATCGACGGATTCAACTCGGCTGGGCAGCGTTCGGGAAATTACGACACATCTTCTCGTCAGGTATACCTCAAAACCTGAAAACTAGATTGTACAACCAGTGCGTGTTGCCAGTGATGACTTATGGATCTGAGACGTGGTCCTTCACTACTGGCCGTATGAGGACGCTCAAGGTCGCTCAGCGAGCTATGGAGAGGGCTATGCTCGGAGTTTCTCTGCGTGATAAATTTAGAAATGAGGATATCCGCAGTAGAACCAGAGTAACCGACATAGCCCAACGGATTATTAAGCTGAAGTGGCAATGGGCCGGCCATATAGCTCGAAGAACCGACAACCGATGGGGAAAAAAGGTTCTCGAGTGGCAGCCTCGTACCGGTAGACGAAGTGTAGGGCGACCCCCCACTAGATGGAGTGACGACCTGGTAAGACATGCAGGAAGTCGATGGATGCAGGTGGCTCAGGACCGTGCTTTGTGGCATTCCTTGGAGGAGGACTATGTTCAGCAGTGGACTTGTGAAGGGCTGTAATGATGATGATGAAGCTAATAAAAGAAGAAGAAAGACATTTAAATTTAAATACACGTTGTTTTTCAATTATCACTAGATTTATTTTAAAGTATGAAGTTATTTAGGTAGATTTTCATAAATATATGATAAAATGTGTAATATAAGATACAGATAGTGTATGTACCTGTAATATAGTTTATTCCGAAAATGTAACGTTAGCCAACATGCATTTTAACTTTGCTATCTTCCCTGCTCCAAAATCGTTGCTAGAATAAGAGTCCTATGTCCAGTGCCACTTTTATAAACGCGGATTACGGGGCCTTTACTCACCCGACATTAGAGCTTTAAGTTTCCTTATAGATAACACGAAGAAACACTTGAAATTCTTTTTCACTGATATTTCATGTCACAGAGCGTAATAGATAAAATGATGTCGTATTTCACGAAAACGATAGCGATCTGAAACTCGTTCATGCATAACATACGTACCTTCAAATGTAAATACATGTATGGAGCCATATCTACGTGGATTGCCATTCAATTCCAAATGGAAGGACCGAAGCCAGCCAGTTTTAAATATTCCATGTGCGGTCAAGCATAAAATTTACAAAGAAAATATATTACATATCTTTTATTGCGTTCCTCCCCTTCGCGTTGCGTTGATCTGCAGATAAAACGTTTAGATGTTATTGTAGTAATATTTGTTGGACTGCACGTACGTACTTAATTATGTATATTTTTAATTCAGTATTTTTAATACAGACATTTTTATTTACTTTTATTTAGAAGAACTTACAGCATATAAAGACTTTTGATAGTTTAGTCTTGTCGCCTACCATACGATGCAGCACGATTAGGTTGATAGCTTACGCTAGTATTCTGTGAGAGTGTTGTCCTTCCCTGGTTGAACCGACAAACTCATGTTACTGCAAAACGCAGCTGCAGCGCGAATTCATCATTCAATCGTCATATATACTAACATATAATTAATTTATTATATAAATACTAAAACAGAAGGTAGCTTAAAAGATAAGAGGGGTAATTAGAGACTGCAAAGCGCTAAGCGCAGTATAAAAGTACCCTTTCAATCAGAATTTCGCCTAAGAACCAACCCTTTTTCTCTCAGATGTCACCATCTTCTTTTCGTGTCAATCGCAGGCTCTTTACAAAGGGGTTCGCTAATTGAAATAAATATTTGTGTGTCTAATTTACCTTCGTGACGATACTTGCCTTGACTGTAATACTCTCAATTAACAAGGAATCCTTTTACAAGCTTCTGTTTATGTTAAAGGTATTTATTCTTTTTTGATGAGAAAAGAAATGAAATGAAGGTCTTACTAATTAAATGAAGATTTGTAAATAATATCACCTTGTTAAGTTTTTTGTCAAATAATACATTTATACAAGAAATTGACTATATACTGTTATATATATGCATGCACCTATTATAATATAGTCAATTTCTGGACTATATATCTCTGTCCATTTATCTCACTAGAATTATTTTTATGAAATACTGAACTTATGGATCTACTTATATTGTGTATATTTGTTAATATTAAAGAAATAAAACATTTATTTATTATTTATTTATTTATGAATACGAAATTGCATATAAATGGTTAATTTAAATTTGAAATGTTACCCAAAAACATTAGGTACGCAGAGTCGATGCCCTACTGTTTTCATTGACATCTTCAAGTAGATAAACGGTTATCAATTCCTATTTTGTTAACATTTAGTTAATTCTTTATCCTACTATTTCATAAAACTTAAGTAATAAACAAACTTACAGTCCACCTGCTGTAAAACTACTGCAGCCCATGTTGCCCAATTTCAAACAAAGAAGGCAGTAGACGTGTTGTCATCTCTGGGAAATAAGTTGGTCTGTAAATTTTACTGGCTCTCTATACCCATCAGACCGGAACACAATAATTCGCTTAAACTCATATTATAGTTGCACCGAATAAAAGTCAGAATATTAAAAAACTTCATGATTTATAATTACTGCAGCAAAAACTAATGAATAAATGATGATATAGTAATGGAGAAGATACTTAGTGCCAAAATTAAGAAGTTCTTTTTAAATTTTCAAACATTTAATTTTGGACCAATTGGAGTAAATAAGATTACAGGAGTAATATAAGAATACTTTAAGCACTACAACTATTTAGAAAAAAATACAGAAAAGATTCAACAATTTTATTCTCATCCAGTCAAGATAATTTATCTATCCTGAAATATTTATTGGTCGACGAAGGTAGATTGCATCGATGCCGCAGACAGAGTCAGACGACTCGGGAATTGAACATTCGGTATGTCAAGCAGTTAGAGAAGATTTCAGACGCATTGTTTAAGTTATTCGGAGCATCCGAACTACCTACGTTACGTTCACTTTACCGCGAAAAATAGTTTCAGGGCTGAAAATGAAGGGGTAAGAATGGTTAGATTTTATTATTTTTGGTATCTCTTTAACTAAATACTTAAATTGTAAAACTTTAATAACTCAAATTCAAAATTTAAAAAAACCCCCGAAAAAAACAGCTGATGATCTTGAAACGGCTGAACCGAAAGAAAGAAAACCTGCTTTTAAATATAAAAACCGCACCCAAATCGGTTCAACCGTTTAAGAGCTACGGTGCCACAGACATGCACACAGACAGACAGACAGACAGACACACATAGCGGTCAGACTTATAACACCCCTCTTTTGCGTCGGGGGTTAAAGGAGCTCCATTGACTTAGCACGTAAGCAACACAAGTTACATCTGCAACGACCGCCTTTGAAATTGTTATTCGCAGGTTTTATTGCTGATTTGTTACATTTTCGGTGAAGAAAAACATTATGATGTCCGAAGAATTGAAATAATTTCGAGTAGGTACCTGTGAAATTTGGTTGTAGGCAGTTGTGAAAACTTAAATTCTTAACTTAATATTCTTAACTAAAATCCATAAGTCCGTTCTTACGTGATAGATCCATGCTGCAGCTATATTATGGTTGTAGTACGAATGGACATGCTCGAACGGGGAAGGACCATGCTCTCACAGAATACCAGACTGAAATACCAGCTTAATAGTGCTGTATTTCATATGGTGAGTGTAGAGAACAGGAGATGCTTTTTACTGGAAACGAGGCATTCCATCTTAGTCCTCAGGGGTGTTAACGCATCTGCATTTTAATTCTTAACCGAGGACAAATGCAGATGTCTATGGGCTACAGCATCCACTTCCATCAGGTGAACTGTGTGCTCCTTTGTCACCCTTATTCTATAAAAAATCTCACTTATATGTGATATTTACGTTTGCTGCCTAACTAATGTAAAAGATAAAGCAGCAAGAAGCGCCCATTTTACTGATAACGGGCTACTCGTTAGCTCCATTACATTATATAGTCCTCAGGGGTGCCAAACATTATGTATTTGATTCTTAATCGAGCATAGATTATAAGATCACGCATGTTATACGTCCTCGATTTTTTTTTAAATTCCTTGACTGAAATTCTAAGAACTGCTAACATTTAGGTACTAAACGTTATGTCCTTACATGAGTATACTAACGTTGTGTATCCATGAAATATCAAAACATTCTCGAAATATCCTAAAATAAAATTTAACAAAATCCTGTCTCGGCTGTTTGAATTGAGACTTATTAACTGTCAGCTGTCGATATATCAAATTCCTAAAAAATGTAAGACGAGACGGATCGTTAATCTTGTTATATTTAAAAATACTGATGTTACTGTATGACATGAGTTACTATTTCCATTTTTATAAAATATCGAAATACTCTAGCTGTACCTTGGAATAAAATAATTCTAATAATAAGAAATATGACTGAAATCCGCTCAAGATTTATATGATATTTGAAATTTTATAACAGAATTCGTTTCGTTTAGATTAGTAAAAAATTAAATTTTACTTACATTACACAGACTTATTATTACGAGTATTACATATGTTTGTTCAAATATTTTTTCAAATTTTTATAAATGTAGAAAAGTTGTATCATATACACAACATTTTTCTTTTTCTTTTTTATTCAAATTTTTTTATAAGAAAAAGCACACTTACAGGATAATAAGGGATAATAACGCTGCCAAGCCGTGTGGTGGTGCCGTAATATTATCACCCCATATCGTACCGTGGGTTTCGTAGGGGCCGACTACGGGAGGTGTTAGAAGGATCTAGGCTTCCGGTAGATGGCGGTAACTATGCCATTTTCTACAGGCGTAAAATACTCAGACCGTTGATAGGAAGCAGCGTCAAAGGTGCAGGACGTCTGGCATTACGATCATCAACCCGCCTGCTAAGCGTAGTGATTATAGTAAATCCTTACTACAACGGGATAAGCCCATATATACTATTTAACTTTTATGGACAGCTGAAGAAGGAGATGATGATCTTAAATCACTACACCATTTTAATTTTCATCGAATACCATACACCGAATCGAAAAACATTTACCTCTGTGAATGTTTGTACTTAATCAAACAAGAACACAGCTTTTTTGTAACGCTAAATAATAAAAGTGCATATACGAAATTTCATTATGATACCTACTCATAACATAGATACATATATATACGAAATGTGCAATGGCGGTTTAAGATTATCCGCTAGCCCATATCATCCTGTGGGTATCCTTAGAGGCGACAGAGGGAAACAAACCAGTACATGGGCAGCAGCGTCTATAATGCAGTCTTTGGGGAGGCCTATGTTCAGCTATGGACTTTCATAGACTGTAATGATGATGAACGATGTTATACGAAATACGAGATGGTATACTGACATCTGTCGAAAGCCTAAGATTTTTCTGGAACTTCTCATAGTCGTCTTTTACGACACAAGGGAAATACCACCAAGTCGCCACCAAGCGGCGAGATCATTTAAGGCGTGCTATTAATTAGTAAACTGGTAGCAAGGAACACTAATCGTGATTGCTGATAGCTTGCGCATGACCGATTTTATTATTATATTAACAAACGAGTATTTCACATATATTACATAGTATTTTTCGGTACTTGTATTATTAAAAAAAATGTTTCCAAAATCTATATTTTGATTCTTCGTCGAATAAACACCTAAGCCACGATGTGCAGGAAGTCGATGGATGCAGGTGGCTCAGGACCGTGCTTTGTGGCATTCCTTGGGGGAGGCCTATGTACAGCAGTGGATTAGTGAACGGCTGTAATGATGATAATGACGATATATATATATATCATCATTATCATCATTGGTTATGTCGATGTGTGTTACTTAGATGCAGACAATTACTTAGTCAATAAATTGGATCGACTTCTCAACAACTGTATCCGTTTTGTTTTCGGTCTTCGAAAGTATGATCTCGTCTCTTTCTATCGCTCTCAACTTAAATGTTTGAATATCCCACAACGAAGGAATCTTAGAGTTATTAGCACTCTTTTCACTATCTTTAACGATCCATTGGCCCCAGAGTATTTGAAATGTAAGTTTCAATACCTGGGTTCTTCCCATGATTGCAATCTTCGGTCTCATAACAATCTCGTATTGCAAATTCTCTCTCACCGTACTGGTTTTCTTTTTCAAACTCCCTTAGCAATAAGAAAATCCACTAACAAGTGGCTTTTAAAACAAAACTAAAAGAACATTACTTGGGCTCATCTGACAAACACACACACACACATGAATGTGTGTGTGTGTGCGTGCGTGTGTGTGCGTGTGTGTGCGTGCGTGTGTGTGTGTGCGTGTGTGCGCGCGAGTGTGTGCACGTGCGTGCGTGTGTATGTGTGAAATTTATAAATTTTAGGTTTTTCACCCTAGCCCACTGCATTACACACTTCTCCCACTAACTTTCCGGTTGGCTGATAGAAAATGCCATATGGCATTAAGTCCGCTGTTTGTACCTTAAGTACAATAAAGTGTATAAATAAATAAATTAATACGCAATATCTGTATGTATGGTTTTATTAGTATTGTTCGACTTTACGTGTATGTAATGTTTAAGTATTTGCTTACGTTAAGGAAGTGTAAACAAGACTAACCGTTTTATCTGAAATTTCCTTATAAGGATCGTCATAGTTCCGGATAAAATTTGTGCGTATACGCATCATAGTCTTCCTATTTTTTAAATGTCATTAATGCTTTTGTATTAAATACAATGTATGCGACGACCTTAACATCGACTTAAACTACTTCTATAAATTATAATAGTTTATAGACTCGTATTTATATTGAAAACATAAAATTGAAATCCACCTAGATTTAGGTCTCACTCTCTTTCCTATTTCTACCTCCAAATAACAGTGCCAGTATAATTACGGACTGTGAGACATTCCATCTTAGTCTTCGGAGGTGACAACGCATCGGTAGCCTTCCTTCTTTGAGGTTAGCTGCAGGTTTCCATGGACTACAGTAGCCACTTAACAATAGGTGGACTGTAAGGGTTTTTTATAGCATAAGGGTGACAAACGAGCACACAGTTCACCTGATGGTAAGTGGTTGCTGTAGCCCATAGACATCTACATCTATCATCGATTACGAATCAAAATGCAGATGCGTTGTCACCCGTGAGGACTAAGATGGAATGCCTCTTTCCAGTAAAAAAGGTCTCCGGTTCTCTACACTCACCATACGAAACACAGCAGTGTTAAGCTGCTATTTTACGCTGGTATTCTGTGAGAGCGTGGTCCTTCCCCGGGTCATTTGTCACCTGTTTTTATAAAAAAAAATGTTTTAAGATCATCTTTCAGTAATACATATGCATATAATAAAAAACGCGAGTTTTAGGTTCTAATCCCACTTACTATCAAGATTTATACAAAATCACTAAATTGTTGCATGTCTGTAATCTCAGACAGTTACTTTTTGTATGTCCGTCTTTAATGCATAAGGAAAGGTTGTTGAATAAAACTAACTTTATGGTTTTTAATGCTTTTAATTTAAACTTATTTTATAATATTGACGTTCCGAGTGCTTCTCAGCAACCGTGGTTATAAGAGGACCAGAGTACTCGGAAGAGCCACCGCCTCCCTTTTCTTCTCCCAACAAGGCTCGTTTGAACACAAGGGACACCTTTCTGCACAGCCTTCTGCGTTATCTACGATTTTGCTACGCAGAAGTCAAGGGGGCCAAGAAAACGTACACTTCGAAGCAATTTCTGTGATCAGTAGCAGCTTTACAGAGTTATAGCCAGGAAGCCATATAGCGCGAAAAATCGAAAACCAATGGGATGGAAGATTTTCGAGTTGCTGCCTCGTACCGGTAACCATAGTGTAGACATTTTCTATTGGATGGAGTGACAACCTATAAAAGAGTCGTAGGAAGTCGATGGTGGCTCAGGACCATGCTTTGTGACATTCCTTGAAGGAGGCCTATGTTCAAAAGTGGATTTGCGACTAGCTGCAATGATAAAGATAATGATAATAGCGGCTGTGCAAAATAAAAAATAAATATAAAAAACATTAAAATGTAAATATGAATGGTTACGGACTGCTTTAAATTCGCAGGTAATAAAATCTGTAATTTTATGAAACTGGCCACTTGTTTCTTAAACGCTAAATAAGTAAGAATATAATATATGAAAATGTTTCGATTCTATTACCTATAGTAAATAATTATAATTTTATCTCGTTTGAAAAAGCTAGTATTCTTCAGAATTATTTAATTCGAATAGAGAGACAATGATATAATTAAAATTTAATAAAATAAAAAAATAATTTAATACTATAACCAATATTGAGTCAACATTTTACACCGATTATCGAAATTTCAGACCTGTAAGTCATTGCGTCTACGAGCTAGAGATCCGTGACATACGAAAAGGCAAACAGCTTTGTTTGGTTTCGTTTACGACTCGGCAATTCTCTGTACATAACCGCCTTTTTTATAAAACAAGTGACAGAAGAACTTACAGTCCACCTGACGGTAAGTGGCTTCTACAGTGAACACCTGCAGCCAACTTCTAACGAAGAAGGCTACAGATGCGTAGCCACCCCCGAGGGCTGAGAATACCACACAGCTTGTAATTAAATTGGCTAATTAATAGAATCAGGAATCAACTTTGCGGATATCCATTATTTAAAGTTGTTAGAACTTAATTTGTTTATCTACGTAATAAAATAAAATTATGTATCCTGCCCAGTTTGAAGAGCACCTCCCACCCTACATCAATTCCGTGCACTATCCCCGTCACCACCAATCCCAGCAACACCACCCCTAACACCACACCAGGAACTCCTAACACCACACCACACCACACTAGGAACGACACACCACATTTGGTAATACGACACGTGTTCCGCCTCTACACGAGGAGCGGTCAGCCACCGCAAAGCTATAGGGATAGTGCACGCAATTGAGGTAGGGTGGGAGGTGCTCTTCAAACTGGGCAGGACACATCATTTTATTTCATTACGCGGAAATAAGCAAATTAATTTCTAACAACTTCAATTCAATTGGCTTGCAATAACCTTCAGATATAGGTATGAGGGTGATAACTACCCAGACGGATTCCAGCGCAGAAAAGGAGTCCTACCACCTGTCAAACATAGAAGTGAACATTAATTGTAAAATATATGTTAATAATATTCATTGGAACCTAAGTTCATTAGCAGCCATAACTAATAGCTATATAACGACGTCAACACGCCGCTCCTTCGCTACTGCTAATTACTACATTTCTTACTTTGACAGCTATTGCGACTAACTCCATTTATTGCATGGTTAGAATTGCCCGTTTCTAACCCAGCAATAAATGATGTGACGTAAATTCGGCGATAATTTTTCAAGGTTATATTTGTCAATTTTAAAGAATATTTTCCAATAAAGGAATAAACAAATCACATTTACTTTTTTGTATAATAATATTTTAAAAGAAATCAGAGGGTAAAGTAAAGTAAAGTTACAGCCTTTATACGTCCCACTGCTGGGTACAGACCTCTTATTTCTGAGAGAGATTAAGGGCATGGAAGTGTCCGCTGCACTGCCCCAATGCGTGTTGGCAAACTTTCCATTTCTTCGAAATTTTTTTAAATCTCAGACATGCAGATTTCCTTACGATGTTTTACTTCTCCGACGAGCACGTGGTAAATCCGCACCTAAAATTGCAACTGAATTGGTACCGGCAGTTGTCGAACCCGGGCACTTAACCCCAGAATTACCACGGCTCTAATCAAATCAGGTGTAGAGGGTAAATTAATCTAATACTTATTTAACTCTCTAACACAAATAATCAACTTTAATATGACATTTTTAATAACAACATAAATCAAAATGCTTCCACCACTCAATATTAATAGTCCTTTCTAAGTATTAATCAATACAGCTCTTCCATCTATCATTAACTGATCAGTTTAACTGTAACTGTAAAGTACTCATTTTCTTCCATTAAAATAAGAGGATTTGTGACTTAAAACTTTTGAAGTAAATATTTTAGTTTTCTACAAACAACTGTTTATCATTACAGTCTATCAAAAGTCCGCTGCTCAACAGGCCTCCCCATAGACTCTGTCATAGAAAGTTTTTCCATAATTGCTAAGCTTGGCAGGTAGGTTGGCTACTTTTTTTTATTATTTTCAGTTGTTATTACGAAGATTCTCCTGTTATCTCCTGTCTCATTTCCCTCTGTCAGTTCTTACGACACCCGGGATGATATGGGGTAGTTGATTCTCTTACGCCACTGTGTAGTGTACAAAAAATTATTACCAGTTGAGAATATAGGGTGCTGTTTATCAAAGTAACTAAATAAGCAATAAAATTCCTGAAATAATATACCAAATTCAATGAGAGCGGGTAGCGTGACCTTGTCAAGTAGACAGTAAAGCCCTACCTCTCGCTTTTCCTTCCAGGTGTGCAAAAGGTAAACTAACATCCTGTATCTATATATCATCACTGGGCGCAGGTCTTCTCTTATATCTAAAAGGAGATAAGAGAAGATCTCGAAATATTTGTTTTATTTTTTTAAACCTAAATTGTTTTTTACAATATTGTCATCAACGTCGAGTACTTTGTACATCAGCATTCAAAATTGCAATTAACAATGTCATTGGTGCCAGCAGTGATGAAACTCGTGTTGCACACGTATTGTGAAATCTCCAGCCAGCGGTTAACCCCGAGCTACCACGGCTATTTAGGTAGTATTATGAAATCTCATTTCATGAGCTACTATAGATTATTTACTAAAAGACCTCTACCTATATTAATGAAAACTAAACTAAAAAGCGTAATGCGTCACGCGAGTAATCGAGATAAAATTTTATTGGAGGTTAAAATTTTAAAAGGTAATGTGGCAGAGTCACGCTGCAGTTATATTAAGGCTACTAACGGGTCGGTTAATTGTTAAAATTTATTATGGTTTTTTGGCATATTTTATTTTACGACGCCTTTATATAGAAACTTATTAAATTCATGTAAAAGTAACCACTCAAATAGCATACTCACATAGTCACTGAGCTCTAATATCACCGGACTTCCGTTATGTAGGGGCGGCAGCAATCGTCTCGTTGTATTAACGTTATAAATTAGGACGTTAACGCGCCGGCCCTAGAGAATAACCGTAAACCGCGGCAAGTGGTCATTCCCAGCACTTGTGGCGTTTGTGTCGCTACTTTTATCGCTCCAGTGCACTTTTTCAGTTTCATATCACTATATGGAAGAATTATTACCATACATTTTATTTAAACTACATGAAACAAGCAGCTGTTTAAATTTTTTTATTATTATTAAAGGAATAAATAACTAAACAATTTAAATTGTTGTTTATTTATGAATTTAGTTAAGTGATATTTTTTCATAAGAACGTGTAGCTACGCCCGTCCTACATAGATTCCGCTTCTGGACGCAAACCTTCTCTGATTTCTGTGAGGATTTTTGAGAAGAAAAGTGTTGGCCGCGTTGCCCTAAAGCGAGTTGATTTCACACGTGCTTAAAATACTTTTATCTCACAGACATACAAATTTACGCCTACGGTGTTTTCATTCGCCGCCAAGCACGTTGTTCATTCAGAACATAAAATTGTGATTGGCAGTTTCATTGTTGCCGAAGGCAATCGAACTCGGTGTGGTCTCCCATTATGAAATATTGAGCGCTTGTACCCTAAGCTATCACGGCCATCGAAATTTAAGTTCTGTTCTCAAAATTGGGTATTACTAAAATCAATATTTTCTTAAATATTAATAAAAGCGCCAAGTTAATACCAAAGGCATATAATTAATTAAGTTAATAACATTCATTTGGTATTTACTTAGCTACAATGCTCTTAGTGTTTTGAAATAAAATTTATAATATTTTGCTTTAAAATGTATATTTTTACTAGTTTACTTTTAACAGCTTTAATTTAAGTAACTGTGGCTATCGTAAAACACTAATAATGATTTTCTCCATATTAAACGCTAATGCTGTTTGGTTCAACATTGGAAACTTAGCGATAAATAATTTAAAATGTTTAATTTATCGGTAAAAGTTTTACGGACTAAGTGCATAAAAAATTTATATGTCTAATGTTGATTAGAAACAAAAAAGGCATACAAAATTTATAATATAATTTTTACTAATTCGTTTATGTTTGATAGTAAATATGGTGCAGAACGAATGTGGTCTTTATCTTCTTTAAAAAGAAAAGTCCTTTGCTGAACATAGGTCTCTCCGGTATGAAGGAGAATTCGCTATATTCGTTATGCTTGGCAGGCGGATTGGAAATTTCAGTACCTACCAGTCGTCATGAACCTTTAATGGTGCTTCCCGTCGCCGATCTACGCTGTCATCAGTCTGGTTTTTCTTACGGTTAGCATAAAAGAGATTATTAAACCGTTATTTTAGGAAGTCATAAGATCTTTACTGTTTGTTTGCCTGGCTCGGCCACCCTGAATTGGCGTCTAAGGTGTAAATTAATTCAATGTATTCCCCTCTACGAGTATTTGTACCGCTTTCTTTTTCAACGTAACTTTGCATTTGTGGAGAAAAAGCAACTATGGGTAGCCGTGCCAGCTAAAGGCTTTCAATGACCCCCTTGTACCTTTAAAAATACATTATATATCTGGCATTTCCCGACACCTCTTGCGACAACCAAGGGAAGAAATAAAGGACGCCCTTATACGCTGTATTTCTTAACGGTATCTTAACCTTTCCTTCGGTTAAAATGCAGATATTTCATTTAACCTGTAGTGTAGACGCATCGGTTGCGATAACCTTTGAACTTACCTAATCAAACAATTTGTGGTAAGCATTAATTATAATCAACAGCTTCAACGTAGTTTTGCGCTATTAAGTATAATACAATCTGTATTGGTAAGAAAGGACAGTACTTTCGACGGCTTGGTAGCCCACTGGCTTTCGCGGGCTTGAATCTTATACAGAACAAGTATTTGCATGGCCTACTACAATCAATAGTTCTGGATGTAACTGTTTGACCTTGTGCAATTTATGTATGTAAAATGCCCCAAGATATAAGAAAAAGTTCTAATATGGGCGTAATTTTTTTCAAAGAAACATAATAAAATGCTCTTAAGGAGCATCCTCTTATGACGCTCTGGACCGTTATGCGTCCGGGGTACTATAGGCAATCACCAATTGAGGAGAAAACCTTTGTCGCAAATACTGATTTAAGTATTGCAATAACAATGAAATAAAATTTAAAAACACTTAAAATAAATTGTTTTTATTTCGTTCTCATGTTCACTACATTTCGACACCGTAGCGGCAGTGAGTCTGAGGAGGACAGACTTCTCCAGACAACATCAGCCGGTGCCTGCATTCACGTGATGCATACTTATTGCTTGATTTTCCACACAGTGCTTTCAATTGTGCCATCCCATTAGTGGTTTTCGATTACCTTCAATGTTTTCGACAGAAACAAAACACATTTTAAACTCTTTTATCTATACTCGCTGTCTAATATCTTTTAGAAATTTAATCAAATCGCTTAAACATGATGCTGTTAGACAAAAAACTATTAAAAAGTTGCGGTGAGTTTATTATAATTCTCTATGCAAATGGATTAACATATAAAAGATGATATATAAAAGCACATGATTCACACCATTTAAGATGCTATAGTAATCCTTTATAGAAAATAATAATAAAAGAAGTGAAAAATAAAATATTTGAAATACCTACCTAATAATGTTATGCTATTATTTTACTTATTGGTGGTTTTATTATTTTACACGCGTCATATCATGCCTCGGAAAGCATCTAAAGTAGTCCTGCACCTGATATCTCACCGGTCGTGTCGGATCGTCGTCCAATCGGACTATGAGAGTGAAGGGAATAGAGAGTGCACATGTGCTTGTACACACCCTCGTGCGCTATAATCCTGCGCTTATTGTGGGAGGATTTTTTTTATAGAATAAGGGTGACAAAAGCGTACACAGTCCACCTGGTGGTCAATGGATGTTGTGGCCAAAGACACCTATTCTCGATTAAGAATCAAAATATACATGTAATGTATGTTATCCATGTACTAGTGGTTACTTCCAATTACAGTAAATGGACTGTTAACACTTTTGTCATCAATTTTTTTTTTACATTTTATAAATGATAGAGTGGTAAAAACTTAAAAAACACGCATCGATAATAAGCTGATATTGTCCTCGAGGCCGGATTTCGGTCACGGCAGTCAGTCTCAGCGGAGACTAACCATCTGCGCAGGACAGGATTATAGTGCCCGAGTGTATGCGTAAGCACAAGTGCACTCTCTATTCCCTCACTCTCATAGTTCGATGGGACGGTAATCCGACACGATCGGAGAGAGTTCAGGCGCAGGATCAAAGGCTTTAAATGCTGTCCAAAGCACGGGGATGAAACACCGCCAACTTCCTAACTCCAGGCTGCTACGGGGAATTTCTTGAATGAAAAACCCAAGGACTGATTTAGGCCCAACCCAGGATTCGAACTCGGGGCCTAATGATCAGCAACCGCGTTATGTATTTTTTTTACGCCGCCACTACATGTTTCTTTAATTGTTTATATGTCTGATAAATTTCAAATTATTCAGATGTCCAGAATTGGGTGAATAATAAAATGCCATAATATTCATTATATATCCATATACGTGGTAGAGTCATGCTACAGCTATATTAATAGTATAGTTGTAGCACAAATGGGTCGACTCGACCGGGGAAGGACCACGCTCTCACAGAACACCAGCGTAAAATAGTAGCTTAATGCTGCAGTGTTTCGTTTGGTGAGTGTAGAGAACCGGAGACCCTTTTTACTGGAAAAGAGGCATTCCATCTTAGTCCACACGGCTGACAACGCAACTACATTTATATCTATGGGCCTCAGCAACCACTTACCATCAGGTGGACTCTGTGCTCGCTTGTCACCTTTATGCTATAACAAAAATACATACTCGTATATATCATACAGTTCAAGCTAATCCGACTCGGAACTCGATGCATCGATATTTGTGTTGCAGAATCATAGGCAAATCTTTGGATTTTTATTATTATTTGATACGAATACTATTGCCATTTTATTTTGTTAATCATTTTCATATAAGAAGTCATAAACAGAACACGTTTTACTATACTCTTAGTGCTGCAAAGTATTATGCAAAACGAAAATATTTGCATTTTAAAAATTCTAAAATTCACTTTAATATACAGTTGAGAGCGCTTAGATGTAAAAGAATTTTAATATTAGTCTCGTTCTTTGAAAGCATTAATTAAAAATACTAATTACTAAGAAAAATGAATTCACTTACGTTCTAAAGCTTTCAACAGGTTTAAATGTTGGAGCAAATGGGTAACCACCTTGTTTCTATGTTTATCATTTTTGTCGGTATTCTTTTTAACTTTATTTTCATACATAAATAAAGAAATGTGAGTTAGAAAAAAATATTTATTTACTTAAAATCTTTATTGCACATAAAGTGTACAACTGACGGACTAAATGCCTTTAGGCATTTTCTATCAGTCAACCAGACAAGTAGAGAAACTTAAGCAGGTGCCATAAAAAGATGAAAATATGTATATATAAATATACTTACTATAATAACCTAACTAATAAACTATACCTGATACATAGCACACGCAATTTTAAAATAATACATAATATCGTATTTGAACCATACTCACATACGAACATATACAATATCAACATATATAATTTATAATATTAACCCATACATAAGCAGAAACATTTAAGAAAGTTAGCCTCTAGAAAAGAAAGGTGATCAGACACCATTCTCTTAAAGTTAGCAACAGCAGTTGGTTTCCTAATATGTGGAGGTAATTTATCCAAAAGCCTTGAAAATTATAAAATATACTAATTAAACAACAAGTAACTATCCCTTTTATTGCATTAACTACATATATCAGAGAAATTCTCTGTAAGGTTTTAAAAATTACAATACGGCTTACACAAAATGCATGAACGTAAAATTGATTTTAAAGCGAGAAAGAAAACAAAACTCAATATGAAGCGCACATTCATTTAATAAGTTCCTAAAACCGTCATTACGTTATTAATTCCAATAAAAATAAAAGAAATAGTTCGCAATAAAAGTACTAAAACTGTAAGCTGAATATTTCCTTAACAAATAAAAAGGAATTGAAAATAAAGTCAAGTGTGTGCAGTAAATTGGGTACGTACAAAAGTAGGATTCCGCTGATTTCATTACAATTCTAATGTAAAGTATGCAGTAAGAGCTTTTTTAGATTCCCACCTTACACAGCAGCCCACAGCCGGTATAATCTTATTTCTGAGAGAGTTTTGGAGAAAGTAGCCCACATTTTTCCGCTCGTGGACATAGACCTTCTCTCATTTCTGAAAAAGGAGCAAGGAAAAGTCGCTGCGCTACTTAATTGAATATTGGCGTACTTCATATATCTTTGAACTATTTTGATTATGATGAGCAGTACTAGTCTACTTCGGGTCCTCTGTGTGAGGATTATTAAGTTTACGATAGAGTTATATAACTGCCATTCGAGTGGAGTAAGCGGGTCTCTGCATCGATATGAACTGTAAGAATGATGAGATATGAACACACGCGAGTGAAGGGTGAGTGTCACTACTGCGGGCGCGGCATCCATTATCTTAACCAGTGTTCGTATCACTAGATGGTTTTATAGAGTTATAATGTAATGGTTCGGCTATATTTAGGCCCCGTATACTAATGGCTCAAATATTAATGAACGTTGGTTGATAATAACTGATTGCGATTGCTATGTAATTCCTATGCAGCTGTTTTTAAAGTCAATTTTATAATACTAGTTCTAAATAATACAACTATCATTTAAAAAAGGTCACGTGATCAGGACATTTATAGGATTTTCTATAGAATAAGAGCTATAAACGAGAACACGGTTCACGTGATGGTAAGTGATCCTCGATTAATAATCAAAATGCAGATGAGTTGTCACCCGTGAGGGTTGAGATGGAATGCCGCGTTTCCAGTAAAAAAGAGTCTCCGGTTCTCTATACTCACCATACGAAACACAGCAGCATTAAGCTGCTATATTGTGTGAGAGCGTGGTCCTTCCCCGGTCGAGCCGACCAGTTTGTGATATAAACATAGTAGTGCAGCGTGGCTATACCACGTGTAAAAATATACCGAATAATAATTAATAAATAATGAAATATTAATAACTATTCTATTCTATTTTATTCCATGGAGAAAGTGAGTTTTCTAGTGGCCTTTCTTAAGTATCGGTTATAAATGAAAGACGAGACGTATACGTGCAATAAGAATGATATATCAGCCTTCTCCATGCCGACGTTCATGCCTCTAGTAATTTTTCACTAAACATATGGTAAACTTGTGAAAGCACTATGATAAAATTTCGACGCTGAACGTGTTGAATGTAGTGGCGTTGATAATATTTTTGTATTAACGTTATAAATTAGGACGTTAAACTGCCGACCCACCGAAATGACCATACGCCGTAGATAGTGGATATTTCCTGCACTTGCGACGTTCGTGACGCCAATTTCATTGTTCCATCTATATATTATTTCAAACACAGAAAGAAACAGTTGCATAGAAGTTAAATCTATTGGAGATCTCATCAAATGGTACCAGAATATTCGGGGCGAGGAACACTTAGTTAATGGAAAAATTGACAAAGACTATTGTAATGTCTATTCCGTATATTTTACCTTTAAATATTTGTTAATTCACTATGAATTGTATATTTTTTTGTTTACTTTATATACTTTTCAAGTAAAAATCGTATTGTTAAAAAATCTTCAACAAGTAGGTGGACTGTGCCTTTATCTTAGCTAAGCATGGATCAGGCATCTGTAGCCATCTTTATTAAATATTGGTTGCGGATATCCATTGCCTGCTGTAGCCATTTAACCTCCAATGGGCTGTTAGGTTCCCTTACTATTCTAATGTTATAAAAAGATCTATTTTCTTTAGACATTTATTCTGTGAAATCGTAATCGTAACTGTAAAACCATCTGATGTTTATACCAGAACAGAATAGAATAAAATGGGATAATTATTTATATTCAATATAAATTACAAGTGAATACTAATTAAGTCATTTATGATTTTGCACTCGGTTCGGAAAACCAGTCCTCTACCCTGGGGAAAACTAGTTAGAAACCCATCATCATCATTACAGACCATCACAAGTCCACAATTGAACATAGTCCTCCCCTGAGAAATGCCACAAAGCACGGTTCTGAGCCTGCATTCATTGACTTCTTGTATCTCTGTAACCATCTCTGTGACCATCTTGTACAAGATCTGTGAACATCTTGTAGGTCACTACATCTAGTGGGAGGCCGCCCTACATTTGCTTACCAGTACGAGGCTGCCACTTGAGAACCTTTTTTGCGCAACAGGTTCTTCGAGCAGGTCCATTGTCACTTCAGCTTACACTCTGGTTATAATGCGGATATCATAATTGTGAAGTTTACTACGCAAAGAAATACATATATGATATTTTAATGTACTACGTACTAATTCACTCATTTTATTGGAGTCTGTAAATAAAATTGAACCGTCTGTTTGTAATATCCAAATAACTGGCTTCTATTAAGCTCGGGGGGTTATTTGCATGCTATTAAGACATAAATAATCATTTTTAATTTTTTTGTTGTCTGTCCGGGCTAATCTTCGGAATGGCTGAACCGATTTTGATGAAACTTCACTAACAGATAGATAGCGATGCCAGTAGTGTTCTAGGCTAGCTATATTTTATCCGTAAAAATGATGGTTTATTTTGTGAAATCCTAATAAAATTAATTGATATTGATAATTATCACATGAACTGAAAAATATAAAAAACATGCGTGAGTGTCGTGGAACACTCGGTTGGAACGAAGTTCCTGTCGTAGTATATTATTATTGATAAATGTATTATATTATTTATTAACAAATACAAATAAATTAATTAGTAGCGTCTATTAAAATGAAGCATCATTTAAAATTTAATAATATTTCTTTCATGGCAAGATAAGAAAAGTGCGAGGGAGATGGATATTATTCCATCTTGCTTCCTTATAGCCGCCAAGACCGTCTACACTACGTCAGAAGCGGTCGAGACGGAAAATCTTACAATTTTATCGTCTAGCCCCATCCGCCAAATTCATACCGTCCGATAAGGAATTTCGTTCCAAAAAGTTTGAAACAATACTTTTTGGTTTTCAATTTTCCACAAAACTCAAAAAAGTGATTCTTACACGTTTTCTTCTGTCTCATCTATTTTTAACATTTTGTTACTTCAGCACTATCTAAACTATGAGTGGTAAAGGACAAAGTGGTAAGACCTTTTTACATGAAATTTAATTAATTTTTAGTTAATTATTAAAATTAATTTTTAGTTTAAACTTTTTTTCATATCGCATATAGATTCTAGTACTGCAAGAACTGGAATATGTAGTGGTTTTTGGTTTTCTGATAATTGAACTACTTGCCTAAGCACCACTATTATAGATCTGCAGGTTTTGTTTAAGTTCTAAGCGGAAAAACTCGCAGGTAAAAGCTATACCATAAAATATCACCCAGTATTTGTACAGACTGTTCATAATATTGGTTAAACGAGAGAATATTTTTTCAAGACGCTCAAACTTTACTCAAGCTTGAATTGGATTGCATTTTACGTACCATTCATCAACGCATTAAAGTTAAGAACTCTCAAAATTTACTCTATCAAAGTAATACCGTTAATCTTCGAACATCTATTCACTTCTGACTTAATGATGCCAATACTCATAAAGCAGTCCAAAATGTGAACTGTATTTTACCAAGCGCGGACGGTTAATGCGGGTGCATAATTTCGTAGGATGCCGGGGCAGAAACGGCGCCTATTACACCCTCGTTAAAACAAGATTCTGTTTAAAGGAAAAGTTGGTGATGCTTCATTTTTAGACTACTGCATTTAAGACGCCACGTAGTATTTTAACGCAAAGAAACTAAGTGGTCGCAAGCGCTTTGAGGCAATTTGAAGTACGCCATAAATTGTTTACTGCGACATTATATCAGTAAAAGTCTATTTTCATACCAATAAAAACTTAAATAATAAATTTATACTTATGAAGAGACAAAAAGAAACGTTATGTTTACTTTCGGATAAACACCCCTTTGCTTACACTTGTGTAGTTAAATATGAACTACGTGTTTATACGTCGTTTTAGCACACACTACCTACATCTATTTCTTCTGTTTTCTGCGTAATTACTCGTCTATTTCAACATCATACAAAATTTAAAAGAAAACATGCGTGAGTGTCGTGGAACACTCGGTTGGAACGAAGTTCCTTTCGTAGTATATTATTATTGATAAACCTATTATATTATTGACTAACAAATACAAATAAATGAATTACTAGCGTCTATTAAAATGCGTCTAATAAGGGTCATTTAAAATAATATTTCTTTCATGGCAAGATAAGAAAAAGCACGAGGGAGATGGATATTATTCCATCTCGCTTCCTTATAGCCGCCAAGGCCATCTACAGTACGACAGAAGGGGTCGTGAGGGAAAAATCTTACACTTTTTCTCGCCTAGCCCACATCCGCCAAATTAGTACCGTCCGATAAGGAACTTCGTTCCAATAAAACGTTGCCAGCTTTCGAACAGCCTCGTACATAATACAATGCTTTTTCATTAAGAAAAACTAAATTATTAAAATAACGTGACAACAATTCTCCGCTTCAAAATCACTTAGTTTTAAAATTTTCACGTTGGTAAGTATAAAACGATCGCAGTTTGGAAAAGAAAATGGTTCTACATTTCATAATTTGATTCCACGAAAGTCTGGCGCGGCCGTCAAAATAACTAAAACTGTGGCGGCGGACTCCCTTGCACACGTATTAATTTGATAGTTTTTGCACGACACAGTCACGAAATAGATTAAAAGTAAAGCAAGGGACGGTTACTAAATGTATAAGATTATTTTTAAAAGCAAAACGCAAAATATAACTTATTCGCATAAAAGCTAACCTTTTATTTGAAATTAAATCGTTTATTTCAGAATTGAAAACCCAAATCGGTGACTATTCGCAGCGTCAAAAAGCGAGGCGTCTGGTACTGAAATTGCTAAACCACCTGCTAAACGTGGCGATCAAGACAAACCCTTCAAATCCATTTTCAACAATGAACTTCTACGAGAAGGTGAAGAAGAAACGCTATTAGCTATGTCTACAGCAGTGCGCTTTCAATTTCGCTTTCATGTTCATTTTGCGTTTCAACTTTCAGTTCGTCTTGCATCAAGCGCTGAGCCATAAGACGCATGTAGCTCATCGTCTATGCACGTGCGCTTGTCGTATGCAACTCGTCTATACCTCACGCGCCTCGGTTAGGTTTGATTAGAGATGGACGCGGCACTAGTAGCTATCAGTGCGGCATATTTTGTGTTAAGTGCAGGCAAAAACGCAAGAAAAGGAGAATCTGGATGAAAGATTATTTGAAGAAACGGAAAACACAATATTGAAAGATTTAGAGCTAAACAATGACATTATTTTAAAAATTTCACACGAATGACTAAAGCCACTTTCTACAAGCTTTTGAAAATAGTGGAGCCAAAATTACGAAACATAATTTTGGTGTAGACATAACTATTATCTAATGTTTTAACTTTGTCTTCCACCATTTTTTTACTAAAATGCACGAAATATTGCATGCAAACCCACTGGTGACGGATCAGCGTTCGCTAGAGGCATGCGCTGTTGTCGAACTAGTTTAAGCGCATGCGCTATTGCATGCGCTATGGTTTCTCACGCATGCGTTAGAGGAAGACGCAAGATGTACAGGAAAGTGCACTGGTGTAGACATGGCTATTAAACTGTAATAACAAATTATTTTGATATTCTCCTGACAGATTTTAACAACAGAGATATGTACCTTCAAACGTTATCAGAAGCACATCAGTGTCACAAAAATGTGCATAAAGGTAGTCGTCTTAATCTATTATACGCATTCAATGTATTTTTCTTATTTACAAAAAAGGGTAACAACAAACTCTACCTGTTGGCAAGTGGATGCTGAGATTGTTAGACACCTACATTTATTTCCGATTATGGATCAAAATGTAGATGCGTCACTCCTGAGGACTAAAATAGATTGCCTCGTTACCAGTAAAAAAGATTTCAGATTCTCTGTACTAACCATGCTGCTATTTTACGCTGGTATTCTGAGAGAACGTGGTCCTTCCCCGGTCGTGCCGACTCATTCGTGCATTAACCATAATATAGCTGCAACGTGGCTCTACCTCGTTAAATATGAATGTTTGTTAAATGTTTCAACATAAATCAAATATCACTATTTGTCTTATCTATAATGGTCTTGAGCGGACGAAACTTATTTTTTACTCAAGTTGATGACTTCGAGACCTTGCTGGTGCTAGTGCGGACTCGGCGATGCGGTCATTGGTTTTAATTTCCGCACGAATGAAATATTTATTTATATTGCTAACAAAATACCTACTATTAGATAAAATGTAGTTTTATGGCTAGAGGTGTTTTTTAAATGCTTTTCGTATGAGGTACATATTACATAGAAAGTACAGATTTTCGGCTACATAAATGTATTTATATATATATATATAAGTTATAAATCAAAATGCAGATGCGTTGTCACCTCTGAGGACAAAGAAAAATGAGGAAAAATGGTCTCCGGTTCTCTACACTCACCATATTAAACAGCAGCATTAAGTTGCTATTTTACACTGGTCTTCTCACTGGTCGAGTCGACCCGTTCGTGCTACAACCATAATATAGCTGCAGCGTGACTCTAACACGCATAAAACTAACTAACTACAATTTTGAACATTACATAATGTTACGCTGCTGTTAATATAAGTGCATATACCCATAACCGTAGACAAACTAATTAGGACTATCTGAACTAATCTGAAAACAAATAATTGCTAATAAAGGACTATAGTAGGTTCGACTAAGATTCGAACCAAGAAAATTTTTCAGTAGGCAAATATGTTAAGAACTGAGCGCTATTCCATTACTGCCATTCAATTTCAAAATTGTAGAATTCTTGACTATTTTATGTTGGTTACTGGTAAAACTATTAAACGCAACAAATACAACAATAAAGAGAGAATACATGTTAAGATGAAAACACGACATGCGAGCTCCAACGCAAACATTTCAACTTTATATTGTCAAACGCCTGGGTACTACTGACTGGGCGTAAGTCCTGCACCAAACAACAAAGTAACATGACAAGCTGTAGCAAGCATTTCAAGAAATGTAAACTTATTTTATAATAATAACATTATTTACACTTTTATTCTATTTTGAATAGACAAACATAAAAGAATAATTTTATTAATTTAGAAAGATCTCCGAATCTTAGGATTCATATGCAATAAAATTTTTAGAATGTTCATTCGTTTTTCTTAGGTTTTTCTTAATAACATATATGAATTGCACAAGGACAAATATTTAAACCGGTAATAATTATTATTTGTAGACCTACAAACACTTGGTCCTTGCGAGATTCGAACTCACGACAGCACAGCAACCTAACACCACCCCTGCGCTACCGAGCCGTCAAACGTTAAATTACTTATTGAAAGGTATAATGCTCTTAAATGACTTATATGGGCCGAAAGGACAATTTTGTTATACGCTGGATAATTACAGAACAGGACGTACGTATCACAGTGTAACAAGGTACTGTTTGCATTAGAGCGGGTTCCTAATACATATTATAGACACGAAAATATTTCTTTGTGATTATTTTAGTGTCTCTGACTTCCAACCCTGATAGTAAACACATCAATCTTAAGTCTACTGTTGGTATAGGTTTTTCCATGAATTCGCCAGCAGGCACATACATATTTTTAAATATTTAGTAACACATCACGCTTTGGTTGGTTCGAACTGAAACCCATGCCACAGGTTTTATTGCAATTCATCAAAAATTTTTGTTCAGCATTTTTATCATCATAATTATCGTCGTTTAGGCTCTATCAACCAATTGCGTTTGCTTTTAGATACATATATAGCCCACAAGCTTCACGGATTACATGATTAAAGAACGAACTACGCTGTAACGTTACTATGACTGCAGCACGAAAGAGTCGATGCGACCGTGGAAAGGATGAAGTTTGCATGGAATAGCAGCATAATGTTGCCGTTTTTCTAATGGTGACGAGATCTAGAAACTCTTTTTAATGGTTATGAGGTTATTCCATATTATTCCTCAGTTTAATCGAGAATACTATCAGGTGGCTTTTGTGCTTATTAGTCACAATTAATTCTTATAAAAATGTATTTGTTTAAAACAGAAGTCAACCGTTGCAAAAAAGCAAAAAGAAACTTCAGCGACACTTTTTTTATGTCACATCATATTTCTCAAAGCGTTGTATATTTTATATTAACTGCCAAGTCTTGTTTCTGGTTATACTTGCGCATTGTTCAAAACTTTGCAAGAAACTGCTCGTGAAATAACTTTTTTGCTTATAAAATATTGTTTTAAAAATCTCACTTATCTTCGTTTCTTATTCCCTTTTATTTTCCTTTTTTTTTTTGTTAAAATCAACGTCATATTTTGAATTCTAACCTTTATTTTCCATGCTTTGCATTTTGTGAGCGTAATTTTTCAAAGACACATCCTTGAACGGGAAATCCGTGACTCTTATAATTATTTTAAACTTACGCATACATATCTTTCGCTATTGCTCTATATATATATATCCAAAATTAACTAAAAGTTAGAAACATGACATGATAATTAATATTAATTTATCATTTTACCTTAATAGCACACGTTTAAGTGAATACAAATGAAATAAGCTGAAAAAATCAAAATGTCACTTTCAACTTTTCCGAGGAGAAAATATTGATATTTCCTTAAATAACAGCGGTAATACAGCATAAAAACTTATTTCATAGATATTTTACTTACCTAAAATTAATAAAAAGGACGGTTTTAACATATTATAATTTTTTAATTTTCAATAATTTCCTAATTTTTTGAGCCTAAAGTTCTTAATGAAGTACCAAATAAGAATAACATAATTCTCAAATTATTAATCTTCTGGTTTTCGGAATACACGTGCTTGTATTAATATACTTACATAATATTAATATACTAAAATATCAATTTTAAAATACAATTTATTTTGGCGAGGTGTTTGGTAAATAAACCTTATGTAATAGAATACGGGTGACAAACTAACACACAGTCCACATAATGGTAATGTCCTCCAGACCGAATTTTGGTCACGGCGGCCAGCTTTAACGTAGACTAGCCATTTGCGCAGAACAAGATTATAGTGTCCGAGTATATACGCAAGCACAGGTGCACTCTCTATTCCCTCACACTCATAGTCCGAAACCAACACTAACGGAGATAGATCAGGCGAAGTACCAACGGCTTTACGTGCTCTAAGAGGCACGGGGGTGAAACAATGGCAACTTCCTGACTCCAGCTGCTACTGAGAATTTCTTAACAGAAAAACTCAATAACTGATTTTTTTGCCCTAACCGAGATTCGAACTCGGGATCATGATCAGTAGTCGCGTTTACGACCACTATATCAACGAGGCAGTCATACATAATGGTAAGTGGATGCTTAGGCATATAGACATCACCTACATCTAATATCGATTAAGAATCATAATATAAATGTGTTATCACCCCTGAGGACTAAGGTAGAAATGCCTCGTTACCAATAAAAAGGAAAATGTATTTTGTGAGAGCGTAGTCCTTCCCCAGGCCGGCCGACCCATACGTAGCTCTATCAAGTTAAGCTAAAACAGTAGTAAAATATAGTGCTAAAAAGTAATGCTACTGGTATGTAAGTTATATAAGTTTTAAAATAAGAACCTTGTCTCGAAGTTTTTAAGAGCAGCGGCTTATGGGTAATAGAAACTTTCATATTTTTATAACACTCACATTTGTAAGAGTAAATAAAGCATTTGGCAAATTGAATATATTTGATATACAGAGAAATGTGCACTTATCAAGACAGTGAAAGAGGAAGCGTTAAGATCTTGTTTACATTAACAGACGCTAGCGTACTTGAAAAATATTTTAAAATAAGTATTTTTGAGCCGTGGTGCGAGCGGTCGTCTTTAATTTCATAGTACCTACCATTAAAACTGTTATTCGTAATTTTAAGTTTTGTTCACTACACGTTCGGCCATGAAAGAAACTATATAACTGAGAAGATTAATTCTATTGCTGCACCACGTATAGAAATATCATGGTGAAATACTTTTGATACTTGAATTTATTTGACATAAAAAATACACTATATTATTATTTCAATGAATCCATAGACTCCCGAATTATAAAACTGTGTTTCTGGCTTCTCCGATATAATTGAGCTCCGATATTATGTTATTAAACAAAACTACTTAAGGCAAGAAATTAAGACATGTGTATGTATGTTGTTACGCTGTTGTTCTTTCAAGCATCACAATTATGAAAGAAATTCATTACTTAATTTCACTTCGTATTACGTTAATAAAATAATGTGATATATTTTAAAGTACTAACCGCTAACGCTTCAGTGTATGTGTATATACTAACGTTGTTTTCCTAGGAATTTGACTCCGTTCAGCATTTCAGTCAAACTATTTAGAGCCTTAATGGCGTTGAACCTGTAGACGACTGCAAGAGGGGACGAAGGTAAGTCAGCCACTTCGGTGTCATTCCCTACCCGTTCGGTTAACGTCCTCGCACCTTTACCCAAACACGCCGGCTTTGGAAATGTTAAATGTCAACTCGTCGCTTTTTGCGACTGATTTAACGCTGACAACAAAGAGTCTGAAGAGTTTACTGTTAGATACAAGAGTTACGAGTAGGTGTCGGGCTCTGTATATCAATTTCGATAAGACGCGTTTTTGCTTGAAATAAAATTTGAGAGACTGTTAATTTGATTTATATGAAATTTGATTCATTTTGTGTTAGTAAATAATTTATTTCATTTCTAAATTGAAATATATGAAATGAAATAAGCATTGGAAGGTTTTCTCGGTACAATCAAATAATACATTTTATGGTAATAAAACATTCCATCCCGTGTAGTGGCGGTGTATCCCGTGTAGGTGTAAAATATCCACTACCCCATATCGTCCAGTCGGTGTCGTAAGAGGCGACAGTGAGCAACTGAAACAGGAGATGGGCAGAAGCATCTTAATGATAATAACACACAATAATAAAAAACTGCGGTTGCCAATCCGCCTGCCAAGCGTGGCAACTATGGCAAAATCTTTCCTATGAGGCAATCTATGGAAGAGGCCTATGTTCAGGAGCGGACTTTTATAGGCTGTAATGGATGGATGGATGTAATAAAACATTCAACAATGGCATAATACTTTATTGACAATTATAGAGAATAATAGACAATGAATTACATATAAAAACTATAAACATGTATTATTAACGTGTTAACTCCTTTTTTTCCGGCAAGCAGTTGCATTTCGGTTTACATCTTAGGCCTATATATCTTAGTCCTTAAGGGTGACCAACTGTGACTTTCTTTGTCCGTCGGTTGCAGGTGGTTATGGATTGCAGTAGGTCCTTAAGAGGCGACAATGGGAAATGCCAGAAAAATGTCATAGCTTCCGAGAGTTGGCAGAATAACTATTTCGTTTACGACAACCGTAAAACAGCCAGAGCAGCAACGAAAAACTTTGTCAAAAATGCGAGATGTATGTTACTGAAAACGCCAACCCGGCTACCAAGTGGAAAAACTCCCTACAGCGGTTGAGTCCCAACAGCTTTATGATATCATGGACTTAAAGGGCTGATAAAGGATAGGAAGGAAGGTTAAGTATGACAGATATCAAACAAGCGCTCGAGTTTCTGAGATTAAATCGTTAATTTGCTCATCAGTTACGAGTAGATTAATTTGAATTTAAATAAAATTAATATTTAAGGAAATCGGTGAAAGATTCACTGTACTCGAAATCTAAGTGTTGCTTAATGAACTATGGAGAGAAAAGAAAGAAAGAAAAAATATGAATACAAAGGCACGACATGTCGCACGACAGCTTTATACGAAAACATCCACAAAAAAAAAAAAACGCCAAAAAAATTGAACTAGGTGAAAGAAAATAATATAAGGAATTTAATAAGAACGGGTTGCGTGACCTTGTCAAGTCGACAATAAAGCCCAACCTCTCTCACTTTGTATTCGATGTGTGCAAAAGGATTAGAAAATATTAATCAAAAGGGAGCTGATAAGTTTAAGTAAGAAATAAAGTATATCAAATTGTAAATTTTAGTAACTATATATAGTTACTAAAATTTACAATTTGATGTAAATAATGCAACATTAGAGGTGAATCCTATTACTTAACTTTTTCGGTGTCAGGTATGTTTTATCTGTGCCACAGGGTTGCCGCGAAATGGTTTGCATTCAGCGATCTTGGCGCTGAGAGCGCTATACTATGTTTTTTGCGTGGTAGAATCCGGAACAAGGATAGCTACAGTAGAATAATAACCCAACTGAACAGTAAACTGAAGAGGACAACAATAATTATAGCATAAACCGATAGTCAAAAGAGAAGAAAGAAACTCGAGTGACAGCCACGTAAAAAGAGCGACTCCTCACTGGTTGGAGCGTCCTGGTAAGTGTCAGATAGCTGATAGATGCAGATGGCTCAATATTTTATTTCATTCCTTAAGGGAAGGAGGACTTGTATGAGCTGTAATGATGTCAGTGAAAATATTTTTTTTAACAAATAAATTCCACCAACTTCGTCGCCTACTATTGAGCTAAACATTATTTTCATACTTGTAAAACTATTCTACTAATATTTACGTTCTTATAAATGGAAGAATTGTACAACTACATTGATTAATGTCAATCCGCACTAAATCGAAATGTTTTCAAAGAAAAATATCGTTCATGAAATCCAGTCGCGTCTATTCGATTACAGGTTTACAAGCTCGACAGCCGTACGAGCGGCGATACGCTTTTGCTTTTGCAACAATCGTTACTGTACACCAAGATTTAAACGATAAACGAAGGCGGTTGGCATTGCAAGATGTGAAGCACTATTCTGCTTCTATTTCTTAAAATATGATATTGCACACATCGAACGCGAATCGGAGATGTGGTGCTCTACTCGTATTGTCACCAAAATCACACAATCAAAAAATCGCGATCCACTCAACTTAAATCACTTCCACCAGCTTTATATTGCATTTATATAATAAAAAGGTACACCAATAGCAAGAGGTTTTTATTTAATAGAAAAAAAATAATTAATTAAAAATAATTTTACTTGGATGTCAGTTGGTCGGTATGGATGTGAATAAGATATCTTTCAAAAAACTAAACTTATCACTTTGATTTTTTTATTAGCTTTAAATTTTAATCCTTCGGAAACTTTTTCTACGGACAGGCGGAGGTACTCAATTCGACTGTATGTTTTTTTTATGTGTGTTACCTCATATCTTTCTTTTGGTTGAACTGATTTCAATTATTCTTTTTTTATTTGAAAGCTGGTGCTTCACATGTGGTCCCATATAAATTTGATCAAGGTTCTGACCAATAGTTTTTGAGTTCTTCTTAATAATTTACATTGAAGTCAGTTGTACAAAATTTTAAATTATAAATTATGAATATCACTATTGTAAACCGTCTCGTTCGAGGTGTGCACTTTTGGATTTTCCAAATATTTTTTTCTTTTTTTCAGACTCGTCCCTGAAGATATATAGATTTAAAGTATTAGATAATTATAGATATAAAGTATAAGATAATTTTTAATACACATACATAATTATAAAGTATTAAATGTACACGCTGTTAGAATTGGGTCTCCGTTATTATGTACGTAGGGCCGTGGTAGCTTCGGGAATATGGATATACGAGGATTAAAGCCTCGCCGGTGCTAATAAAATAGTTAATTGCAATTTTAACCTGCTGCCTAACTGCAGAAATTAAAAAATTTCAATGTCATCTGAAGTGCAATTCGCATGAGAATAGCGCGGAAAAGTGAAATATACATGGCCTGTAAAATTGTTTTAACTTTTATTTTTTATATGTTAGAAAGTCAAATAAGTGGGAAGAGAGAGAGAGAGAATAATTATCTTAATCTCATCAGTGTCATTAAAGACAAAAAAAGTTTATTATATGATGAAGCTTGAAATACTGATAGTGCACAGTTAGTGAAATTTTTATAAATGCTTCCTCCGCAATAGTTAATGACTTGGTACAAATAGTAACCTTTGCACTTTCGTTGGGCAGGTTTATATAGAATTAATGACCCCTTCGTGACCAAGCTCACTTTTCACGGGCGAGGGAAAGTTTTATGGCCTCACGGCCTTCATATCGCCGTCATATTCGTTGCTAATCTATTGAAGCGCTTTTACATCCAAAGTATTAATCTTACATCATCGATTGGCGAATGAAATGTAATTAGGTTAATCTAAATAACTGGAATAATCTAGGGATACTACTACTCTAATTCTAGTGTACTATGATTTATTCATCATTAAGAAACTTCAATTCCTTAAATATTAAAAATTAATGTATATTAAATACATTAATTTTAAGATTTCGAGTGAGGTATGTTTGACGAATTTTTAATTAATCTTTCTTATAAGCAGTAAGGGTGACCCACTATTTGGATTGAGGACATGCTAAGAGATGCAGGTGGTTCAAGCTCGTGCTTCGTGGTATTTCTAAGGGGAGGCCTATGTTCGACAGGAGGCTTATTATAATATACTGATGATGATGGTGATAACTGTAAGAGTAACGAACAAGCACATAGTCCCCATCTACATTTATCCTCATCCTCAATTAAGAGGATTGTGACGCTGCAAATTTTCTTACAAGAAGCGATAACGGTTTTCCCTCCCGTAAACAGTCTAATTTTCATAATTTTTGGAAATGTTGTAGATATAAAGAAAAACTAGGTCCATCCGCTCTTATTTTAAAGAAATATTGCGTACGATATAAGTTATTAGCATCTAAATATTTATATTTTTGACTTAAAAACTTCCTCGAGCGTTTTTTTTCTCTAATGGAACTAAACTGAATTACTAGTTCTTCTACTAGTCTTCTTACTTATTTTCTCTAGGGATTTTATGCTGGTATTTTTTATAAGCGTAATCATTTTCCGGTGAAGCCGACCAATTCGTGCTGCAAATAATACGCTAAAGCGTTGCTCTATTACGAATAAAAAGTAAAGTAATAAGCTTTTGATATGCGTCCCACCGCTGGCCTCAGGCCTCCTTTCGTTTTCTCAGAAATTGATCTCATTTCTGACAAGGTTTTAGGACAAGGAAACGTTCACCGCGCTGCCCCAATAGTAGGTATTGGCGAACTTCACTAGTCTTTGAAATATTTTTTTTCTCAGACATGCAGGTTTCCTCACGATATTTTCCTTCAAATTAATAATTTAAATGTCTATACTAAGAGTCGAAATAAACATTACAATAGAATAGAATAATTTTTATTCAATATAGATTGGCAAGAATACTTATTTAAAGTCCTTTTTTACTTTTACCACTGTTTCGGAAAAAAACCTCTGTCCTGGGAAAAACCAGCAGGAAACACGGCGAGACTTTTTTATCTCTCATTATTTAATACTACTCATTATTTAGTACTTTATCGTGTAGTGTCGTGTAGTGACGGTGTAAGAATATGCACTACCCCATATAATCCCGTCGTTGTCGTAAGAGGTGACAGAGGAAAACAAACCAGGAGATGGGCAGCAGCGCTTACTAATATCAACAAGAAAGTAAAAACTTTTTACTTTTATTACTTGGCTATAACTGCGGCATTATTAAGCCTAATTTATATTTGTGTATTTATCTTATTATATACGTATTTGTGTTTTCCTTCACCACCGAACACGTGATAACCCAACACTTAAAATTAAAATCAGCAATTTCATCGGTGTCGGCGGGGATCGAACCCGTACTGCTTGGGTACTGTGATATTGAAGGTGAGCGCTTAGATCTATAGCTTAGAATCCACAGCCAATCGTTTATTTTACGTAAAAAAGAGAACACATACGATAAAAAAATAAGAAAAAAGATTTTTTATATAAAATTTAAGTAGCTAACGAACTTACAGTCCACCCGGTAGTAAGTTTTGCTACTGCAGCATACGCATATCTGCAACCAACTGCAGATAAAATATTCTACAGATGCGTTGTCACCCCTGAGAACTAAGATGTAATGCCTCGTTTCCAGTAAAAAGGGTCTTCAGTTTTCTACACTCACGATACGAAATACAGCAGTATTTATCTGCTATTTTACGCTGGTATTCAGTGAAAGCGTGGTCCTTCCGCGGTTGAGCCAACCCATTCGTGCCACAACCATAATAAAGCTGCAGCATGGCTCTACCACGTGTGTTTTAATATTTAATTTGCTCTCAGTGTCTTAAATTTTTCATATTTTTAGTTTCATCAATTACAATCAAAAAACATTTATTTATTACAATTAATGTTTAATAATAAAGAAAAACAGATTGCCGTTCTCATCTAAAATGTTCCCCTATAAAACTAAGCTGCGGGAATAAAAATGATATTAATAAAAGCGCAAAGTTTTTAAAAAATCGTCGTCAACAACTCGTCAAAATCTAATAACGTAGCCTCAGAAAACCCGCGCCGGGCGCCTCTTCTTGTCATCTCTCGTCTAGACAAAACCCTCGGCTTCGTGACTTTTTCTCGATTATTCTTAGTCTCACGACAATCGTACTAGCATTTTTACCTTTCTCGTTACCTCAGACATCGAAGAACAAAATATTAAATTTCTCTTCGGGTCTCAGACATTTTAATCTATTGCGACGACATCGAAATTGGAGTTGTATAGTCGCGAATTATATTAATTCGCTTAATGAAAGGTAATAGTCATTGATGGATCGAGTGTTCCCGCATCGATGAAAGCGAAATTAATTACAGCTCAGTTTATTTATTTACGTCCTAATCGTCTGCATTGATATTCTTACAATAACCGATTTCGAAATATGGGTCACAAATAAAAATTGCCTTAAGGCTCAACATTTAAATTATTAATTAATCAAATTGTTCTTTTTTTTAACTGTTCAGAATTGATAAGATGATAATTGATCATAATTGTAAATACTCGTATTTTAAAACATAAATTACAAGTTTAAAGGGAAAAGCTTGCCTACATAACTGTGGGCCCTAATTCGAATTCCAAGGTGGCCAACATTTTGTGTAAAAATGTTTGTTTTTGGTTTGCAGCGATATGGAATTATATTCCTTAAGCCTTACAGCAAGCATGGGTAGCTTAGGACAAGTGAGTGCAAACGCTTGTGGTGACCGTGTAGCGGCGGTGTAAGAATATCCACTACCCTATATAGTCACGTGGGTGCCGTAAGCCTCTTACAGAGCGAAATAAATCAAGTCCAGGGTCACCTTAATAACAACTAAAAAATAAAAAAAATTGATGCCTGTAATGGTAACGGTAAACACTTGTGGTAGTTTACTGTATACTTTCCGACGGTATTCGAAGTCGTCACCGTGATCGAAATCGGCCAGGAGGACATCAACATCCCGTTTATTATTTATTTATTACGATTACCAACAAGGTTGACCACACAAAGACATGTTATACGAGTATATGCTATAGAAATAAGGCATGTACCATCTTACTTAAAGGTGATTCGCTAAGTCTTAAAAATATAATATAATACTTATTCAATGGTCATAAAATTGCTTTGATCATGTTGCGGTACACTCGCGTATACTCGTGTATTACAGCGAGCAATTTCAGCTTGTAATGTATTTACCACGGACAATACAGGCACTTGCATCTTTCTTCGTTTGAAGTAAGTTGCAGGTGACATCCCCATACGAACATGTGTAATGTTAACTTGTTTGTCGATACGAGTATATAGGAATGTGTTATATCTATAAAGGAATTTAAAACCCGTATAATCTGAAGAAATCGTGGCAGGGTTTAAGGATTGGTGAGCAAAATGCTTCCCTCACTATCACTAGCCAGTCCGTACAAAAATAAAACAACACTAAAACGCAGTATTCAGTTAACCCTTTCTCCTTACGGTACTATTAAGTACCGGCTGCTTTTTATCTAATACATTGAATACGCAAACAATTCGTGATTAAACTCACTGGCGATCCTTTAGAGTACGATTGGTGTGAGCTAATAAGAGCACAATTGGGTATATCGCTAAAACCGACCAATCAATTTGATCTGCGAGTAACAATTTGTCAGGCACTCAGTGAGATCGCCTTGCTTTGTTTTTGTTAGTTTTAAAAATATAATATCATAGGTAAGTTGAAATATTTTCGATTATATAGGAAGTTTATATTAACAATTAAATTTCTAAGTACTTACATGATGTATTATTGCCTTATTTCATGTGTATAATTTATAAAACCGACGAGGACTAAAAGTACCGTTAGAAACTTTTGGTCTTATGATTTATTTAATTTTATGATAATTATACACGATCAATGGACTTTGTTTCGTTACACACCAATATTTATCTTCTTATCATTGTTTCATTGTTTTTATAGATGTACGGTAATGGATATTTTAGGAAACTGCCCACATTGAAGCTCTGTTGTTAGAGGATCTTCCATACTGTAACGAAGATTCTGATAGGTGATTCCGATGAAAAAGTCGAAAAAGATCTTCAAGTACCCTCATCGCGATGCTTCGACGACTGTTTTGAGGAGGCTATTGAGAGGGTCTTAGCCCACATTCTTTCATCGCCGACAAATGAAGAAGTGCCATCAGGTTGTTCTGTTTATCAGGTTCTACATCTCCAATCCCTTGCCCCAGTCCTCAAATTGCTCTTCCTTCAACAAATACGTCCACGCCTAGAGCTACCCGACCGAAAGTAGTCGAACCAAACCGTAAGTGGAAGAATCGAAACTTAGAGACAAATATATCAGAATATAATACAAATACTAAAGCAGTAGGAGAATGTTTTGCTCACTGTACTAAACCGACTGATATATTTTTTGTATTGAGTGACGGTATATTAGATAGGATTGTCACCAGTGTAATTATGCTACACAGAAAGTCTTGACTTTCTGTGTAGCATAGGTATTGAATCTAAAAAGGAGGAACTTTTAAAATACTCGACCGGCTTGACAGACCATTACTCTTCGGCATCTGATCTGAACAATTCACTTATATCCAGCAACATGTCAATAGACAGATTTTCTATGATTTTATCGCATCTACACTGCAATGATAATGCTCAAATGCCTAATAACTGCAAAGATAAGCTATATAAAATCAGACCTGTTGTTGATGCACTCAATAAAAATTTCAAGAGTGCTATCATGGGACCCGTGAGCGTGATGAATCGATGATCAAATTCAAGGGTAGGTCTGTACTAAAACGCAAATCGAATTATTCTACTTTGAGAGATGTACTCGTATGTTTGGGTAACAGAGGTATAAATTACCTACATTTTCAGAAAAGAGAAGAAGGTGAGATTTGCAACTTCAAGATGATTCAGTCCAAACCTTATACTAAATGTTCCCACTGCAATGTATTTTTGTAGAATATCACGAGGTTGACGTTTGATCTCATTATTTTTATTTACTCATATTTTCTATCAAAGTTCCTAACATTGTGATATATAAAGTAACTGACGCAAATTAGTCCAGGTCTTAGAAATAGTACTTCTAGTTATAAAAAAAATCTGTTCGTTTATTTTTACCTACTTTAGTAATATAATAAAGTTAAATTTGGAAAACTCTTTAAAAATCTATAGTCCGGTAGGAAAGGGTTAATAACATACAAAAAATAAATTTTTCAATACAAAACTTATATTTTACAAGCAGTGACTAAGAGTCCTGTGGCGGCATAATTGAAACCATCATCCTATTCCTTACCTTCGGTGCTGTAAGAGACTAATTAGGGGAAGGCCCAAACTGTCTTGTAGATTCCGATAGGTGGCAAACCGCCATCTGTTTTTCATACACTGTTACCATCAGTCGCTTGCCAATTATGGCGCTTAGGACAAACGCTCTCTACATTGGAGAGGCTGGTGCCCAGGAATATTGTCAAAGAGCTTCTTAATTCTTAATTAAAAATTAAAAGTAAAAATTCGAAAATCGAACATTAAGAATTCCGAATTTTTTACAAAATTACTTGGAAAAATATTTAAGATTGTCATGAAAGTTTGTCTGTGGTGATATTTTATTACCTATTTAAGTAATGAGTTATATCATTTACAATTTTAACATATTTATTGTAACATATATTAATGTAACATGCATGTATTTGTGTAATGTGTACGTATAATTTATATTTACCAATGTCGCCGTACTTAGGCCACTCAGAAAGTTTCGCGAAACCATAAAAAACTTATACGGTCAAAGTTATTATCATAAAATCTTTTCAAAGAACTCTTCACCAACATTAATACAAATTTTCATGCATGTGAACCAATTTTCGATACACTTTTTCCGGTCCGCCTCTGACATCTCTTTTACGACCTGTTCGAAGGCTTCTACGACGCGTTCCGGCGATGAAAACTTTCGGCTGATTATTTTATTTTAGGGAATAAAAAAGGACACACGGTGCCAAGCCTAGCTGTATGGAGGGTAAACCAAAAGCTTAACCGGTGTGCTATCCACGAAGTTCTTTTTGAGCGCTGAGTGCGCGGAAGCTATGTAATAGCTAGCACTAGCCCGCGAAATCCCGTGTTCAGTCGCTTGTAAACTTTTCGGCATTGTCTCCTTTAATTTCCTAAAGGAATCGACACCAGATATCTCGTCAAAGTAAAAAAACTACTGGCGATCAAAATTTTCCCTGCTCTTCTCGTTCGCTTCATTTTGAAAGGCGTTGTATTTATATTGAAACAGCCAAACTGTCGTCGGGCCCGCTTAGATCGTATTGATAAATCCAAAACTCATAGCAGCATCGGTAAGGTTGTGCGTAATCCAACGCGAAATTGTCCTCCTTACGCTAAGGTTTTCGTGTAAAATCTCGTGAAAGCTTCCCGATTCAATCTGAAATATGTGTCACCTATTCTCCTCAATTAAATTTTACGCTGCTAGCACGTTTTCATCCGTAACAGCTATTAAAGTGTGACCATCTCTTTCTTCATTTCTCAAAGTTAGTCGAATGTGCTGAAATTTGTCATAGTTTGCAGTGTAAGGTTACCTACTATAAAAATTTGAAATCTTACAAACGAATCATCCGAAGCATTTGAAATCGTAAAAACATCCATTTTTCAAAACACGATATTTCAATTTAGATGGTAAAAAATTGTAGAGAGAAATTTGAAATTAGAAAATTCGTATTTGTACATGTAAAGGTAGCTCGAAAGGAGTTTTGGCGGGAACTTGACCGGCGGCGGTTTGCTGCTCCTGTATTATTGTTTAAATAATGGTTTGAAGTGGATTTTGATATGTAAAAGTGGTGCGATTTTGTGTATTAAATGTCTGCGCATGTGAACTATTAGTGGAAACGGTGAAACAAGTGCTCTGATGGTGATGTGATTCTCAAGATAATGTGTCTGTCTGTTTAGGCGCCTTGAGATACCATCGCCAACTGTCAGCTGTCTGCTGGCTCAAGTTGCCGTCAAAATCTCCCAAGGGCTGCACAATGTGACGCATCAACATATTGTGAAGCAGTGTACTATGAAGGATAACTATACATTGAACTTCAGGCTCAGAACCCAAAGCCGTAAAGCCAGTTATAAAAAAATATATTTTGTTTTTGTTTACCTGTCAGCCTGTCACTGATCACTCAACTCAATATAAAGAAGACTTGGCTTTAGCCTTTACGGTTTTTGAAAATATGAAGAATTAAAGAAAATAAGACTTGGCTTCGGCCTTTATGGATTTTGAAGAGACGGAAAGAAGAAAATAAGACTTAGTTCCGGCCTTTACACCTTTAAAATTCTATATATTCAAAATAAAAAGACAAGGCTGTATGGCTTAGTTCCTTTGCCTGCTCTCTCGAGCGAATAATAAAACAACAATTGTACATGTAAATACATAATCGTATTTATCAAAATATATTATAACTGGCCAGTGTCTCATACAAAAATATCGCAAAACTTTCTGCGCAACCTGTCTGCCCGCCTGGGACCTGTAAGATAGGCATAATATGTAGATGTAGATGTTATATTTATAAATACAATAGAATATTTCATTAAGCATTACGTATGTATGTTGTGACACCTCCCACAATATTTCATAGCACCACGGTTTGACTGACAAAAATAAGAGGATATCTTGTCTGCAAGAAATTTGAAGAACCGAGAGAGACTACTGCGACTCGGATCAATTATACCCTTTTTTTATAGAATTAGGTGACAAGCGAGCACACATTCCACCTGATGGTAAGTGAATGATGTGGCTCATAGACATCTAAATCTATTCGCGAATAAGAATCGAAATACAAATGCGCTATCACCCCTGAGTACCAAGATGGAATGCCTCGTATCCAGTAAAAAGGGTCTCCGATTCTCTACACTCACCATACGAAACACAGCAGCGTTGAGCTGCTATTTTACGCTGGTATTCTGTGAGAGCGTGGTCCTTCCCCGGTCGAGCCGACCCATTTGTGTTACAAACATAACTGCAACGTGGCTCTACCGCGTATAAAATGTCTTTATGTTCTTCTTTTAAAATAAAAGTTACAAATAAAATCTTATTTTTTCATTTTAATGTTTGTTGGGGTTATTTGCCAGATGTCTTATAATGGCAGTAGATATAATAAAATTCTAAAACATTATATATTATATTTTAAAATTAATTGATATTTATCATCAACAAAGTAAATCGTTTTATTCCGAGCCGTCAACCGGCGTCGCGACGTCGTGCGGCCTCCGTCCATTGTGGTGCACTACGTAGCATATAATATTAAATATATATTAGTTGAAGCGGCAACCGCACTCAATTTCCGTACAATATGGGGTTCTATTTTACATAACATGTATAACAATTCTAGACTATCCTTTTACTAACTATGAAATTACTATACAGTTTACTGCTGGATTCACAAACCTTTGCCTCATAATACTTTATCATCATCACCATCATTACAGCCCTTTACAAGTTCACTGCTGAACATAGGCCTCCCCTAAGGAATGCCACAAAGCACGGACCTGAGCCACCTGCATCCATCGACTTCCTGCATGTGTTACCAGGTCGTCACTCCATCTAGTGGAGGGACGCCCTACACTTAATACTATACTTGATAATACTTAGCCACATTTGATTTTAACGAGGAAATAATTTATAATATATTGAAATTAGTAGGACTGGGCCATACAGTGGTGTAGCAGGGATTTTAGGGGGCGGAATTTTGGAAGTTTAAGTAATCCCCCACTAATCTTTAAAATTGATACAATAGAAAGCCCAAAAATTTTTACAAATATATAACTGGTAACCACCCAAAAAAGACTTACCAATTTCATTTCCTAATGAGTCATAAGAATATGAAATGACATAAGTTATGACGCTTTGAAAGTAGGCCGGAGTAAGGAACGATATTTTGGCTTTAGCGGCCCCCGGAGCTATGCTACTGGAGACTTCACACAATTCACAGTATAGTATCGACTTTTTCATATTCAAGTATTAAATATTCGAGATAAGTTAAATAAATATTTTTTCGTATACGATAAAAGTCGTGTGGTTTCATAGTTGAGCACCGAGCCGGCGCCGGCGCTGATATGTGACAGCGCGATATGTTTTGGCGGAGTCGGACGTCGGAACTCACGGGAAACAATGACGCCGGCCAAACTGATATTCTTTACACAAGTGTGCATGAGAGTACGATACAAGTAAGCAGTATATAAGTAATGTAGATAGAAAATGTCGGAGTAAATTAGATTGCGGTCTGTTCGAGTCACGGCGGGCTCAAAGTTGGTAATTCATATAATTATTAAATAATTTAATAAGGCGGCGCTGAATACTCTGTATGTTATTTAACTTAGATATTTTATGCAAATAAGGAGAAACGCGCACCCCTTCCATCTCATGATTAATGGATACTACGGCCCATAGATTAAGAATCAAAATGCAGATTACCTTGGAGAACCGAAATACAATATCTTGTTATCAGTAAAAAGTTTCTTTATTTCTCGTCACTAACCAAACATAGCAGCGTTGAATTGCTATTTTACGCTCGCCCTAGTTGAACTAACACATTCACCGTGTAGTGGCGGTGTAAGGGAATCCACTACGGTGAGTATCCTAAGAGACTGCAGAAGAATGTGGAAACAGGAGATAGGCAGCAGCATCTGCCTAATAACAACTCTAAATATTAATAAAACTGCGGTTGCCAACCCGCCTGCCAAGTGTGGCAACTACGGATTCTACGGGGGAGGCTTTTGTATAGCAGTGGAATTTCGATGGACTGTATGAATGAATGAATAAATGAACCAGTACCTACATCTGCAACTTGGCTCTACCATTTTTAATTTAAATATGTACCACTAATGTGAAGCATTGTTATTTCTTTTTAAGTTTTAATCACCATGTGTTTCTTTTTGTAAACTGATTTTTAAAATTAATTTAACTTTACAATATTATAATGCGGAATTCTATGATCATGCTGATATAAATTTTAACAATAGGTTAAAGTGATACTCATTAATATTAATAAATGTAGTTTTATTTATTGCATAGCACAATTAAGAAACCGCGAATAACAGTTTCTTTGTCTAATAATTCTATCCGTTTTGATGTGTTTTATTAAAAGGATTCTGCTGCCCATCTCCTGTTCAAATTCTATTTGTCGCCTCTTACAACACTCACGGGATGATACATAATTCATATATGCTAGTTTTTATCTATGCAAGTAAGGGTGAGTAACTATTTTTTCGCTATTTGACCAGCCTTGCTAGCATAACTTTTTTGATGGAAGTAAGGTAGACTGACGAGCACACAATTCACCTGAAGGTAAGTAAAAAGTGTGGATTATTAATACCTACATGTATCCTTGGTTAAGAATCAAAATGCAGACGCGTTTACGCAGATGTTCAAAGAGGAAGGAATGCCCCGTTATTAGTAAAAAGGGCGAGTATTGTAATATATCTTGTGTTGGTATTCCTTGAGGAGATGAAATTTTCCCAGTCTAGTAGACCCATTTATTCTGCAGCCATGAAACGCTGCAGCAAACCGACTTTAGACGAAGTAGACTTTAAAAAAATGTAGTCATAATTATTTGTCATTTTGTACACAATACAGAGCAGGCAGCATATAAAATATTATTACATATAAAATTAGATAATAACGAAAAAGGAAGAAAAACACAGTCGTAAATTAAATAAATACATAAAAAAGGACATAAAACTAAGTAAAACAAGGGATTTTATTACAATCAAGAATGTACCGATATAATGTAAATGAGAGTCATAAAAATTGATGTCTATATATTAAACATGTTTTATTATGTTTCAGTTTCCCACTAGACCTGGACGAACCAAGTGTAGAATTGTCAACTATGGTGAAATTTCCAGAACTTTAAAAGCGAAGTTTTTTACTGTAACATTGGTTTTTCCATTTTTAATATAGTTTTCAGTTTTAACACAATTTTGGAATTCTTAGCAATATTTAGTTAAATTATCGGTTATGAAAACATTAAATATAGATTTAAAATTGTCAGTAAAAACCGAAACACTTCCTAACGACATTGGTGGTAAAGGTAGAATGTTTTTTTACTTCGTCGATATCCAATATAGTGCAATGAAAACCTTAAACCCCATGATCTCATATAGAATTGTAAGAAGCTAGGACCGTTTAAGTGGAAACGTTTTCAATATCAGGGCAACGCCTACGCGCATCGCAAGACCGGAACTCGTCATTGTTCGGCGCTCGTCCACCATTTATCGAGACCCGTCTATACGGGTGTCGCATTGTTCTAGCGCATTCTACCATGACGCCCGACATTCTGTATTACATTATTTGCTTTTTATTGTGATTGAAGTGCAATTTAGTAATTTGTAAGTCTGAACGGTTAGACAGTCACTAGTCACAATCAATATGATATTCTTACGTAATTGTAATTTTTGTACATATTTGGTTCCATTGTGATTTTTTATTTTAATTTTGAAATTAATATAAACCAGTAATGTATTTTATAATTTACTAGCTGGTACCCGGCGCATTGAATTAATGTGAAAATAGAGTTTTAAATTTGGAACAGTTATATTTTTTAATTAGGAATGATAATACAATCATTGAACGTGAATGATATATAACTTTCAAATAAATTGTCGTTGCGATACGTGTGCCATCCAGTGTAAGTTAATTGTACTATGCCTACAACCTTCGCGCAAGTGCAAGCAATAAGTTGACAAAGTTTTACCGCAATCTAATGAACGGTATGGCAGCGCATAAAATACGAACAAACAAAAACTAATTTTTATATATTAGATTGACATTCACGCTTGAAAGGCGAATTAGTGACAGACGTTTTCTTATAGAATAGGAGTGACAAACGAGCACACAGTCCACCTCATGAAAAGTGAATACTATGGCCCATGGACATCTACATTTATCTTTCATTAAAAATCAAAATGCAGATGCGTTGTCACAGTTGAGGATTAAGATGGAATGCCTCGTATCTAGTAAAAAGGATCTCCAGTTCTTTACGCTCACTACACAAAATACAGCAGCATTGAGCTGCTATTTTACGCTGGTATTCTGTGAGAGAGCGTGGTCCTTTCCCGGTCGAGCCGACCCATTTGTGCTTCTACCACAAAATGGCCACCGCGTTAAACCGTTTTGATGCTACCTTACATTGTCGGTCTGATTATTTTAGACCTGACATAAGTGCATATATGCACAATAATGAAAATAATTATGCTGTCAATTAACCGAGGTTACGAGATTTTTCTGGCATTGTCCATAGTCGCCTATAACGACAACCATCCATGTGACGAATTACCTACATGGAACTTATTACCATTCATTTGTAACTATTATGAGTATAATCAATAAATATCAATAAGCCCAAACATTAAAATTTACAGCCTAAACTGCTGAACACAAGTATTTCTTCTATTGAGAGAATGTACAATGAGGCAGTATTCTTAGGTATATTGATGTATTCTATAAACCTTTCATAGAATGAGTTTATTTAAATGGAACGAATGTAAAATAAATTATTTATAAGATAGGGAAAATGTCAGGTATAGATAAAACTTTTTGTTGAAATTTTAGGAGTTAAATTGTAAGATAAAATCATAGTATTAAACTACGTTTTCAATAGAGCCCTTATATTTTGTAGACGTAAGGGTAAGAAGCAAGCACATAGATCACGTGATAGTAAATGGGTTCTGCGGCTCATAGACACCTACATATTATATCTATGCTCGATGAAGAATCAAAATTCAAATGCGTGGTGAGCTCTGCGAGACTAATGGCTGACACACACGGTCAGTTCAACTGATCAGTTTAACTGACCGTGTGTGTCGAAAGAAAGCCTCGTTACCAGTAAAGAGATCCCGTTATACTCACCATACGAAACGCAGTAGTATCTAATGCTATTTTACGCTGTCATTCTGTTAGAGCGTGAGTTGAGCGAGAGTTAAAACGTCCCGTAAGCTTAGGCCCTTTCGGCAATTCGACGTTGATGTGTATTGAAAACAAGCAATGTTGGTGAACATTTAGAACACATGGTTAGTAAAATTATGACCGTGATATTACACGCGAGAACACCACTACACTAGGAAAGACACACCACCGTCAGGTGAAGTAGACTCTGCAGTGGCTGACCGCTAAGAGAGCGGCGAGCCAAAACAAGCCCATACATTAAAAGTAACATTAAAAGTTACACAAACATTATATATATTATACGTGGTAGAGCCATGCTGCAGCTATATTAATAGTATAGTTGTAGCACGAATGGGTCGGCCCGACCGGGGAAGAACCACACTCTCACAGAATACCAGCGTAAAATAGCAACTTAAAGCTGCTGTGTTTCGTATGGTGAGTGTAGTGAACCGGAGACCCTTTTTACTGGAAACGAGGCATTCCATCTTAGTCCTCACGGGTGACAACGCATCTGCATTTTGATCCGCAAACGTGGATAGATATAGATGTCTATGGGCCACAGCAACTACTTACCATCAGGTGGACTGTGTGCTCGTTTGTCACCCTTATACTATAAAAAAACATTAAAAGTAGTTGCCTCGTGTAGAGGAAAAACACGTTATTATCGACGGTGGTGTGTCTTTCATAGTGTAGTGATGTTGGGAGTAGTGGTGCTGGGATTAGTGGTGACGGGGATAGTGCACGCAATTGAGGAAGGGCGTAAGGTACTCTTCAAACTAGGTAAGACACATCATTTTATTTTATTACGCGGATGTGGGCAAAGTAATTTTTACCAACTTTAATTTACAACAAATTTCCACTTATTTTTAAATCAAAAATGAAAGAGTTCTAGGAGAATGTGACGAGAGTGAACCTGTAACTATAACCAAAGATGCTGTACCTAGCTGCAGTCGCTGATATTACTTCCAATAAACGTACATATCGTACTTTTATAATATATACGCTACGCCGAGAACTGACGAACTATTTATCAAACTGCCCAATCACTTAAACAACTCTAATGATTATTGCACATAAATTTATTTAAACCTTCCTTCGAATATATTTTGTACTACCACTGTGGGACTAAGTAACCAACCAAAGTCTAAACATTATTCCTTACAAGATTTTAATGCCATGATTAAATACTGACTTTATTGTCAGGGATATAATATAAACCCTGACAATAAAGTTTATTATTCTATTATTTATTACATGCTACCTGCAAAAAGTAACCGCCCAAATCTCTGATATACTGCATAATTGATTATTAGCAATATTTTTAATACGTACATAAATACGTTACTTTGGTGAAAAATATAACTTACTCGTGCTATGCAACCAGCAGATAGGAGGTAATTTAAGTAAATTTCTTATCGCAACAGGAGCCGCGAGCTTTTAAAAGTGTATAAATAACGTGTTATCGTCATTCATGGCACTACCGTCTCGTATGTTTTGTAAACTCCCTACTTATAACGACATTTGCATTACAATAGTATTTGTTATTTGCGATTTCGTATTTTATTAATAAAAAGTTTAAATTAAATGTTAAATATTTTTATTGTAATACAACATAACAAAAAAATATATTCAATTTATATTATTTTACAATAAATATTATTTAAATATATTCAATTTGTTTTATTTTATTCAATTTAGTTAATGGCGGTGTAAGAAAATCCACTACTCCATATCAACCCGTGGAAGCCGTAAGAGGCGACAGAGGGAAACCGAACTAGCAGCATCGTCCTGATAACAGATGAATAAAAAAAAATTTGCTAACCCGCCTCCAAGCGTGACAAATATGACAAATATCCTCCCTACGAGACAATCTATGGGAGAGACCAGGGGTCGTTCAGGTCGTGCAGCAGTTGACTTTTGGTGGATTCTAATATTAATGATAATAGCAACATTTATTTTGGTATAAAAATAATGGGTGATCACTTAAATTTAGTTTACTAAGACAAAGATATTGTGTTTTTATAACAATTATGGTGTATGGTGACTGAAAATTAATCATCACATTTCCATCTTTTAGAGCAGAAAAAACTCATAATTTAATATCTCGGATAAATTATCGCAACCTACGATAGATGAGGGGATCACTAATGGCAACCTTAAGATTTGGATATCTAAAAAATAACCACAAGGAATACATGAAAAGGTATTCACGATACCCATCGAATTCTTTGATCTTACCTACCTACAAAGTTGATTATTGTTATTGCGTAGACCTCTGCCCTTTTTGAAAATTAAAGAAAGTTTGATAAACGAGCACACAGTCCACCTGGTGGTTATTGGATTCTGTGGTCCTTAGATACCTAAATGTATCAGCGATTAAAAGAATCTTCCTTATACGGCCAGCAGAGTAGGACTACATAATAATAATAATGTTTATTTACCAAAGTATCAATTGGTCAAGCACTGGATTAATAAGTAAAAAAACAATCCATTTATGGACATACACATAAATTTATCAACAATCAATGTTATATACACATACATACTATACGCGTACACCATAGGATGAAGCTGTAAGAGCCTAAAGGGTAACAGGACTAACATCCCAGAACAAAGAAGAATTACTAATATATAAGCATGCACTTTATGTACCTCCATTTTATTTTGATACTGGTGAAATGACACTTAAATTAATTATCTTTAACATTTTGCGTTCGTAGCTCTCCTATTTCACACAGTGTTTGTAAAATACATTGTGAGAAATCTAAGCAACAACTCCAATTCATTCAGTTGAGCTGCGTACAGTTTTCCAGAAACTGGCCGTTCTTCAAAATGAAAATGCATAGTGGTCCGAAACAGCAAAGCAGCATCTTCGAACATTGCGGACGCGCTGTAGTGATGGTGATGTTTCAAAAAATTACCAAAGATATAATTATAGTATACTCTAAGGATGTTATCTTGAGTGCGTTTTTAGTACAGTAGTTGAGTGTTATAAGCAGACTATCTCTGTAATACTTTATAGCTTAAATGCAACACTGTAGCGCTATACTGTAGCAATACACTGAAGTATTGTTATAATTTTAATACAAAGTATACAGTAAACTATTTTCATATTTATCCAAATATTTAGTAATATCATCCAGAAAGTATCAAACTCATTAAGGGAGCGTTGCAATGCAATATATAAAGCGTTATCGACATAAAAAGAATTTCTTATATGTCGCAGATGTGTTACATAAATAAATTGCTCAAGACAAAGGCACAGTACCGAAATATTTTGTTAGTTTGTCGGTCATACTTGTTGCGTGCGGGAATCATACGCCCTGTCGCGACTAAGCGCTTAGCCACTACGGTACCGAGCTGTATTGTAAAAGTGTTTTTTATAGGACAAGAGTGACAAGCAAGCACACAGTCAACCTGATGGTTAGTGGTTGCTGTGGCCCATAGACATCTACATCTATCGTCGTTTGCGAATCAAAATGCAGATGCGTTGTCAGCCGTGAGGACTAAGATGGAATGCCTCTTTTCCAGTAAAAAGGGTCTCCGGTTCTCTACACTTACCATACAAAACACAGCAGCATTAAGCTGCTATTTTACGCTGGTATTCTGTGAGAGCGTGGTCATTCCTCGGTCGAGCCGACCCATTCGTGCTACAACTATACAATTAATAGAGCTGCAGCATGGCTCTACCACGTTTACGTGTTACATAAAAAGAATACGCAAATTTATTTTCACATAGGGAACATATGAATACATGAATACATTCTTTATTCTTCATCATCAGCCCGTGAAAATACACTTCTAAACATAGGTCTCTTCCATTGTAAGACGACAGTAGAGATGAAAAAATTATGTTTTTAAACCATATACAATATGTAATATAAACTAACTAATACTACTCAAGTCTACTATCTTTTACGAACAAATATAATTTTCAGAGAATTTCAGCAAAATTTCAATTAAAGCGCTACAATAGGACTGTGTGCACACTTTCAAACTTTAACAATATCCGTCGAAATCTGTTAAATCTACAATGGAAACTCAGCGAATTGTTTAGTTTCGTGATGTTTTATTTACTTAAGCTTCTAATGTAGATCTTATCGAACATACTTAGTATCGTGTTAAACTTTCTAAAAACTTGTTACACTAGTCAGTCAAAACAAAGGTGTTTTTAGATTATTTATTTATAAAATAATAGTAGATTCAAAACAAAATATATGTAGATTTTTACAGATAGTGTTATAAATTAAAATGCAAATTATTTTAGTAATTTTATCATCAGTCCTATCGCAACAATCTGCGGCCATTGCCGTGGGCGAACTGTTAGTTGTTAAATAAAGATCTCTATCGTCGTCCGTCGAAATTAATATCAATGTTCCTTTGTCAAACTTAAATCTCTACTCAGAGAGTTATTTCTAAATCTGTCATGATTTTTTAATTAAAATTCAAATCTAGCCTAGACACTAATTAAAACTTAAAATTAATTAACCTATTTAACAAAATTAAATACTATACGTACATTAAAATAAAAATTCTCAGCATTAAAATGCTTCTGGCTTTGAAACTACGCTTAGTGCTTCTTTTCTATTTATTATCAAGTTTTTATTTCATTTTATAATCGCTGGAATGATCTGAAATGAAAATAATTAAGAACGCCGTGAGGCAAAACTAGTCAACAAATAATTAGTTAAAAAAGAGCGTCCCGTTTCCGGACACCTGCCACTTTCACTTGCGGCATGTGCCGGCTGGAGCCGCCGGAAGGGTTCTGTGAAAAATAGCCAAGAAAAATAGCTTGACGAGACCGTTCGCTTAATTTGTATCTAACTCACAAATCTTTTAATTACATACGAAGCTGTTGATTTCCTAATACTTTATTTATTCCTTTATAATAATAATCATATATAATAATCATATTTAAATGTGGACACACTTAAAATAATCATTTTATTTATTTAAAAAAATAATACCAATAATTTTGTTAACAACTCTAAGCAAGCTTAAAATGTCTGCGTCAATAGCGATTCACGACAGTAGTCGAATGGCGAATTCGAACCCTGTCCGACTTAGGCCACTGTCGCTTTTTAAAATAATTTGAAATTAAAGCCTGACAACATAGTCAAATAAATAATTAGTTATTAGATTCTCCTCGGTAGAGTATACCGTGTGGTGGCGGCGTAAGGGGATCCATTATCCCATTTCGGTCTGTGGGTGTCGAAAGTGGCGAATATAAGAAATGTTTATAATCTTATGGCTTTCGATTGATGGCGGTATAATGCGGTAAGCAATGTCAAGGGTACGGCACGTCTGGTATTGTTATCGTCAATCCGCCTGCTAAGCTTGACGATTAGGGCAAATGCTCCTGAAAACGCCAGAAGCACGTGTTCCAATTTGGACTTTTCCAGCTTAATGCAAAGAAAGAAGATATAATTAGTTTACGATGCATAACATATTACGCGGTAGAGCTACGCTGTAATTTCAGCACGTATGGGTCGGCTCGGGGAAGGACCACACTCTCACAGATTAGCACCTATAATGCTGCTAATAAATGAGTATGGTAGGTGTAGAGAACTAAAAACTCTTTTTACTGGTAACGAGGCATTTAATCTTAATCCTCAGGGGTGATCATTCACCTTCATTTTTTAATTTTAATAGAGGATTGATATAGATGTCTATGTGCCACATTAATTGAGTTAAAAGTACTAAATAGTTATGTGTCTCTAGTATATTATTATTAATCTATGGCTAATTATAAATCTCAGGTGGCTCAGGACCGTGCTTTGTGGCATTTCTTGGGGGAGGCCTATGTTCAGCAGTGGACTTGTGAAGGGTTGTAATGATGATGATAATGATGATGATATGGCTAAATATCTCAATTATGTTTTTGTTCAACAATTCCTAGAAACATTTTTCATTGTAATCGTAAAATTTATTTTCGATTTTTTAAAATTTGAACACATATTATTTCTTCAATAATTTTTGCTTTTATTGTAACTAAATAATAGCATATTCCATTCAAGACCAGTCAATTATAACAGGTATATGCAATGAATAACTTTTTTAGGTCTTTGTTAACTTTTATATTATCATCTGTTAAAGTCCACTCTGAGCATGGGTCTCCCTCGTTGTAATGAGGATTTGCCTTAACCGCCACGCTTGACAGACGGATTGGCAGATCGAGACTGGGTATTTTACGTCTTACATGCAAGTATCATCGTAACGTAAGCAGAATCCATTTACTGGAAGCCATGAAAAATTTATGGATGATAATAACCCCTGGGAATGAGGTTATCGCTACCAAGCTATTTTTAATTTGTTTTATGTTGTTAATTAAGTAATATACATGATTGTAAACTGCTATTTTTTCTAAAGTCCCGCTAGGTTTCTTGCTGGTTCTTCCCAGGACAGAGGTTTTTTTCGACCAGTGGTTTAAACAAAAGAGTGACTTTTAATAAGTATTATTTATAATCTATATTGAATAAAAAACTTTCTGTTTTTGTTTCTGTTTTTATTAAATATATTATAATAAATTACGAATTTTATCGCATTTAAGTGTTTCCAACGTTTTAGGTGTTTTTGCGCTTTGCAACAGCCTTGGTTAATGCCCCCTCCCCCTACCCCCGGGATACAACATCTTAAAGTCTAGCAATTGTATATCACATCATATCAATTTTCCCTATAACTTACACTGTTTAGGTACAACGTAATAATGTATTATATAAAAAAATATATGTAATATACACTAGTACTTTACTTTAAAGTTACTAAAGTCTATCTATTTAAAGGAAAACTTATAAGAACTACCTCAAGAGGAAAGCAATAATCGCTTTAATTTGAACTTTTCTTTTACGATAATTTTATACTTAAACAACCGCCCGGTAACAGAACACTATGTTTTTTTTATCTGACACGGCTAACTTACTGCGGCGGGGAAGTGTTAACATTATGTAAAACTTACGACATTGTAAACATCGTCATGCAAATTCAAATTCAACTATTTACTTAACTTAGTTTCTAAGTCGAGTTTAATACGTAGCTTTATATAAAATTGTTATTGTCTTACAATGTCATAATTAAGAAAAACGGTTATATAATTAAATTCTATAAATACTGTGTGATCCATGTGTTTTCTTTGTTGCTTTTTCACCAAGAAGCATTATAAGTGTCAAACAATAGTAATTATAAGATAAAATTTTGTTTTTGATAAAATCATTTTTTTTATTTAAAAAGACATTACTCCTCCCTAAGATTTTCTACCGTATCATTGAGGCAGTTTACATATATTAATTTTTACAGTCAAGGACAAATATTCAAATTTATAACAATTATCTATAGAGTCACAAATTTATTTTACAAAGTAGCTTTTAGAGCCATATTATCTCGGAGTTTCTTTTTTAGAGTTCATTGGATTCTACTAACTGAACACGCTTTGAGATCACTTTACGTATCAACTATCACTTTACATTATTTTCATGCATAATCTGAGGGCGCTCAACATCAAATTTACTTATACACGACCGTCACTCAAGATTTCGTCTACCCTTTATACTCTTCCGACGTCTCCATATTAATAACCTAATAAATCATCGAATTCATATTTAAATATTTGTAACTAAGCCGTAGTAGCAGTGTTAAAATCCATTACCTCATCTCTTCCGTTGCATGTACAGCATGTCATGAAATGAATTAAATCTTTCAGGCCCAACAAGTGTGTCCACTATGGAGTTTAGAAGCCAATGCTGCTTAATTCATTGTTAAACACACATATAATACCAATTATGGAATATTTTTAAATATACCGTTAGGTTTGATAATAATGGCATTAGCAGCTTAATATATATCTGAAAAAATAATAAATATATATTAAAATTAGTGTTATTAATACCATTACAGCCTACTAAAGTTCAATACCATTACAGCCTACCAAAGTTCAATTCTGAACAGAGTTCTCCCCATAGATTGCCTCATAATAAGGGTATTTACCATAGTTGCCACGTGGCTGGCGGGTTGGCTACCGCAGATTTTTATTTTTTAGTTGTTATTAGAAAGACTCAATCTCTCTTTGCTTTGTGGCGTTTCATGGGAAAGGCCTATGTTCAGCGGTGGACTTGTGAAGGGCTGTAATGATGATGATGATGATAGTGATTAGAAAGACGCTGCTGTCCATCTTCTGGTTTGTTTCCCTCTGTCACCTCTTACGAGACCCACGAGACGATATGGGGTATTGAATATACTTACACCACCACTATACGGTTGTTAATAATAAAACTATAATTCTTTATCCTTATGTCTAAACTTAAATGATAACTTTCATTAGGTACTGACTAAAATTATGAAGTACTTAAATGCGAAGACTTATGATTAATCACGTAATTACACAAGGACATTCTAATAAATCATCAAATTAAACTCGTCTGAACTCTTATCGCGACATCTATAGACGATTAAAGGTCATAACTTGGGATATAATGAAGTGAGAGCGACGAGGCCCAAACTTGTCGAACAAAAGCAAGTAATTGGATTCATAATTTGTATGATAACAAACTTCGTACTAGTTAAGTAGAAAAAGTTTGTTGTTTCTTTAACGAATTATTTGAGTTCTACAATCGTTAAATGAACTTAAGTTTCACATACATATGCTTTCAATTATTTACTAAAGAATATGAAATGAAATAAATAACTTAATATTATCATTCCCAGTATTTCATTTACAATTTACACCGCCCAATATTGTCTGAAATAAATCAGATTTATCCTTATATACATATAGGGCAAGTACGATAATAATACCTTCAAGAAATTCGAGATAAAGGTATCAAATTAAATTTTAACAAAGCAGCGTAAGTACAGTCTCGAATTTTTCTTTTGTGGCACATTACAATGAAAATTCATTTTAGAAAACGCTGTAACTTTCTAAGACCCCCGCGCTGCACGAAAAATAATGATTTATTTATGTCAATGGCCTATACCCGAGAGCAGTGTTTTGCTGCGCAAATTGGTTATTGTTCCCCGTATAAAGTTCTTTTATTACATTGTTAGTAAAATGAGAGCAGGCAGCTATTTTTTTCAATCACTCCCTCCCACTTGAGCTAATAAAGCGGAATTTACCGGCTAATCTACGTTTTTATGATCGTACAGATTAAAAAATTTTAGAAGTTGTTTTGATTACGATAACGTGCCGTCCGTTAAAATGAAACGGCTATATAAGCTTAACTTATTTCGTCTAGACTTTGTCATGTGTGAAATTACTTGGTAAAGTTTATACTCACTAAAAGCCTTTAGCATCGTCACAACAATAATAACGTAGGTTACTACGTTATAAATTCTTTATTAATCTTACACAGCTGTTGTATGCGTTTTCGCTGCCTTTCAATTTTAACGTACGATTTTTGTTAATCAAGAGATACTATTCGGAAAAATAACCTAAAAGATTTCACAAAAACGAAATAATACTTTTATTCTTTTGTAAATAAGAGAAATATGTATGGTTATGACTCAATCAAGAAATTATAATATGTCTTACTGATAATTATCTACCCTTTCGTAAATTTGATTTTAAATTTTACCATTATTTCCTGTTACCACTTTTTAATATGAATAAGTAAAACTAACCGTCTAGTAACCGACATAGCCCAACGGAGTAGTAAACTGAAGTGGTAATGGGCAGCCATATAGCTCGAAGAACCGGCAATCGATGGGGAAGAAAGGTTTTTGAGTGGCAGCTTCGTACCGGTAGACGAAGTGTAGGGCGTCCCCCCATTAGATGGAGTGACGACCTGGTAAGACATGCAGGAAGTCAATGGATGCAGGTTTCTCTGGACCATGCTATGTGACATTCCTTGGTGGAGGCATACGTTCACCAGTGGACTTGTGAAGGGCTGTAATGATGAATGATGAAGTCAAAAGCATATTGTGCAATGTATAGCACACACATTATGTAAAATAAATAAATAAATAAACTTATCAGTAAAAGATAAACTTATAATATAATATCTTACTATAGGGGCTGCTTAAGACTCTACCAGTAGTAAGTTACTGCTTAAATGTATTTTTAAATTGTTCGTGATCATCAAATATTTAAGATGATGCAATCACTGCAGGAAGACTCTACCTCTATGGTAGAGTCCTAAGCAGCCACTCTTTGCTGGAACACTCTACATCCTTGATAAAGTTTTAAGCAGACACGCACTGCTAGAATACTCTACTTATGTACATGGTAGACTCTCAAGCAGCCACAAACTGCTTGGATACTTTACCTCCATGGTGGAGTCGTATATACATGGTAGAGCCATGCTGCAGGTATATTATAATTGTAGCACGAATGGGTCGGCTCGACCGGGGAAACACCAGAATCTCACAGAATACCAGCGTACAATACCATCTTAGTCCTCAGGGGTGACAACGCATCTGCATTTTGATTCTTCATTGAAGATAGATGTAGATGTCTATGAGCCACAGAATCCACTTACCATTAGGTGGACTGTGTTCTCGTTTGTCGCCCATATTCTGTTAAAAAAAGAGCCTTAAGCAGCCACTTACGACTGGAATACTCTTCTTCCATGATATAGTCTTAACGTAATAATACTTGCTTGTTTTCCATTTTTAGATTTGCACAATAATTTTTACAATAAAAAATGAACCTTTAATTGCTAAACTATAATATTTTAAGTTGAAGAAGGAGGAAAAACACTTGAAAAATTATTCACTATGCTTATCCTACGCACGGGTAAAGAGTACCGCTACATAGGGATCATTAATACTAGAACGTACATACGGACCTTTCAGAATTACACTTCCTTTAATAAACCCATGATAAGAATGTTTCGGAATTCTTTACAACGAGATATTCATGAAAAATACCGACTTCAAATTTATTGATATGAGATTCAGGACATTTAAAAAGAAGTAAGGTAGACAACTTCCACTTAGAATTACACTCTTTCTCCAGTAGCTAGTAGTAGTAGTAGCTGTTTTTTGTCCTATATATCCAAATACATATATTCAAACAAAATAAATACATAAGTAAAGCTGATTATGTATAGAACGCGGTGTTTATTTTGACTTCGTAATATACAGAAGAATTTTTGTGGAACTTTATTGTTTCCGTTAAGTTTAATTTTCATCTGTGTCAACATAATGTCATCATCTTTAAGATACAGTTATTTACATTTTATTCTTAAAACTAATAAAGTAAATTTAGTAATTTATTGACTAACAGCTGTTTTTTTTATCTTTTTGAAGTTATACTTCTTTTGGCGCGTTTGAGAAAAATGATGAGAGTGAATTTTTTACGATGTGCGCGCACACTGACAACTAAAAACGACGCCATGAAGTTGTTACGATGCGCGCGCGCACCGAAACCTAAAAGCGACAAATTCAGTTGGTAATTGTCTGTCAACTGTCAAGTTTTCGTGAGAACTGATAACTATATTCAAGGTAGTTATTCAAATATAATATGAATCTATAAAACGTGTTTTATTTTACTTATTTTTGTTTTGTTGCGCTAAAGAAGTATAACTTTTTACGTGCGTACATAAGTACAAACACGCGTTTTTTTTTAAAGTGTGTTTATTTCTAGTTGACAGTTTTTTAAACTTTGTTTTTTATTTTATATTTTTATAAAACTGAAGTGATAAACTTATGAACTTACGGTCCACCTAAGTGACTAATGCAGTCCATGGACGCCTGCAGCCACTTTCAAACAAAAAAGCTACAATCTTCATATGCGTTGTCACTTCTGAGCACTAAGAAGGAATGCCTCACAGCCTGTAATTATGCTGGCTCTCTTTCCTTCAGACCGGAACACAGCAGTGTAAGCTATTTGGTGTCAGAAACAGGTCAGAGAGTGGTACCTACCCAGACGGGCTTACCCAGGCAGAAAAGGAGCTCTACCACCTAGTAGAAAAAGAGTCCTAGTCCTTTAATAAATTTTTACTAATTTTTGACAATCTTATTTGTCTTTTAATAATCTCTTTTTCTCAGAATTTAATGTTAGATCTTTACCTATGAAATTGCCGTTTTTATGAAATAAGTTAACATAATTTTTTCTATATTTTTTTTATTTCTATTATACAAAGTAATCACTATTGCAATCGATGCATCTTTGCCAACGCAGTGATAGCTTATTGATCTTTGTTTCTTGAAGAAATCAGCTGGACGGGAAATAACAAATTCTTCAAAGGCATTTTGTACTGCCTCTCGGATATTGAATATTTTTCCCGCCAAAAAGTTATCCAAATTCTGGAAAAATTAGAAGTCTGTAGGCGCAAGGTGTGGTGAGTACGGCGGATGACGGAGAACTTCTAATCACAGCTCTTGTAACTTGGAGACCGTCTGTTGTGCAGTATATGAGGCCGCGCGTTGTCGTGCAGGAGCAGCTGGAACGAGCGATTGACCAAAGCTGGTTGGAGACGTGCGAGCTTCTCCATCATTGTGTTCATTTCTTCACAGTACACATCTGCAGTAATGCTCATCTCGTTTAGTAAGAAGCTGTAATGAAGCACACCGGTTTGCGATTGTCAAAAAGAATCCATTTTTCGTCGCAGGTAGCAATGCGGTTCAAAATTCCTTCGATTGTGTGCAGTGCAAGGCACATTTCGACGCGTACTTCGCGCTGGCGATCATTGAGTTCGTGGGGTACCCATTTGTCAAGCTTTTTTACCTTACCAATTTGACGCAAATGGACCAATATTGTTTTGATGCTAACGTCGAAAGCTGCTGCTAATTCCGTAAATTGAGTATCACCAGCTTTCACAATCGCCTTTAATTCGTAAAAGTTTTCGGACGACCACGGGATTCATTTTTCAGGTCGAAATTTCCAGAACCGAAGCGGGCAAACCAATAACAGATGGTGCGTTCGTTTGTAGTATTCGCTCCGTAAACGTCGTTGATGTTGCGTGCCGCTTGTGCCGCGTTGCTGCCACGACGGTACTCATATTTCATAATTACTCGAATTTTTAACGTATCCATGATGACGAAAAAGATTCAAATGCGATGAAAACATAACGCTAATTAATAAACAAATGACTAATTTAGAAAAAAGAATTCCATGTTTTTAAAATAAAATTAATTTGAAACTAGAATTACTAGCCAAAGAAAAATTATTTTGATTTGAAATGGCCAGTACTGCAGGACGGCAATTTTGTAGGTAAAGACCTATTATTATATTTATCGTAAATATTATTTTGTGCGTTTCAAATCGCTGAGGAGTAATTACCTATATATGAGTGTAGACAGTTAGTGCCAGCTCTGTTTGAGCGTGCAGCAGTGTATGGATAGTCAAATTTTCAATTCTGATGCGACAAAGGATTTAATAGTCCAACTTCAAATAAAGAAGGCAAAAGATCCTTGACGACTTAAATAAAATGCCTCACAGTCGGTCACAAAAATGGCTTTCGTAATCTTCAAACCAAACTTTGAACAGGTGATAAACGTTTGTCGATGGTAAATAAGTTGATGCCAGTATTGTTACCACATTACGCGCTTTAGTTGTCACAATTACTAAACTAAGTTAAACGTGTTGTAGCTTGTTACTTAAGTGAGCGCACAGCTGCTTGGCGTTAGTAAAAGACAAGATGCTAATACTAATCCAGACGGACTCCTGGGCAGAAAGTACTCTTACCACATAGTGATTTAATAGAATGCCTTTTTGACATAAACACTCACGCCTGTCATCCAGAGGGTAGGCAGAGACTACGGACTTATTTAACAGGACCCACGCGTACGCTCGTCGGTTAAGGGTATCTGTCCCATTTTCAATATATCGCCAATTTTGTCGATAAATTTTCGTCTAAGGTGTCCCTTGCCAACTCTACCGTTAACTTCTGCAACATAAAATTGCTTTGTTACTCTTTCCTCGTTTATTCTTTCTACATGACCAAACCACCGAAGCAATTCTTTCTTAATCCTGGTCACAACATCATCTTGCAAACTACATTTTCTCTTATCACACAATTTCTCATCCTGATTGCCGATGCCGAATCAGAATGCCTTTTTGATTCATAAATAGGCGGTTTAATTGGAATTCAAGACGCGGTAAAAAAACTCACTTCTAGTGGTGTTTTCCATCGCACTGCCACGATGCTTGCTAGTGGACTACATAATATTATATTCTCAAAATATTTTAAATTTCTAATTTATGCATTTTCCTTCACGGTCTTACACGTGGTAAATGAACACTCAAACACCAATTTCAGTAATGCCGGGGGATTGAACTTGAGTTGCTCGCGTACTTTAAAATTTAAGATGAAGGCTACGCCCTTGAGCTAACCACTCAATTAACTATAAAATGAGTCTAAAATATTATTTAGAACAAAAGCGTTTTTAAATTCATTATCTAAACATCGCCAACAACAACTCGGAGCTACTATAGAATTTATAAAACTTGCTCAGATCTAATAACGATCATATCAGGTGTTAGAAGTTAGCAAACGTTAAGAGACTAGCGAATATCGTATGTTGCTCGAAGGGGAGCACTAAAGGATAAAATAGGGATGCCACAAATTTCTTCAAAATTTCGAACAAAATATAAAAAAAAATTATGACAAATTCTCCCTGCTATGGAAGAGGCCAAAGTCCAGCTATAGTCTGTTTATGGGCTAGTACTGATACCGGCGCTTTTCAGTTAAATACATAGTCCAATTTTTTTATAGAATAAGGGTGACAAGCGAGCTCGTAGCCCACCTGATGGTAAGAGGATGATATGGTCCATAGACATATATATCTATCCTCGGTTAAAAATCAAAATGCAGATGCGTTTTCACCCTTGAGGACTAAGATGGAATTCCTCGTATCCAGTAAAAAGGGTCTCCGGTTCTCTACACTCACCATACGAAACAGAAGCAATAAGCTACACATACGCTGGTATTCTGTGAGAGCGTGGTCCTCCCCCGGCCGAGCCAACCCATTCGTGCTACAACCATAATATATGTGCAACATAGCTCTACCTATAGCTCTATCTACGTATAAGTTTTTAACCACTTCTTTAATAGAGACAACACATTCGCTTCTTATTTCAAAGTATGTGAACATCATGAGTTTGAATCTCGGTGCTGGATGACTAAAAATTTTAACTGGAGTTTTGTGAACAGCTTGGGAGTGAAGTTAAAATCGTAAGGAAAGCTGTTTGAAAGATATAAGTAAAATTTCAGAACTCACAAATTCAGTCGTTTCATGTATAGTGCGTGGATGCAGATGGTTTATTTAATTTTATTTTATAGAATTAAGATTAAAACGGACACACAGTCCATCTAATGATAAATGCTGTAATCTATGGACGATTGAGAATCAAAATACAGATGCATTGTAAACCCTAAGGGCTTAAAATGAATGCCTCGTTACCTCCAAAAAGGCTTTTCGGTTCGGTCACCATACTCATCACTAAAACAAAGCAGAATTACACCACTATTTAACGCTGGCATTCTGTAAGAGCCTGGTCTTTCTCCGGTCAAGCCGTGACATCGCCATGTTGGAAGAAAATGTGTGCCATTAAAGTGTGACGCCTTCTATACTTATATTACAGCTGGTGCCGCAGCGCGTGCCGTAACGCACATGTGAAGCGCACGCAGTCGATGCTCTGCGCAATCCGCAAGGGAAGAAAATGAAGAGCCTGATGGAGTGTAATAAAAACAAATCTTACTTAAAAATAGATGGTTAAAATGCTCGATAAAAACAACGACAATAAAAGCAAACTGCAAATTACAGAAAGTTCTTAACAACGTTTTTTTTAATAAATTATATCCCAATAATAGCACAAATAATGGTTATACTAAAATGAAACCACTCATCTCGTCGAGTTAACGCGATCCTCGCAATAAGGCTTTGCCAGCTTTACTTGTGTAATGGTCACCTTAAGCGAGATATTAATGACAACTTCGTGACTGGGCAATACCGAGCTTCAGTAATATAAAGGAGCAGTAACTGCTCAGTGACAAGAAGAAATTCATAGATTAAGTATTTCAACACATTTTTAACAATAGTACAACAAAAATATTGCAAAACAATTCATATAAATATTAATAGTCAATTTATAAAATCATTGTGTGCCAATTTATTAATTTAATTAACAACCATTAAATTAACAAACACCAATTTAGAAACATTTATATTTTTTTTTATAAAACTGAAGTGACTGTCGAACTTACAATCCTTACAGTCCAGCAGATGGTAACTGGCTACTGCTATCAATGGACATCTGTCACTAAAACAAGTGGTAAAATTAAAAAAATTCTACAACGGACGTCAATATAAATAAAATGAGAACATCATCAATGTAGTCGAAGTCAATTAAATACGCATTATAAAGGATAACTCAAAAACTACAGGTCAGATCTTGATCAAATTTATATGGGACCACATGAGAAGCACCAGCTTTCAAATAAAAATGAATCATCAATATCAGTTCACCTAAAAAAAAAGTTCCGTGTTACACATAAAAAATACAGTCGAATTCAGTACCTCCTCTTTTTTTGAAGTTGGTCAAAAGATAAACTCTCAAGGACAAGCAAACATAGTTTTGTAAAATTAATATAAAAAATACATTTGTGTTTCACATGCAGGTTGCCCCGTCATGGTTTTCTATTTTATTCCCTCTATTTTAGAGAGTCGTCGGTATGACTTTAGTCCTTTGGGACAGGTAAAGCCCTTTACGTGTGTAGACACTTTGGCGAGCTCTCAACATAAGAGTGCCTCGCTTAGGGCCGGGATGACATCAGGGGTGACAAACGTAGTAAATGCCCCAAATGTGGGCCTGTGAGAGATACCTATATTAGTGCCATTTCTTGCAGAGACTATCGGTCCGCAGGGTCTCCACGTGATGAAGTTTCTAAAAGTATCTGATTATCGTCAGAGGAGATAACAAGGTTGGTTTGTTTTTCGTCCAGAAGCGAGCAAACATAGCCAGCTTTTTTACTGTTATAGCATAAAGAGTAAGGACGGCTACGCGTTAATATTATTTTTAACTGATCCGTTGAGCTGTGTCGGTTTCTCTGGTTCTACTGCAGATATCCTCATTTCTCAGTCATCTATCTAATTTAGAAATGTCCGTCTATAATATGTATAATATTTTAACTAATTTTATTTAAATTTTGTAAGTCGATGTTAGTGATAAAATTAAAATATTTTTTATAAAATACTATCTACATTGGGTATTGTTAGAAGTGTCATGTTACGTGCAATGTGTAGGTCGTGTTTTAATTGGAAGATTTTATCTCGACGCTGCGCTCTAAATACTATTTTATCGATATCTCCGGTGCTCTGACACTGAAAAATGTGTTTATTTACATAAATTTAGACAACACTAAATACAAGATAGGTTTTTAAAATCCATTTAGCAAAATTTAAAAATGTACTTTATCATTTTTACATATTTTAAAAATGATTAGGTTAATAATGATTAGGTTTTACCGACCATGCTTTATACCATTTCTTGGGCAAGCTTTAGCAGTGATAATCATGATGAAGATGATAATTTTTAAGCCAAGCCTCGTCACGATTAGGCTAATCCTCGCAACAACGAGAGAGGCTCAGGCCAGATAGTGAAGAAGTAGAAGATGATAAAGATTATTTTTAAAACCTCTACTCACGCTCTTAAAATATATTGTGTGCCTCTTGTGGTAGCGGCGTAAGAGAAATCTTCGTCTAACTATTTCGTTTCGTAGTGGTCCTAAGGAATGACATTGGAAAATACCAGAAAGACCTTATACCCTTCTGATAGATGGTGGTGTATCATACCTTGTAAGCAAGATATGAAATACCCTGACCACCGACGGAGAGAAACGTCAAAGGTGTGAGATATCAAGTGGCGCGATCGCCAATTTCATGCCAAGCATGGCAATCACGGCAAATCTTTTCTGCAATATAAAAGTTACTATTACGGGCTGATAAATAAAAAAGAAGAAGAAACAAGAATGGCTCCTACAATATTATTTACCAGTCGAGATAAAACGGTGTGGTAGCCTCGTAAGAGAATCCCTCACCACATTTCATCCCGTGGACGTCGTAAAAGGTTACATTGGGAAATTCTAGAAAGATCTTTCGATAGACAGGTGCTTACACCTGAAGATTTTGCTACATGTGAAGTGCCTACTAATAAAGTAAACAACATAGTAGTAACGGCACGAAAGTCTAGCGGTGACCGTTATTGCACATAAGTCGCGCTGATTGGCTTGTGCGTATCTTTCGCACGCGCTGATTGGCTCTCCAGTCGCATTCGTGCAATTCAAATCGTGCGCGTCCCCTCCACGTTTCGTTCAGCGCCAAACTTACGTGCCGCGACTTGTAACAATAGCACAAGCAACACTGACATGTTAACAACGTTCGCAACTACTTATTGCTATTACAAAGCGTATGCGAGCGTTGAAAACAAATTTGAAAACACTGAACAGCCTTGGCAGCACAATTTTTTTTAGTAGAATGGGTGACAAACGAGCCTAACAGTCCAACTGATGATAAGTGGCGGGTGGGCCCATAGACATGTAGATGTAGATCTATCCTCGATTAAAATCAAAACGCAGATGTGTTATCACTCCTGAGGAGTAAGGTGAAATGCCTCGTTATCAGTAAAAAGGGTCTCCAAGGGATTACTAGTGCCTGTCTTGTGACGTTCATTGCTCGCGCCGAGACTAACCAACAAGATACTCTGATGTTTTTTGTAAGTTAATCATTAGTAAACACTAATTATGTAATTAAAATTCACAAAAAGAAATGCGTATTTATGAGAGCATTTGTTCTATTAAAAATCGTAGACAAAAGCAATAAAAATCAGGTATACAGACACTAAAAAACTATAAAATGGCTTGAGAAACCACCTAGCGTCTTGGTTCGTAACGTCACGCGGGAAGGTCGTAAAAATAATTTAATGTCTGGGCGTCGGCGTCATTAGTGCACTCGCTGCTGAAACGCCATCTGCCGGCGTCTCGTGTTATATACTAAATACAATATCGCCATAATATATTACTTGAAAATAAACGTTTAAAAAGTTTGATAAAGATAGTACTGTATTTGATAATCGTATATGAAATAGGTACCCTTTTTACTGGAAACGAGGTATTCCATCTTAGTCCTCAGGGGTTACAAATCATCTGCATTTTGAATCTTAATCCAGGATAGATGTAGATGTCTATGGGCCAAAGCATCCACTTCTTTCTAAGGACATAAAAACTCGTATATTAACGTGAAAATTTAAGCAAGTACTATTATAGTTTCCGACGGTCTGATTTAATTTCTAAAACTGCAAAAAAAGATGCTTCATAATACATAATTAAATAAAAAGCAAAAGCCAAAGAGATTTAAATATAAATTTTAACTTTATTAGGTTTTTTTGAGAAGTGTCAGAAGTATTAAACTTTTTAAAATTTTATGTTTTGCAATCTGCTCGCTCAACCATCAAACGCTATGTAGTAGAGGTACGAGTATGATATTACGACGAGGAACTCTCAAGCCATCCCGATCATCTACACTGTTTTTAAATATTTTACTATATTGTTGGGAATGAGGGTAAAAAAATAAAAGGAAATACGAACAAATGAAGGTAGAACGGTAATCTCCCACTTGTTCTAGCAGTATATAGTATCGCGCAGGCGACTAAGAGAGATCAGTCTGTAATTCTATACTGACTTCTGATGATGTTTGTGCTGTTAGCCTTTTGGCTTTTACAATTACACTTTTAATTTTTTGGCAACAACTTTTAACATTTTTTAGCCTGAAAGGCCGCGAGCTAAATAAGGGGTGAATTTTATTACACTGCATTATGATGACTCCTAGGTACACGTGGATGAGTTATCTGACGGCTGTTAGAACAGGGGGTAGTGGGCCCCGGCTCTGACGGCTAATTCGTATCGTTCGATGTTCTGGGCGGTGAAAACCGCCCAGGGACGCAGGTGTACGATGTGTACGCGGTGTGGAGGGGTATGCGGCGCGCCCGTCTGCAGACTCGCTGCGTCCTATCCGTTGTTGTCCTAACAGTTTTTGTGGCACTAGGTGAGTGTATAGTGTTTATGTGTGAATGGCCGGCGACATTTAGGTCGTCGGATCTAGCGGAACGGGGGGTACGATTAGAACGTTACGAGGCCTCCGGAGGCTTTCCGTAACGTTTGAAGTCGGAGCGTATGTGGCTGCGTTTATCACTAGTGGGTTGGGATGTGTCTCGGCCCTCTCTAAATAGCGCCGAGACATTTCCTTGAAATACTCAGAGATCGTTGGAAGTTGACAGTCTCTGTGTAAGTCGGAGTTTCGCTGGTACCACCGAGCTCCGGTGGCTATGCGAATTAATCTATTTTGGTCGATTTGGAGCTCGTACAAATGTCTACGGGCCGCGTGCGCGTAAACTACGCTTGTATAAGACATGATAGGTCTTACGCAAGTTTGCTCTTTCTGTTAACTAGCGGGTGGAGGCGACTAGTGACAATTTTGGCACGGTTGTGGACATTGCGAATGTGTTTCGCGAATGTCATACCGTGGTCAAATGTAACCCCTAGATATTTGGCCGTTGATTGCCAGGGGAACTGGCGGCCGTACTGCTCGTCTGGAAGAAGTTTGTTAGCGAAGATGTATTTACGAAGGCGATTCAATATGAGTCACTCGTAAACTTTCCCCAGTGTGCCGAAGAGACTGATTGGTCTGTAACTAGAGGCTAAGTTGCATGGTTTCGGGATTCCTATTACGTCTGCCTCTTTTCAGAGATCCGAGAAGGAGCAGCTGGAAAGAAGAGCGTTGAATATGCCTACTAGGAGGCATACGAACGGCGCGGAGAGTGATTTCAGTACCCTGTTGCTAATGCCATCGGGGCCGGGTGCTGGTTTCTTTTAAGGTTTTTTATTACTTCTGTGACTTCGTCGACTGTCACAGCATCTAAGGGGTCGCCCGCAGGTGGTAGTGCAGACTTACGCTCGACCTCCACTTCGACCTCTGCAAGGTGACCGGGATCTATAGTTTCGCTAGAAGGAGTACATTGGCTCTCTAAACTGTCAGCGAGGCATTCGGCCTTTTCAGAGTCGTCAAAGGCGAGATCGGGGTTTCCTGGCCTAATGAGAGGCGGCATACTTTCAGAGCTCGGGTTAGCTGCCAGAAGGCAGTTTGTGATGGGTCGATATCCGTCAGCAGATTATCCCACTTATCATGTCTAAATTAATTGCGCTATTTCGATGGCTTTGGTCTGAAGGATTTCACCTGCGGGCTGGCCCAGCTACATTAATACTGGTCTATGGTCCGAGTTGAGTTCTAATATTGTTTCAATCGATGATATCGACAGACGGACATCTTTGAGTGTTGCTGCGTCAAGGACGTCCGGTTGGTGACTGGTTGCGAATGGGTAGCCAGTTGGAGTCTCAGGCGCGTAACATCGAAGTTTAGTCGCTCCGTGAGATCGAATAATACCATATCATTGAGATTGCTTGTACGCGAGTTCCAAGAGGAATGCTTACTGTTGAGGTCTACAGCTATTATAACACTGGAGCCTAGATTGAGTAATTTTACAAAGTCTGATTCAATTATGCATTTGAGTGGCGGTAGATACGCCGATACGATTGTAAGTGGTGGATGATCAGAGAGGACTACCTTACATATAGAAACTTCTATGTTAGTTAACAGGGGAGCGTCGATAAGTACGCAGTTCAAGGACCTTTTGTAGTAGATCAAGGTGCCGCCTCTAGGGCTGGTCAACCTATCATTTCTAACTAAGGTGTAATTTGCGATCTTAGTTTCTGGCCGAGTGGCCGTAGAGTTGGCACAGGTGGCACTGGCCACTGCAATCCCCGCCAGGTTGCAGATGCGCCGAACGTTAAAAATCTCCTTGCCTTCCGGAGACAGATCCAGAATGACAAGGCACAGATCTAAAAATCGTTTCTTGTCGGTCTGGTGGTGCATTCTATGCACGTCCTGGACCGGGAGATTTTGGGCCTTGAGGTCCTCCAAGATGTGGACGGTCTCGGGCTCCTTGGGTAGTCCGCGGACGACCACGCGTATGTTACGTTCCTCGGGAAGGGCGTATATGTATGTGGAAACTGACCTGTTGGACGCGCAGGTGATTTGTCACACTGCGGAAATCCTTAGTCGTCAATCCTCTACGAATATGCGAATGTCCTGACTGGCGTTACACCTTCGGGCAGTATATTTTCTTAGAGTTTAATCAATTGGAAAGGTTATTCTATTTGGTTTTATTGAACAATGATGGGTGGCGGCAGCTTTTCCCTACGTTCAGCAGGGGACCCTTTTGCTGCTGCCTTGGTGGCGGCCTTAGGGAGTTGAGTGCGCGCCGCGGAGGCTGGCTTTTTTGCCGGGGTTGCGGTGGGGGACAAGGATGCTGAGTTAGGCTCGGCTGCCTTTTTAGGGGCTGCGCGTTTGCGCTTTTTGCCCTAAACGAGGGTGAAGCTTTCGTCTTCGGGCTTAAGCGGGATACGCGTGTCGGACTCCATGTCGGAGGCTGATTCGGCATCCGAGAAGACCGAAGACGGGCCGCGGGTGGACATCGTGGAGGACGCGGGGGACGAGGCGTCATATTTAGTGTCAGTGGACACGAGGGTCGTAGGTCCGGTGCTCGGCGACAAAGGGTCATCGATCCGCACGGTCGGACGATCTGTAGGGGGTTAGACGCGCTGGGTAGAGGGGCCGGCTAGGTGCGCGGGCTCGGGCGCGGGCGCAGATCTTACATTGCGCTGTGCAAGAAACACAGCCCTAATATCGGGGCAGGCACGACTGAAGAAGTCCGCGAGTTCGTCGTTCGTAATCGACGCCATCTTGTTACTATGCTAAGCACAGGAGTGTACTAAGCTTTTGCCTCTGCCGATACCAGGAAGCCAGGAAGGAGAGTTACGCATAAAACACACTTTGCACCACAACAAGCGTTCACTACACTTAACTGTGAGACTCACGGGACAGCGTGCTTTGCACACCACGGAGAGGGCAGCAAATCAGTCACCAAAGACATAGCACCAAGCAGTACAGCGTACTGGAGGCGAGGTGTATTGATATTGATATAATTTGTGCGCATAAGCTAAGAGAGAGGAGTGACGGGAGTTAATTCGAACGACATGTCCGAAGTCTACAAAGCCCAAGCGCAGAATCAATTCAATGTCTGTAATTGTACGAGTCTCACTGTAGTTACTATACCCGTTGGGGTATTCTACTATTGTAGGCAAGGAATATCGTGTTGCTGAGAGGATGCCACACACTGTATAATATATTCATTCATTACTGAAAATAGACCGCTCCAATAAAATGCCTCAGCATATTGGGGATATGCCAAATCATAGTTGCCACGCTAGGCATGCATGCGGGTTGGCAACCTAAAAAGGTTTTATTATTTTGAGTATATTAGGTATATATTAGGAAGATGCTGCTGCCCATCTCCTGTTGTAGTGGATTCTCTTATGCTGGGTCTACGCGGCATATTTTCATTATACTATATAACTAACTATTTATAATTAATATTACTAATTAATTAACATACATTATAATATAATTAACATTATTAATTAATTAACATACATTCCTTTCCTCACATTCCCAAATTAGGGAATGTGAGGAAAGAATTGTAATGAATAATGGTACTCTACTTATTCTTATTATTCATATATTTTATTTCAAGAATTCTTCTCTTATAATGTAATATGTAAAAGATCAAACGCAAAGTAAAAGACCTTAATGAAAATAATATAAGCAAAAGTACTACAATAAGCCCGTCTTTATCTATTCAACGAGGTGGACTTAGCGCGATAAGCGTTGTTTTACAGTTATGACTGCACATTTGGCTCTCGGATCGGGAGAAAAATGTTTATGAGTAACCTAATACGAGATAATACCCACATAAGTAAATATAATAATAAATTAGTATAGCACTTAGTAACATATGAGCCTCGGTAGCTCAGGGGCTAAGCGCTCGCCGTAAAAAGCGAGCAACCCGGGTTCGAACTCTGCCGGCACTAAGGAAATTGTCAATAACAGTTTTAGGTGCTTATTTACGTGATCGCCAGTGAACAAATACATCGTGAGGAAGCCTGAATGTCTGAAAAAAATTAAAAATATTTCGAATACACGTGTAGTCCGCTAACACGCATTGGGGCAGCTCGAGGACACATCATTGCCCTTATCACTCTCAGAAATGAGAAGAGGCCCAGTAGTGAGATGTATAAACGCTGTTACTTTACTTTTTGTTACTTTATTCATTAAGACATGTTTGTCTCCTGTTTAATTGTGATAAAATCATCTTTCAATTAAAAGGATATCTGTTTTGACGTAGCTCTTAATCGCATTTGGAAATATGTAATCAATTTTATTTAATAAAATTGGAAGATTTTTGTAATAACCGAGTGACACACGTGTCTTCCTGATGGTAAGTGGCCACATGGGCAGCCCAAAGACACCTTAAACCAATTTCATACAATGTACGACCGCAGATACATCGTCACACGAAAGAACTATTCAAGATTAAGGTAAAATGCCTGATCTTGAATTATGCTTATTTATTATTAACTTTATTACTTTGGACTTTGGATTGTTCTTTTATAGCAGAAATTAGCAAGAGACTAGTACCTAATACAGAACAGAAAAAATCAGCTTTTTATGTTCTGTGGAAGCAATCCAGCCGGATTCCTAGGCAGGAAAGAAGCCTTAGGAAAATGCCTGTAATAACTTATATTTTGGAAAAGTATGTTCTTTTGAAGTTAAAATCATATTTTAATTAAGATATGTAGCATTCCATTTAGTTTAAATATGATTATTAAGTAATGAAACTAGAAAAGTTAAAACTTTAATAAAAAAGTAAAAGCCGACATGAAAGGACTAAAAGACGGTGCTGAGACATACTGCATAGATGAATTAAAAGGCATTTATTCTTTTTATTAATTTTTTGTTCGTTTTCTTTCTTTAAAGTTGGTTTTACTTTTAGTCAAAGTTTTTTTTCATTCTTTTGATTTAAGTTGAACTAAGGAATATCAAGGTAAAAACTAGAATTTCGTCGCCTAATTTTCCCTTGGGAGTGGAATTTTTGCTCCTATTATAAAATTGGAAAAAAATCATAGATAGACATATAAATGTCAACCTTGAAATTAATATTAAATAAATATTCTACTCGGTTCATAACTGACACACATATCGCATAACACACATACAAAAAACAGACCAATGGAGAACCTGCTTCTTTTTAGTCAGCGAAATAAGTTTTTGATATATAATAAATATCCATCAAAAACTGTCAACACTTTTATCTCAACAATTAAGTCATATATAAAATAAAGACTGTCAAATTGATTTTCTCTATACTTTACGCACTTGAAGCACGTTTTCTAAGTGCAAACATAAAACTTAAAACTTATTTAATAAGTTTTTTATAACATAACATACATAACATAAACACTCACGCCTGTCACCCAGAGGGGTAGGCAGAGACTATGGACTTCCATTTGGCACGATCCTGACACACCTCTCTCGCCTCCTGGCCCATTTTCAATATATCGCCAATTTAGTCGATAAATTTTCGCCTAGGGCGTCCCTTCCCGACTCTGCCGTTCACCTCTGCCACATAAATTTGCTTTGTCACTCTTTCCTCATTCATTCTTTCTACATGACCAAACCACCGAAGCATTCCTTTCTTAATCCTGGTCACAACATCATCTTGCAAACCACAATCTTCTCTTATCACACAATTTCTCACTCTGTCATTCAGATTCAGCCCTAACATACTCCTTAATGACCGCATTTCTACAGCATTTATTCTACTCTCGTGCTTCTTCTGCCACACTCAACTTTCACTACCATACATTAAAGTAGGGACTAACACAGCATTGTGAATTGCCATACGTGCCTTTTTGGACACATTCTGACTTTCCACAACAGAGTGTAGAGCCCCATTTACTTTATTTCACTTGTCGTTCTATATCCTTATCATATCTACCATCCCTGCTAAATACACATCCCAAATACACAAACTCATCTACTTGCTTGACCTATTCCCCTTCTATTCTTATTTCACATATCGTTTTAATTTCTTCTCTTTCAAAAACCATAACTTTCGTCTTACTTGCGTTCACTTTCATTCCCCTTTCTTATAATGAACTGTTTATTAATGTAACCATCATTTGCAACTCGGCCGCCGACGATGCAAATATGACTTGATCATCGGCGTACAAAAGGCATTTGACGGTTAACTCACCCATTCTCAACCCACATTCTTCAACTTTCAAAGTTTGCAAACAACTGTCCATAAATTAAACAGCCACGGGGAAGCTACACTGCCCTGTCTGACACCTTTTTGGATGCCAAACCAGTCCGAGTAGACCCCGTTGACAAGAGTCCCTATAAAGAGACCTTAATGCCTGTACCAAACCAGCGCTCAAACCAAATGAGTTCAGTGTTTGCCATAACACATCCCTGTCCACTCTGTCATAAGCCTTTTCCAAGTCCATGAACGCACAAAAAACTTTCTGGTTTTTGGCCAAAAACTTCTCCGCAATCATGCGCATGGAAAAGACTTGATCCGTACATCCCATTCCTTTTCTAAATCCAGCTTGCACATCCCAAATTTTTCCATCATTTTCTTCCATAACTCTTTCAATTAACACCTTAGCATACAGTTTACCCACAATGCTAAGCAAATTGATACCACGGTAGTTTTTACAGTCCTGCTGTGACCCTTTTCCTTTATATATTGGGACTATAACGGCTTTGCACCAGTCTTCCGGTACCCGCTTCAGTTCCCACCATAAATTAAGCAAGGTGTACAGCAGGCCTGCCACCACTCCCTCTTCAGCCCTTAGCATTTCGAGTGGTACTCTATCATATCCGGCTGCCTTACCTGCTTTCATGATTTTCATTGCTTTCATTATTTCATCTACATTTATCTCCCTACCTCTCTCCACTTCTTTCGGAATTTCTATTTCACTTAATTCAGACGACTCTTCACTCATAAACACGCTTTCAAAGTATTCCTACCATCTCTTTAAATTCGAAACTTCATCATTCAGCATACAGCCATTCCCGTCTCGTATAGCATTCATTCTAGGCTGTTTTGAATTTCCCCTAGCAGTTCTTACGAGTTTCCAGAACATTTTAATATTTGCCTGGAAGTTATCCGATATTCTTCTATCATTCTTATCCGTTCTTTCTTGCTTTTTCCTTTCAACTACTTCTTTTACTCTCTTATTTAGATGTCTAAAGACTGCTTTTTTCTTTCAATATCATCATTCATACCGCTATAATAACTAGCCTTGGTTGCTAGTAAATCTAGCCATGCTCTCTTCTTTGCTTCTACTTCCATCCGTACCTCATCATCCCACCATAAAGTGTTATTTTTCCTTTCATTCGTTCTCTTACTTACACCACATACTTCGGTAGCTGCATCCACCAAACCTTTCTTGACATTATACCACACAGTCTCCAAGTCTAAATCATTCATACACAATTCATCCATACCACTTATATTTTCTCTCAGTCTACATTTGAACTTCTCTTTTGCACCTTCATCTTGTAACCTCTCTGTTCTTATACGATATAACGCAGTGGTAGACACAGACGTCCGATGCCGCCAACGTCTGAATAGACCATTAATTCGGCATAAGACCGAACGTAGGGAATGATCCGTCCCTACGTTGGACCCCCGGTAAACCCTTGTATCTACCACTGCGCTCCTCATTCTTTCATCCACAATTATGAAATCTATCATGCTTCTATCACCACCTCTTTCCCATGTATACATGTGAATCTTCTTATGGCGAAAGAAAGTGTTCGTCACAAAAATATTCTTTTCCACACATACGGTGAGGACTTTCACCATTCTGTTTGTATGACAGATGCAAATAATTGATCCAGGTCTGAATGTTTGTCCTTGTGCAATTTATGTATGTAAAATACTTCCACGATACAGGAAAAAACACTAGGGTGTTAGAACGCCTTTTTTTTTAAAAAAAAAGAACTGTGAAAAAGTTTATGTTCTGACGTCATTTTATTATATTTAATTAAATTAGTAACTGACAAGATGCTGTTTTTAAAATGATGCTTAGAATGAAGTAGTCAGTATGTATGCATATAAATGCGCCTGCATGTTTTTATCTATTCATCCTATACTTTTAGTGAGTAATTCCTGCATAAACTTAGATATTTTAATTAGTGTCTTGGAAACGGCTCTAACGATTCAGATGAAATTTTGTATGTAGATAATATTTTACATTCCAAACTTATGTAAAGAGGTTTCATCCTGGAAAAATTACTTTTTTTCTAACATCGAGCAAAACACGGTCGCTCAGGTATTTATCTCTTATTTTTATTTATTTATCTCGTAGTTTTCTCTACGCGGTAAAGCCACGCTACAGCCAAAGTGTTAAAGACTATCTTTAAACTGTGCTACAGCGCTATTATAGGTGAAGCGCGAATGGGTTGACTCGGGAAAAGACCATACTCTCACAGAATACCAGTGTAAAATAGCAGCTTTCGTAGAGAACATTCCTTTTTATACTCAAGGCTGATTAACGCATTCTGTATTTTGATTCTTGATCGAGAATAGATGTAGACGTCTATGGGCCACAGCATTCACTTACCATGAGGCGGACTGTATGCTCGATTGTCACCCTTATCCTAACGTGTTCCGTGTAAAAAAGTGGTTATTATTAACGTGACTTTTTATCTCTCTTTTTCTCACAGGTTTGATTAATAGAGACTGTATTAAGGTATTAAGTCATTTAGTCATTGTTACTCCTAGTTTTAGGTCTATTAAGACATAAGTAATATCTACATCTAAGACTAAAAGTGACGAATGACAATGATATTGACACGGGAGAAAATGAGAGAAAAATAGTTTTAGGTGTTTTAAGTAATACATCTAAGACTTATAAGAGTAGAAAAAATAAACAAACAATTAAACCTTATCCTCTTCTTATCATACGCAAAGTGTATTTTCACAATAACCTTAGCTCTTCGAACCAACTTTAACGAACACCAAAAATGAAACATTTTCCATGAACATTATGTTTAAGTTATTACTATAATACATCGCCCGACTGTTGAATTATTACATCCTCTCGTGTCGTGTATGTGCACTGTTAATAAATTTCAAAAGCAGTTGTTAAGCTCTCCCATGGGATTACCTCATCTTAGCGAATGCAATTATTCGCCATCAGCGGGGACACGTAACGGCATTAAAACGTTCGTAAAGCATCTCCAGTCTAGACTGCTGTTTAAACACCTAGAGCACCAAACAGTGTTCGCATACGCGAATAAATCGTAAAGTGAAACCCCCACCTAAATAAGCGGCTACGTTACGTTCATTGCAGTCCTAGAAGTTCTTTTAAAGTAACGTAAGAATTTATTTTCATAGCTCGCACGAGTATCCCAAAGTAAATCAATGTATGGTATGTGGTATAGCCACGCTGCAGGAATATTATGGTTGTAGAATGGGTCGGCTCAACCGGAGTAGGACCACGCTCTCATTGAATACCAGCGTAAAATAGCAGCTTAATGCTGCTGTGTTTCGTATGGTGAGTGTTAAGAACTGGAAACTCTTTTACTGAAACGAGGCATTCCATCTTAGTCCTCAGGGATGAAAACGCAATCAATAAATGTCGATGTCTATAGAACAGAATAGAATAAAATGATGTTTTATTCAATATTGATTATTAGATAATACTTATTGAAAGTCATGTTTTATTTATCACTGGTTCGGAAAATACCTCTGTCCTGGGAAGAACCAGCATGAAACCCAGCGGGACTTTTTTTTAAACATATTTCACTTTACAATCATTTTGTTTGTACAAATTTTAAATGAGTTTTAATAGAACTAGCATGGTGGCGATCACCTCATTCACAGGGTTTTTTTTTTCACTTATGTATTCTTTGATATTATAATAACCCTTTTGTACAAATTTTCTTTAATAAAACATTTAATCTTGTTTATTGACAAATTTTGTACATTTACATGACCTTGTAAAGATTTTTCTTGTGTTGGTGGATTTTCTTACATCCAGCATCCCATTTCATTCGAAGGTGTTGTAAGAGGTAAATGTAGGAAATATTAGAACGATGTTGAAGTTTCTGATAGATATTCATCATCATAGTTTTGCAATACTTAAAATTCCCAGACCGGTGTCAGGCAGCAGCTTCAAAGTTGCACGACGACTTGTTCTACGGTCGTGAATCTGTCTGCTGGGCATGTGGTCTCGGGCTCGAATTTCGGGTCGGACTAATACCTATCAGATATTAGGTTTTTCAGTATCAGGAGTCAGGAAGATGGCGGTGTTTACACCCTCGTGCCTCGGAAAGCACGTTGAACACTCCTTCGTCTGATCTCTCCCCGGTCACGTTTAATATTTGTTTAATTTTTAAAAAACGTTACTTCCGCATTAGAATTTTCTCCCGTATCGTGGGGGCAGTTTAATAACATAAATTACACAAGAAAAAACCCGGAATAATTGTTTATAGGCCATACAAATTCCAGTTCCGTGCGGGATTCGAACCGAACCTGCGGCCCGTAGCCCTATGTCGGATTTCCTTCTCATCGAACCATGAGAGTGAGGAGGAAATATTCACATGCACTCATGCACTATAATCCTGTCCTGCACTGCCACACTTATATGTTACGAATTTTTCGGCAAATATTTATATCGGCTGTGATTTAAACTCTGATTCATAAATCAGTTATGAGAAAATTAATTAATAAACTATCATATATATACCACCAATTTAGCAATTTTCAAGTAGTAGACAACTATCTACAAATTGACCCTGAGCCTAGAGTAAGCATTTTATAAAAATACTAGGAAGTGAAAACACAAGAATCGGTAAATGTTTTGCAGACCAGCTTCTAACTTATCATTCAATGCATGCTCCCAGCGGGCACTGTATTTTTACAAGCTTTCATTTGAAACCCCCGTACTGAACACGCGCCAACGAACATTTTCTTTTGCTCTACAGTATTTAGTCTGCCATAATAGACAGAACCACTTTAAAAAAGCATAGAAACATGTTTTTTTTGCTTATGAAAATTATAAAACGTTTAAACTTATCTCTATTTTTGACAGACAACAGAGAAATCATTGCAATAAAAAAGTTTTACGTATAAACTTTCATTGATATTTAGTATTTTTCATCATTATCAGTTGCGAAGAGTAACATTATATTCACATTATTATAGTAACGTAACGCTTATCTATAACAGTTTTCTAAGCATAAAAATGTATAATAGTAATAAAAGCAATCATTAAAACAATGGCGTAGTGCAAAATAAAATAAAATGTATAGATCAAATTAGTGGTCAAAATTATGATATGCGCATGCGTTAATATGAAATACGGTATAGGGTTTGGATATCATTTGAAAAGTTAGTTTTTTGTGGAATTTCGTCCAACTGCGTCCATTTACCTAAAATTTTGTTTTTTATGTTTTTTTTTTAAGTTTGTGAATGATTGTGTGAAGTGATTTTTCACTTACTGCTACATAATATGTTTACCACTACCGAAATAAAGCATTTTGATTAAAAAATATTAAATTTACTTTACGTAATATTTAGTAAAAATATGATATATATAACCAGTGAGGAAGACATATTATACTTACGTCTACGTTTCAATTGACTGTTTTTAAATCTAATACTTAGTGTAAGAAGCCATCGATAATATTATGCGTCGTAGAGCCTAGCTGCAGCTATATTATGGTTGTAGCACGAATGGGTTGACTAGATCGGGAAAGGTCTCCGCTTTCGCAGAATGCCGTGGTGAAATAGCAGCTTAATGTTGCTGTATTTGTAGAGTATAGAGAACCGGAGACCCTATTTACGGGAAACGAGGTATTCAATCTTAGTCCTCAGGGGTGACAACGCATCTGCAATTTCAGCCTCAATCGAAGATAGATGTAGGTGTCTATGAGTCACAGCGTCCGCTTATCATCTGGTGTACTGTGTGCTAGTTTGTCACCCTTAATCTATATATATAAAAAAATCCCAACATCCACACACTATTCCATACACGAGAAACAAAAAGTAGTACGACAGTTTTTCCCTAGTAAAAAATAACTGTATTGCACCTAATAAAATAAAACTAAATCACTCACGAAAAACTTTAACGCGTCATTTAACTACAAAAACGTGGTGCAATCCGCCCGCTTGTAAAATAAAACGAGGGTCATGCCGGTCGAGGCTATCCTAATTACCATTCGACTTGATCACGTACAGCGACTGAGAGCTATGGGCACAGATGTTTTCTACTTAATAACACAGTTTACTGCTTTGTCGTCGACGTGGTAATAGGTAAAGTGAACTAAGTATAGCCGTTCAGTGAGTACTTACTCTTTGTTTACTACATCGATGCAATATATACGATTCGGCGACTTTACTGCTTTAAATTCGACGCTGTGTGCTTCATATAAAGTTTTCTTTTGACTATGCATTAATAAATATAAAGCTACAATAGCCTAATAGTTAAAAGTGCGGAGTGCAAACTCAAAAGTCGTGTCTATTCGAAAACTGTCGTGAATCACTCCTTCACGACAGGGGGCAAGGACGGGTTATGTCGGACTCGCACCGACTAAAACCCCATGGTATTCCACCTTCGCTGCATATTGGCAGGACCACGGGAACGCTTTCGCACACATCCGCGGCCCCACTCTCAAAAAATGTGAAACGCTTCACGATTTTGCGTGTCATCCTTGCGCAGGGGACATGCTAATCTTCTCTGTATCGTTTCAATTTTAGTATATATACTGCCGAAGCAAGTACGTCGTGAACAACTCCTAACACGATCCCTCTAAGCTTACTTGGAGTGGTTAAAGGAAGTATCGATAATGATAATAACGCTATTGTTAGTTATCTAGTAAGTTGTAACTTAGCTTAAATTTTATAGTACTAGAACAACCTTGGTATGTAGCCGGTGCCGGCATTACTGAAAAATGATAATAACAATTAAAAAAATTGACAACTATTAAAACGGTTTTGAACTCGGGATTCTATGGATTTTTAACGGTTAAAATGAATACTAAACTACCATAACTTTGAAGCGGCAAATGAAAACTAACTCTTTAAGTATTGAAATGAGGTATTGGACATTATAGCCAAGATGTTTTTATTTCTGATAGGTTTTCTTCCTGTCTTTCTACACAACTTTTTGGCTAAGTATAAGTAAGTTGATTCTTCTTCCTCTTTATACATATCTTATATTTATTACGATCTACTTAGACTTAGGTACTTAGATTATATTACGATCTGGTAAAAGTCCATTGCTGAACATAGGCCTCTCCCATTGTAGCTTTGTCTTCATCTCCACGCCTGGCAGGATTGACTATCGCAGTACCAGACATTACGTATCTTCGACGCTGCTTCTCGTCGCCGATCGAAGCACGCTTGGCCTTAACGAGATGGTTACACCACCATTTATTGGAATAGTAGCAGTTATTCAACTACATATTAGGAATCGCAATAATATGAGTGCAAACAACAGACTTGTCAATGTTTTACGAGTAGCTGTGAACAGACGAGTTATGGTATAACTAAATAAAGTAGTTTAAAAAAGGTTGAAAAGTTTTATTGCGAAAAACAAAAATGATTCCATTCGCCGATGTTGGATTATCAAATAATAAATTCAAATTTTAACTTCTCATTAGAAAACTGGTATTAATGAAGATATCGCTATCCTTTATGATCCCTTATTTCTTCGTGTCGCAAATATTTTAGTGGAATAAAAGAAAAACTTCGCTCGGTATGTCAGAAAAATGATTTCGTAACTAAAAAATTAATAATTATAAATATCGTGTGAACATTCTTTTTACTTTATTTTACTTAACAATTCTAAGAGAACAATAACACTAGGTAAATACAAAAAATCAACTTATAATAAATAATAATTTCCATATATAGGCAGTAACAATATATGATAAAAAACGGAAATTACAAAACTTATACACATATTAATTACCTTCATTACAAGTTGGTTAACGGAACTAAATTTAACGTTAAAATAAATTTACGTATCAAGCAAGGGCAGCTGCGAAACAAATCTAAGTTACCATAATTACTCAAACGAAAACATGCTCTGTCTGTAGTTTGTACGAGATATAGGTACAGAGAGAATTCACGTGTGTCGAAGTGTTATAAGGGGCACTTTAAAACTAAGTTAGCTAATTTATTCTGGACAATCAACAATGCCTTGTGCTATTTAAGTAAGAAAAGTTTTATCTGTTACATTTCTACATGTCTTTCATCTGGAAGTTGTAATTGTAGTATTTTAAATTATACTATGTATACATAACTTTGCAGCATCTATAGATATATTAAATCTGTAGAAAAATCGTGTTCTCCTTATTCTAGATTGATAAATTAGTTTTTGGAAATGCAATTAAACTCTACTCTCGCCTTTTAAGTTTGAGTAGCGTTTTGTAAGTTGGTTTATTCCCTTGGAAAAAAGACTTGATCCTGGGACTCGAAAAAGGCCTCCACAGCACACATCACCCCATTGTCGTTGCCGAATTTTATACCACGCAATTGCTTTTTCAAGTGAGTAAAAAGGTGAAAATCACTCGGAACTAGGTCCAGACTATATGGCGGTCCTGCAACATCAGGCAGGGGCATTATAATGATGAAAAGCACTCCAACACGCAATTTTCCTCGACGTTTATTCTTTAGTTCTTAGCGTAGTTTTTTGATTAATGATGCGTAATAATCTCCGGCTATTGTCTCTACTTTAATTAAATAGTAGATCATTATTATACCTTCATCAGAAGACAGAGGCCATTATTTTTCCAGCGGACGCAGACACCTTGAATTTCTTGGCTGGCGGGGAAGACGGTCTTTTCCACACCTTGCTTTGGTTTTTCCTCTCCGGGTCAAAATGTTGTACCCACGTTTCATCTACGGTTACGAAACGAGCGCAAAAAGAATCTGAATCTTCTTCAATTATTGCTAAATTTAGCTTTGGAATGTCAACTCTTGCTTTTTTTTGGACGTCTGTTAACATTCGGGGAACCCAGCGCGCGGTCACCTTTTTAATTTTAAGGTATGAGTTAAAATCAATTGAATTATCTCAAACGAAAGCTTTAGAATCTCAGCTGAATAACGGATGGTCACACGTTGATCTTAACAACAACCTTAACAATTTCTTAGATTTTTTTAACGTTTTCTTGCGTAGCGGCCGTTGTTGGCCACCCGGTCGTCATTGCAGGCGGTTTTACCGCGTTTAAATTCAGCGCGCCAGTATGCCACTGTAGAATAAGATGGAGCATTGTCTGCCAAAGTAGATTGAAGTTCTTCAAAAACACTTTTTATTGAAAAAAATTTCAGGCAGAAATATTTAATAACCGCACGAAGTTCGAGTTTCTCCATTTTGCATACGAATCAAATTGCCGCCAAATGTGAAGTTTGAAAAAAATTGGATATAGTTTTTAATTTAGTTTTTTCTGGCCTTGTCTACTTACGAATTTAAGATTTAAAAAAATAGAACGCATTTCTATAACTCATTGATAAGTGTCCTATTCAGAAAACTTATTGATCAACCTAGTATTTCCTGGAAAAAACAAGTCTTATATATAAATTTTAGCTGAATGCAGTCCTTCTCCATATAAACTTTAACTATGCCAAATCTCATACTCCTCGGTGCGTGCAATATCCCTCAAAAGCGGTACAAAGTTTTCATATAGATGCTACCGAATACTTGTTCGGTCAGAAATATAACCATATCCAAATTGTCAGACATAAAATATCCAGAATGGTGGCCATTACAGAGATGTTATGCTGTAATCATCGCGCTTGGCGAAATAATTTGCATTATAATAACATAGTATATGATATTACGAACTGAAAATTATTTTTGATAAAAGAGACATGGTAATTAGTTCACAAATTTCTTTTGCTATTAAGTTATCCCCTGCTGGTAATAGAAAATTAATTGCTATTAGCTCAGGGGCTAAGCGGTCACTTTAAATTTCACACTTTTTTATAGGATAAAGGTGACAAACGAGCACACAGTCCACCTGATGGTAAGTGGTTGTTGTGACCCATAGACATCTACATCTATTCTGGATTACGAATCAAAATGCAGAGTATGCCAGCAACAATGAAATTGTTAATTGCAATCACAAGTGCTGATTTACCATGTGTTCGGCAGTGAAGGAGATCTTTGTGAAGAAACCTAGATGTGCGAAAAATTATTAACATTTGAGTACAATTAATAATCACTGTCATGCATTAGTGCAGCGCGGCAAACTCTTTACTGTCCCAAAACAATCCCAATAATGAGCGATAGCCTGTGTCCAGCCGTTTGGAACCCAGCTTTTAATTGAGACCGTTAACCAGTTTGGGATTTTTAATAACTTTCTAACAATATTTTTTAAAATTTAATATGTTAAAAATATTTTTGCAATTTATTTATATAGATTAAAATATTATTTTTTACTTCATAATATTTCAATCATATACGTAAAATGGCATCTAAGAATAACGTTTTTGTTAGAGGTAATATTATCTGAACACTAATTATTTTAAATAAAACTAGTTTTACGGATTTTATCGCGTATATTAACTTATCGTAATATCGTTTGTGCGTAGATCGGAACAAAAATTAGTAATTTTTAATCTGGAGGTAACCGTGGTTAACTATGACATTGGGACGTCAAATACCTCAGTCCCCCGTGACCATGGGTGCTGTAAAGTACTCGAAACGTCAGAATATAAAATAAAATAAGTTAATATACGCGATAAAATTCGTAAAACTAGTTTTATTTAAATGTGTAGTGTTCGCATAATTATAAGAAATCATTATACTAATTATTTTGTTAATATTAATTCAACGCGAGCAAAACTGCGGTAAAAAAGGTAGCTGTTTTATTGCTAACTATTTTTTATTAAATTGAAGTTACAAACGAACTTATTCAGTAATTCATTCTTGGGGCGATATATACGCTTTTACAACAAAATCCCAGAAAATATACAAAATTTGACCTGCTCAAAGTTCAAAAACTTTATTAAACTAAGTTTGTATAAAAGGGTTATTATAATATTAAGGAATTTATGGATGATAATAACCCCTGGGAATAAGGTGATCGCTACCAAACTATTTCTAATTTGTTTTGTGTTGTTAATTGTGTAACATACATGATTGTAAGCTGTTATTTAAAAAAGTTCCGCTGGGTTTCTTGCTGGTTCTTCCCAGGACAGAGGTTTTTAAAGGTAATTAAACAAAAGAGTGACTTTCAATAAGTATTATTTATAATCTATATTGAATAAAAAAGTTTCTGTTTCTGTTTCTGTTTCTATAATCTATCTGGTGGTAAATGGTTGCTGCAGTTTTTGGCCATCTGCAAACAACTACAAACAAATAATGCTACAGATGCGTTGTCACCTCTGAGGACTAATTTGTAATGATTCACAACCTGTAATGAGGGCTAATAATTTTCTACTCACCAGATGTCGCTAGTTGACACTGAGGTAAAGTTTTTTGTTACACAATGAAATTTAATTGAGAAGTTGGTTTTTAATAAAATTTTATCAGTTTCTAGAGTATTATATTAATACACAGTAATTTTTATATTTCTATTGTGCCTTTTTTTCTGTAACCGCCTTCGACGTTATATCACTTTTTGCTGTGCTAGAGCCATGCTGCAACTATATTAGTAGTATAGTTGTAGCACGAATGGGTCGGCTCGACCGGGGAAGGACCACGCTCTCACAGAATACCAGCGTAAAATAGCAGCTCAACGCTGTTATGTTTCGTATGGTGAGTGTAGAGAACCGGAGACTCTTTTTACTAGAAACGAGGCATTCAATCTTAGTCCTCACGGGTGAAAACGCATCTGCATTTTGATTCGTAATCGAGGATAGATGAAGATGTCTATGGGCCACATCAACCAATTACCATCAGGTGGACTGTGGGCTCGTTTGTCAGCCTTATCCTATAAAAATAAATCACTGTTCTAAGCATCAAGTCCGTCTTTTGTTCCTATACATTGTGTTCGATCCTTTATTCATAAATGAATGCAGATGGCTTAGAACCGTGCATTGTGGCGTTCTTTGGGGAAGGCCTATGTTCAGCGGTGGACTTATAAAGGGTTGAAATGAATGAATGAATGAGTTGTTCGTCATGTAACTACACGTTAAATAAGATAGAGACAGAGTTTAATCAGCAACATCATTATCATTACACAACCTTAGCCACCATCCCTTGACATTGCAGGAAGCATATCTTACCAGATTGTCACTCCATCTAGTGGGGGGCTGTAGAACCTTTCTTTTCAATCGATTGTCGGTTTCTAGAGACAGTTGAGGGGTCGATTATAACTATACATAGACAACCTTTCTTTCTTTTTTCATTTATATTACAAGATACTCGATATTAGTAAAACCACATTACATGTTTTTTTTTGCATATGCATTACATGATTACACTTTCAATGTGTCCAACCAGATGAAGTCGATTGATATTTATTAAAAAATCAAATTATAAAGGCAGTGTAAAAATGGACTTGAGGGACCTTAAAACATAGAAATATATGAAAATATGGATTTCCGAATATCGGACAAGTTAAAAAATCATTTGCAAATCAAAGTACTGCAAAGCGCTATCGGAAGAGGCGATCGGTTAGCTTTCCTTTACATTTATTAAACCTTTGTCTCTGGCGTAATGAAAGTGTAATTAACGAAATAATATCGTGTCTGAGACCCCTCAAGCGGCTATATAAGACAGCGAATGAAGAAGCAAAGACAATAAGAAGACAATTAAGCGCTGCAGCCGCTAGATAATCGCTACAATAACAACAATTCGTGCAATCTAATTACAGCGAATTCAAATACCGACGCGGGAGTATACTGCGAATGTTAGAACTTTGAACGTTTTGCATTGCTTCAGCTAATGGCGTCTGGTGGCGATGCAGTGTTGCAACATATGATATTATTCTATTTCTCTCTAAAAATATTAAAATATTCCTACTCGTATTTATATGAAAGGTACTTTGGTTTTCGTTAAGCGTACCCGGCTGCTTAGTTCTGGTATTAAGTTCGAATGCAATTCGAAGTTTATTTTATTCTATACTAAAAAAAATGATTCACTAAGAAGAAATTAAACTAAACTAGTGAAACTAGTTTAAAACGGTTAAACGGTCGGTTTGATTTTATAAATTTAATGTAGGTTTTTCCGTAATTGTCTAGTGGTCAGGGAACTCGGCCTTTACGAGTCGGGTTCATAGTTCGAATCACATGTATTTGTACGAAACCACAAAACTGTTACTTTCAGAGGTTGTTTGTGCATCAATACTTATCTCCGATCTTGTCGCTCATGCGTTACGTCTAGAGCTTCCATCCTTTTGAGTTTTCTCGGATTTATCATACTTTGAAGTGCGTCCAGGAGAGTTTCATAAAGTAACCCGATTACTTTAATGAAAATCGATAATTTAAAACAACCGTTAACAAATTCCTGTTGGAAAAGAAAGACATTTTAATAAAAATTGGGGAGAATGATATGGGGATAATGAGAGATAAGACTTTATTTTAAATAACTAAAAAGAATTTAAATACATTTCGTTTAAATGTAAAACTTATTTCTAATTTACAATTAATATTTAGACTCCATCTATCCATCCATCCATCCCTTCATTAGAACCTATAGAAGTCCACGATCGAACCTAGGCCTCCCCCATAAATTGCCTCATATTTTGACTTGTTATCAGGAAAGTGTTGCATTCCAACTACTGTTCCAGTTTTCCTCTGGCGCCTCTTACGACACCCATGGGACCATATGGGTAGTAGATGTTCTTACATCGCCACTAAAATGTTAAATATTTAGGCATAATAACTATCTAGCCTTAATAGACTTAGTTTATAGAACACAAAATCTGCTATATAAATTTATAAGTTTTGTTGTAAACAATTTTTAAGATGTCCGGAAAAAAATGATTTCTACCAAATGAAATGGGTTTATGAAGTTTTTGTCCGGCATCGGCAATTCGGGTGTTAGCATTACATTACGACAGACACGCGGGTAAGTTGGAATGAGTAAATACTTGCGGCACTATATCTCCTGTTAAGCTTCCGTTTAAGGTATGCGTCCACAGTCTCGCATTATATGCATCGAACATATTCTCTATGTTGCGATCTCTTCTTGAATATGAAATATGAAAAATGGCAACATAAAAGTGGATAGATGATTATCCACTTTTAAGATGCCTAAATTTTTTCATTCCCCTTCTTCTGTTAACAAACAAGCAATAACGATAAGTTCTCCTTCCTCAATTTTATTCATTGTGTCTGGCACACACACTTTCCGAATTCTAAAACCCGATTGCAAATGGCCGTCGTGTCGGCAATGCGATTGTTATGGATACAGTGGCCGTATTACCACAAACTAATCCGTTTGATGCGATTCGTCCGATGTATCCGATGCGAACCTGTGGACGCATACCTTAATTTGAATCCTGTAACCCGAGTTGAAAAATGGCTACAGTATCTCGCCCTTTGACGGTGTTCCTTGTAGATGGTCTAGTTATTATACGTCTGACGTACGCGAGATAATTATATCTACAGGAAGCCATTAGATGATTCTAGCATGGTCCGTTTAGCAACCAAGGTACGCTGATAATTAAAAAATGAGGTTATGGCGACGGACAAATGGCGCGAATATATATCGTAACTCGATGTCTTAATAAGTCGTTTAATTAGATGGCAAGACGACGGCGTTCAATTATTGAATGGGTAAAGAAAGCTTAGCTAATTAGCCTGGACAACGTTTAGCCATCTCTTTGAACTCGAAATCGGTAAAACTACATTAGCTGTTAAAGCCATTTTGTGGAATGACTGTTTGGATTTGGGTGAATGACGGTGGTAAGTAACGTGCGGTCCAGGCTGTGGAATATCTATTCGAATCCCCATTGCTCTGGGCTGGTGATGGGACATTGTAGCACCACTGCGAAAATATCAGACGTCAATCCGACTATCCAGCGAAAATCTTTTGCTAAATACGTTATTTGAAGGATAAAGAGAAAAAACTCGTTCAAACATTTAAGAGAAATAGTAGACATATTAATTCCGCCAATTGGCATTAGCCTAGCATGAAAGACTTTCCGACGCTACACTATTCTCTCAAAAATGAAAGGCGACCTATACTCATAATGGAACTTAAAAGGGTTTATTTATTTTAGTATTTGTGCACATTCCTAATGTATGCAACAACCAATAAATGATAATCCAAAACGAGTGGAGCTAAAATTGCAAACTTTTATCTTTTTCCCACAGTATAGAATCATTGTGGTACCATAGATATTTCTCTCACAATACCCTAAAGAGAAAAAGTTCTCTTTTTCTGTTTAGGAGTGTTGTGATGGGCTGTAAAACTATGATGATGATGAACGCTGCAGCATATTACAGCTGCAGCACGAATGGGTCAGCCCGACCTACTTCCAAAAATAACAATTCGCGCTCTGGTTCTGGTTTCTGATGATGTTAGTGTTGTTACAGCCAAATCCGACTCAGGGTACCATCGGACTCAGGGTAGCTCTATAGAGTGGGTGGAGATTATTTATTTTAGTGCAACGTTACAAAAGCAATTTACGCTACTTACTGGAATATGTAGTTGTGGTGAAAATTATAAGAAAGAATTCTCTTTATTTAGGCTCAAATAGTCACTAACAATTTTTTTTACATTTAATGTTTATCTTACATTATTAGACTCTTAATCTGGAACTATTACTGACTATGCTATACATACTATAACAAAGACTGCATACATTATATTACTTTTAGAATCATGACAACATAAGAAAAGTTGTCAGCACTCCTTCTTGTGCCGTGATTGCCTCATAACCAAAAGCGGCACAACTATCTCACTTTTATCTAAAATTCCCAGACTGGCGACGGGAAGCAGCATTAAAAGTGCGAGACGTCCGTAATCGCAATTACCAATCCACCCGCCAAGTGTGGCGATCATGACGAATCTCCCTACCACGGGAGAGGCGCATGTCCATATTATGTGAACCGTTTAGGGATGTTAAATGGCGTACAATTAAATTGGAATCCATTCTTTTTTTGCAGTCCCGTATATAACCATTATAGTATAAACTATGCAATTAGAGACTGACGTAGATTGACGGCTTATTGTATAACGCGCGATGTCAGTTAATGATAGCTGTTATGTGTGGTTAAAGATAAATGAGAAATTACAATCAATATTTAGCATTGTAAAAAATATTTAGGAATGTAATGGGATTACTTAACAAGAAACCTTGTTAAGTTTATTGCTCATTAAACCGTCGAGTTAGCTTTGCGTAGGTACAAATAGTATGATCTGATTTGAAGCCGAATGAAATATAAAGTAAGATAAAAGTTAAATATATGCAGGGAAAAATGCCTTCAATTTGCTTTAACTAGCACAAATATTTCTGTAAAATATTACAGAATGTTGTCAAAGGTGAACATATTTTTCTCCGAGTGCCAGTCTCCTAATTATGCGTCCTCTGCAGCCCCATGGACGGAACTGTTGGCCGACTGATGCCGAAAATTTCACTCAAATAAGCCGTACCGAAATAACGCAAAGTGGTGTATGGAAAGCGTTATTATTGTTTGTTGGTATCACGTTTGTCTAGCCAAGTTTACCTACATGAAACATCCATTAGAACCAACGTTATTGATTTAATTATATATCATAGATATTACTAAAATCATAGGTGAACAGAATTGCTGCTTTATTTTTTTTTTCTTAACTTCCTTTGTCAAATATTTATGAAATATAATATAATTTAAATATATCGAAATTTTTCTTGTTCGTTCTTACACAGCTTAAGACTAAAATAGAAGGCCTTTGTTAATTTAAATTAGGTTTTTAATTAATTAAATATCAAAAGACGTCTTTAATTAACTACGAGTAATTAAAATGCTGAAATTTTCTGTAATGTAATTTCTTGAAGTATAATTAAAATGATACTGATACATCTAAAATTGAAGTGAAATTTATTAAATTGAATTATGATTTTTTAATTTAATTAAAAGATCAGAAATATCGTTTGCAAAATTTTAAATAAGCATTAACAAGCCATGAACGTAAACACAAAGTACCAAAAGACTCAAATTTATAATAATATGGTCAGCTCATACCAATCAGATATAGTCAACCTTGAACCCATTGGCTTTTATCTTCAACAATACTTATCTTAAATCCCGTACCCTATTATTATCTTCGTTTGTCTAAAGCGTTATAATTAACAACCAAACATTTTTTGTGATGAGCTCTGATACATAATCATATGCTAAGAAACAAAGTACTAGTGTAGTGTCGGTGAAACACATGGCCATAATTGGAATAACTTGGCTATGATTAATTGTTTGAATGTTCGTTTATATTATAATGCATTGAATTTTGACAATCGAGATCAAAACCTAAATAAACTATATTAAACAAAATTAAGTCAAATTACATTATGGCATTGATTTTGATGTAGACGAATAATGTTCTTCAGGAAGACTTAATTTTATTTAATTTTATTAATTACTAGCGATCCGTCCCAGCTTCGCACGGGTGATTTCTGGATCTCGACAACAGCGCCACCTACCGGGTCCAAATGTGAATATAAACCATCAAACACACACAAAAAAATTCATCAATATCGGCCGTTTTTGAGTTTTAGCGAGACTAACGGACAGCAAATGATTTTTATACATAGACATTTCAATTGTTTTGTCGGATACTACGGAGATAAGATTTAGTAATAAAACTTGATAGGTCAAAAGACTTTTTTCTTCTAAATATTATTAAAGAAGTCAGATAGTCATAAATAGTTAGATGTGCCCGAGTCAGACAGTATAATATCCTATGTTCCCACAGTTGAAACACGTAAACAAAAATACTAGTATAATGTAATAGTAGTATTTATTTAACTAAAATCCTAATATCGCACAAATATTTTTTGCATTAAAACAATTTTTTCTTAATAAAATTGCCAAAAATTATGTATTAAATACAGTAAAATGGTCAATTACCGTATAGTGGCGGTGTAAGAATATCCTCTACCCCATATCATCTCGTGGCTGTCGTAAGCGGCGACAGAGGGAAACAAATCAGGAGATGGGCAGCAGCGTCTTCCTAATAACGACTACAAATAAAAAACTGCGGTTGCCAACCCACTTGCCAAGCGTGGCAACTATGGCAAATATCCCTCCTATGAGGCAATCTATGGTGGAGGTCTATGTTCAGCAGTCGACTTTAATAGGCTGTAACGGTAACGGTAAAGGTCAAATGCTGACATCGACTATCGTAGTAACTTACCTTATTAGATAATAAAAGTTTCTCTTTCTCAATCTGCGTATTTCAGCATAATATTCATTTTGAACTTTTTATAAGAAAAATTAACTATTATAAGCTAGTGCCTGACTGTGATAAGTGGTGATGCAACCGAAGTCGAGAAAGTCAAAGATTCTCGGACAGTCTACTGTCTGACACCCTCAAAGTGTTCTCCTTTGTGGTCCATTTTATGTTTATCGTTTTATATATATATATATATATGTGAATTATAGGGTGACAAACGAACACACAGTCCACGTAAGTCCACGGTAAATGGTTGCTGTGACCCATAGACCTCTACATCTATCCTCAATAAAGAATCAAAATGCAGATGCGTTGTCACCCGTGAGGACTAAGATGGAATGCCTCTTTTCCAGTAAAAAGGGTCTCCGGTTCTCTACACTCACCATACGAAACACAGCAGTGTTAAGCTGCTATTTTACGCTGGTATTCTGTAAGAGCATGGTCCTTCCACGGTCGAGCCGACCCATTCGAGCTACAACTTCATTAATAATATAGCTGCAGCATGGCTCTACCACGTCGAGAAATATCGTATCGTATCTTCGTAGTTCACTTTTAATTCGACACATCATACTAGAATCGGGTGCAAATAACTCACGAGATTTTCTTACTTAACAATGTTTGAACAGTTAGGAAAACCGATATTCTTACAATGAGATGGAAGATTAGTTTATTACAGTGTTATATAACACTGATCTCGTTTACTCGACCTAGATGAAGTCACTATATTGGCCTGTCGGAAAAAGCGGTCATCAGCTTAAAGCTTCAATTCTTTTCTGTGATTCTGCATTTGAATAAATTATTAATTAATATTTGTGCATGATAACATACATATTTATGCAAAAATTTAATATTTTTTTGCTTTGATTTTCAAAATTCTGCAATGAACATCTATATCGTACAAAACTTTTTAAAAAAACTTAAAAACTAACTAAAATAATGACCGCACTGCAGTATAGCACTACAGTAGCAGATCTGTGAACGGAAAAAAAAAATTATGCCACTCATTTTGCACTCCAAGTTTAGCAAATTCATACTTTATGAATTGTCAGAAAATAACGATATGGATGGACTATTTAATTTTTATACTTTGTCCATTCAAAATATTATTATCTATTTCAAACATCAGCATCATGTCGCGGGAGGTCCACAAACGCACACGTACATTTACTTTCACGTAGGTATTAAATATTACATGTCAATTTCAGTATGTCAACTTTAAATTAACGTACGCCCCGTCTAGTTGTAACACGATCGCTAATAACTTACATGATTCCGGAGTGTACCGACAAAGATACCCGTGATATCATGTTACTCGTAAATTATTTCCGCGTAACGAATACCCCCGAGTGTCTACGAAGTTTTTATCTTTTCATACGTGAGAATAGCACATTACGATAAAGTAATATAACTGTTTCCCAATTTTCCCATTAAGAAAATTTAAGGCTTCTCTTTTAATAACATTAATGGTAGGATATTAAAGCGATTAAAGTGTTACGTGTGAAGGAAATGTTAAAAGTTTTAAAATCGTAAACGCGATATTAAATTAATATGATAAGTTGTAAAAATAATTTAAAAGTTCTCTATTGAACCATAAATCAGCGTTACGTTTAATCTGATATAGCAAAATGTTATGATTAATTTTAGGGCTGATTTTTAAACTAAATTATAAATGAAACAATTGAAATATTTTAATCAGACTCATCAGATCAGATAAACTGTGACTTCTAATTTATTTATATTGTATTTTATCCTACGAAGAACTTTTATCTGATGATTGAAAAATGAACCCTTAGTCAGAAAAAAAGATTTAGTAATTTATTAAGACACGTTGATTTTATCGTAAATTAAACTAATTATAATTATTAAAAATAAAACGTCTGTTGCATTAAAAAAATTAAACATGTGTTTTGAATAAAAATTATAGTAGCACATGTAACAAAATGTTCTAACAATATGAATATTATATTAGTATTATAACGATGCCTTGTAGTGGCGGCGAAAGAGAATCCACTACTTTATATCATCCCGTGGGTGACATAAAAGGCGACAAAGGAAAATTTAAACAGAAGCTATCTCCTGTTTAAATTTTCCTCAGAAGGAACTTCCTAGTATCAATTCAAAATATCGCGACAAAATTTGTAATACCTTCCACACCATTTGTATTCTTGGCGGTCCACCACTGTGCGATTTACCAGAAGTTTTTTTCCTCACTCGACATTTTTGTGAAATCGGCTACAAGTAGAAATTATTCCGGACCGAAATGACTTAGAGCCTTCAAGAAAAGAGCCTACACTTTTTTAGAATGACTTCAACTCTCTTGCAATTACCCTGGTTGGAACCCTAGATGTTCATTGGCGGCAGTAGTCACTTAGTATCAGGTGAGCCGTATGAGCGGTGAGGTGAGCTCGTTTGGCCCTCTCCTATAAGAAAAAATATGAAAAATTGCGGTTGCGCAAACATTCCCCTTATGAGGCAAGCTATGGGGAGACCTAAGCTTAGCAGTGAACTTTGGTAGGATGTAATGATGATGATGATCTGATACGAACTAAAACAAAGTTTCGAAAAGTAAGAAACATAATTAAGGTGATTACTTAAAACGCATTCCGATGAACGTGTTATTTTATTAGTTAGTAATAGATAGTAGAAGGGTTCCTTATTTTTTCATCATAATTAACTGGTTTCTATACATAAAATGTCTTAGCAAGACTCTAACCGTTTTAACTTTTATCGTTATGTATGGCAAACACATGTCATGCCCCATCAGCTTCTTTGATGGTGTAATACTTCCTAATTTCAAAACCATTGTGAAGACTAAATTAGGCAGTCTGGCTGGATAGAGATATTCATTGCAATTGTATTGTGCATATTATTGCTGGTGAACAGAAGGGTGGATTGTACTTTTAACATTTGGGAATTACACAAATTTTAATCTTACATACAGCACAATAGTTCAACTTTAAAGGTTCCGCTGTATTTAATGAATCATTATAATTTCGTTCAATTAGTCTATCGTAATGGACCATTTTTTTCATTAGAACCGATTTTCAACCACTAGATAAAAGTTATCCATCAAATAAATAATAACCTGAATAAATATTAAATTGAAACTGTTGAACTACAATTTTTAATTAGATTGTTGTATTTTGTCATAAGAATAACCTAGGTGGGAGTACTCCTTTTCTGCCTGTCCGTCTGGATAGTCACGCTGCCGACAAATAGTAGGGCTTGCACTGCTATATCCGGGTCTAAAGAGTATAGAAATGCTAAGATCATTACAAGTCTAACTACAAGCTGTGAAGCATTCCACCTTAGTCCTGACAGGTTACAACCTATCTGTAGCCTTCTTTGTTTGAAGTTGGCTGTTGGTGTGCATGGACATGGACTGCAGCAGTCAGTTACCATCTGGTGCAATGTATGTTCGCCTGTCTATTCTGTTTTTAAAAAAAATATAATATGGTGATTGAAAAATCGTCAATAATTGTGAAAAAATTTCGTTACAACATATTTTAAACTATAACTACACTTAGAATTTAAATTATTAAATCAAACAACATTCTACAACTACCAATTTTAATGTCATACTTTATCTTTTTTTACATCATGTTCAAATTAGTGAAAATCGTCATCTGTACTTTCTCATTAATATATTAAGTACTTACAAATTTTACGCGCGAATGAGAAACTTGAGAGAAATTCCCAGCGACACGGTGAATCAGGCGTGCGTGTGCAGATTGAAGAATTTCATTTATATGCACCCTATGTACTTGTGGATGCTACGAAGCTAAAGTTTTTGCAATAAACCATACGTTAAATCTATTTTTATTACTCAATTCATACGTGATTTAATTTTTTAAATCCTTGCAAAATCTATATCTTTTTCTAATCTTATTACTGGAGCCCATGGACTGCCATCACCTTCAAACAATAAAACTAAACGCCAACAAAACGCCACGCAGCCGTGACATTGGTAAAATAGTAGAATATTAATATTATATATTTCGTTTGGTAGGTAGCAAGAAGCGAAGACTTTTTTTACTAGGAACGAGGCATTCCATCTAAGTCTTTAGGGATGACAATGCGTCTGCATTTTGATTATTGATTGATGATAGATCTAGATTCCTGTGGGTAGATTGAATGCTGATTGTATAAAAAAGAACTTAATTTACTTTATGAGCTCAAAAATGTATAGCACATGATATTAATGACTGATACGTGAAGCCGAAGGCAGTGTTCAATTGCACCCTTTGGAAGAACAGTGTCTAGCAGGGAACTGCTCGATAGGGAGCAACTGACACCATAGTGATTATTGGAACGAAGTTCCTTATTGGACGGTACGAATTTGGCGGATGGGGACTAGGCGCGAAAAAGTGTAAGATTTTTCCGTCACGACCCCTTCTAACGTAGTGTACACGGCCTTGGTGGCTATAAGGAAGCGAGATGGAATAATATCCATCTCCCTCGCACTTTTTCTTATCTTGCTATGAAAGAAATATTATTTTAAATGACGCTTCATTTTAATAGACGCTAGTAATTCATTTATTTGTACATTATACTACGAAAGCAACTTCATTCCAACTGAGTGTTCCACGACACTCACGCATGTTTTTTTCATATATTTTTCAAATTATTTGGATTACTAAAAAATACGCAAATAATTATAAATATATACTTTAGTAAGAGGTGCTGCGGCGTAAGATAATCCATCACCCCAATCCTTGTCGTAAGAGGCATCAACTCATAGGTTGAATTGTAATAGGATGCCTTCTTCTTCTAAAAGTCTTCAGTCCGACCTGTATATCTTTTTGGATAAAGTAAATGATGTAAGGAATAAATACCTAAATAGGCTTTTTTGAAAATCCATGCCTATCAGCATATTATTGAAAGATAGTCCATAATATGTCCAACAGCTGAAAAAATATGACGGGAATGGCGTCAAGTTCTTAAGAAAACCAATGTAATTTAAGTGGACATTACACAGACCAACAACTTGAAAACTTGCGTCGGTTTGTTGTTTAAAATGTTAATAAAAGTAGACATAACAACGTAGAGTCGCGTATAATTCTAACATTTCTATACAGTCCCCTTCCTTCCAATGCAGTCTGATGCTATCACCGCCGGCTGCGACGATGTGTGATTTTTCCACTTCGAATCCCTGACAAAGTCTATTGCATACATGCATATGTTATGTATGTTTCTTCGGCTAGATCAGCGGCAATTTACTTACTAGTATTGTAAATACCTAATATATTTAGGTTTGGAAAGACTGATATACTGCTATTCTCAATAAGTATATAAAAACAATTTATAATGCAATGTAACTAATATGTAAACTGTTATAACTTATATATAAACCGTGTAGTGGCGGTGTAAGAATATCCACTACCTCATATCATCCCGTGGGTGTCGTAAGAGGCGACAGAGAGAAACTGGAACAGGAGATGAGCAGCAGCATCTAGCTAACAACTCAAAATAATAAAAAACTGCGGTTTCCAACCCGCCTGCCAAGCGTGGCAACTATGGCAAAAATCACCTATGATGCAATTTATGGGGGAGGCCTATGTTCAGCAGTGGACTTTATAGGCTGTAAATAAATTATGGATGGAACAATTTATAAACGTCCCAGTACTTGGCCCTCTATAATTAATATAAATTATAAGAAATCAGTCCAACGCTGTTTTCGTTATACGTATTGGAAAATTGTAAACGTTTTGTAATTTCTCGGACTTGCAGGTTTTTTCTTGATGTTTTTTTATTTTCAACGCCTTGCGGGAATAAGGACGGCTTATGTGGGCCTCGCACCGTCTAAACCCTCATGGTGTTCCACCTTCGCCGCATATTGGCAAGGCTACGGAACGCTTCCGCAGACATCCACGACCCCACCAGCACCGGCTGCCGACTGACATCCCCTCCTCGAGGAAGGGCTTCTCCGCCCTTTTCCCTTCTTTGATAAGGTGCATCAGGAACACAAGGCGCTACTTCATCCGCTTAACTCCACCTGCACAGCGCCCCGGGCCCGATACACCGAGGCCATGGGGCCAGGAGAAAACCAGCACTCGGAAGCACCAGCTTTCATGATCTCAGCGGCGGATCTAATATGTGGCTCCGCCACGCCGCCGACCAATTCTAATGGCCCATGAGGTTTTAGTCGGTGCGTATCCGACGTAATCCGTCTTGCCCCATCGAGGCGGGTATGCGTAGATTTTTCCGCATGTTAAAAAGGTCGTAGAAAAGATGTTTGAGGCGGACTAAAAAATGTGTCAAAATATAGTAAATGCTGATGGAGAATTTTCTGAAAAGATTTAATAATAACAACTTTAACGATAAAACTTTATAGTTTCGCTAAACTTTCCTAATGGCGCACGTATAATATGTATTATGTAAGTAAAATACGTGATTTTTTTATTTTGTCCGTAAGATAAAATCTGGGGCTTGACAAGTAGGTACACTTTACAATATTAGGTATATAGAAAGCATTATGCATTACGCCGTGTTGTGGCGGCGCGGCGTAAGACAACCCACTACTCCATATCAGCCCGTGGATATCGTAAGATGTGTTAGAAGGAAATGAAACAGGTTATGAGCGGCACGATATTTCTTATAACAACTCAAAATAATATAAAACTGAGGTGCCAGCCAGCCTGCCAAGCGAGGCAAATAACAAATAAGATAGATTTATCGCATAGGCGATCGCTCCTATGCGACAATCTATGGAGAGACCTATATTTCTCAGTGGACTTTGATTGGCTGTAATGATGAAAATGATTACTTTACGCAAGTGGCGACATTGCTAATCTAGTGAAAATCACCATACTATCTCGTCTCTAGAATTTTGTGGTATCATCGCCATGATGCTGGCCTGGAATACGGTAAACCGAAACAAAGCAGTCAAAAATATGAGATTATAAAAAAGTAAGGTAATATTCAAAATTATGAGCAAACATGTATTATATAAATTAATAATAATACCTTTGAATATCATACACTACGTATATGACAGCACCTAAATCTCAAACAAACTGCAAACTATATAAACATAACTATTTATTCATAAAATACACAAACAGATTCGTTCTTATTGAAGAAATTGCTATCTAAACATTATACTCGTAACGACGTTAATCTCGGCTATACATTTTGCAGACTAATGAATTTAGTAAATGACATGAAGATATAACTACGCTTAATGAAATTATATCTCCGAATTGAATTCTAGCTCATGATTATATTTTCTATGATGTCAATGCTATTAGCCAATGATTGTGAGCTATGTAAAAGGGGGACTGGTAATGATGGTGATGATAAAGTTGACTATGTTTGCGATGAACGACAGATCTACGGTACGGGGTTACACGACTTTATTAGTATGTAAAAGCGATGAAAGTTTTATTTAATATATTTCTTAATCGTTTGATATTTTAATACACTAATTCTCTTTTTTTATTTTTCTTTATTAACCCGTAAAAGTATTCTCCCATTGTAGAGACGATTTGAAGTAACCGCCACGATATGTAATCGCAATACAGACGTTTCGCACCTTTGGCACTACAGCCCGTCGCCAGTTTGGGTTTTTCTTCGTCTGGCACAAACTAAATGATGGCTCCACGGCGTTGTGGCTTAGAGTTGAGTTGCTGCGCTAAGGCCCGCACGGAACAAGTATTTGTATAGTCGAAAAATAATTGTTCCGGGTCTGGATGTTTGTCCTTGTGCAATTTAGGTACATAAACTGCCTCCATGATACAAAAGAATATCCATAGAAAAGATAATTATTATATTTTATTTATAAAAAATAATGGGTTCCATTATAATTTCTTTTGACACTGACGAGGAAAATTAAAATGATAAATTCTCTAACATCACTACCGTTGGCCAAAATCCTTACTAAAATATCATTAATGTGAAAGTGTGCCTAAATTTTTAATCTAATTTCTATTAAATTCTAATTTTATTACAAAAGCTTTTAATACATTAAATTAATCACTTGTAAACTCAACCCATTTAACACTTGAAAAACTCAAAATGGCATCAATTTAGAAATGGAAAAAATAATTCACTTTATGCACGAAAACTATAATATTGCTGAGCCTGGAAAGCACTGCATAATATTTCTGCTCGAACATTTCAGTGCTAACGTGTCGGTAGGTAGAACCTCCCCGTAAGTCGCATCAGTCTGGACGCATTCAATTCAATGATGGAGCTTGTTTGAAAAGAACTAATTCGGTCTGCAACTTGATCCGACGGAGCCATTAGAATGATTGCTGCCCCATCACACTGAAAATAAGTTGATTCAAAATGAAGTATAACTGCCTCTTACCGGATTGAATTCTCTACGATACCTACGGAACTGAGTCGCGAAGTTTTTGTCTCGAGTGCTTTTTACGTCTCGTATTAGGACATTTGGGATCGAAACTAGTTTTTGTATTGTCTTTTTAGAGCACGTAAACTAAATAAATGTTTAGTCTTAAAATTTATATTTGAAAATTGAAAGATTGTTTTTTTTTTAAAGTGTACAGTATTGTCTATACTAACTTAATATTATAATAGTTTATATAACTGATATAAATAAATTTATTCTAGACGGACTTCTAGGCAGAAGCAAACAAGAGCAATTTACTGGCTGCTACTGACTAAGCTTACTTGGCATGAAATAAATATACTGCGTTCATAACAAAATGTGGGATCTATTGGATTATCACACCTTTAAAGAAAAATGGGTGTAGGTGGATTTAGTTCTGCCCTAATTATCAACTTCTCAGTTGGTAAATTCTTTAAGTTTAATTTTATTATTTAAACAAAAATACGGAATTGACGAAAATTTTTCAAAGTTTGTTTGACTTGAAGTCGAATAAAATTGGTTTGAAGTTGATATTTTTATGTTTAACTTTATTCTAACTGTATCGTCAGGGCGTTCATACATAAATTGCATATGGCCAAACATCCAGCACCGTATTGTATGGCTTACTGGAAACGAGGCCTTCCATCTCTATCCCCAGGGGTGACAACGTATCGGCATTTTGATTCTTAATTGAGCATAAATATAGTTGTTTATGGGATACAGTATCCACTTACATAATCTATATAAAAATATATTATAATAATTTTACAAAAAAGGGGATAAATTTTTAGTTAAACTATTTACACCATTCAAACTTGTGGCACACCTTGCGCCACTCAAAAGGATCAAATTAAATTTTAATAAAAACAAAGGCCGAATTCAAAGAACTAAAGAGAATAACTTTGTTAAACTAACTAATAAACTTTGTAATTCACTTAATTAACATATCATTCAAAACAGAGTTTAATGTTACTTTCATTAGTTTATTAAATGGTAAGCAAGTTCTCAGATTTATATCTAATTTCAAACGTGAAATATGTAAAATATACTAAATAAGTGCCTAAATATATAAATATGTACTTCAACCAATATTGGTGTAGGAGTTCACAGCAGCTATTTTCTATATTAGCTAGTACAACTTTTCATTTGAGTCTAACATTTCAAATCGCTAGAGCAATACTATCAACGTCTAAATTTCAGTGGAGTAGTCGTCAGCGTTCGGTCCCCAAGCTCCAAGTAAAAGAGGTGTTTACATGCATTTTATACCGGGCGCGCCCTTATCAAGTTGCTACATTTGCGCCCGCAGGCGTCGTCAACAGTCTCAAAATATTTACTTGGACGAAGTTATTTTCGCTTTATGCGCGACTTTAACTGCAGGTGAAAATTGAAAAAGTTTATGTTACGAGCGTTTTTAACGTCTCCAAAAGGAACGTCCATTTATAATTTTTTACTATTGCGCCAGGGGTTCTCAATCTCGACAAAAGCAAATCATAAAATGTGAATGTTAGAAATCCATTAGTAAATTAAATACAATTTCCAATTTATTCTTACAAAATATGGTTTTAAATTTTTGTATTCCAAACAAAAGTCAAATCCTGACATTTATTGCAATAGTGACTTTATTGATTGATCATTGGATTAAATTCCTGTAGCCTGTACCACTTTATACAAGGATACTTGGGGTAATTATAATATAGTTATAGTAGCGGAAATATTAGAATATTAATAATCGTAATAGCGTTTACTACTAACAATAAACAAAATAATTTTAAAAAAATAAGAAAAACTACTAGTCTATTTTTTCATTCGCTCGTAATAATCCACTGCTGGCCATGTGTCTATTTTTTATTTATATTTTTTATCTTTTTTATTATTATTTTTTAAACGTTACCCTCACACTAGAATATTCTCCTGCATCGTGGATACAGCTTACAAACATAAATTGCACAAGGACAAACATCCAAACCCGGAACATTTATTTGTGGGCCATACAAATACTTGTTCCGTGTGGGATTCGAACCCGCGGCCCCCGCGCTACAACTCATTGCTTAGCCACTGCGCCACGGAGCCGTTTCTTTTATTTCAGTAAGGGTTTTCCGTAATCGCACCTCTTGATAGACGGATTGGCTATTGCAATACCAGGTACATCGTAACACGGACGATGCTCCCCAGTATTGCGGATCAGTCCCGTCCCCGGTTTGGATATTTTACATATTACTATTCTTTTTTATAGAAAAAGAGTAATAAATGAGCACACAGTCCACCTGATGGTAAGTGGACACCGTGGGCCATAGACATATCTACATTTTATACTTGATTAAGAATTAATATGTATATGCGTTGTCACCCCTGAGGACGAAGATGGAATGCCTCGTATCCAGTAAAAAGGGTCTCCGATACTCTACACTCACCATACGAAACACAGCAGCATTAAGCTACTATTTTACGCTGGTATTCTGTGAAAGCGTGGTCCTTCCCCAGTCGAGCCGACCCATTCGTGCCACAACCATAATATAGCTGCAGCATGGTTCTACCACGTACAAACGCTACGCTTCGTTTTACACACGAGCTGGTTATAACTCTATCTAGTGGTCGTGAGGTCCTTCACATAGTTGTCTCTTACGAGACCCATAGAATGAACAGTTTCTAATTTCTCAAATTTCGCAGTTTTTTATGTGAACTTGTCACCTCCATCCATCCATTACAGCCTATAAAAGTCCACTGCTGAACATAGTCTATGTCCCCCAAATATTGCCAGTCTCCACGATTGGTAGGCGGGTTAGCAAGCGCAGATTTAATATCTTGAGTTGTTATCAGGAAGTTGCCCATATGTTAACCGTTTCAGTTTTTCTCTGTAGCCTCTTACGACGCCCACGCCACGGGACGATATGGGGTAGTGGATATTCTTACACCACCATTACACGGTCAGTTACCTTTCACCCAATCAGGTTAATTATGTTATTATATATTGACCGAGATAGCTGTAGCTCTCACTTTCATAAGCCCGGTGGCAGCATTCCTGAAATTGTTAATTGCAAATTTGAGAACTGTTTTATCACAAGCTTGGAAATTAAAGAAAATATTGCATGGAACCTGCATATATAATATATAAAAATCAAATTAGTTTCATTAAGGCTCAGTAACGCAGTGGTTAAGCGTTTGGCTGCGGTGTTGCAAACCGCGGGTTTGAATCCCGCACGGAACAAGTATTTGTATGGCTTACAAATAATTGTTCTGGGTTTGTATGTTTGTCCAAGTGCAATTTGTGTTTATAAAACGTCTTCACTATACAGAAGAAATTCCTTACGGTAAAGCGTTTTTCAAAAAAAACATTCAGGTTTGTTATATTCCTTATAGATCAAAGTCGATGAATGTAGGTAATCGTTTAAGGCTGTGCTTTGTGGCATTCCTTGGAGGAGGCCTATGTACAGCTGAACATAGGCCTTCCCCAAGGAATGTATTAATGATGAATGGCTTGCGATGGGCTGAATGATGATAATGAAAGCAGAAGAGAGGAGAGCATGAAAACAGAATGTTCTAAACGGTGATTTAATTTTGAAATTGACAAATATAATGAAAGTATAGGTACATTTTGAATTAGTTTTACAACAAGTCATAGTCTTAAAGTCAAATGCATATGCTATTAGCGAAAAAAGATGGCGGACGATAATGCCGCCATTTACAGCGATTTCCAAGGCGGAGTCGCAGACGCATCAAGCAGACGCGTCGCTCGTAAAAGTGAATTATTATTACCGCGTCCACTGAATTTGAACAATCGCAACACTAGTAGACGTATATGAGCTTCAAATAGTATCGCATTTTATTACATTTTCACTTTTACTACAGTGACTGCGATGTATAAAGAATTAAAACAACCTATTTATATGCTGCGCTCTTTGGTTAAGTGTAATAAAACGGTGTGATATAAAATATTGCAACTTTTACAGCTTTATTATTAGGTAAGAACTAGAGATGATTCAATAGATTTTTATTTCATATGTTTACTTTACCGTTCTCGTTTCGTATAATTTGATCCCCGGCGGCACCATTGCGATTAATCGCAAATTAAACGTCTCTTGCGTGAAGGAGAACATCTTAAAATTTAAAACCATCTACTTCTTCACCAGCATACAAAAGCTGCTGAACGTGAGCCTCAAGCGTTGTGGATTTGCCTTAACCGTCACGCTTGGCAGACGGATTGACGATCGCAAACACCAAACGCCTCGCACCTTTGATGCTGCCCCGTCGCCGGTCTGAGTATTTTAAAGCCAGGCTAAACAAATGCTTACATTGCTATATTTTAGAAACGATAAAATCCTTCTGGTATATTAAAAAGAATAATGGATTGTCTGTGATGGCTACCATTCGGTGAAAGCTTATTAAAAGTGTATCACAATCTGTTTGAAAAAATTTTAAAAAATATTGGGGATGCGTAAAATTCGTCAACAAGCAGGGCAGCGAGACCACTCTGCGTCTTTCCTGTTCCAATATATTTTCAGAAATAAAAGATTTTAAACTATTTCCACCAAGCAGCAGTGCTTGCACTGCTGTTTTCGGATATGAAGGGTAGTTATAGAAAATCAGTATAATCTATACTATAATAAAACTCTAACACGACGTCTGTCTGAACACGCATCACGCAAAAACCTGTGAATCGATTTGAATGGGACTTTCACTGGCAGATAGCTGATGTTATAAGGAGTAACTTAGGCTACTTTTATTTTAGGAAAATAATTAGGGTTCTGCCCAAATAAAATTAAACCCATGAAAGCCAATCGTAATAAATTCCACGCGGGCGAAATCGCGGGGAACAGCTAGTTAATAATATTATTCCTCCAACAACAACGGATCTGTAGCATTTTTTGTTTGAAATTGTTGCAGCTGTCTACAGTAGATATCCACTTACCATCAGGTCGACAGTAATTTCACTCACTCTAATTCAATTTAAATAAACACAAATTCAATAAAGTCACTTTAATTTTGTAAAAACATACACACAAGGTGAAAGAACCCGAATGTCACAATCTATTATATACTTCTTACTTTTTAATTCTTTAAAATCATATTTTTTTCATCATATTATAATATTTTTGATTTATTTGATATAATTAAAAAAAGTTTTATTGCTCACCTCGAACGAGAAGCGGAGAGGTTGGGCTCTACTATCGAATTTTTTAAATCACTCGTTTCACTCGCATTAAGTCGTGTTTATTATTTTACATCGCACTAATATGTTATGGAAAGCACGTAATTAGAAAGAGGAAACACATTTGTGTTTGCACTAAAAAAAACATCAGGCTTATTCATTAGAATAAGCGTGATGCTTTTTTTGTTCAACAACATGTAATATTATTAAAAAATCCGATAAAAAAATTGTATTGTGGATGTCCTTTAGTCTGTGGTTCATAAATTATCTGTGTACAAGATATCTTGAGAACTACTTAACAAAACGACCTAATTTATTTTCACTATCTTTCTTTCTATATTCACTTCTGTGATCCATTGCATTCTTTTTTAGTTTCTTTCCTTTCCTTTTTAATTTTTTCTGCACTAACAACATTTGTTTTTTGTCATGTTATAAATGGTTATAACATGATTAAAAACGCCGTGTAGTTAGCTCATATCAACCCGTGGATGTCGTAAGACGGAAATGAAACAAATGCTACTCTCAATATAAGAATCAAAATAATAAAACTGCGGGTATTTATTATTTTGAGCAATCGTGGCATTATGGCAAATGACCCTATGAGGCAATCCTTGAGGGAGGCCTATTTTCAGCAGTGGACTTTTGATAGGCTTTAATAAATGATGTTATTAATTAACTTGAATAAATCAAAGCATCAATGATTGAAGGACAGCAAAACGCGACCACATGGCAACATTTAAAAAAATTATCATTATAAGTTTAAATCTACTGATAAAAATTGAAAAGCTAATTTATTGTCATCTTGCTGCCGGCGGGCCATAAAGGAACACACAAACAGATATGTCTAAATGTATATAAGCAGTCAGGAAAATATTATACCAATTTCTTCAAACTTTTTAAAACAAATCCAAGTAACTGAACATAAATAGTAAACGACCTAAAATGAAATAGAGGAGACCCTTTTTATTACTTGAAAATGAGGCATTCCATCTTAGTCTTCAGGGGTGATAACGCATCTGCATTTTGATTCTAAATCGAGAATAAATGTAAATGTCTATAGGCCACAGCATCCACTTACTATCAGATGGACTGTGTGCACGTGTTCACCCTTATTATATTTAAAAAAAACTTCCTCATCACAATACCGTTTTAAAACTGCACACAACGTATGCTTAACACTTGATGTCATAAACACTCAAATTACGAACGGCCTGCGGGCGTCGGTTAGGCGTTACAAGGCGGGAATTTCAGCAAAGAACAAAAAAGTGTAGGTGCTAAGAGTGCAATTAAGGACTCTTGCCTTAAGCAAGCCCACTCGTCTCTTAAGCTTCAAAGCCCATGCTAAGTAGCTCTTTTGTCTTATATGAAAACAGTTGATAACTTTTTATCTTTTAATATATAATTTTTCTTATAATATATTGCCTTATATATTATTTTAGAAAAAAGAAAAGAAAGTTTTAAAATAGATGGCAAAATCACGCTGGTTTCGGAACGTTTTGCAAATGATATAAAAGCTCCGAACATAGAACGATGGCTGCTCCCCGGCCTGGATACTTTGCGCGGCAGCAGACCTCCACCTGTTCTTCAACGCCTAAAACGTACTAACGATAGATGAAAATATTTATAATTTATTTCTAATTTTCATACAAAACTTGTTTCATTAGTTTTGTACGATAAGTTTCAAGCGTATGCATGTTTATAGAGAATATTATACATAATTATATAAATTAATAACGTTGGAGAACTAATTTGATATTTAACCATTATAGGTATCTCAAAATAATTTTAAATTTTTAATACATAAGTTGTTATAAATGTCATTAATAAAGACATAATGTAAAACACAAAGCTGAAGCTGCAAAGTAGCATTACTATTAGCGTCGAATTCCTTAAGTTATCCGCGTAACGTAATTCATTCTTCTTTAATTAATTATTTAAAATTTACTTGATGACTAAATAAACGTAATTAAAACTTTTGGATTTAGCTAGCGACTGATTTCTTTTTTAATTTGCCCTGAGCTCTGCTAATTTCGTCAGCGCGGCGGGGGCCTGATGAACCCTCTTTTCACGTCCACCCTTTGTTACATTAAAAAAAGAATTTAAGCAACGCAAGGAAAGAACAATGATTTTTCTTTTCATTATAGGCATTCTCTATTATGACTTAGCCTGCTGAATGCCTTTTATACTGTATCTATATATCTTTCACAAATAAAGAAAAGCTTCATAAATTTATTTAGACAACAAGAATAATGTATGAATGTTCATGAAATATCGTATTTTATTGAAAATGGATCTGTCTTGCGAACATTTTCGGGCGATGATTTTTTACAATTTTATATATCACCTAATGCATTGTTCCGCTTAGTACGGTTGACTAACTTTGATAGATGTAACAAAGAAGTGGTCTTCATTTGACGGCTGCTACATAAAAAAACGTGCTAGCAGTGAAAAATTTAGTTGCAGAGAATTGGCGGTATGAAAAGCTTCAGCACGTATTGCAGAGTAGATCGAGAAGCGTTCACCAGATTGAAGACGAACGCCGTCGGGTGAGGAAGATGCCGCACTACCTCTCCGATGCTCAGAAGCAGACCCACGTGGAATGCGTGACATAATTACTAAATTTATGTCATTATAACAGGTTATGAATTTTGAATTTATCAATACAATCCAGAAAACACCAGAAGCGCCAGTCCACTGCCTGTTTCAAAATTAACCAAGACTACCAAAGTGAGGATATACAGAAGCGCAGGATAGATTTTGATCGTTAATTTATTCGCTTAACACAAAAACGAAGTACTTAGTATCGAAATAATTAGAAGAATTATAACTTAGAAGCGAAATATAATGTTTAATTTAAACACGTACATTTAAAATTGAATTAATTAATAATGTAACGAAGATGGTATATGATATTTGCCATCATTGCCAACAGTGATAACTATGCCAATGCCAAATATCCTCCCTATGAGGCAAACTGGGGGAGGCATATGTTCAGCAGTGGACCTTAATTAGCTGTAACGGTAACGGTAACGGAAACGAAGATGACCCAATCGTGAATAGATTTAAATCTTATATGCATTTTTTAGTAAACATTTTCTATTTTAATGTTTTAAATAATTCTTCAAATGATGTTAAATCTTGGTAAGTTCATGAAATGTTTTTGATATAAGTCTGTTAATGCATATTATTTACCACAATAAGTACTTGCCAAGTATAAATTAAAGTACATAGTCAATAATATATAGGTGAAAGAGCCACACTGTGATATATTATGGACTGTGGCACGAATAGGCTCGGCCGGAGCCCAATTAAGATGCATTGCAACCTGCGCTATGTCGGTATTTGCTATTTTTCCTCTGTCGAGCTGACCCATTGGTGCTGCATTTCATCATTTATTTCGTGTTATTTTTTTATAAAATCTAATAAATTTAAAATTACACTAAATAAATGTCAAACCACGCAGAAAATGAACTAACGCTGTATTTGTTTCCGAGCATAAAAAGGTAATAAATGTTTTATACCTTATGCGTTTCCCATTACACTTGGATATCTTCACGACTCGTTAGCTAGTAAGCTGACGAAGCAACGTCACCTCAAAGATGATCGCGGCTACAGATGCGTGAGGAACATAAAAAGTTTTATAGACAAAATAAAGTCTTCGAGGGATTATCACGAGCAGTGGGCCGCGTTAGGTGATCGCAAAACGATGGGACTCTACTTTATTGCTTGTTACGCGCCATAAACACGGCCGGGCGGCTGATAGTATACCCCGAATTTATTTTTGATGCTCTGCATAAAAGTTGGTTAATAGCTGATACACTGGGTAATGTGTTATGTGTTTACGAATGCGTCGTTATATAAATTTTTTGGTAAATTGTATTTGAATTAATGAACATAAATAAAAAAAGTTATTTCATATACTTATGTGAATAACGGAACAGTAAGCTGAAATTGCAATAGGATAGTCATATAGTTCGAAGAACCAATGTTGAAGAAAGGTTCTCGAGTGGTAGTCTTGTACCGGTAAGCAAAGTATGCCCTTCCTCCCATTAGAGGGAGTGACAATCTGGTAAGACATGCATGTCGATGGAAGTCATGTTTATGGTATTTCTTAGGGGCCGTTGAAAAGTGAATTAATGCTAAATAATTCTATAATATAAAATAACGACAATATACTCCTAGTTTTTCTTTTCATACCTATAAGTATTTGATACTTTCGTAATCGGAAAATCAACAAAAATCAATTAAGACATAAAGGCTAGACAAGCGTTCAATATTCTAGCGACACTAAAAATATAAATACATTAGATAAATAAAAAGCGGCACGAATCCAATCAAGTCGGTAAACATAGACTGTAGGGTGGTTGGGGGTGAGTGGACAGTGCATAAAAACGTATTACATACACGCACCCCGCGATACGCAATAAAACTGTTTTATGTACCCTGTAAGTTTAGATAAAACATCACTGAGTCCCCTGCCCACGGCCCAGTTGCCGCCGTCCACTTTATGGTCCTTAAATTTCTATAAACTCGCCGCTATTATATATACTATGTATTAGGGAAAGGTTTTTATAAATTTGACGCTAGTGACGTGAAATATGATCAAATATGTGTATTGACTAATGAATTGAAAGCATGCTATGTTAGTAAGTGTAAATATACATAGCATAATCGTGTTAGATGTACATAATTGTTGGTTTATATTAAGGTTTATATTTATTTTATATATTATATATATATATATATTCGCTAAATTATAATTTAAATATATATGGTTTATATTTAAATTATAATTTAAATATATATGGTTTATATTTAAATTATAATTTAAATATATATGGTTTATATTTAAATTATAATTTAAATATATATGGTTTATATTTAAATTATAATTTAGTTATATTAAGCACTCACATATATCTTAAACGCCATGTATATTATGTCACAAAAAGTATATAATGATTATTTTTATAAATGTTTATTATACCTACTTACATAATATTATATCAAACGTAAATACTACTATAATAGGATAAAAGGATATAATAGGTTAGGATATATAATAGGAAAGGAGAATGAACAAATCCAGAGCTATGGGAGGCATAAGAGCAGAAGGTTGAATGGACCACGTCTCAGATCCATAAGTCATCACTGGCAACACGCACTGGTTGTATAAACTAGTTTTCAGCTTTTGAGGTATACCTGACGAGAAGATGTGTCGTAATTTCCCGAACGCTGCCAAGCCGAGTTGAATCCGTCGATTGACCTCTCGGTCGAAGTTGGACTTACCTAGTCGGACTAATTGTCCAAGGTAAACATACTCGTCAACAACTTCGAGCTTAATGCTCCCAACAACTACTGGCATAGGTGTGACATGGACATTAAACATGATCTTTGTTTTGTCCATGTTCATCTTAAGACCTATCCGTTGGGAGACACTATTGAGGTCATTGAGCATAGCGCTTAGGTCCTCCAGCGATATTCTGCCATAAGGAGTATATCGTCGGCAAATCGAAGGTGAGTGATGTACTCTCTATTGATGTTAATACCGTATCCTTTCCAGTCCAGTAGCTTGAAAACGTCTTCCAATGGAGCGGTGAAGAGTTTCGGGGATATAACGTCACCCTGTCTTACACGGCTCTGCAGTTGGATAGGTTTCGTACTCTGATTCTGTACTCGGATAGCCATCGTAGCCCTACTGTACAAACACTTCAGCACTTCGATATACCGACAGTCAACTTGGCACCGCTGAAGGGACTGTAGCACCGCCCAAATTTCGACGGAATCAAAGGCTTTCTCATAGTCCGCATACACAAGGCAAAGTGGCAGATTGTACTCTTCTATCTTCTGTACAATTTGCCGAAGGTGTGTATGTGGTCTATGGTACTAATGCCTCTTCGGAAACCGGCTTGTTCGGGGCTGGAATTCGTCGAGTCTGCGTGCGAGACGATTCATAATGACTCTCAAAAACAGCATGCAGACGCGGCTCAGAAGGAAATCGGTCTATAGTTTTTCAAGAGTTTACAATTTATTTTCTCACACCTGAGTAAATAAATATTTATAATTCACCGCAATACTGTTATTAGCTGCCAAAGGTATATTTTTATATTTGGTGACGCTGATATAATGTTTAATTTAGAACTAGTATTAGATAAGTTTTCACTGGCAGACAATGTTATTATTGTGAATGAGTAACGTTCATGTAACTTTTATCAAAGTAATTTTAAAACGCTATCAATTGCAAACAACAACTATGTTGCTTTAATTGTTTTGTACGGTATTTGCGGGCTTGATAAAGTGCGCACTATCATAGGTCAGTTATATACCCAATAAGAAAGATAACCTTTTCATTTTGCATTTACGCCGAGAAATTAATAATTGATGCATAATTATTTTAATTTTTTCATTTATTTGCATGCATTAAGGACTCCCCAATAGATATTTTGCCACATAGTTGCCACGCTTGGCAGGTGGATTAGCAACCGCAGTTTTTTATTTCTTTGAGTTGTTATCAGGAAGATGCTGCTGCCTATCTCCTGCTTCATTTCCCTCTCTCGCCCCTTATGACACTCACGGGATGATATGGGGTAGTGCATTTCCTTATACGGCGATATTTAATTTTTTAATTCAAATAAAAAGTATCTGTAAATTGACCGCTTCGTTGGTCTAAAGGTTTTAAGCTCTGCTTATTATGTGATTCCAGGTCCGAATCCAAAAATCAGATGTTGGATTTTTCTGTAAAGAAATTCGCAATAGAAACCTGGATTGAGGAAGTTGCCATTGTTTCTCCTTCCTGCGCCTGATTTCTCTCTGTTCTAGATTATGAGAATGAAGGAATAGTGAGTGCACCTGCGCTTGCACTCATGAGCTGTATCCTGTCCTGCACAGATGATGGCCAGTCTCAGTTGAGACTTACTAACTCGAGTTAAGTCGAATTAACTAGAGTTGCGCTTAACTCGAGTTAACTCGAGTTGGATCTCCCTAACTCGAGTTTGGGCTGGCTGTACATAAACGAATCAAAGGAGCGAGCGAAAGAGTAAGAGCGCGATTCGTTTGTTGAGTGCATAGTTAGTAATTTTTAGAATATTATTATTTTAGCTGAAAATACTAACTTATTTATAGATACTTTAACTTACAAGAAGTTGTGATTAGTTATTTGAGAATATTTATGTTGAAAATACTTAAAAGTATGTTAATTTACAAACGTTTTACTAGGAGTTTTCTTCCGCGTACGACCTCTCTGTGGAATAGTTTACCACCGGCGATTTTTCCGCACCGATACGACTTAGGGACCTTAAAGAAAAAAGCTTACTCCTTTCTAAAAAGCCGGCAACGCACCTGCAATCACCCTAGTGACATACGTTGTCGTCTGCACGTGCATCGTTGCACTGCAGGTCTCGGGCCTCGGGGTATCCCCCATTGCCCAGAATCTCCTTTTTTTTATAGGATAAGGGTGACAAACGAGAACACAGCCCACCTGATGGTAAGTGGTTTCTGTAGCCCATAGATATCTACATCTATCCTCGATTACGAATCAAAATGCAGACCCGTTGTCACCCGTGAGGACTAAGATGGAATGCCTCGTTTCCAATAAAATGGGTCTCCGGTTCTCTATACTCACCATACGAAACACAGCAGCGTTGAGCTGCTATTATACGCTGGTATTCTGTGATAGCGTGGTCCTTCCCCGGTCGGGCCGACCCACTCGTGCTACAACTATACTACGTAAAAACCGGTACATAGTTTCGGTACACAACTATGTACCGGTCGTGGGAGCTGATCTCGGTATTGTAAGTATAGAACAGCGAACGGGGTTTTTTCCTCCGTTCGCTGCTATTGGGTGTCAAATCAGGTTGGTGTCAATAGTATTTTGGTCAAAGTTGGTCAATCAGTGACATTGGTGCTTATTACTCTACTCTTTAATCTATATAGAGAGAAGTTCTCTTGCTAGAGGTCGCCCGTCTGGGGGCTGGCCATGTAAAGGACGGTCAAACATACTGCGCGCCAGCCGGACCACACACTCCTGAATGCTCTCTATCTTCAGGCTGGCCGCTAAAATGTGATTCCGGGCATAGCAACCTGCACCGACGATGGTACGATAGGTTCTGCTGGGCCTGCAACCGCTGTCTCCGTCGATCGCTCAAGAGTGCGCACCAGGCCAGAACAGCGTATGTTAGCTTAGGTTTTATATATCTAAAGCTTATAGAGTTTCAGTTTCGTTTTCAACGGTAGCTCGGACGTCAGGACGGGACGAAGCATCGCCCGCGCACCTCTGACATTGCGTACGACGATGTCAACGTGCGCAGTCATGCGCAGCATCCTGCTATCCGGCATCCAAGGTAAGTCACGGCCTTCTGACACGCGATATCTTGGTCTCTGAACGTCAGCGGTGGTGGTAGGTTCCTGAGACAGCGGGTGAGTAGAGCGGTCGTCTTCCCTCCCCTGGTGTAGCAGTTGTTCATGGGTGGCGGTAGTCACTTACCATCAGTTGAGCCGTATGCTCGTTTGCCCCCTCTCCTAAGAAAAATAATACTCAAAAACGAAAAAGAAGGCAAGAAACCCGACGGTATGACATTGGTCATTTGGGAGAGAGGTAAATCCCTAGTGTGGGATGCTACTTGTGGAGACACTTTGGCAGCCTCTCATCCCAGGGGTACCTCGTTTAAAGTCGGGGCGGTATCAGAGACACCTGATCTAAGTAAATGGCGCAAATATGAGTCTCTGAGAGATGACTACATATTTGAGCCATTTGCTGTAGAGACTATCGGTCTGTGGGGTCCACGTGAGGTGAAGTTTCTAAAGGAAAATCTATCCGCGACTGGTGGCTAGTTCTTTTCTTGCTCGAGAGCTAAGTATAGCGATTCAGCGAAGAAATGCAGCCAGCGTTTTTGGCACGATACCACGGGAGTAGGACTGTATGTATAACAATTTAAGTTATTAGTTTTAGTTTCTACATAATATTTTTTTTAATATTGTATATATTTCAATCTTATGTAAACATTAAATATGAGAAAACTAATTATAATTTGCAAATTAACATACTTATAAGTATTTTCAACATATTCTCAAATAACTAATCATAACTTCTTGTAAGTTAAAGTATCTATAAATAAGTTAGCATTTTCAGCAAAACTCCTCTCTATCACATGAGTAAAGAAAATTTCTTTACTCATGAGTCTCTATATAGATTAGAGAGTCGAGTAATAAGCACCAATGTCACTGATTGACCAACTTTGATCAAAATCCTAAGGACACCATAACCTGATTTGACACCCAATAGCGGCGAGCGGAGGAAAAAAAACCCCCGTTCGCTGTCTATAATTAAAATACCGAGATCGGCTCCCACGACCGGTACATAATTGTGTACCGCGAGGAAATTCCGGGCAATGCGGGATACCCCGAGGCCCAAGACTTGCAACGATGCACATGCAGACGACAACGTATGTCTCTAGGGGAATTGCAGGTGCGTTGTCGGCCTTTTAGAAAAGAGTAAACTCTTTTCTTGAAGGTCCTTAAGTCAATCGGTCCGGAAAAATCGCCGGTGGTAAACTATTCCACAGAGAGTTCGTACGAGGAAGAAAACTCCTAGTTAAACGTACAGTGGTGAACCGCCAAGCATCCGGATGATGTGGATGGTATCGGGAGTTTTGTCGAGATGGGCGTTCGTGAAATTTGACTGCTGGAATTAGTCCAACCAATTCCTCAAAGCATTCCCCGTGGTAGATGCGAAAGAAAATGTAAAGGGATGCAACATCTCTTCGCAGCGCCAGTGAATCGAGCCGATCGGAGAGGACTCGGTCGTCGACGACTCGAGCCGCAAAAGTAGCTTTTATTTATTCAGAAAATACTTGATTGAAATACTTTTTTACTAAGTGGTCCTATATCTTGTTAATAATGGTAATTTATACGTGGTAGAGCCATGCTGCAGCTATATTAGTAGTATAGTAGTAGTACGAATGGGTCGGCTCGACCGGGGAAGGACCACGCTCTCACAGAATACCAGCGTAAAATAGCAGCTTAACACTGCTGTGTTTCGTATGGTGAGTGTAGAGAACCGGAGACCCTCACGGGTGACAACGCATCTGCATTTTGATTCTTTATTGAAGATAGGTGTAGATGTCTATGGGTCACAGCAACCACTTACTATCAGGTGGATTGTGTGCTTGTTTGTCACCCTATCCTATAAAAAATAATAACAATAATTAGGTAACGAATTGACCGAAGACAATAAATGAAAAAGTCAACAAAGTGTATTAGCTACAACCAAAATAATTTATTATTTAGAATTTTATAATAGATAAGAATATTTTGACTGTGATCATTAAACTATTAATAGCTTATGTACCTACATCTTAAAGTTAGACTGATATTGTTTTGTGAAGACTGCTATAAAGCAAGCTTTGTTTTTAAATATAGGTAAAAAAATAAAAATACATAAGTAGGTATGTAGTACATACTAAATATACCTTTTTATTTCAATTCTATCTACTAAGTTTAGTAATGATAGTTGTCCTAACCCAACATAGAGTTAGATAGAAAAACAAATACAAAAAAAAAGTAATTCGTAACGATTAATTTACTCTGCTACGTCCCGTTAGTTATGCAACTCGAGTTAAACACGAGTTGCGTGAATTTCAACTCGAATTAACTCGAGTTGTATTTTTTCCGAGTTGGCACTTCTATAGACTGGCCGCCGTGACCAAAATTCGGCCTGTAAGACATTAATATAATTAATTAATTAATTAAAGAAATTAATATTATTAATGTCTTGGCAATGTTAATTGCTATTTTAGGCACCAGTCATAGTTTACATAATTTACGTGCTCGTGCGGTAGAGAAAAAATATCGCAAGGGAGGCAATTCTGGCAATATAAAAATATTCCGAGAACATGTGAAACAGGCTGAGACAACATGCTATATATATTAATTTGGATATGTGATCAACGTTCTTTCGCTGAGATATTGTAATAGTTTCTTTTAACTTGTTATAAGCCAGTGCTTGACCACAACCATACCTAGATGGTAAATCGCACTGTCTTAGCGTAAAAAAGCTAATTAATTTCTACCTTAAAGACGAAGAAGATTGTATTCGGACATGAATACAGACGCCGGCAAATTATTTCACTCCTTTGCCGTGCGCATTACGAAAGACAAAGCAAATCGTTTGAATCTAATGCGTGGAATATCGAAAACAAAGGGGTGAAGACCCGCCGACCGCCTGGTTGTCCAATGGTGGAAAGAGGAGGGAGGAATTAAAGCATGTAATTCCTGCTCACACTCTCCGAAATGCATCCTATAGAATACCGAGAGGTTGGCTATTCTGCGCCTGTGCTCGAGCACTAGGCTAACGAAGGCTAATAAGCCTCTTATCACGTCTCTCCACTGACACCAATTATGCTAGGTGGCATTTTGCAGCACCAGCCCATATGTGACAGCAGTACTCCATGTACGACTTTATATAAGGTGAAGCCCCCGGCGTGAAGTACCGCCGCACTCTTGCTAAGATAAATGTTAGTTAGTTCGTATTAATCAATGAGATATTTATTTCCAGGTGTTAACGTAAGTTTCGACCACGTGTGATGACAACAAAGCTACTGACATATCATGAACCTTAATACCTTGACTGGCGCCAGGATGTGTGTATTTCGGAATGTTGGAGGGACTCACATGCAGCAGCAATAGTGAGCCGCGACAATAAATGTCAAATTTTGACCGGACCAGCATAAAAATATCAACAAATGATTTTTTTTATTGCTACAAATTGTTAGTATCGAGGGCATTCAGGACTTTTTCTCTCACCAGCGCGGCGCCATTTTGCAATCAGGTGAAATATTTGACAGATTTTATAGCGGGGAAGATAATTTCTTAGGAAAATGTAAGGGTTGTTTCTTTCTGTCTTATTAGTTATATCTTATATTAATTAAATTAGAAATGAATAAACCAAACTATAGATCTAACTTAAAGTTGAAAAATTTAAAAATTATAAAATTAAAGATCAAACCACTGAGACATTGTCATATTAATATAACACTCTAGAAACCGATGCAACGATTATTTAAAACTAATTTCTCAATTAACTATCATTGTGTAACAAAAGATGTTACCTCAGTCACAACTAGCGACATCTGGTAAGTATATTATTAGCCCTCATTAGTATCGTAGTAATATCAGCGATAAAATATTAGTTTAAAACTATTTTTACCCTTTGTTTTAAGAAAATACGTAAATCTAATACATAATTACAAACGAGCACCACCATTTCGACCATTACATCCACCCTCAATAAAGAATTAAAATTCTAAGTTGGGAAAAGATGTAACGAGACACGAGGCATTGAAATTAAAAGGGGTTTCTTGTTCGCGTCACTCTTCATACAAAACATAGCATTTTTTCTGCTATTGAACTGCAAAATGCTGCTATGTTTCGTATGCTTTGTAGTGAATGCTACGTTGGCATTCTGTAAGAGAGTGCTCTTTCCGGTCTAGTCGACTCATCCTTTTTGCAGCCATGATATAGCTGGTGATTCTGATGGCAGAATGGCTTTACCCTACGTTATGTTAGCTGCCACTTACGCACTTTTTGCCGTGACTCTTCGGGCTGTATAGCCAGCTTAGTGCTGTTATAATGAAGTGTACACATTTAAAAAACACATTTAAGATAACTGGCCAATCTTTACCACGGCAACAATTTTCGAATACGGATACGGTTTTTATTTTTATCTTAAAAAGCTGAAAGTATACAAATCAGTCTAAGATATAAAGTCGTAAGACGTAAAAACGTAAAGCCGCAAGTGCACATGGAAACAGAGTTCGTCATTAGACTCGGTTCCTGTCCTCCGGTGCATCTTTATTATCCAAATAAGAAAACCAATAATACATAAAATTATGTTTTTGTATAAAAATGCTGCAGAGGCTAAAGCACCTGCGTAATGTGTAGTTGCACAATAAATATCAATAAACTTTTAGCACATTTTATTATGTATTTTATTTCAAGTCCTTGAATAAAAAACACTGAAAATAATAATCAAAGACTTAACAATGGCTTCAGCTGGCATTCGAACACAGAATATACAACAGAGTTGCAGATTCTTTGATCACTTAGATTGTTTGAAAACAACAGTCTACACTATGTATAATGTCCCGTTATTCCTTCTCTATGAATTTTAAAAGACGGATCACTAAAGAAATTTACTCGGCCTGCTGTTAGAATAATTCGAACAGCGTATTAAGATATACATAATATATATACTTTCTAGACGATTGTAAAACAATAACACATAAAATTAAGCATCGAGCTTTATCGAACGTACCCCGCTCCGAAACTCTATGCATTATCGGAAGCACTACATCTCCTTAATGCGAGTATTAAACAGGCGGGCTTATGCTCTGATGGTTAATAAATATCGCAACCTTTCGGCAGAGTAAATAATGGCTCTTGCGAAATACAAGTTACATCTCACAAGCCCTTACAAAGGATTAACGACGACCCAAGTTTCGTCGAGTGCTTGTACGATCATGCAATTCGAATTTCGAACTCGTTGCTAATCCTACCGCTACTAATTTAGAGATAACAGTGGGAGGTAGCTCAAACCTTTTACACGTATAACGGCTATTAGCAACGGAAGCGGATTTAACGGAAGATTTAATACGTACAGCTGCTTAACATGCAAACGCAATTGTTGACAGCAATTTATTCATTGTACTGAGTAAATGATGATTAAAAAAGGAAGCTATCCCCTTTAATTGGTAGCCTAATGATTTTTTCTTCATTAATAACAGTACCAGTATGTACGAGAAAGAGTCACACCAAGGTGTTGGCTTCAGATAGAACACGCTTTCACAGAAGAAGGTGAATTAGTAGTCCACGTCTATCCTAGATAAGAATTAAAATACAGATGCGTGGTCCCTGAGGACTAAGGCGGAATGCCTCGTTACCAGTAAAAGGGATCACCGGTTCTCTACATAAGTGGTAATTCCCCGGAACCGAGTCATTTGAGCTATAATACTGCGGTATTCATACTCACTTTACGAAACACTGCTAATTGACGAGAAATAGAGACCCTATTTAAGTGTACCTAACGATGCATTGATTTATAATTGAGGATAAAAATGTCTCTGGGTCATAGTATCATTTACTTACTGTCAGGTGGAATTTGCGCTCGTTTATCAACGTAACTTCTGTAAAATAATAAAAGTACCAGACATCGTACATCTGAGATATTACCTCCGACTCTCTCGACTATCTGAGAAAGTAGCTAGACTAGCAAGGGTTAGATAATGGACCAACGCATATTGGAGAAATGGGGACGATGATGATTTGTTAAAAAAATCTCGAATAGCCTAGTAGCGGCAAAACAGTGCAGAGCGGCTTGCTCTCTAGATGTGGTAACTACCTGATTAGACATGCAGAAAGTTTTAGTATTTGAGTTCTTTATGTTAAGCAGTTAACTTGTAAAGGGCTGCGATCGCAGTGATGATTATAACGCCATTGGTTACTATCTTTCAAGAGAATATCAAATGTTTTTTAAGTTATTTTTCTTAGATTAGTGTTGTTATTATTATCTGCTATTTTTAGTTTGATATAAGACATGAAGGTTTGTTTAAAATTTACGTTTAGTTTGTTTCTATTAAAAAGATAACCCACATCTGCAGTGCGTTTATGTACCTAAATCTGGTGGGTATCGTTGTTAGATTCGTTTTGGAGTTTGTCATTTGGGTCGGCTTTAGTAATCTGCGGCACGATTTAAGTGATCATTTTAGCTTTAGTTGACAGGCAATGATGCTATTGATTACTATCTAGCTGCTTTTTATGCCGGAAATCTTTAGTTTTCGAGATATCGATAATTATAGTTTTGAGGTTATATCCATTTAAAAATGATACGAAAACGAAATAACAATATAATTATTAGAAAGAGATAGCAATAGAGCATGGTCGGTATCTGTTTTAAAAAATAACACGCAACAACAATATACATGTCTATAAATAAATGTTTTTATAATATTATATTTGGTCGTTTCTTTTGATCAAACCCTAGTACCAGAAGGTATAAATCACAAAACCGAATCTGTCAACCCCGACTTCCACGTGGTCTTTCCGCTCTTACCCCTAGAGTGTATATGAAAACCCGGAAGCGCGGAGGGAAAGCAGCCCTCGCCCGCTGTAACTAAGCGCAGGCAGCGTACAAGCCGTAGCGACTGAGGCTGGTCGCCGAAGGCGACCAAACAGCCGAAGCTGCGCAGGTGAGCTAGGTGCCTGTGCTTAGTTACGCAAGGGCGAAGGAGCTGCACTTGCCGCAGCGCTGGAGCAGAAGCAGAATCAAAATAGTGTTAATTCCCACGGTTTTTTCCCACCCTGAAAACTCCCACATTCCCACCGGGACCCGAATGTGACTTTTTTTTAATAAGCGAAAGCGATTTTGCCTTAATATGTAACAAAACTTTAAAAATTCATTAAAAAAGGGGTTTCCGGCACTTTCCACTTTTAGGGGGAGGTTCCCACCCCTCCCCCCCTCTCCCCCGGCCACTCGGTCACCGTTTATTCATGCCGCAGATTACTAAAGAAATACCTGTCATTTGGTTATATTGTGTAAATGTATCAGTATAGATTCTAAGCCGATGATTTTTAACTCCCGCCGAAAACAGAGGGGTGTTATATATTTGTAGTATGTATCTGTGTATCTGTGTTTATCTGTGGCATCATAGCTCCTGAACGGATGAACCGATTTTGATTCCGTTTTTTTAGTTTGAAAGGTGTCTTAATCGAGAGTGTTCTTTCAAGAAAATCTGTTCAGCCTTTCGAAGATCACCAGCTCTTTTTGTTTTTTTTTTTAATTTAAGTTATATAAGGTTTTATTTTCGATTACAAAATATGACCATAATTAAAAAAAATATATATAAAACAGTTGCTGAATTATTCTCACTGGCAAATGATCCCAACCAGAATTACACAATCACACTGCTGGCCTCTTGGTACCGCATATCAACCTTAGTTGTTGTTTTTCTATTGTAGCTGAAAATGACACAGTAAAATATGAACTTTTCAAATTGAATCATTATGTCATCATCATTATTTAGCTCCAGTTGAACGGTTGAATTAATTATATTGTCGCTCGCAGGTACGTAATCGGGCACATGATTAACGCGAGTGCAATTTTAAATAATATTGACCTGTCGGTCAAACGTGATTAACAGACGCCTTATGCTTTGTGTTCTCTATATGTGTTCTAAATAACATGTTGTTTTGCTCTGACTCGTTTAAAAATGTCTTAAGTCATTACTTATACCACCTCTTAAACGTACTCTATTACGCTCTACTTTAGGTGGAGGTACTTTTGTAGGACCAAATTTTTTAAATAGAAGTACGGTACGGTTTATTCACTCATGTGATAGGAGTAAGAGTGACAAACAATAACACAGCCCACAAGATGGTAAGTGAATACTGTGGTTCATAGACACCTGCATCTATCCCTGATTTAGCATCAAAATGTAGATATTTTGTCACTCCCAAATAATAAGCTGGAATTCCTTGCTACCAGTAAAAAAGTCTCCAATTCTCGATATATTTATTTATATAACTTCATATACACTGAAATGTATAATGCCTGAGGCATTATCTACTAGTCTACCTTAGATTAGTGCAGAGATAAAAGAGGTAGGAGTAAAAGGAAGAACAGAAAGTCTTCATACAAACTTATAATATACAGGGTTATTTTTCAAAGAGTCGCCAAATTTTAGACTTATGTTCAAATATATAAATGATGATATACCGTTATTGCAGTTTTTGAAAATACAAGTAAATAAGGTTTCTACTTTTATTTGTAATTATCCCATATTGAATGTGATTTATGGGCAACAACGTTTTTGCCTGCCGAGCGACCCTTACGAATGTGTGCGTGCGCAGTAAAATTAGTTAAAATAATGCATTAGCACGCATTTTAAATTTAAAAGATAAAAGGGACAGAATTATTGAGATTTTTTTTAATAAATTTTTCTTCATCATTTGCCTATATTACATATTTGAATCCTTTTCCGCAGATTTGGCCGATTATTGCAAAATAACCCTATATACATATGTCAAGGCCACTGAAAGTATAGATAGCGGCGCGGGTCATGAGCACAAAAGGACAACTTTGTGTTTATACATTTACCAGCCAATAAAAAGCAGGCAAATGACACGTTAATATCTTTGGTTAGACGATGATGATTAACTGACTGACCAATAAAGTAAAAATATGTTCACCGTACGTGGTAGAGCCATGCCACATGAGTAAGGAAACCGTGCCGTTGATGCTGAGCATGTGCACTATGTGTACTCGTTTGTCACTCTCATTCTATAAAAAAAAAGTTTACAATTTGTCAATACGCATAACGCACGAAACAACAATTTCACATGTTTACCAAAAAGGATAGAAAGCCAAATACTGGGACGTTTATAAGTTGTTTCATCCATCATGATTACAGCCTAATAAGTCCACTGCTGAATATAGGACTCCCCCGTAGATTGCATCATAGGGGGGATTTTTCCATTGTTGCCATGCTCGGCAGGCGAGTTAGAAACCGCAGTATTTTTTTACTTTAAGCTATTAGCAAGATGCTGCTGCCCATCTCCTGTTTCAGTTTCCTTCTATCGTCTCTTACAACACCCACGGGTCGATATGGGGTACTGGATATTCTTACACCGATACTACACGGTTTTTTTTTTTATAGAATAAGGGTGACAAACGAGCACACAGTCCATCTGATGATAAGTGGTGTGGCCCATAGACATCTACATCTATCTTCGTTTGTAAATTTAAATGCAGATGCGTTGTCAGTCGTGAGGACTAAGATAGAACGCCTCTTTTCCAGTAAAAAGGGTCTCCGGTTCTCTACACTCACCATACGAAACACAGCAGCATTAAGCTGCTATTTTACGCTGGTATTCTGTGAGAGCGTGGTCCTTTCCCCGGTCGAGCCGACCCATTCGTGCTACAACTATACTATTAATATAGCTGCGGCATGGCTCTAACACGTAAAAATATATATAAATTACTAGCGATCCGCCCCGTCTTCGCACGGGTGATTTCTGGATCTCGACAACAGCGCCAAATATCAGGTCCAAATGTGAATCTAAACCATCTAGGGACCCATTCAGACAGACACAAAAAATTTCATCAAAATCGGTCGAGCCGTTTTTGAGTTTTAGTGAGACTAACGGACAGCAATTAATTTTTATATATAGAAATTACGGTTTATATATTAGTTAAATTTTATAATTTGTTTTTATATACTTCGTTTTTATATGTTTCGTATGGTAAGTGTAGAGAACCGGAGACCCTTTTTGCTGGGAACGACGCATTCCATCTCAGTTCTCAGTAGTATCAACGGATCTGCATTTTGATTCTTAATTGAGAATAGATGTAGATAAATATAGGCCACAGCAATCCTTTATCAACAGGTGGACTATGTGCTCGTTTGTTACCCTTTTTCCCTAAAAATTCCTATTATTTGGCAAACTGCGGCTGCCAATCTCCTTCCAAACGTAGCAACTATTGAAAATATCCCTTAAGAGGCAATCTTAGAGAAAGCTAATGTTCAGTGGACTTTGATAGCCTGTAGGTAATGAATGAATGAGTACCAATATAACCCCATTTTTAATTCCTAAGTTACTTTGCTTTGATATTTGTAGTAAAGTGTACTGCATAAAATATAAATATTTTGTTACAAAACATTTTATTAAAAAGTTTATATTAAAATACGAGTAAAGTGAATTAATTAACCCTTTGAGTCATTTCAATACAATGCGTTTTTTTGTGAATGGAATTATGTGTTCGCAATTCATAATGATAGACTAATATGACATAGAATAATAAAGTAGAACTGTAATTTGCTTGGCCAAAATAGTTTTAGACAATTGAATTAATAAATTATTCATTGGCTGGTGACTAGGTAAACTTTAAAATTTTTGTATTTCAGAAAGAGGACTGAGGTGTTTTTATTATTTGGTGGATAGTGTTATTTTGTGGCGGCAGGGCTCATTTTCTAACAGGTCTATATAGGCAGGTTGCGCACACTTATTGTTGACATAGCATCATTACATCAACTGTTATTGGATGACTAAAGGTTTAATATTTGTGATCAATAATCAATTAAGACTTCTATAAAATTCTAAAAAAATATATAAATTGCCTCGCCTAACAGTACTTAAAGTCATTAATATAATGATGAACAAACTGACAAACAAAATCCTCGTGATTATCGTCAGTGCGACGGTTGTGCCTCGAGTCGAGTTAAGTGTTAGGTTGAGTTGAGAATTGGGTTGAGTGTCCTCCCAACCAAATTTCTGTCACAGCGGCCAGTCTCAACGAAGTAGTCTTCGTTCATCAGCACAGTACAGAATTATAGTATCCGAATGTATGCGCAAGCACAGGTGCACTCTCTATTCCCTCACAATCATCAAATCGCAATCCGACACGGTCCGAGAGAGCTTAGGCGCAGGACCAATAATTTACACATAATTTAATAGCTTCTAATGTCAAAGCCTTAATTCTTCGACACACTTTGTCTTTGCACTGTTTGGACAGCTGAAACCAGGCCTTTTTCTGGCTACGACATTAGTTTAATAATAAAAGCGTACGATTTATTTGAATTTATAACATTTTAAAAGTGATATAAAATTCATAATAAAACAAAAAACTACACAAGAAAAAAGAGTATAATAATACTATGGTGAAATTTAATAGGCCTTAATAACCGCCGACCAAGTATTTAAGAAAAACCAAATTAAAAAAAAAATCGACCACGATACGTTACTCAAATCTTCAAGATCAACAAAGTATTTATTCATAAAGATAAAGATCACTATTTTATATAGCTAAACACACCTTAGATTACAAAACATATCTACGATTTATTAGGACTGATTTTTATTATTGATGCAGTGCGGTCGTATCTCATGATAGATAATGCAACTCTGGTGGCAGGAATCGGGGTAGCGCGTCTCTGTAAACTTGTGGAGACATTATCGTGCAATAGGAGTCTGTTATTATCTCCTTAAGCGAGTGCGGTTATTATAAATACGATTTTTGTTACTTAGGCCTTATTACCCGACAGGCCTTATGACCCGCAGGCATCTTATTCTAGTAGTGTTTCTTACAGGCTGACGAGACTGTACGTTGCACATGCATGACATAGCATAAATTTTCTTTATTAAAATATTTGATAATAGGTAGGTGCTTAAATTATTTATATAAATATTATAAAAATTGGGGATTAAGAGTACAAAAATGAAAAGCCGTTTAAATATTTTTTCAAATCTTTATTTTCATAAAGGTTTCATTGTATTTATCGTAGGTATAGTGTCATTTGAATTATATTTCAATGCTAATTAGCTTTCCAATTAGATAATGTGTAGTAGGCGTATACGTACATAACTAAACTTGTAAGTAAAAAATGAAAATAATATTTTGCTGCGGACAACTTTACATACATCAAACAAAAAGCTTAATAATAAAAATGTAAGTTTAATGCTGTAAAAATTAGTGAAATATAGATGTAACTAAGTATTGGGTTATTATTATTAATTGTGCATAAACTAAGTAAAATTATTACAAAATTATTATTAATTCATACTTAAGTTAAAAGCTGCTAAACTTAAAATGCGACGCACCAGCAAGCGTAATGAGGCGCGCGATCACTGACTTTAGGTATAACTGTGTTTGTTGGTCAACTACAATAATTACGCCCTTGTTTGTTTGTGGTAAGCCAATTAACTTAGCAGTCTGATGGCCCTAACGAGGATTTTAGTGTTGTTCTTTTTACAACTTATCTATATGCACGAATATCGATAATTTGTCAACGAAAATTTCTTATTTGTTCCAAATGTGTATAAAATGCCACATAATTGTTTTGGAGCAAATTAGAATTACAAATGATATAATAATAGGAAATCGATACTTTCTATTCAATAATGCTCACGCCACGTGAACCACCGATTTAACTCGTCACGGGGTCGCATTTGACGAGGTGACTGCTCTCTAAAATAATTTCCAGTCAATAACACTCAAAACAAAATTGGACTAAACAACAAGGAATTTGTACTTTGGGAGATGTGATATTATAGAGAATCGACTAGGTCCTCATCAAATGAATATTAAATACTTAATAAACATTGTATTCATAATATATAATATAAGCAATATAAAACGTAACATAATCGGAAATACTTGACGATAATATAATTCTGCTAAATAACTGAAGTAATTCAAGTTTATCGCCAGCGTTGTAATGGAACGAGTAATCGACATATCGAATTGATTCTACGATCGATATCTTAAGCCGATGAAGTCGACTAGAAACGGCTTCGAGCGAATCTCGATAAAGGATCGCTTTGTGCGCAACGTCCACCACAAAACTGACAATACAGAATTGTCTAACAATATATTATTAATCGAATAGAATTAAAAAACTTCGCTAAATTTTGTACCGAAAAACGTATCTAGCGAGTTTTCAAAATGATATGCTTGCGAACAGCAACACTTTGGTAAAGATCACAACTGCAGAAATGCTGTCCGCCCCTCGTCCGTAAACAAAAACAACGAAATATTCCTTCGTCGCGTCGCGTACCCACTACACATTCTGCTATTGATCAGTGTTGGTCGCTTGTTCGGTAGTTCTGCCTTTTATCCATATTACATTAATAATAAATGTCACAACATCAAGCCGGTATAAAAAACACTAAGCCTAATAAAACTACTACCTGCGAAAACTCTTTTAGAGTAAACTTACAAACTAGATTCGTAAATTAACGCAAAGCCCGCCACTCGTGCGACGGGCGCAATATCAGGATCCGTATAAAATATAACATGTTTTTTTTACCTCCTCAGTTTTATTACAATTTTCCGAAACAACTTTATATGCAGTCATGCCTTACCAACATTACAAAATAGACAATACAACGCTCACTATCGTTATCAATTATCAGTATTCAATATTAAAATCGCCTCAAAATGGAACTTTATTCCCTAAAATACTTTCTTACATACCAGTATATTCTTATCTTAAACAATAATTATATCTTCTTTTTGCCAATTCCAAGCGCATCGACTGTGTGACTGTACAAAAATATACGTTGAGACGTATCGAATATTTTAAAAATAATATAAATTTTTGAATGGTTTAATAAGTAATAATATAGTTAATATTTTAAATGACCCTTAAAATTAGTTCAAGCACTTAAAACTTACTTAAAATTATACGATTGGCGTTTTCTTACTGAGCATCTGCACATCATTCCTCCTCCTCCTCCTCCGAACCATATTTCAGAAAAATTGTAAGCAAACAAGAAGAGATCATAATCATAGTAAAACACTTATGTTAAAACCACACTCAATATTAATATGTTTAGATAATCAAATGTACCTACATAAGAAAAAAGGGGACTTCCAATAACACTAAAAGTTCTTCATTCATCCAAACATACTTTTCTAAAAAAGGGAATTTTAAAAGTGAAAGACGATTACGAAAAATCTGATAATTCGATTTGTGAAGACAATGTAAGCCCCAAAAGACTCCAAAGTTCTGGATTACTCACACTTGTAGTAAGGGAAAGTTTTTAACTAATCCCAACTATTATTCTAAAAGTGTGACAAATTCAGAAAATATAGCATTCAATCGGGATAGAGATATTACACGAAGAATGAAGTAACTTTTTCAAAGCATCATTCGATAGCAACTCATGATAGACATTACGTTCCTAACCTAGAAATACAATGACCTCGCCTTTGTACGTCTAATGTCAAAAAGAAATCTTATTGTTGCCAAACACTTCCTTAACTTTGTTGTCAACATCAATCGGTAGCACTGATTGAGATTACTTCTCGAAATTCGACACACAAGCGGTCTTATACAATAACTATTATCGCTGTGATACACGTGCGAGATCAAGTCTCGTTTTTCTTCTTATAAAAATACTACATCTACGATTCCAGTAAAAAAACGTACTTTATTTGATGTTTAATTTACGAATTAATACATATATATTATTAGCAAAAGTTACTACTAAATTAGTTATCTTTATGAAAGTACAAAAGTTTTTTTAACGTTATTACAAATTATGACACTCATACCCTGATGCACCCCGCGCATTACGTAGTTAAACGTTACGTCTAATTGCCACGCAATAATTTAATTATTATCTTTAACCAATTCGTAAGATTATCACCGATTTCAATGTACCTACAAAACTTTCTCCGTGTCATTTCGTTAAATACTTAAGATGCTTTGTTCGTGATGAAATTGCTTTTGACGCTTTTTTATGATTGACTATTCGCAGAGATTCCAAGGCCGATTTACGATTGCAGTTTTTCTTATAGCCGGAACTATTTTTGGGTTTGAATTACATATTTTAGTGTGGAATATTTCATGTGTATAGGAACAATCGTAGCTGGCGATGGAAAACGGAAATCTGAAGCGTATAAAAGTTCTTAACGATCGGTTCCTATTAAATGCGACGTTAAGTTAGTCCTTACTACACTTGTTTAATACAAAAGGTTAATATTACATACTTACTACAATTAGTGTAGAAAACATCGAGTATCAAAATATAATTAACGTTTTGATTTGCATCTTTCACTAACCAACAACAGCCGTATACTATAATCAGCCAATGCGTTTTCAGAAAATTTTGAGCTTCTAATGTGGACGCCGGGTATCATTCGGATGTTGAATGTCACATTGACAATAACTGCACGGGCGCTGGCAGCTCCAGTGGACTGCGTTCTAGCAACGCCAAACGCCAACGATGGACGTATCTACTCATAAAGTTCTGTTCTATATGCAGACGTTCACTGGTTTCTAACTATCACATTGATTGTCATTTATCGATTGCAGACAGTAACGTTATCACAAATCACTTCGATAATCAACGATTTCTGACAAGTTTTGAAACTTATTTTTTACCACGTGAAATGCTAAAAAGGAACATGTTATGTTATGTGTCGGTAATGAATAACAGAACATTATAAGAAGATGGGAGACTTACCGTTTAACCTTAATGTTGAAGCGACGTAGGCATACAACACTGATTTAGATTTAGTTAATGTAGGCTTATATATATTTAAAACAAAATATTTATGTTAATTTGACGTAACTATACGCGGTGCATCGCGGCCCCGCGCCTATGACCAGAATGTACACGATACAATAATAAAAACTCGCTTGGCACGAGGTTATGATTAGCAATAAGTAGTACAATGAAAATAATGTGACGATGATTCAAGTAGTGATCACATGCATACATCCCTCTCACGCCAATATTATTTATGAAGAGAAACCTACAATCCTAATCGAGGACTAAGTTGAAATATGATCCTTTTAGCCTACGCATAAGCGAGACACAAACCGAATACTATGTCGATGGTGGCGCTATCTAAAATCGGTGCTACTAACATTCTTACAGTTATTAATAAAGATACAAGACAAAGTAAATATACTAAAATTAAATACGATATAGTTTATTTTTATAATAATTAACAATTTTCGCCCCTAAAATTACCAACGAAAGACAAAATTTATTTTAAAGCAATACAACTTAGTTACTTGTTAGGAGAAACAATCGAGGATTAAGTTTAGGATTTACAGCAACTATTTTGTAAAGATTATCTAGATCAGTGTTACTTTTATATGTATTAGTTTTATTTTATAAAATTTGCAAAAGTAACAAATTGTTTCTTTGTACTTTTAAGCAATTCACTAAATAACACCACATTAAATTCAACATGAAGAAATTCGAATGTTGGTGTCTAAATAAATTGTTATTAATTATAAAATTCAACAAATATGTGCAAATAAACTAAGAAGTTGGCAACGTTCGTGTAATTACATTTATTAAAACTGAACAAATAACTAAGTGACTAAAATATGAATAATCAAACACACACTACCATAATCAGTTGAATAAGTCTAGTTTTAGGATTAAATAAGAACTATTTCGAGATGCAATCCCAGCTAGTATCTATACAACCTATTGTGCAATGTAGGAGGAAACTAATGAACGGGAAACTTAATTAACGTAACTGGAAGAAAAGTTTATTGACAAACCGCATTTGTTTTTTGATATTATGACCACATTTTTGATCTGGAAGATATTTTATTCCCAATGAACCCCAATGTTATTTTATTTCTTATTTAGTGAAAAATTAAAGCAAATAAATTTGTCGACACGTAGAATAGAATTCAAAAATTTGTAAGAATGTTTCTGTGAAATTCGCCAATCGGGCATATTTGGTTCGCCATTACCCTCCGGGGCAGCACGGAGGACTTTAACTTGTTCCTTATAATAATATATGAGGGTAAAGGTAGGTTTGGTATAAGTGAACGTTAAGTAACAACTTTCATGAATGTTGTTACACTTAATCTTCACTTTTCATAAAAAAATATAAAAGTACCTAAATAATCCCCGTTATATTATTAAGGGTTGATACAAAATATTTATTTATTAACTTAGTTTTAACAAAACGGTTTGTCAAGTCTGAGAGACGAATCTAAAACATAAGAATGTTTTAAAACTTGTATAATACGTATATTATAGTACTCTGCAAAAAGTACATCAACTTACCGATAAATTTTAAGATAAGGAAAAGATCATTCTTGTGCCACTATAATTTTCTATTTTAATATCTAGAGAGGTATTGACAATGATCTTTTATATTGAAAAGACTATAAAATATTGAATAAACATTATCGTGTCAGAGACCAATATATTTATTTGTTTAAAAGGTATTTAGGTTACCAAATATAATGTTAATCGAATTTGTACAGGATAGAGGGTAGGTTCATCGACCTGATACTTTAAGAGCGTCAATGTAAACACGTCCTATGATAATGCCTACTTAGATGGCTCTGTATTTGACTATTAAACAATTATGTTTCTATAATTTGTGTCGCCTTCTCTAAATAAACGAATTGTAATGTCGCTTCACTTCACATTTGTACATGGCCACCATCAGATGATCTGGTTCTTTTTTAATATTTTTCTAAATATACCAACAACAGCTCGTCTAATTTTTTCAAATACTTTATTGCATACATACATTTAGTTAAATGTACATAAAACTTTTTAAATATAATTCTATATTCGAACGAGCAAACTTCGATAAAATTAATATTGATTAACATATGAAGTGTCATTACAATTCGCCGTAAGTTCGTTTAAAATAATTAGGGTTTTTTGATATTGTTGAAATTATGTACTATCGTTTTATGGCTAATCTAGAAATATGCAATAATATATCTCATTTAATATTTTTAAGGTAAGCATCTGTCTGTAAACTGCGTATTTACAATAACGTTATATGGTGCTATGATATAATATGTAATGTTTCCCATATAATATTTTCAACCTTAGGAGTAATTTTAAGCGAAGATTATTAATAAAATATATTAATTAAGAGGTACTGCAACCATACTAGACGAACTGGCTTTCAAGGTTGCTCTTGTTAAAATGATTATTGCGAACGATAAAAATATTTTAATGAATAAAATACATTTTGGTATTAACTAATTTGATCGCCCGATTATTATCATGCCAATTTATAAGCTCATGGTCTAGATTTTTATTATTTACGAATAGTTTTGAAAAATATGTTTTTATTCCACAGTCGGAATTTTAGCTCATTGTAAGCCAGTTCGACATCCACTCAAACAGTGCCTGATGACAAAGATGATGGTTTATGAGGTGCGGTGATGCGGATGATAGCGTAATGACGTGCGAATGACGTGTTAATGATAACCCTGTGACCTGGGTGTAATGGTGGGAGGCTATGAAGGGTAAAACGTTTTCACACGCTGCCGTTCAAACACCATTTATTCCAAATAGTCCGATATGAAACGCAAATTTGGCAATGTATTTCATTTAACCATCTTAATTAAGGTAAAACCCCATCTGCGTCCCAAAAAATCCCACGTACACCCACGGATCCACTGACTACGCAACATTTACGAACAATCTCAATTTCAGTCATAAGAGCAATGAGACCATGTATAGCGTATCAAGTCTAACATGCCACACTCAGAGCGCATCAATCATCAATTACTTTAGTTAAAAAAGGTAAATGGCAGTATTGATAATTTAATAGGAAAATGCAAAATATTTCGTCTAAAAAGTGTCAAGTCTTTGTATTTATTGCCTAACACGCGGCGCCTGTCACGCCGTCCACACGTAACCATAGTAAACGCGTTAGAACGCCTACCTATCCGCACCACTTTGATCTAAAACCTAAACACGCACTAAACTAGAAGTTTATCACTTGTAATCACGTTGCGAGTAAGTAATAAGTATCAAATGTATCAAAATCTTACCTAATATTTTTATTAAACGTTAAACAGTTACTGAGTAAATGTGCACATTACTTATTTATACGCTTATTAAATGGTGAAAGCGCTATGCTTACAAATAAATAGACATTTAGGTTAGTTATAAGAAACTTCCTTAACCTAAAATACAGCCGAAGCCAAATATTCTTTACGATTTAACAAAAAAAAGTTAAGTTTAGTCTTTAAAAATTGGATTATATAAAAGGGATATAAACATAGCTTCAGTGATTAGCGGATTTGTCCACTCTTTTAATTTAAATTTTTTTTTTTGATATGGCACAATTCCGAAAACTTTGAATTTTTATATTTTACTCTCAAGCACTCCCTTAATCACTGAAGAATATATATAATAAAAAAAACAAACGCAAAAAACAACAGTAATTCGATACATAATCTTACAATATTTGATGAGTTAATCGTATTATTGGTGACACAGCAATGGCTTATAATTAAAATCCTTTAACATAATTATTAAGTGAAAAATTACAAGATGTAAACGAAAAATGATATTAAAAATAATAACCTAACATGGCATCTCTAACAAGTAGATGTCGCCTCCTGGTTCAAGTGCCATTTGGTGGGAGGAAATAAAGGATCGTAAAAAAACCTATGAAAATATTGTATAACACTTAAGTTAAAAAGTTAAAAATTTTGCTAAAATAAAACATAACTAATAAACTAAATTGAACTAAACAACACACCACTCAAACGCCACCACTATCAGATAGGGTAGGTGATCAGTATCACTGAAAACGAAGGTAATTAATAATTTAAAAAACTCCCCTTTATCTCCTTCTAAAGGAAAACTCCCGATTCGTGTTCCAATCGAATAGAATGACACAAAAATGCAATTTCTGGCGTCATTTTATCGCTAATCGTTATTTCTGATTAAAAAAATCAACATCTACCTATTTTAATCAACAAAGTGCAGTAATAAAATTAAAATAAAATCAATAGTACGATCTAAACCGATATATAAAATTATTCTCAATAATACCAACTTAATTTAACAAAAATTATCACTATAAAAAGAGTTCGTTTAACACTCGCGCTTACGCGATCTGGTTAAGGTAGTCCATGAAGTCGTTCGAGAAGAGTTGGAGGTGCGCGGGGTCGGGTGCGGCGCGGCGGATGGCGCCGCAGCCGGCGGGCGCCACGGGAACGCTCGGCTTCGGACGTATGGTGGCCAGGTAGCGCTCCGCCAGTGACTCCCCCAAGCTCATCGCGAGCGTCTCCGGGCTGAGGCCGAGCAGCGACAGCGATTCCGTAATGCTGGCGAGTGCGGGCGCGAGGTACTTGGCGTCGTCGGGCTCGGGCCGCGAGGCCATGCTCGTGTTGACGACGGGCCGCAGCGCGGGCGGCGAGGCGCGGCGCGGCGGCGTCGGCGCGAGCCACGCTTCGGGCGAGGTGCCGGGGGAGACCCCCGGCACCGCCGTCTGTTATGGCCACTGCTGGAACAGCGGGAACGCCCGTTTTGTGAAGCAGTAGCCGAGCGGCTTCACGAAGTGCGCGTCGAGCACGCGGCAGTGCGGGCACGTGACCGGGTGCGAGTAGTCCGAGTAGTTGAGACGTTGGTGCGGGTGCAGCAGAGGTTTGTAACAGTTGTTGCACTGCGGACAAAATAAAACATGCCGTATCACACGATTTAAGAAAACGTTTCCAGTTAAATGATAGGAGAAGAGCGGAGTTACGAAGAGATAAATTAATCTGCTCTGCTACAATGGGTTGAGCCAAAGTGTGTGGCGGAAAGTAGTTAAATGGAATGAGGCAAAACTTGATTACAATATTGTATGTCAAAGGGTCACGTTGGAATCTGTTAAACATTTAAAACAATTTTTCTCTTCTCTGCTAACACTGTTTCTATTGAGAGTGGACCTGTGAATAAAGATGAGTTTTCACTGGAGGGGAGCAACGCAAAACAGCCTGATAAGTGTTAATTGTAAATTATTTTCTCCTCGGCAGTTAAATGTTTACACTGAACTAAGCGTAAACGAGATGTGGAATTAATATGGTCTATTGTCAGCTGGTCTCTTTTTCAACGCCTAAAATATTTTATTATGTATATAAGAAAACGTACCTTCAATCGCTCAGCGCAGCAAGGTGTTGCCATAAAGATATCGTAGGAGTACATAGTGCCAAGCACGAGGGAAGAACCATCCCACTTCTGCCCGCAGAATCGGCAGCGGATCGTGCGCTCTGGATCGCACCGCTCGAGGCATCCCATGCAGACACACGTCAGATATTGCGTCCGACCCTCCACTTTCACCTGTGTGGAAAACATACAAATCATAATGTAATATAATGTATTATCGTGTTTAAATTACATCTGTAATAACTATTACACATTCGCCCCCAAGTAACTTTGTAATTATGACATAATGTAACTTTTGCCAAAAGGCGAATAAAATTAAAAAAATTAAGGAACTAAACAAATTTTATGCAAATAATCATACTGCAGTTTTTAACTCAGGAGTTAAACTGAATACATCAACCTCAAGGTGCATTTGACGTTGATGATGATGACAACGTGAGCCAGCCTGAATCAAATAATGCTCGATGGGCCTGTATTAAAATGAAAACGCCTTTATGCTGTAGATGGGTCTCAAAAAGGACGCAGAGTGTAGAATAAAGATATGCGACTTCTTTACGCTGGGGACTGCTCGCTAATTCTAACGTCAAACAAACATACAAGTATCCGTGAGCTCTCACATTCGTCTTCTAATTCGCTGAATAAACAACGAAAGTCGAGAACTTCCCGTCGCATGAGTCGCGAGCCCAGACGCCGATGGTATTTTGTATAGACTTAAATAAACTTTGCGGGATCTTATTTAAGTTTACGAGGGGGAACTGGGTAGCAATTTAAAAGGGAGAAATTAAAACAAGATACGTTTTATTGCTGTTTTCCAAGAACACTATATAACACGTGATTAAATTAAGTTGTCTACTTTATAAAAGTTTTAAACTTGACGTGCGAAGCTCGGGAGATCCTAGTCTTCAAATTAAACCTTTAGTTTAATTATCCACACATTTAAAACCGTAACATAACTTCCTATTGCTATTATTACTTGAATGAATATACTTTATTAGATCGTAGATACTTTGTTCGAAACCCAGGGGAACCTGAGGAATTCATTACTTCGGGACGCTATACATACTCTATATAATTTATGATTGTCTCTTTGGTCTAGTGGTCGTAAGCGCGACTGTTGATCATGTAGTCCCGGGTTCGAAACTAGGGTCGGGCCATAGTCATTTATTGTTTTTTTTTCAGTCAAAAAATTTACACACAGCCATTGGTCCCGCACCAGATTTCTCTCCGTTCGTATCGGATTTTCGTCCCAACAGACTATGAGAGTGCACATGAGCTTGTTGCACACACGAGCACTATAACTCTGTTCAGTTGGTTTCTTTATAAAAAAATATTGAAATTCTATATAAAATTGTTATAACATTATAAACTAAAAACTTATAAATCAAGACATATTACATATATAATACCTCAACAGCACTGCTGGTGTGTTGGCGCGGACTGAGGAAGAAGGTGCCGTCGACCAGCGGGTAGCGGTCGAACACGTCCAACGTCTCTTTGCATAATGCACACGATACCCTCGGTTTATGCTGGCCCGCCAGGGTCGACAGGATAAACAGGCGTGTGTCGTCGTTGCCGTGGTTGCCTTCATCCTCGATCTATAACAAAAAAAAATATTGAAGAAATTCAGCGACGAGCGTGAATCCAAACAAACGCTCTTGTATTATAGTGTTTTGAGTAGCGTGTGGCTACCCTGTAGTGACGGTGTAAGAATATACACCTCCCCATATCATCCCGTGGGGTCATACGAGGCGACAGAGGGAAACAAATCAGGAGATGGGCAGCAGCGCCTTCCTAATAACGACTACAAATAAAAAACTGCAGTTGCCAACTACGAGGCAATCTATGGGGGAGGCCTATGTTCAGCAGTGGACTTTAATAGGCTGTAAAGGAGTGGCGTCTACTTAACGTACGCCCCGCAGAACGCTCAGGTCTTAGGCTAACAACTGCCGGTAAAATATGTTCGTACAGTAAAAATAAACTAGAAAATAATAATAATAATATAGCTGTGATATTTTCTGCAGCAAAGGTCTAGCAAAACCATAACTTTCATAGATAAGGAAAAGAGTACACGAATAGGTTCGAACTCGTTCGCCTCGTCATCATAAGACAAAACTGGCTTTTCAATATTTCATATCCCTACATTTACATATTTCGATTAACACACACACCCACGACACTCTCCGCAACAACTCTCCCTTAATAATAACGCAAGTAAATGTCTGCATAAAGTTGAATAATGAAAGACTGAAAGGCAATTACGCTGAATTCGGAGTCGAAGTCAAACAAAAGGCTCGCGAGCGCCGCAGAGATCGATTGTGAGCGCAATTCGTTCACGTACGAGCAATTTACGAAAGCGAATAATAATGAAAGTTTAACGAGTTACCGCTGCAGTGTGCGGCTTAATTAAACATATTATGAACTGCCAAAGCAGACATCGAACCATCGAATCAAATTTTAGACGGTATATTAATTAAAATAGTCAACGACGTTCCATCGGCCGCTCATAAGGAAGCAAATATCCAATGTATCATTAGTTAATATATGATGCGCAAATTTTACGAGCGATTGGTAACATGTCGTTTACGTATGAAACGCGTGACGCATACTCAGTATGCAACATCGTGCGCATACCAGTAAGTTTGATACCAACATTCCTATTATTCTATTATTAGAATGACGTCGTGACACTAGGAAAACATAAAACGTTGCCGACGAGAGCGTTGACCTACGCAAACAAACTCAGAATGATTTGCAGCATAGAACAGTGCAGTTTGCCAAGAGACGAGCGGGCGTGGTCGGACCATCCGGCATAGCAAACACCGTGATATCTGCTTCCCAACTCCGAAGCGAACGCCGTCTGTTTCAGTTACGAGCGTTTAGTTTATACGATTTACAAGCGGCGGTGTTTCTGCGTCTGTTTAACTCGTCTCTCTCATTTGCAAATTGCTATCATTGCATACCGGTCGTCAATTTTGCACATGATAAATAACTGACCGCGAGAACCGTCTGGCTGAGACATGTTTGATTGATTTATTTCGACGAACAGCTGCTCTCACCGTCCGTAGATACTTTATGATTGATAACTCTAAACAGTGACGTTTGTATAGTATTTTACACGGTAATTGTTGTAATTGATAATTTAATATACTGAATTTCGTACTGAAATAATTTACAGGGCGCCCGCGTTGGCGCCTTAGGACTAATGAGCGACAATTAAATTGTTAGCCGTCGTGCTCGCAAAAGTTAAGTGAGGTTGGAGGTCGCGGCCGACGAACCCAACGCGGCGATACTAACTTGCGCAATTTACTATTGTTGCTACTAAAAGATTGATGAGCTTTCCAAAGAACACTGTTTACTTACACAATCCGATCACGCGTTAACTCGCAATCTTCGCCTTTTATACTTGTATACGACCGACGTGGTTGTAAAGTGCTATATAAAAACTTTCTTGTCACCACAGAGAATTAAACGGCCACAGAATGGAACCGAAAATGATAGTATGCAGTTAGAGATAGCATGTGCACGTTCTTAAACGTTCGTCCGTAATTCCTTTCTCCAATTACGTAGACTGAATTTACATATTCTGGAGGAACTTGGCACACTGTAAACTCAACCGCGTCTCCCTGTTCAAATGTTTCCATTGCCGAATATTCAATGGCAATTCTGCAAATGGTTTACTCAAATCTTTAATTAAGTCTTTGCAAATAAAATTAAAATTCGATTAAATGTGGCTTGCTTTTCAATCTACGAGTAAGTATCGTTTGTCTGTTCGTTTGTTACGCTGTTCAAATAACAAAAGCGTGTAGAACTCGTTTGGGAAGAGACGAGAGGAGTAAAGTGCGCTTCAAACCTCGTTTGTAACCTCGTCGTGCCGCAAAACGAATGTATACACATTACAACTTTTCGAATTGAAGGTAACGCTATAATTGAACAGACGGCGTAGGTGCCTCGCCAAAAAACGGTGCGCTTTTGCTGCACCCGAACATGGAAATTTAGAGCACGAAAACAGTTGTCCACTGTTTTGTGTCTACAATCCACATGCCTATGGTTAGGATACATTATGTATTTCCCGTTATTAAAATCCACGATCAAGGTTTATAAAAGTCGCACATAACAGATTAAAAATCCTTAGTTTTTCTTAATACAAACAACTGTAAGTCATTTGTGTTACGTTGTCAACGTTCGCTTTCCATTGTTCTTCATATTTGTCTGCGAGTGTAATGTTTGTGAACGAGCTTTTAATATAAAACGTCGCCAGACCAAAGGTTGAATAATGATAATAAATCCGGATTGTTCCCAAGGGTGGCTCTTTTTTAATTAGGAAAATGAAACTTTTCCTATTATATTCCGCCGTCGTAGGTACTCGTAGCGATAAACAACTAGTTCAAATAAAAGTTAAATACGAAATAGCGGAACGCTGAACAGGAGAGTCGGGAAGCCGGGGTAAAAATGAGAAGCCTAACCGCAAATCCAATTAGTCGCAACAAGATATCCAACACGACCGATCCGGTACCGATAAAGTATCGCTTAATATATTATTATAAGAAACGAAAATGGGTATTTATCGATATGGCTCTGCAGAGACAGCAATCAGCAACCTCGAATGGTGCTCAGTTTAAGAGTGACAAGCAAAGACGCAGCACGAATAGCAATTTTTCAACGGTGCCATCTCAAACAATAAGTCTGCGAGTAGATGGTATTTGCGGTGCTCAATACATTTATACTGTCGGTTGCGTTACGTTCCGCTCATGTTTGCCATTGTCTGAGAGCTTCACGTTAATACTCTGCTCTTTGTATCAACGAATGCTCTACTTTAATGCAATTGCAATGTTTACGTTCAAATAAATTTGTATGGAATATAAATAAAATGCAACACAAAGGCAAACTCAAATGTCACTTAAAATTATTTTCAAACGGATATTTAAATCCATGCGACATTGATATCCAAGTTTCTATAGAAAATTACGGATTTGTATCTTCGTAACCATTACTCTCGTTTGTGACTCGCCTGAATCTCATCAGTATTCGAACTGTCAAAGAATCCAGCGGTTTATGTAAATCTCAAGCATTTATAAGTATAGCAACTTTGTAAATGTCGTTCCAGCGGAGCAAGCTCAGAGAATTTATGAAGCGAACAATTTATTAATATTCGCGGGAAGAAATATTTGAGAGGTATGGAAATCGGCGTAAAACTGCAGAGAATGTGAGCATGAGAGCAATGTGAGCGAGCGTATTCGTCGTCGCAATTCTTTAAAACACGTCAGGGACCTCCGTCTGGGGAAGGTGAGAGTCGTTGCAAAAATTTAGTCTTTCATATATACAAGATATTTCCTCGCATGAATTAGTGTCACGTTTCGCACATTCCGCATGACGTGAGAATGCTCGCGCGAAACATTTTCCACTTTGTAATTTTTTTTATTTAAAAAATCGCAGTGGAAATGTTATATTTACATAGGCTGTTTAAAAATAAATATTCATTTATGTATGTACTTGCAAGTTTTTAACACGGCTACAAATCAGGTATTGAAAATAAGCTAAGTATACTTTTGTATGCCACAGTGGGTGCAGGGCGCCTCGATGCGATTTTGATGTGGTTCCGCCGTCTATCCGACATTTTTAATAAAAGAATCCTGACAAATAATCTCAATGTTTTGTCGACACGACCATGAAAACGTTGAAAAGAATTGATTGCTTCGTTTATTTGGACAGCTGCAACATGCATCACGATCTTACAGAGTGAATAATGTGAACAAACAGCAGAAAGAACATGTTTATATACGAGTAGCTAGTGTGGCGACGTTTAAAGTATGTTTTGCCGCAGACGCGACGCTTTGTAGTTACTACATGGAAAATTACTTATCCTTACTTCGTTTTATCGTTAGTCGTATTGTTATGTCGGTTACTAACCATTCAACTAACGCGTTATTAGCGCCACAAGAAAATAGGTTGCAGTAGTTTACGGCTGCATTTTTATAAGAAAATAAATTTTAAAAGATAGCGGTTAAAGAATTACTGCTATTAAGTAAACAAGACTTAGCTTGCGCATCTAATATATAATTATGTTTAATTTTATACATTAAGAATATAATTTCTAAAATCTACTTGATACGTCAAAACATATATTTAAGATATGAACAGAATTTGATTAAATAAACAATTCTAATACTTTGTTAAATAATTCATCATTATTTTTAGTAGTAGCACAAAAGAGCTGACAGGTGGAGAATCGTCATTATATTTTGCATACAAAACACTTTGAAACAAATAATGGTCGTTGATATGATTTCTATTTTCTGTCTATTAAGTACCAAATACCTAAATAAACAGTTTGAAGTAATAAAAAATAGTTAATCTGCAATTCAAATAACATTAAAGTATTGTCTTTAGCTACCCTACATCACCACATATACGAGTTATTGCTTATACTTGGCACGAGTTCTGAAACCAGTCATATACCTAAAACTTAACGTCTATACCCATGTAGTAGTAGTAGTATATATAACTAAGTAGTAAATCGATAAACAAAAATGATTCACGGACAGTAATAATGGCGCAGTTGATGTAGGTCGAGGGATGCCTACAACGCGTAGAGCACGTCCACCATTTTATTTACAAACAACGCAATACTCATCGCCTATATTTAGCTTAACGATAGTATAGGGAAACCGATACATTGTAAATGTAAGAGGACTTACAACAGGATTCATGCGGATAGCGATAAACTGCAGAGCAAATAAAACAGTTTTTAGGGCTACAGTATTTGGTATTCATTTTAAAATAGGGTTTGTATTTTTGTACGATACTTAATCTAAAGAGTAATTAATATTAAACATACAAGTTCATATGAATACAGTATATTATATAGAACTCAGGGGCGAGGCGCTCGCCTTGAACTATAAAGTACCTGAGCAAACCGAGTACGATTTCGCATTTTTAATTGGACAATTTATCGTTCTAAAACTCAGTTCAGAAATGAATATAGGCTGTTCTTAGCAGTGGGCCAAAGGAGGTATTACTTTACAAAATGTATTCGTCTTGCAAATCGTCCAAAGTTAAAACATTGACCTGAAATACCCAGACCGGCGAGTGACACAAAAGACGTCTGGTACTGCGAGCGCCAATACGTCTGCCAAGCGTAGTGGTTTAAGGGATTCTCCATAGAGTGAAAGATGCCTATGTCCAGCAGTGGACTGTTTGTATGGTTTGATGGAGAAAATACATTGGTCTATGCCAAAAGTTTTCAAAATTTTTTTTATGCTACACTTTAAATCAGGGATGCCCGAAGTGGTCGATATCGACCCCTTGGGGTCGAAAGCGGTTTCCCAGGAGTCGACATAAACGAAACTGATTTTAGGGGTCGACGAGGTCTAAAAATCGACCCCTATTAATTAACACAACTTCTTATTTCAAACTTTCAAGAAGTTGTGTTACGTGTACCAACTTGTTATAAGAATGGCTAATATTTTAGTAGGAAGTATGATTGTTGTACTTTTAAAAAAATCAATAAATAGATAAGCGTGCCCAAGTTCGTACAAGATGAAAAACTCTACTAAACTAGAGATAGGATTTTTAAAGTAATTTGGCTATGGGGTCCGAGGTATCAGTTCGTTTTGGAAAAGGGGATCTCTTGCTCAAAATAGTTTGGGAATCCCTGCTTAAAATAAATATATAAGTTATGCTAGGCTTTATAAATTTTTAAAATATTTACGCTACGCTAACCGTTACCGTTACAGCCTCCTCTGCTAAACTTAGGCCACCCCATAGCTTACCTCATATTTGCTATAGTTACTACGCTTGTATGCAAGCGGATTAGCACCGCGGTTTTTTTTTTTTTAGTTGTTTTTTTTCGAAGACACTGCTGCCCATCTCCTGGTTTGTTCCCTCTTGTCAGAATGAATGAGGAAAGAGTGACTAAAAGCAAATTTATGTTGCAGAGGTGAACGGCAGAGTCGGGAAGGGACGCCCAAGGTGAAAGTTTATCGACCAAATTGGCGATATATTGAAAATATGCCAAATTAAGAGTACCTTTAACCGACGAGCGTGTATGCGTAGGTATATGGATGTGGAGGAAGCTAGAGAGGTGTGTCAGGATCGTGCCAAATGGAAGTTCATAGTCTCTGCCTACCGCCCTGGGTGACAGGCGTGAGTGTTTATGTATGTACTATATAGAATACATATATTTTATAAACACCTTCTTCGATCTATCTAAAATAACGTTCTAAAGAATTTTGTATAAGTACCGTATCTAAATAAATCGTATGAAAAACAAAAGTTCTTATAATGCGTACTGTTTTACCGCCAGCTCATTCTTGCAAACAATCGTGAATCTTCTGTGTCACTTTGCTTGGAATGGCAGACTTGTTTGTTTTGCACGCGACGTGACGGCAATGCGTCCCTGACTCTTACAACTTACACTACCTTTATAGGTTATACATTTGAATTGATGTTTATTGATAGCGGCGTTGTATTTCTTGATCGCGGAATTTTTTTTCGAGTGCCTTAAGAAGCGACAGATGCTTTTCTAAGGCTAACAGATAATTCATTGACGAATATATATAAAATTACCGTTAGTTATATTTCATATATATTTACTCGCACTCAAAATGATTTAGTACATAAACATAAGAGGCTTCGATCGACGTGGACTTTAACGACAGATAATAAATTGATAATCATAGATATATCCATTTTAGACGTGATAGTCACACTGTAGCTATATTACGGTTGTAGCACGTATGGGTCGGCTCCATCGGAGTAGGACCACGCTCTCACTGAATACCAGCATTATAGCAGCTTAATGCTGCTGTGTTTCGTATAGTGAGTGTAGAGAACCGGAGACCCTTTTTACTGTAAACGAGAAACGAGGCGTTCCATCTTAGTCCTCAGGTGTGCCGACGCATCTGCGTTTTGATACTTAATTGAGGATAAATGTAGATATCTATGGGCAACAGCATCCACTTATCATCAGGTGAACTGTGTGCTCGTTTGTGCACCTTATTCTATTAAGAAATATTCATATAGTTTCTAAGAACTATAAAAGGCATCAAAATCAGAGAAATAATAATTTATATAAAAAATAAGTAAACGATATTTAACGATTTTAAGTAAGGTAGTATACTATGTTTAATTACAAATGTTCTCTTCATCTCGTGCAGAGATTTTGTTTTGTAGTTAACAGAATATTAATAAAACGGAAGGATTTATCTTGAGCCTAGAACTATGTATACCTCACACAAACAAAGATAGATAGGTCGCAGGAGGTTATTTTTACAGTTAATAGTAGACATTGGATAATAAAATTTGTAAACAAATAACGCATTAATAACTCAAAACTTATCTCGTATTACGGATAATTCCTGCTATAAAGTATCCTTTGTACTTTCGATATCGCGTTCAGCCACGTGCGCTGTCCAGCTGAGTCAACACGCTGCCAACTATTCGAAAACATGTGATAATCCTACATTATAATAAATTTAATGCTTCCATTATTTAAAATTTTAAGCAGAGCACAGGAAAAAGTAAGTACATCAAAACTGACAAGTTCAGCAAAATAAGTCTTTACATCAAGCATTTTTTATACATTGAGGTAAGATGCATTGAGGCGGTTAGACTCCTTTCCTGCCTGCCTAAGGTAGGTATAACTGGGTAAGTTTATGTAAGTGAACTGTGAATGGTATGGACTGACTTTTTGGAATGAAGTTCCTTATCGCTCGGTACGAACACATGAGTAAAGAAACCGTACCGTATCTTTACTCATGTGGTACTGTTATACGGGACCTCGTAAACTAGGTTTTAAAAAAAACACTTATTACACAACGGAAATAGTATTATTTAGAAATGGAATTGGTTACAAATTTTAATTGGCCCGAGTCGAAACTGGCAGACACGCGATGATACAGATGTGTTAGGTATTCAGCTGCCTTTAAATGATGACAAGACTATTTAGAGGAAATCTATGTAATCAGTTATTATCCATGATTAAGGGCTTTCCCTAGCATTGGGAAACCGTAACAGCCCCCCGATTTAGAGTAAACTACACCCTTAAAAGTGGAGTTTATGTTAAAGTAAATGAAGTATAAATGTATAAATCAGCCGATTCGAAGAGAAGGTCCCGTGTTAGTGTTTAAGGGGTTAATGTCATCTAATTCAATGTCCCTATTTTCAGGAGTTTTATTTTCTCTAGATCTCATTATTTTCTTGTGTATGCCAGTTTCATACATCTTATAAATAATAAAGCACATAATAAAAATTATAATTACAATTGTGATACCTGAATAATATTTTTGATATAAAACTATATGTGGTTTTTCAATTATACTGTTAAGTCTTTTCAGGATTTCAGGATCATCTTAAGCTAAGGAATCTAAGTTAACATTTTTAAGTTTAACTACAGGTAAGTTTGATACAATGTTATTATACGCTACAATATTACAACAGGAATCATTTAAAATATTAAAATTAGGTACAATAGTTTTCAGTAGAATTTCACGATTTTCATGCGGTGTTAAACGAGTGTCTTACAGTACAGTAGGCGAGTAGGCGTAGAGTTACAGTAGGCGACACATTCAGGAGGTAAGTGCAATATACCATTTCCACTAAATTCTATTTCAGTAACTTGGGAGTTATTACATTCAATACTTATTTTAGTTTTTTCAGACGTTACAAATAACCATCTATTATGGCGTAATGGCTGCCAGATGCTAACGTGACCATGACTAAATTTGGTTTCACAAATCGAAGGGATTGAGGTAAGTACTTTTGTAATAATTTCGGTTTTACAGGACGGCGTTGCGGAAGAGGAATACAGTATTGGTGTTTGACAAAGGTAATGATAATTTTTTATTACTTTACAATAATCTAGGTTATCTAACATACAATACATTGATCTATCTCTGCTTATACCAATATATTTGGAGGATGGAATGATGGTCGAATATGACTCTGGATTATTTTTATCATGAGGGACCAGTGAAGGTAAGTTATGATATATGTTTAAGTGTATAGGGTTAATGAGAGGGATTTTTACTGCAAACACTACTTTTTCTTTAATGAAGTAACTAGATATTTCTGATACATTTAAAATAGTGTGTATGTTATCGAGATTTAAAGGAACTGGGAGTTGGTTAGATTCGGGTAAGAATCTGTAGTTTTCGACCAATTCGATGTAAAGTTCTTTAGGTGTTAGGATAGTAGGATACAGGATATTAGATTTGCCAAACATGGTAGCATTAATTATGTCCTCAACTTTGAAGGACAAGGCTAGGAGACTATTTTCTATCATGGAAGTTAATTCCAGCATGCGAGATCTAATACCTCGTTCTCTTGAAACGTAAGTCAAATTTAGGATGTCTTGGGACAGTCCATCAATTGCATTTTTCAGGTGGTTTTCATTTAGTTTAATTTTATACAGAGTTTCGTTAAAAGATCTGAGCGAAGAAGTAGTGACTAATATATTTTCCTTCATCAGGAGGACTAATTTCTTTTGGTCTATTTCTACCTCTGCAATGGTGTTGTCATATCGGATGGCATCGTCTTCATCTATTGTGCCAAACAACTTTTTATACAGTGCCTACGAATCCTAGAAGTGCAGACCTTCTCGACTGGCGAGACGTAAGATGAAAGATGGCTTCGTTGTCATGGGCTATATCATTATAACGGGTGTTCAACGGTTCAAAGAGATTAGTACATTCCAAACGATCAAAGACTTTGCCATCATTACATACTTGTTTGGATTTATCAAGGACAAGTCGCAGATTTAGAATATGTGGACTAATAAAGGATACATCATACGGGATAACTACACTAAGATAACTATCAACTAAACTTAAGGAACCTAAAAGGTCGAAGTAGATACCAGGACTGTTCGTCAAGGACGTAATGAATTCTTGACTTAGCGCGGAATTACTGTAATAGAATATAATTAAAATTAGTATTATGTATATAACTAGGGTTACGTTTCAGCTCTAGGAGCTAATTTAACTTCGTCATAGTGATGTGTCACATGACGTCTACTTATGAGTAATGTCAAGGTGTTTCTGCCATTGATTTTTACAACCTTATACGGTCCTTTCCAAATAGGCGAAAGTGCTTTGCGCAGACGCACATGATTCTACTATATATACTATATAGATACTAGATATACGTAATCTCCGACTTTATACTGAACGGGCCGTGAACGGGTGTCGTAATACTGTTTAGATCTTTCTTTAGATCTTTGTATGTTTTCTAAGGCTTTTCACGTGAAAGTTTTAGACGATGGTGTGGATTTGAGATATTCTGGATATGTAAGGTCCGATTGTAATTCTTCGTAGACGGAGTCCGGGATAAAAGCTTCTGACCGAAGAGGAGTTCGTATGGTGTGAAATTAGTAGTGGAATGAGTAGAGGTGTTATATGCCAACATAGCGGTATAAACATACTTATGCCAATCAGAATGATATGACATAAGATTTAAGATATTCCTTAAGTGTAGAGTGACTGCGCTCAAGTGCACCTATCGTTTGAGGATGGTATGGAAGACCAGATTTGTTTAATTTTCAGGAAGTTGCAGGTTCTTTCAAATAGGTCTGCGGTGAAGTTTGTGCCTTGATCGGTTAAAATAGACTTCAGGATGCCGAAAACAGAAATAAAGTGCACTAGGCATTCACAGGTCTCTCGCATTAGCGATAGGGTAAGCGAAGGAATATTTGGTGAGGTCGTCCTGCAACGTAACAATAAATTTGAGTTTATTAAGTCCAGCTTCTGGAAGGGGTCCTACAAGGTCCAGGCTGATTCGTTCAAATGGCTTGGTGGAAGTGGTAGTTATTTGCAGAGGTGATTTATTAATTTGTCTTAGGGCTTTATTACTTTGGCATTGGGAGCAATTCTTTACGTATGTGTCATTATCTGTCAGCATATTTTTCCAGAAATACCTCTCTTTTTAATTTTGATGAAAAAAATTAAAATAGTCACTAAGAACGGATTTTACGAAAGTCCCATCAAAAAAAATTTAATAGGTTCCGCAATAAAATATTATCGTGCGCCCAGCGAAGCGAGCGAGTATCAGCTAGTATATTATATATAGATATAGCGTTTGATATGATATTAATAGATTTAAAAAATAGAATGTTTTATTTAATCAATATCCACTCAATTAATTAATGTGGAAAATAAACTTTAAATATGAATCTCAGATAAACTGTTAGCTCAATCGTCTGGAGTTTCAAAGACTAATGTTTAATCAAGCGGCTACACAAAATTAATTGGATCGATATCCACTCCGATTGCCAGATCAGGCTAATCTGATTTCTAGCGTATCTACTTTTAATTTTTTTTGGATAGTATTTATTTTTATGTTCGGTTTTTATATATAGTAATAAACGATACCGATAATTTAATGAACTCGACAGTTATAGGTCACCTTACTGTTAATATTATTTATCACGACGAATATATAAATAAGGCATTGATTCAATAATTTATAAAATTTGTAAAAAAAATCGTTGCTTTTACAATAAAATAATAATATTTAACATTAATATTATTTATACTTTATTTATGAAAAAAATATGGAAATGGTTCCATGTTTATTTTTCTGTCGTAATTTTAATTTTTCCGAGGTTAAAGTATTAATGGTAGTGTGGTGGTGGCGTAAGAAAATCCATCGCCATAATTCGTGAGTAAAAGTATCCCATCATCATCATCATTACATTTTTTTTTATTATTCAAGAAACTCGTAGGGTTTATTATAATTCAAAAATTAAATACCAACATTATATAAAAGTTTATAGCTATAAGCTGAATATTAAAAATGCATGGTGCAATCTAAAGGTCACACAGTTTTAAGAGAACCAAGATAACATCCTGAGTGCAAGATACGAGTATAAACCAAGTATTTGCCATACACTGATAACCCTGCACTAAGAGGCCTCACCCCGTGCCCCTTTTATCAGCGATGTTTTGCAAAGTTGCCAACGAGTAGCCTTGTAAGTTTATCATTACAACGAGAATAAAAGTGACAACACCGATAATGGAGAAATTAATAAATAATAAAATTATAAACATAAAGATATTTTATGTAACGTATCAAAACAGACATGTACAACAAACAAAATAAGGCCATTATAAACGTACGAGTAAGTCCGTAATAGAATGCTTTCAGTTATAAGTACAATTTGTGGGTAGAAGTAAATAATTTCATAATAACTTTAATAAAAATTGTTAATAAATTAATTAACCTCCGTGACATTATAGGGTTTGGAGATAAGTGCTATTATAAGGTTTGGAGGTAGTGCGAGGGGTCATTTCTGCGCTCATCAATCACAAACCCTATTATGCGTGAAGACAAGAAATAGAATTTACAAGTGATACTGGCCAGCTAAAATTTTCTTAAAAAATTTACGTCCAGCAGGGGATTTTAAGAAAATGATATGTGATGTATAATAGTTATGTACTCAGATAATAATAATTTAAATTATGAAAGGCATTTAAATTTTAAATCAGAAGATCAAGTACTTTAAATATATTTTAATATTTAAAAGAAAACTGTTAGGTACAAAAGAAACACGTGTAGGTAATTTAATATGTAAGTATTTTGTACAACTAGTACCCTTATCGATATTTGTGACAATATGTTTACAATTATTAATTTTTTTGGATTATTAATTGTATAAAACTAAAAAGATGCCTAATTTAAAAAAAAATATCTCAAATGTTAACAAATGTTTCTGTCTGATTATATGTAAACTTTTAATCTACTAAATTGAATTTAAAGAATTTAGAAAAAATTTCACACCTATATACTACATACATATTTTATGTGAGTAAAGAAATGTCATGTTTTGTAATCAAAAGGTAAAAATTATACCATACTGATAAATTGCAAAAAGCCGGGGCGAGTCAGTAGTGTGTTTATAAAACTGGACAAAGCTTATGAAAAAATTTTCAATTTACTTGTTAATATGCACGGGGAACACAAAGAATGCAAATAACAATTTTATTGGTGCCGGCGGGATCGAACCCGGGTTGCTCGCGTACTGTGAAATTTACAGCGAGTCATAAAAGTCAGTATGTAATACCTAAAGTATAATTGATAAACATCAGCAAGTAAACAGGTGTACTGTTTCTTAGCAAAAATAAAACTAGAGTAAAAAAGAAAATTTTATGTATTTTTTTATGATTTTGCAAAATTACGTGAAAATTTAAGTATTACTACAGTATTATAAATTCAATAGTATAAATTTTTTGGTAATGTCCATCATTTTTAAGGTTTATTCTGGCTGTTATGGCCATTATAGACTTATAACAGACACTCAGCCCACTCCCGTTTAGAAACGCCGAGGTGATTTTTTATTCGGTAAAAGCAGGTATGTTTTATATGGGTGTTGTAATTGACCCTCTTTTTGTTACGCACAATTAAAAGTACAAGTGATGTAATCATTTCATCGTTATATTTCACAAATCTTCACAGTGACATAAAATAAAACAGGAAAACGTTTGTTGCTTAAGATTTTTGAAAAAAACAGACAAACGAGCACACTGTTCACGTGAAGGTAAGTGGAATTTGTAGTCCATAGACACTTAGGAACCATCCTCGATCTAGAATCAAAATGCATTTCAGTCGTCCTACCCCGGAAAACTAATGGAAAGTCTTCCGTGGTAGGAAGACTTTCCATTAGTTCTCGTTATTAGTCAAAAGGGTCTTCGATTCTTTTCGGTATTTTACGCTGGTATTCTGTGAGAACATGGTACCACAGTTCACCTGATGGTAAGTGCATGCTGTGGCCCATAGACATCTACATTTATCCTCGATTCTGAATCAAAATGAAGATACGTTGCCACCGCTGAGGACCAAGGTGGAATGTCTCGTTTCCAGTAATAAGGGTCTCCGGTTTTCTACACTTACCATACAAAATACGAGTCGACACTAACACGAACGAAAGACAGCAGCATAAGGCTGCTATTTTACGCTGGCACTTCTCCGGCCGAGCCGACTCATTCGTGCTGCAGCCATAATATAGCTTCAGCGTGGCTCTAACAAGTTTGAAATATTTTTAGTTATATAAATATTTTTAAGTATGTAATAGGTTTTATTTACACAAGTTATACGTAGACATTTCAATACAGTTTGTACAATCATATTATTATCAAATAATAATATGATGCGAGCTAAAGGTATAAACGGATATAATTAGTTTTCATTTAAATGGGAGGTGGCATGGCTAGCTGTAAAGCGTTAGGTTTTTTCATACAATTTTTTTTAAATCCGATGATGATTAAATTTTCATATTCGAATATAAAAAATGCAAACTAGTTTAAAATGTGAAACGACGTTCAATATTTCAAATAAGTAATTAAAAACGATTATATGTAGCTCTCATAGCATTTATAGCCTATATATATTGTCATTATATAATTTTAGTAATAATATTTATTGACGGCCTCGTAGATTTAGTGGTCGTAAGTGTGTTGTATGGTGAGTGTAGAGAACCAGAGAATCTTTTTACTGGTAACGAGGCATTCCATCTTCGTCCATGGACCATTTAAAGATGTCCATAACGATAACCAGTAAAAGATGGGTAACAACACCTCTGCATTTTAATTCTTAATCGAGGATAGATGTAGATGTCTATGAGCTACAGCATCTAATTACCATAACGTTAGAATGTGTGCTCGTTTGTTATCCTTGTTCAATAAAAAAAAAATAAGCATAAATAATATAAAGTTAGAGATCTATTTGAATTTATAGTACCGTTTACTATCGCAAATATTGTCGCGTTAAAATAGCCATAAAGTTTCACTAATAGTAAATAAAAATCATAAAAGAATTTTTATCTTGGAGTATAAAATACGGTTTCATCAGCCGCAAATTAACTATATTCCTGAGATAATCCATCGTTAGTAATTCAAAGTAAAATAACATCGATAAGTAAATTACCACCCACGCGTCGTCTTCTAAAAACATCATTTTCTTAAGTTATTATTTAGTGCGTCTTCAGTAACGATAAGATTACAAAAGTATTATTATTCATATAAAATTTAATAAATATACCTAAAATCTTCGTTCGTAGTGTTTATAATTAATTAGGAGTATGAATTCACGACACAATAATACAATCCTAAAATAAATATTAATGAAACAAATACCGAATCACCGAAACAACCATTCACATAATAGTTTATAATAATATATTGCACAATTATAGCTCAATTATTTTAGAAACGACTGCGTTCCTTATTCCCAGGGATAAATATCATTCATGTTTTCCTTAACATTATAATAGTCCTTTTCATACAGCCTTTGCTTAATGAAATTTATAAGCTTCTTGTGAATGAAACACTGACTCTATAGAGTCGAGGACTTAATATTTATATTGGGTGGTGCTTAAGTTAGTGTTTGTCCTAGCATTAATAGAATGAACCAGCTTTTCTTATTAAAGTCACTTATGTTTTTATGTACATACATTATATTTCAATACATTTCTGTCAATATATTAAGATTCCAAAATTATGACATTTATTTTTTCTTCTTCGTGTAGTTTGTCCATTTACGGAAATATGTATTTAAAAAAAACATTAGAAAGCAATTCGAATATTGTCAGGCCAAAATTATAAAATAACTTAAACCTATTTTAAAAAGAAAAAAATAACATTTTGATAGTATCATAAACTCAATAATCTTTTTTATCATTTTATATTTAAGTAAATTACATTATCTGCCCTCGACCGTCGTTATCCAAGCGTTAAGAACAGCACAAATTAAATTTATGATCCAAGCTATCGTATTTTCTAGCATAACTAGGTGTTCTAGCAATATTTATTTATACACATACACTAAACAGTCTGGTTTAATATTTAAAAAATCCTTTTAACTGAAAATATGTACAAATAGCATTAATATAATAAGGACATACGTAAATAGCCTATGAATTACACATTAATATGTGATATTATAATTGTGGCAAGAATAGGTAAACGTTAGTTCGGTCACGTAACACGTATCGTGCGATATTTAACAGCTAGGTAGGATTATTTATATTAAATTTAGACTGTGGTACATGCGTGGAGCATTAGTAACGCAGTTTTATCACTATTGACTGCACACATGTAAATATGCATGCACACTTGCACGTCGGCAAACAAGTACAAGCGAAGGTGATAAGGCGGCCGGTATCGCGGTCGCAGGGGATAACGGCCGCGCCAAGGCGAACCGATCGACTAATAAACACGTCGGATCTATGCACGACCCTTACATAACATACTAAGTTCTGCGTGCCAACTATACAGACGATTCACAAAGTCCTATGTAAGGTGCTGTATACACGGATGCAATTTCTAACCATTTAATTCTTACATCCAAATATTATCAACGAAGCAAAACACATGTGTGATTGGAAAATAAAGCTGAACGCACATTTGTCCGCACCGTACGCGCCGTACGCGTCGTACGCGTCGTGCGCCGAATTTTACTGATGGCCTCGCACATTTGCACGTACGCACCGTCCGCACCGTACGCAAATCTTTTGTATTGCCAACAACTTTAGCAGTTTTTTCCAACCACTGGTGTGAAACAGTACAGTGACATTGATCGCTCGAAATCACTATGGAAAAAAGTATAGTAATAGCCTGCTTATTGGCAGAGGAAGAAGAAAATAAAATTCGAAGAAAAAAAAAGATTCTGAATTCATAATATTAATTTAAAAAGCCAATTGTATGGAGAATATTATACTTTATTTAAATACTTATTAGATGATGATAAACGATTTTTTAGATATTTGCATTTAACATACAAGAAATTTCAAGAATTGCTACATATACTAAAACCATATCTTTCTATGGAAACTCAAGATTTAGAAGGCCAATTGAACCAGAGAAAAGACTTGTTGTATGTTTGAGGTAAGTTTTTTTATTGATAATTAAGTAATCAGGTATAATTGGGTTTTGAATTAAAATTAATTATAAATTTTTTTTTAGTTCAGTATTTAAATAATTTATCACTAAGTATTCATATTGATAATCGATGCAAAAAAAAATTTTAAATTATGTATAATTAATTACGAATTAATTGAAATATCACGTAAGTCGAAATCACCAGTTTTATTGGAAAATCCACTAAGTTGGCAACATTAGACAACACTGAGTATCAGTACTGGCCTAAAGGTCTAGATACCAGGCCATAAACTACAAAAAAAGTATCAGTACGCGCCGAACGCGCCGCGTTATATGACGTCATCAGCATGCGTCCTTCAATATTCGGATACCTACCGCATTTTATAAAATACGGCGCGTACGGCGCGGACAAATGTGCGTTCAGCTTAAAAGACAATTTAGCATAGCATTAACTTTTTGTTTGAAACTTTTTTTTTGTCAGCATTTCGTATTCGTAATTGGGACATGTAATTTTCTTTTAACGTTAAACTTAATTTCTCAATAAATAATGGCGCAAATAATAAATAAGCCCGCTTTTATTGAGTCCCAACACTAAAATTAAATTATTATATTTGTTTATTATTATTATTTGTTTTACAGAAGAGGGCCATAAGAGCAATCTATGATTTAAAACCTAAAGATTCGCTCCGACAAAAATTTAAGGAAATTAATATATTAACTTTGGCCTCTCAATACATTTATGAAAATGTAATATGTACGTACATAAAAATAAAAATATGTAGTTATACAAAAATAAGTGATATTCATTCTGTAAATACTAGGAACAGACACAAGCTAGTAGTAACAGTTACTCGACTCCACCGAGTCAGTAATTCATTCTTGGGGCGATGTACGAGTATACGCTTTTACAACAAAATCCCAGAAAATATACAAAATTTGACCTGCTCAAAGTTCAAAAACTTTATTAAACAAAGTTTGTATAAAAAAAGGTTATTATAATGTTAAGGAATTTATGGATGATAATAACCCCTGGGAATGAGGTGATCGCTACCAAGCTATTTCTAATTTGTTTTGTGTGGGTAATTATGTTACATACATGATTGTAAGCTGTTATTTTTTTAAAGTCCCGCTGGGTTTCTTAAACCAGTGGTAATTAAACAAAAGAGTGACTTTCATTAAGTATTATTTATAATCTATATTGAATAAAAAAAGTTTCTGTTTCTGTTTCATTATCATTAGAAATATGTGCTGTAAATGTGTCTCTCGACAAGTGACAATGCGTGCAAATGCGTTATGCAAAGTTGACTCAATTCCCCGTCACATTTGTCTGTTTAAATGCCCATCCATGATTTTATTGCAAACCATTCTGGTATAACCAAGAACCTAATTTAAAAAGAAACAATAAAAAAAAACTAAGAATGACGACCTAATTTTACCATGACCAATCTATGAGTTCTCCACTGGATTTGTAATCGACTGTGATGATGATGATGACTACCGTAACGATCTTTCTTTCGTGTGTAAATTCTCTGTATGATAAATTCATGGCTAATGCCACTACTCATAGATCACAGAAAGAGTGTGGAGGGTGACCATCACCCTCGTCACTCACGCTGTACTTCAATGTGTTCTGTTTTATCGTCGTTTTCATTTATAAATCAAATATTTTTCTTTTAAATTATTAATATATTTTATTATATTTATTTTACATAAAACACATATTTATAACAACAAAAATTATTATTATTCATAATAACGTAGCTATTACACAATTATTACAACTGCTATTAACGTCTAGTTAATTGACTTTAATATTAAGAGTTCATTATTGTGTCTGCAGCCGAAAATGCACATTAATGCCAGTAATAATTTAAAATTACGATTACGTGGTGAATAAGGAAAATTTTATAAAATTCTGTTCAAGAATAAAACTTGTATTAAATTGTTAATTTCATTAACAACGGAAATATATCGACGTCTGAAACGTATTTTTCATTAGAAAACTATTAATCAATTTATTTAACTAATACCAATTAAAAAACATTAATCACAATTTACATTTACATTGAAATAAAATCTGAAAAATAATAAATAATATGTACAGGTTCATAACGTTCCATGATTAATAAAGATATCCGTTGACCTTCTAACACATAGAAATATGCAAGTATATAATCAAACAACCTTATTTGGTTATGATACGTAATAGGCGCTCACGTTAGTCAGCCCGCGCCTTAAACTATTTCTATCGGTCATTGTACTGTAGAAAAGCTATGCGTTACGTAACTTAACTAGTTGTTATCGCTGACAGCACTCATCCAAATGTACAAAGATAAAGCTTCAATAGCTATTCATTTAAGTATTACCGGCGAAATAGATAACAATTAACTGGCCTACACGTATGCACTCGGAAGCTTTGGGAACAATGCTATCAGCTAGTGCCCGTGAACTGTAACTGACAACGTAACTCGCCGTCATAATAAAATTTGGCATTATCGGATGCATTTTAACAATACATAAGGATTTAAAAAATTCAAACTTGAAAACGTCTTCGGGCACGCGTACGGGTTCCGCTGTGCAGATAAATTGTTAAAAATTTGTTATAATTAATATTGGGCTGCAACAAGGAAGCGGTCATCGGTCACCGAATCCCCACTTTGCCGACTTGCCGCAGCATGCAGTTCTGGCTTTTGGTGGTACATTCTGGTGGCACGTGGTAGTAATTTTTTTATATAGTTTAAATGTGTTTAAAATTTTTGATAGTATATTTTTGGATTTTGTCTGGATTTCTTCTTTCGTTCGGATTTTCGTTCCATTATTATAAAAGTTAAATTGGCACAGCAGTCTATTTCAAAAATGAAGCTTAATTGCTTAAAACTATTTTTAATAGGGTAATTATATAAATTATATTATATATTTAGTAACTTTTTCTCATCTAAGGACGTATATCTGAAACTCGTTAATCCAATTCTATGTTATTGATATTTTAAGAAATTATAATATAATATTTCATATATGTATGACAGTGAGTAAATCTACGAGAGAGGTCTATGATCTATGTTCAGTAGTGGACTTTTGATAGGCTGTAATGATAATGTTGATGATGAAGCATGTTGCCCCTCATTAAAATATAGTTTTCTTATAATATTAAGTTGAATCACTTGAAAAATAAGTTTTAAAATTGATATTTGGGTGCAGGGTAACTTTTTTTATAAAATATAAGCGACAAAATTGTTGCTGCAGTTGGTAGCATCATAAAAACGTGTCATTTACAAGTAATGGGTGTTTGTTTATATTTTTATTAATATATTTAATAGTTAAATATACCTTTAATCTGGTTTTTGTCAAAACTCTATGAAAAACGTACGTCTAGCGTGTGGTCAATTCTTCGATAGTTGACCACTTTTGTGGTATTTACTATTTAGGTCCAAGTATCTTCGTGTCATATAAGGTATATTTAGCACGTTGTCAATGGCATTTTGTAAATAGAATTATGATATTAGTTACATTAATAAACTAGTAACCAGTTTCATGTAATAATAAAGTTTTAATAAAAAATTACAAAAACAACAGATTTCTACAATTGCTATAATTCTAATAAAAACACATTAAAAACGATAAATTACCAATTTAAAATGTAGCGTCATTTTCAAAGACCACAATCCTGATAGGTCTCAGATGCATCTACAGTGCAAAAATATGAAAACTGATTTATACAACATGAATAATTTATTTACGCATGTGTTTAAAATACAGCTGAGGTGTAAGCGGAAATATGTCAATTTTTTTTTAAATGTCCTTACATAAATATATTCATACGTGGTAGAGCCATGCTGCAGCTATATTAGTAGTATAGTTGTAGCACGAATGGGTCGGCTAGACCGGGGTAGGACCACGCTCTCACAGAATACCAGCGTAAAATAGCAGCTTAACTCTGCTGTTTCGTATGGTGAGTGTAGAGAACCGGAGACACTTTTTACTGGAAAAGAGGCATTCCATCTTAGTCCTCATGGGTGACAACGCATCTGCATTTTGATTCTTTTTTGAGGATATATGTAGATGTCTATGGGTCACAGCAACCACTTACTATCAGGTGGACTGTGTGCTCGTTTGTCACCCTATCCCATAAAAAAAAAATATATTTTCAAGTATGCAGCACATACACCAATTGATAGCGAGAAAATTAATCCCACTATACCGAAAGCAAGTCCCATAGATGAAGATATGGGGTAGTACTACCACTGCTGGGATATCGGCTCTGCTCTAAACAACCTGTAATTTATTCTAAGTTCGGGAAGATTGAAAATAACAGTTAAAGACAGTCTCGTACCCGTACGCCGTGTGTTTGATTCAATATACCTTAACACAACAGCGTGATGAATGCAGGTAAGTATCTAATGAAGAATTGTCTGGTTGCAATTTTTTTTTATATAAAACTGAAGTGTCAAACGAACATACAGTCCATGATGGTAATTTGCTTTTGCAGTCCATGAACACCTGCAGGCAACTTCAAACAAACATGGCTATACATGCCTTGTCACCTCTGGGCACTTGGTGTACTGTAAGTTCGTTGTTTCGTTCGGTCGTTGTTTGTTTGTTTCTACGTCATAGTAGTCACTTGATGAGTCTAAAATTATCGCCATGTACGAAAAAGGCGAAAATATCGTCATCATCACAGGTTATCAATACGGCCCTTAATCACAAATAACCCCACTAATTTGATTTTTCATTGTAAGAGTTCTAAGTAAAACGAAGTTATACTTTCTAGGTGAACATCCAATAATTGGCAAATCGTTGACAATTTTCGGTTTACAGTGAAACTTGATAATTAATTCAGAGAGTTTACAATCGTTCCAAGAATTCGACTTATATTGATTTTCTTCCGTGGGGCCTGCGGATTTTCCCGCTAGTGTGACTCAAAAGAATGCACATTGTTTTCCACAACATACAAACGTGATAATTCATATATTATGACTATTCCATTGATATGGTAATAAAAAAAAAACTGTTACTTCTTGATTCATACTACAAATACAATGTTTTTTGCAGCCGTAACAAGAATAAGTAAACATAGATTTTGTAAAATATCCTCCCCCACACACACACACACAAACATACACACAATAGAAATTTCTCCTATATTGTGAAGGAATTGTACGTAGAAATTTCACTTTCATTCAAACTGGGGACAATTATAAATATTTCCTGCCCACCAGTAGATGAGTGACAACAACATGACAGGAGATGCTGGAAGTCCATAGATGGAGGTGGCTGAGGACCGTAGTTTGTGGCATTACTTAGAGGTCGTCCATGCTCTATGAATGAAAGAAACAAACTTATTTCATTCAGGGTTCGGACCCGCGACCCGCAGCGTTCCACCAAAAATCTAAGCGACTGCGATATAGAGCCCTCAAGAAGAAGATTCCATATTATCGCCTTAAAACGTGACATTAATAATTATTCATTATTTTACCACGTTTTCATTAAGTCACTTTCTTGTTTGTCTGTCGTTTCTGGTGGAATATAGTAATTGATTTTAAACTAACTTCCCGATGAGCTGGAAACTTGAAATTTTGAAAATACCTCAAATTCGGATGACAATGTAAGAATGTGATTAAAAAAACGTCGTAATTTTTTTAAATAAAAAAAATCACTTGTTCATAGTTCTACTCTAACTCTGCAACCACAAAATATAAAGCATTCTCGACGATATTTTCCATGCCGAATTTAATAAAGTGATGGCAATAAAATGACGAGTTAATAATAACTACGAGTATATAGGCACGTAAAAACATTTTACGATTAAATATAATTTTAATACTTTTATAATTATAACATTATAACAATGAATAATAAAATATATTATGTAATGTTATAAATGATGTTCACAACGGTTTTATTAGTCTATTATATCTAGTCTCGTCTAATCTAAATCTATTATGATCAAATCTCTACATAATTAATCTTAATTAATTATGTAAAGACGTTGTTGTGCCTAACAGGGCCCATTAATTGTTTAGGTACCTAAAGTTAAGTTTTTTAAGTGGTGGGGGCATAAGAGAATATAACACCCCATCTCATCTCGTAGATGTCATAAGAGGTAATTTAAGGTAAAGGCTGGAAGACCTCGTGTCCTCCAATTGAAGGCGGTGTAATTCGTTCATTACAGGTCATCAAAAGGCCACTGCTGAACATAGGCCTTACCTATAGATTATTCATTAGGGAGGATCTTTGCCATAATTGCCACTCATAGCAGGCGAATTAGCAACCCGAAGATACTGTCCTATCTCCTGTTTCAAATTTCCCTCTGTCACCTTTACCGATACCCACGGGATGATATGGTCTCGTATTTATAGCAGATTTAAAATATCGAGAATAGCCACGGGCGGCTGGGTCAAAGGTGCAAGACGTCTATCATTGTGAACGCAAACCCATCTGGCAAACGTGGCGATTAGGATAGATTCTACTATGGGAGAGTGTTATGAATATCTATCAGTGGATAGTTTGACGAGCTGATTATGGGCATATTTTTGAAAACTTAATCGTGTAATCGATTTTATAAATTCTTTTAGGCACCTACTTCATAAAATCTTGTAGACATCAACATTCTAAGTTTAATAACAGGAAATTAAAGATTCATAATAAAGTATAGAAAAGCTAGAAAAACGTAAACAACGGATCTTGTTTAATTAGAACATAAATATATCTAAAAGTGGTTGGCCTTCAAGTTTATAGGTACATAGGTACATGTATTTTGTTCCATCCGTTCCCATAATAATGAATCAATTATTATTAGTTTAATATGCAAATTAATGCAACTTGCTTCGTTCCCAAGTTGTATTTCTTATAAGAAACTGGTCTGGTGCGTTATTTTGACATTTTATGCTATATGTAAAATAAAATTACAAAAATGAAGATAAAACTGCCATGACAAGAAGTTTTGATATTTAAAACCTATATACTCGTTGAAGTTATCATATTTTTTATACAAACACATACCTACACCATTATATATGCATAATAAACACAACGTGCAAAAGGTTTCAGAACAATTGGAATGTGGTTACTTAATATAGTTTATAAGAGAAGTTACTTTATTAATAAAGACTGTTGTTAAAAATTTAAAGCTATTTATATAACGTATATTTTTTATATAACGGTTTCGCCTGTAGAGGCTTATTCGCCACATCGTGAATTAAAATGTACTCTACTTTCTTTTTAACAGTGTTTTTTATTCCACTGCTGGGCATAGAACCCTTAATCAAAATCGACAACCGGTTAAGCAAGTTTACCAATTTGCCCATACTCACCACGCTCGACTCGAGTGACAGTGAGTACTCCGGTAATGCTGCCAGTCTGTGAGATTTTGTCGGACTTGCAGGTATTTAAAAAATGTACCCATCATAATCTTTATATATAAAAATTACGTGTCACATTGCCCGCGATGAACTCCAAAACAACTCAACCGATTTTAATGAAATTTTGTAAATGTGTATTGCTTGCTCCAATCTGAGACATAGGATACTTTTTATACGCAATAAGTGACCCTCAATATTTTTTATTGCGAATTTAAAGATTTTTTAAAGGACAAAGGGTCGTCGGAAAGGACAGAACATAGTCTGCCTGGTCAGCTAGTTGAGTTATAAAATAAAGTAATCTATCGAACTGTTGCTAGATCGCCCTCTTGGGGTACGGTACCATGTCATAATACTTAAACATAAATAAAATTACGTAACAGCGCTCTAGTGTCTAAGTTCTATTTTATGTATAAACATAATTAAAAAAGGTCTATCGATGCCTCAAACTCGTTTTATAAAGTCAAACAATTTGCAATAAATTGATACCCACTGCAAACTAAAAAAACTACATAAACAGGTTTATAGTGGTAATAAAATTATTTGTTTATTGTTAAACTTCTGCTGTTCTCAGTTTCAGAACAACGCAGTTTATTCTTGCTTTTATTATTTAATAACCTAAGGATGAGTCTATTGTTAACTATCTTCATAATACTTGTATTATATTCATATTATATTATACTACTATATACGTGGTATGTTTCCCTTTAACCCCCGAGACTGTTTGGGGTTGGTATTATCCTCTCACCAATTTCTGTCTCCACCCACGCGTGCACCCGCAAGTGATCCATATTGAAAGATTTTATCTTTCAATCTCAATCAGATATGGCATTTCATGTTTACACAAAAATTGTTTCAACTAGTAAGAGTATTTTCCCGCCATTTTTATTATTCTTAGAAACCGTTCCATTTAAAACAAAATTTTGACTTTAAACCATATATATGCCGCATGACGTTTATCTCCGTTTACGACGCTGCTAGACTCTCTTAATCCTAAGTATTAACCGGAGGAAGCGATGCAGAACGATTTATAGTCCCATGGCACGGCCAGGCGGAGCTCGGTAACAAGTTACAATGTTGATCATCGTAACCCGATAGCCCGATACATTCGACAGACTTCTTTTCATAAAAATGCCTTTGCCAACGTGAGTTTACCAGGGATTAAAACATTTGATTTTAGTTACTGATTATAGACACTACATTATAAATTATTTCCAACCTTTTCATTTCCAATTTTATAAAATCGATTCTTTAATTATCATAATCGTTTGACATAAAATTTAATGCATAGGTCTAATAACTAACGGCTTTGTAAAAGTAATTGAAAGTAACAAGATAAAGCGCGATTAAAATTTCAGACGTGTTGGCAAAATCGTTGAGAAAAGTGCTTGCGATGTTTAAAGTAGGCCCCTTTTATCCGCAGTCGTCCTCGGGGATGGTTAAGGATTTAAAGAAGACAAAATCGCGGAAAACGAAGTATAAACTCGACGTAGTATTACGCTAAATGCGAGCGAACGCTTCAGAAGAATAGCGAAGATTTTCGAGATTGTAGCGAAAATGGCGTCGTCTCGTGAAGTATTTATTTGTTCTACACGGCATAACGCTTAAGAATCGGTTATTCGCGTAATGTCTCTGTAAAATACTAGCATTGGTTGCTCTCGATCTTAACTAAAATTTAAGTATTTAATAATTTACTTCTGTGGCTATAACGAGTAAATACAAAATACATACTTAGTAGAGAAATAGAATCGGTGTATTAATAAAGATATCATCATCATTATTACAACCCACAATACCTCCCCCAAAGATTGCCACAAAAGACGGTCCTGAGCCGCTTGCATCCATCGATTTCCTGCATGCCTTACTTAGTCGTCATCGTCCATATAATGTGGCGCCACAATACTGCAATAACTTTAAATAAAAGATAAGATAATTATTTAAGATAATTGTCCCCTATTAATTAAACATTTAACAACACGTAAAAAAATAAATTTAAAATCTAAGTTACAACACGTACACTCCGGCGTTACCTTTCTTCTGAGATTCATTTTGAAAATAAATAGAAACATGATATTTAAAACCTCTTGGATTACGAAGAAAGAGGAAATTTACATATTTTTCTTAAAGGTTTTTCACATGCTCGCTTTTCACTCTGCTCTGACGGACAAGAATCTGGCGAATCCTTAATGGACACATGCAAATATATCGAACCTAAATTCTACAGTTACAGGGAGCATCATAATCAGTGCGTGTTTGATCTGCGCTCAATAACCCGCCTACTACGCGTGGTGAGTGCTGGCCAATATTTCAAGAAATGCGTCATTTACCGCAGTTTTAAAATAACATATATTATGTATAATTAGGAGATATTTCTATAGTTTATTTATTGTATATATTAGTAAAAGGTATATATAACGTAATTAATTATCATTATTATTTTGTTTTTATTCTATATTGCTACACCTACGTCAAATTCTCACCACTCCATGGGTTGACTGGTAGAGAATGCCTCAAGGCATTAACTCCGCCCTTTGTATTCTTTTATATTAAGGAATGCAATAAAGAATAAATAAATAAGCGGCATGGATATAAGCCAATATAATAGCTTATAAAAAAGGACAACGTCAGCGTGCATCTTGTTCATCGTCTAGAAGGGAGTCTGTGTTAATGGGCTACAATTACCACGTATTTGAAGAGACAAGAAGGTGAGACACTCATATAATGCATCCTTACAAGTATTTTAAAAAACGTATGTTGGCGGCGCGTAAAAGGGTTCATCGACCCATTTCGTCTCATGGGTGTCGTGAGAAGCGACTACAGGAAATTCCATAAAGACCTCATGGCTTCGGATAGATGGCGGAGCTACAAAGGTGCGAGGCTTCAGATACTGCGATCGACAATCCGCCGGACAAGCGTGCCGATTAAAGCAAATTGGCCATAGAACGGGAGAACCCCATACGAGTACATAGCAGTGGACTTACGTAACGAGGAAGATGCTCACTTAAAAGTGACTGTCTGCGGCGTTGTGTGACGAGTCGTCTACTTCTTTTAGTATGGTAGAGGTCGGTAGCTGCCAAATGCATCATATTTGTGAACAGGTGCTGTCTGTAGGGGCTGGTCTTCTCGGGCTTGCTATGCGCTATTGAGCTTCAAAATGTGTAGTCATTTATCATAGATTGCATGCTCCAGTTACCAATTGTCTTAATTTTTTATAGAAAAAATCTAGATATACTCGTAATGCTGACTGTCCAGCATGACGATTATGACAAAATCTCCGTGCAATGGAAGGGTATGCCTATTCCAACAGTAGACTTTTGCGAGCTGATGATGAAGACAAACAAGTATTTTTAAATTATACATTGTTTAGAAGATTATTATTTAGCAATCTGGTGGATAGAGAAGTATTAAAAGCTTGGCGAAAAAGTGGCTTAGGGTGCTGCATGTCGCGGATGCAATTCCTAAAGTGCAAGCAAAATTTCTTCTTTCTTTTTAAATAATAGCTGACTCTTACTTCGCCCGGCGTCAATTGGTACCGATGGCTAAGATCAAGTGAGGACAGTAAATGCGATGTTTTTGGATATAAGGTGTTAAAGTATCTTAGAAAATTATATCAGTGTACTACAGCATAGTAGAATTAAATAATAAATAGGGTCTATGACCTCTAAGTAATTCATAGAATGGGGGAGCGAGCGCGAGGTGAGGTGCAGCCCGATATGGCAGGTGCGTTATGTAAGCGGTGCGCAGGCGCACGTATCAGTACCAAATGCCACTACGTTATTCCTAAGCTGTTTCGAGCTTGTGCCAAGGCCTCGCAACAATTGAAAGTAGATGTCGTCCATAAGCCCACCTTTCAAAACTTAAAAGTGGTTTAAGAATAAAAAATATAAAATTAAAATTTAAAGAACATATTTTTGGAATATAATGATGCATAATTAGAAACAAAACCCTTATTTTTTATTCATTAGTTGTTTATGTATTGTGTAATTTTAATCTTATCAAACATCTTCATCATCATTACAGCCCCTTACTAGTCCACTGCCGAATATAAAGCTCCGACAAGGAATGTTACTAAACAGTCCTGAGCCATCTACATCCATCGACTTCCTGCATGTATTCGCTTACCGATACGAGGCTGCCACTAGAGACCCTTTTTGCCCATTGTTTGTCGGTTTTACTGCTCCGTTGCACTACTCCGATTTTTCGTAGCTCGCTTAGCGACTTTAAACATCCTCATACGGCCAGCAGTAAAGGCGTGGTCCTTTCTCAGTACCATATGTTAACACTTAGAGGAATGCTTACCGAGAAGATGTGGCGTAAACACCCGAACGCTGTCTAGGCGAGTTGGACCCGTCGATTGACCTCATGGTCGAAGTTGGACTTACTTAGTCGAAAAATTGTTTTAGATAAACATACTTGTCAACAACTTTGACGTAGGAGTCACATGTATGTATGCATGATCGTATATGCTGGATGTAAAGTACGCAGACCAGCGACGGCAAGTAGTGTCAAAGGTGCTAAACATCTGTTACTGCTATCTCATACTGCTTGCCAACTTGGTAAATCCGTCCTACACGCTGACGGAAAATGAAGAACTTCAAACAAACAAATACGCTGCGTTAATTTCGTATCATTCTTGATATACATACGAAAAGTGAGAATTTCCCATCATAAGTATTAGGAGAATATATATATATATCTTCAACTCTCACAATTTATGTTCTCAAAGACTTTTCAACTTTTTATTTTTCCCTTGAGAGAGTGACTGCGGAAGAAGTAAAAATAATACACATAGAATAATAGAATACGCATAAGATGGTAAGTGTGTATTGAAGAACGGTTTTAGTTATGATCTATGTTCTAACCGCATGTTTAGTCCTTGAGGTCTTAGAGGAGGAGTTTATATGAGCGTAATTTTAAACATAAATTAGATAGTGCAGTCTAAATACGGGAGGACATTGGGAGGCAGGCGACTACCGGGTGGTTAGGGACGATGAATAAGGAAGAGAGGGATGGTGTATAGGCGATGGAGCAACCGCGAACGAGAGGGCGCGCGGACCGCTGCATCGCAAGCGAGCTTGCACACAGACAGCGATCGATTAGCGGACTTGCCACCGCCCGACGCGGCAACCAATATCGACCTTTGCTTTCGTGTTTTAAAACAGCCCAATTGTTACAATGCAATTAATTTTTTGGCCTTTTAAGTCATACGACATGCCCATGCTCAGGCGTTGATCAATTAATAGTTAGACTATAATGCGTTAATCTAAGTGGTGTACCGCGAATTTGTGTTGTTCAATTATCATTCAATTTGATTTGTTAATCTATTTTATAGCTTGTTGTTGCTACTTAACAGAACTGTTAAATACAATTATATGATACTAGCGATTCTTGAAATTGTTATACTTTTTAAAATCTTATGGTTTTAGTCAGCCTGCATCATGATTTAATTGGTGTAAATTTTTAATTAGTAAAAGTAAAATAACTATTATATAATATTTATTAATAAACGACACATTGCTTTTATGTAAATATAACAAGTTTTGTTTCATAAAGCTATAAGCCTTGACGAAGGCTCAGGTGTGCCATTCCGACTTCATCTCACGTCTCCGCCGACCGGTGATCACTTATTTAACTTGGAGGTGTCGTGATTTCATAGAAATGCATCGCAGCGAGCGCCGCGCATTTTTTATTTATGGAATTTTCTTTCGCAATAGCCGCCGTAATGGAATAATTTCGATACGGCTAATCAATATTCAGTTTGAGACTTCTTGTGTAAATTCCAACTGTACTGCATTTGGTTTCAATAATCGCTGTATAGAGTACAATCTGATTTTTCCATTCAATATCAAAATTCCAAATTTTCATTCGGAGTAACTTATGACAAAACAAATCAGTAAGGGGGAGAAGGAACAGTATTTTATTAACAATAAATATCGCCGTGATAAATACTAAAAATTGGATTTAGACAATCATAAAAATAACTTAGTTTTGAAATTAAAAATTTAAACCAATGTTCAGGGGAACCCTTAACGATATAATTAGCACCATTTAAAACTAATTTATCTAGGTCTTTTCTAGACGTCGTTATCGGCCCATTAGGCAGTAGACGTCAGACGCATTAGACCCCATACATGGAGTTGACCATTAAGGGCGACATAATTAAATATTCTTCGCCACTCAATGGAGTGTTACTTTCTGAATAGGTTCTTGTATATTAGATTTTTTTTTAGATTGTGTATTAAAATGACGACTCAATTTTACAATTATTGGAGGAAATTAAATTTACATATGTCAATCAATATGTATATCGACAATTGGCGAATTTTGACTCCTTTTAAACTACTTTTAGTAGACTTCAAAAAAGGAGGTTTGCAATTAAACTGTATGTTCTTTTGTCAGTTTTTTTTTGTATGGTTGTTACTTTATATCCTCGACAATTTTCAACCATTTATAATGATTTATTGTTATTAAATAGGTTATAACTTCAGGGATTGTTCCATATAAATTTGAAGAAACCAACCAAACGTAAGGATGAGAAAATAGGGAATTACGTTTTTGGTATGACTATTTAGAAGACAGTCTAGTTACTACTTAAGCTTGTAATATGTTTTTCAAACGGGTCAAAAGGGTCAAAAGTATAACTTTTAGTAAAAATTGAAAACCAACAACAAAGAACTTAAAAGAATAAAAAGAACGAAAAAGAATAAAAATAATAAAATCGACTTCAGAAGCTGTTATGGTGGTAATACTTGTTTATTTCTAGTTCTTTGAAGTCAGCTTTTACTTCTTATTAAAAGTTAAATTTTAGAAGATAAGCTTGGTTTTTTAAATATCAAGCTTTAAAGTAACCAGTGATGTGCCTCCCTCCTCCCCACTAACTGTTTAATTACTGCAATTTTAATAAGCAAAGATTTAAGACGCATTTAAGTATAGAAGATATCAAGATATAACTTAAGCGTAGAAACCCTACCTCAATTGTGACGCACCACCCATTTGGCCATTTTTCTTTAATTTTAATGTTTATCTATTATGTTACTGCTAAAAAGCAAAGTGCGAATACCTACATCTAGGTTATGCCGACTACAACTAGGTGCAGCCGATTGTGGTTGGTTAAACTTAGGTGTACAGTTAAATTGTCTAAAATATGAAAGCATGTATCAAGTAATAATATCAGCAAAAGTATGTATGTAGGTAGGTAGGTAAAATCAAAGTTGTAGAAGGGGCTGGGGTCGCAGACATTTATCTAATTTATAAGTTATATACGATACAACTAAGTTAAGAACAAACCGCAATCGGCTGCACCTCCTAGTTGTTGCCGGCTAAACCTAGGTGTATCCGCACTTCTGCTTTCAGCTTAAACGATTTTAATAAAAAAAAATTGTGTGCGTTTGAGTGGTTTAGATTCACAATTGGACCCGGTAGGCGGCGCTGTTGTCGAGAACCAGAAATCACCCGTGCGCAGCCGAGGCGGATCGCTTGTAAAAAATATTTTATTTTATTTCTAGAATTAAAATTAAACCGTCAATAGAACTTTATCAGTAATGCATGTACGTATAGTATAAAGGGAAAAAGAACTTGTTACAGGAAATGGACAAGTGGTGGAATCATTAATAGGCGTAGGAAACAATCGATAACAGCTACATTTATTTACTTTACGTTTAATAACTTGTAAGTACATTATCGACTTATTTGAATTTAGAACGGAAACCGATACCTTATTATGTGGCAACAAATATCTTATTAATTTAACGATCTCATTAAAAATAAAAGTTTTACTAGGGGAAAAAAATTAAGTTCCGAATAAAACATGCCATGCGAAAATTAAACAGCAGTAGGTTCATATTAAAACACACACCCACACTTCATATTAAACGTAAGTCCAAAGTCACGTACATTACAATTATTAAAGAATCAACTTCGTGTTAATAATGCAAAATTCTACGAGATCTATCTTCAAGAACAAGTACCGATATGGAGTGCACCGTCGGCAGCCGAACAAAGCTTCGTCTAACTCAACAATGTGTTTAGTTTCCAGATTAGAGCAATCCCGCCCGACACCTAAACACGGATTTTAGATAACATTCAAACTCCGACCGCACTGAATATAAATGAGATTTTAGAACGCCACAGAACCCGTCTTAGGGCTCTTGTGCATAATTACTAGACATTAAGAACCTTAAACTACGTTTGAGAGGCGATGAATCGCTTTAATCGATGCTTGAAATCGAGTAGTTTCTTGACCAAATATTAGATTCTCAAATAGTTTTTACATTATTGCTTGGAAAATTTTTGATGTATTTTTTACTCGTTTGACATCGGAATAATTCCGCGGCATTAAATGGGGAAATAGCGGAGGGTTGACGTGCGGAGGGCCCGGCACGCACCCCGCATCCCAGCTGTTTGCTTCTATTACGATTTCAATGTCAAGTCCGATCAATACCGGCCGGGGATGTAAAATTTCGGCTGCTTTCGGAGCGTTCCGGGAGCGACTAGCGCCCTGAGCCACGGCCATACTAACCTACCGTAACACGTCTGGGTGCGTGCTCCCTAGACGATCAATAGGCGCCAAGTAAGGACTTTGCTCGCTTATAAATAGCCTCGAACTTCACCTCGGCCGCTGCTACCGTATTTCGTAGGCGAAAGTGTGTAAATACCTTCAGCTGCGTCACTAACGGTTGCGTGTGCCTTCAGAACGGGGACTTAACGCAAATAACGTAATTTACGCCTACCATCCAACTCACATAAATAAATAATCAATATTTGAATATTTCGATGAAGCGATGCACAATGCCAGGCATCTCATTATTCAAACACTATGCTCAATGTCACACGAGGAGAAAGTTCGAATATCTCGATAAGATGTAACAATCGACGGTTGATGGAAACGTATTGTTAAGTTTCCATGAAATTCGTCCTTCTACCATACCTAGCCATGGTGGCAGGAATTTAGAAATTGCGGGAATAATGTGCAAATTTAATATGAATTTGAGAAAATAACTTTTTGAATTCCACTGCGTAAATTCTATGTTTTGGTAATCAATAATCTGTATGCAAAATTGAATTTCCTGTCTAACTCGTAACAGACAAGGAATAATTATACAATAGGCTAATTAATTAAAAGAATACAAATTCAAGTGCAAGAAAATAAAGTGGAAATGATGATAGTATGCTATTACGTTGAGTAAAGCGAGGAATTGCGGCGATATTAAAGGACGAAAACGAGCGTTTCATTACAGCTATACCGGCAATAACAATACGGCTAATAGCCCGCCCGCGATCGTCTCAATTCCCGCTTCTACTTAAAAAATAATCGACAAATCCGAAATCAACGTTAAACAATCTTTACCCTCGGTAAATTTACTATTACTATTTAAAAAGTAACTACATTGATTTGTTTGCAATTTGCATGCTATTTTAATGATAGCGTCTAGTCAATTAACATCCATTGTTGAATAACGCCATTAGCACGGACTGGTAGAATAGTTCAGATTCCTAAGTGTCAAGTCAATAGTCATTTATAGTTGGGTATTGTTACGCGGTTATTGAACTTGTAATCATAAATATTCAAACAAATAATTTCTGTTTATTTCATAAGCATTGTTTCTTGAAAAATTTGCAGGCACGTTTACCTGAGTAGAATCAATTTACGTGGTAGACCCACGTTGCGGCAATAGTGGGTCAACTCAACCGGAGGACCATGCTCACACAAAACGCCAGTGTTAAAAGTAGCAGCATATTACGGCTGTGTATCGTATAGTGAGTGACTGTCTCTTTGGTGTAGTGGTCGCAAGTGGACAAAATCAGTTATTTGGTTTTTCTGTCAAGAAATTCTTAGTAGCAGCCTGGAGTCAAGAAGTTGGCGGTGTTTCAGCTCAATGTGTCTTCGGAGGTCCTGCGCCTAATCTCTCTACGGTCGTGTCGGATTGCCGCCCCATTGGACTATAAGAGTGGGGGAGTGAGGGAAGTGCACCCGTGCGCATGCAGTGGTGCACCTCTGCACCTGTACATGCCGCACACACTCCTACACTATAATCCTGTCCTGCGCAGATGGCTAGTCTCCGTTGTGCCTGGTTGCCATGACCGACATTCTGTCTGGAGGTCATTATAGTAAGTGACATGTACCGGAGAACCTTACGCGTGTGTTTTGATTCTTAAAACCGTAGAAAAATTTAGGTGCCCATGGATCACAGCATCCACTTATTTATTATTTTAATTTTATAGAATAGGGTGACAAACGGGCACACAGTCTACCTGCTGGTAAGTAGATGCTGTGGCCCATAGACATCTATATTTATCCTCAATTGAGAATCAAAATGCAGATGTGTTGTCACCCCTGAGGACTAAGATGAAATGCCTCGTTTCCAGTAAAAAGGGTCTGCGGTTCTCTACACTCAGTCAAACAATGTCACCCAATATTTTATATCTGCAAATTATTTAATTATAATATTCTGAAATATCAACCATGTAGCGAACCGGGGAGAAACAAAACCAGGAGATGGGCAGCAGCGTCTTTCCAATAACATTTAGAAAATAAAAAAATTGCGGTTGCCCACCCGCCTACCAAATGTGGCAACTATCCCTCTTATGATAATTAGGCTGTTGTAATGCATGATTGAATGAATTCTGAAATATGTTTCAAATTGTGCTTCTCTTCTGGACACTCCCTTTCTGTGAACGCGATAATCGCATTAGAAATCTGTGGGATTATGATTCGATATACATATTGCTAAATTTATACTCGTAAATCTATGCTAACCGTGTAGTGGCGGTGTAAGAATATCCACTACCCCATATCATCACGAGGGCGTCATAAGAGGCGACAGAGGGAAAATGAAACAGGCGATGGGCAGCAGCATCTTCCTGATAACAATTCAAAATAATAAAAAACTGCGGTTGCCAACCCGCTTGCAAGTGTGGAAACTATGGCAAAATCTCATGAGGCAATCTATGATGGAGGCCTATGTTCAGCTGTGGACTTTTATAGGCTGTAATGGATGAAGGATGATAAATCTATGCACACAAAGTTGAGACTACAGTTTGTATTCTGTCGCTATCGCATATGATTTTACAACATATGTAGGTACTGTCATAAGCTGCGAAACGTGTGGGTAGGTCACGTAGACACATAATGTATTTTTATTTGCCTTCGAAACAACACATACTTCACTAATGACTAATTTAATGTATGACTAAAATGGCTGCTATGTTTCTTTAATATTTCTATTATAACTGAACCGTCTCTTCTATTTCAAAACACACAGTACATGACAACAATAGCGTGTATCGAAGTTATAAAAGGTTAAATTAGATTATCTTCTACCGACTTCAAAAAGGAGGAGGTACTCAATTCGACTGTATGTTTTTTTATGTGTATTCCTTTTTTATTTGAAAGCTGTTGCTTCTCATGTGGTCCCATATAAATTTTATCAAGGTCTGACCAATAGTTTTTGAGTTATTCTTAATAATATATATTGAAATCGGTTGTACAAAATTGATAATTTTAAATTATTTACATAGATAAAAAGTTACACTGCGTTTCATAGGCGTTATGCACACTCGATTAAGAAAGAAAAGAAAATATTTTTATTTTATAATTAAATCACAATTATATATGCAATTGCATACAAAATATTGATATTATTAGGTATGTTACATTATTATACAATTATTGTGTATTGCGCTGGGAAAGTAATTTTGTACAATTAGATTTTACTGTTGTGTCTTCACTAAGTCTACTCTACGATAAAAATAAATTGTTTGATACTTTGTTATACAAATATAATACGAATAAAAAAATTTGGTTAATGCCATTTATTATAACATGTCATACAATACGATATCCAACCCGTCTGCTGAGTGTGGTAAGTAAGTACCTATTAGGAAATATTCCAAAAAATCATGCCAGTTAGTGTGTGCATTGCTTGGAACTCCCTTAAAAGTCTTTCAAAAGTCCTAAAAAAGTTTGCTAATAATGGTCCAACTTGGCAGGCAGGTTAGTGATCGCGGTACTCTGTGTAATGTTGTAAAAGTATAATTTATTCTATATTCTATGCTTAAACTAGGCGTTGCCCTATTTAAGAAAAATTCTCTAATTAATAAAATATTCAGATTCTCGTTCCTTACTATTAAAATTCGATGCTTATGGTAGCTCATTGGCTAAGTGGTTAAATGTGTTTGAATCCCTCCGCCCGCATCGAAAATTTTATTGTTCTTGGTCTGGATATTTGTCCGTGTGTATTTTGTGTATATAAAACGCTTCCACTGTACAGAATTAAGTGTGGGAGAAACGTTTACCGTTACCGTTACAGCCTGTTAAAGTCCACTGCTGAACATAGGCTCCCACATAAATTGCCACATAGGGGAGATATTTGCCATAGTTGCCGCGCTTGGAAAGCGGGTTGGTTACTGCAGTTTTTTTTTTAGTCGTTATTAAGAAGACGCTGCTGCCCATCTCCTGATTTGTTTCCCTCTGTCGCCTCTTACGACACCAACGGATGATATGCGGTAATGGATGGATCCATGTGTAGGGCGCTGTAAGGAGAAACGTTTAAAAGATAGTAATAATAATCAATTTAGTCTTTTAAACTACATTGATTTGTCAAAAGCAGTACAGATTCTTTTAACTATACATCAAATCCAAAAACAAAGTCTGTAAGCTAGCTAATAGAGCTATACAAAACCATCTTAGTACCTACTTCCATACCAGTATTTAACAAGAACACGAACGAACAGAAAAGAGTTTGCATTTCCATTAGGATAATTCCATTTTCAATAATTATACAATGTTAAAAGATGTACGTGATTACTCACGAGAACTATAATCAAGAGACGGCGCTATCTCACCGGCTACAGCAATTTCTTAAGGCAATAATATATCGCGACCACACCTTGCGATTATATCTTGATTACGCCGATCGTTTTAAGTTATTAAAGCAGCACAAACTTGAGCCGTAGAAGGAAACTCGAAGATAAGCAGGTTATATGTTGTAGTTTTTATAATGATGCTACAGGTTTAGTAAACTAAATATTAATAATACTCAAAGCGCTATCGAATTATTTATTTACTCACTTAGGTTCATGTGATAATGATATGTTATAGGTTATAGCTACCGATTTAAGGTGCAGTGTGGTGGCGGCTTAAGCGAATCCATCAGCCAACCCAATCAATTTCGTCCTGTGGGTGTCATAAAAGGCGACTTTGGAACATCCCAGGAAGACTTTGTAGCCTCCAAAATATTTCTTTTATGCCAGACGTAAAATACCCAGAGCGGTGGAGTTATGCAGAGTCAATGTTGAGAGATATTTGGTACTGTGAGTGCCAATCTGTCTGTCAAACGTAATGTTTATGGCAAAACCTTCCTACAGCGCCATGACTGCGATGCCAGACCCATGTTCAGCACCGGACTTTTACGATCTGATAAAGAATAATTGCATGCATTTGAATATTTATTAAATATTTTAGTTAACAGGATTGATGCGCGTGCGCATCGTTATAAAATAGATGTTTTCTATGTGACGGTCTAAAATCTAAATTCAATTGAATCTCAAATTCAAAAGCATTATCAAGCGATAAAATATCAAGTTATCGACGAGTCTTATCGCTAAAGTAAATTTTTAGAGACCATAAATATATTTTCATGTCGACTAGAAAAATTGATCAAACAAATCGCTTACATAAAATTCAGTCACAGAGTTTACAATTAAATTATTAAGTCGCAGGTAGTGGGCACAATACGTAACAAATTGGACTATGCGTCGCCGATTAGTATTAACGATTCTATGCGCTAGAGATTTGCAAGTTGCAGCGCGCCAAAGCGACGTGCTCTGTATGTGGAACGCGCGCGTGCGTCGACCCCGCGCTCGGCATCAGGGTCAGCCGCAACCCACAATCTCGCTTCTTTTCGCCCATGCGCACACAAACAAGCACGAAAACTCTATTACATAACCTCTTCAACGTAAACCACGTCTATAACGAACGAATTTACGATGTTAACAAACCAATAAAGCCAAGTTTTTGGCTCCAACTCAAGCACATGTTTCCTAAACATTATTAGCGCAGTTATCGAGATAATATTAGTGCCTATGGGATCAACGACCGCTCTAGTTCTATTCTAGTAACCAGTCACAACGACAAGTAGTAACAACAACGTTGTTTCGTGGAAAGTTGATTATTATCGTTGGAATACATAGTTACGGCAAAATTGATTCTTTAATTGTTTTTTTGTCTTTGTTAGGTGAGTAAAGTTGTCTTTTAAATCATTTATTTACATAATATACAGTTATAATTAGTTATTATAAAGTACAAACTGTGCCCGTAAACAAAAAAGAGAGACGATAGATGTATAAATACTTTGGAACCGTTTGAAATGTTGTTCACATCATCATTATCATTACAGCCTATTAAAAGTCCACAGCTGGACATATACCTCCTCAATATGCTGGCTCATATGGGTTAGCAACCTCCGTTTATTATTTCGAGTTGTTATCAGGAAGATGCCGGCTGCCCATTTCCTGTTTCATTTCCCTCTGCAGGGCTAGCATGAGAAGGAGACAATTTTATACCCGGGGAAAGGAAAAAACGTTTATCCCCTAGTTTAGTTTTATCCACCCTTAGAACATGGGCACACCGGTCGATATAATATCCACAGTAGATAAAATGGGAGATAGACTTAGACTTAGATAGATTTATTTGTATTAATATAAACTTCAACCCACGTCCAATGAACTAGGATAAAATTGTCCCTTTCAAATGTCAAAAAAGCATAATTTTATATCTTTCATTTGGCTCCATGCTACGGACGGGGGATATATGTCTACTCGTTATGTCAAACGGGGATATACTTCTCCCCGTTTGACATAACAAGATAATTTTATATCTTGTCAGTGGATATAATCGGGGGATAAAAATTTTGTCCCCGCCCATGCTAGCCGGGCAGTCGCCTCTTATGACACCCACGGGTTGATATGGGATAGTGGGTTGTCTTACGAGTACGCTGCCACTACAAGACGAGTTAAAATGCAACAATAAAATAAGTTCGTCCCTATGTAGGTATAAGTTTATATGTAGTATGTAGGTATAAGTCCCTATGTAGGTAGTAATTTCATTGTGATACATGCAATATTTTCGAATTTAATTCGTGCTTATAAAGAGATGGAGAATTATTTATTTAAGTTAGATTAGTATTAATTTAATATACAAACAGAAAAACTATTTGGAAGCCGAAAATTCGGCGGTATTATAGAAACAACGGATCAAGGTTATTCCGACCTGTCTCGTTGGTGTTTAAACTCCGATCTCGGTGAGTATTTTCCATCTTGACACATTCAGGGTCGAGATCAAATGATAATTCTATGATATTACTCTACCGAGATCAAATGAAACCAAAGACAATTATAATTGGACAGCCTCGAGTATCGATTTTCATTATCACGTTTTTAATCGAGAAATAGTTATGAATTTATTACATCACCAGAGACAAGATTTTTTTTAAATAAATGGTAAACAAGAATTTAAGAAACGCGCCATATCTGATTATAACACATAGACGAGTACACTTGTATATTTTGAATTATCATCTTAAAATAACAGCAGCAAACATATATAAAAAGTATGAATCAATCAATAAATAAACTAATAATTTACTTCCAAAATATCCTATTTGTATGCTATCAAACCAAATACAACACAATGATAACAAGTCAGCATCCATCAACGTCAAAGAAAAGATGGCGGCGTTGTGGATGAGTTTGAGCATGACTTACATATAAGATTTTTATTTAATTTTTGGTCCAGATCTGACACATATTTTGCATTACGTAGTTTGAGTTTAAACTCAAGATTGTCTCTGAATACGTCCGGTATTTTACTAACGAAGTTAGTAGGAAGTAGTAATGATAATGGGCGTACGGAGAGGCATTCTTCTATCATATCTGGTTGCGCACGCGTCGCGACAGCGCAACGGCGTGGGTGAACGGCGTAGGACGAAAAACTTAAATTGCATCCACAACCATTACCGAGCTAGAATACGATAATGTAAATATTTTGTTTATTGTCACGTTGTAAGTACATTCGGAGATAAAAATCTTGCAACGAGCCAACAGCAGTAAATTGTCATAGTTTATAGTTACAACCGATTAAAACTACGCGGGAACGGAGGTCCATTACATTCGTAAGATACGCAAACAAGACACTTATCGAGATTGAATTCAATATAGAGCGATGCTAACGAAAACCGGCTCAGAAGCCGTTGCCGTGTATAACATTAAGAAATAATACTACTTGCGAACATGCGATAATTAAAAAAAAAGTTGACAGCAAATAGCCCACACGAAAAGTTGATCTGGACAAAGTTCGCACGGATTTCTCCATTTACAGTCCGATCAAGCTGTGTCGAAAATCTGGCCACTACGAAAACGTGCAAGACTAGCTCAATACATCAGTTGCGTTATACAGTATATTCGTGAATTTCGAACGAATTAAGGGCCCAAAACCAATTACTTATCACGCATCTCTGCAAAGAGGTAATTACGTTCGAAGTCTTACGAAACGAACGATATTTGTAACGGGTCTGTGTTGCGAGTCGTTCTATCATCATTTGCAAGTTTTTCTGGCGTATGAAAGTTGCCCCGACAGACCTATCGTGCAGCCCTATTGTATCTATTAGCCGCTACTTTCTCATTTCTTGCCGTTTACGGTCCGTTAAGAAAATCGAGATACATTTGTTCTGGCTATTTGCAGCATTGTAGGGGAAGTGGTGAATTTGTATTTACTTATTTATTGTCTCAGAAATAAGTATATTAAATATGGGTTTTATTCTTAACCATCCATTACAGCCTATAAAAGTCCACTGATGAACAAAAGCCGCCCTGGATAGCCTTATAGAATTATTTTTTCATAGTAGCCACGCCTGGCAGGTGGGTTGGCAACCGATGTTTTTTATAATTATAAGTTATTATCAAAAAAAAATACCGCTGCTGCTCCCCTAAATTCTGTTTCAGTTTCCCTCTATCGCCTCTTCCGACACCTACAGGACGATATGGGTAGTGGATATTCTAATACCGCCACTACACAGAATTATTTTTATAAATTCGTTCAACCACTGTGTTATAACAGTCCCTTATCTCCGTGTATTCACATAAAACTTATTATTCTTCTCCTCTTACGTACTGACTTCAATTTCTTTTTGTATCAAATGAGTATGGCAATGCATTTATCAAACGGAAACTTATGCAACCGTCCTCAAAACACTTTATAACGTGATATGTGATAGGTATTGTACATATTTTGCACTGCTTATATGAAATGTCTCTAAAGAATTCATAAGCTTACAGCACGTCCCTAAGAGGGATAGGTAACCGGTCCGCACGATCAATATGCTGGTAGACTTCAAACCACCATAAATAGCAGTAGTTGTAGGTTTAATGACGCTGTCCCGCGAAAACGTGCCCCGACTGTCGTTGTAATCAATCAAGCTTACAAAGTAAGGTTTCATACCGGTTAGATACCTGATGTTTGCAGCGTTTCTTTCTTAAATTCGTATATGTGGTCATGGATTAATACAAAATGGCCAGGCGCCATCGTATCATATATCGAGGATTTAGATATGCTACGCTACTTTAATCAACCGTTTTTTTAATAGTATTAATCATATACTTTAAGTAAGCTATTGTTATATAATATGCATAAATATTGTAATTATTTCCTCAGAAATGGCTTTATCGGTTTGTATGAAATTTTGTATTCAGTTAATTTCAAGTTTATCTCGATAGATTTCATCCCCAAACCCCATTTTTCTAAAGCCGAGCAAAGCTCGTTCGCCCTGGTACCAAACATTCGAAAACTGTTATACCGATTTGACCGAAGACAAAGAATGAAAAAATCTCCATAAAAATATTATTAACACAAAAAAGACAATAAGCGCATATTCTTCATGGTAGTCTCTCGGAAAACCTTGCACACGAACGCAATTTTACGTAAATAAGTTAATAATAGCTTCTGTTCTCTGTCTATTCTATAACTGAACAAATAAAATTAATGATTTTTATCGGTTTGTAAACTATGGTATTATACTGTAATTACCTTTGTAGAGTCTGGTGGATTATGTTGAAAAACAAAAAACTACTACCAGGCCATATAAATTGTTATGGCGAATCAATTAAGCGGAAATGATGAATTGTTTGAACAGCCGAACGTGGTTTTAAATCTATGTGAATTTCGGATCCCTAAGGTCACGCGACGATTATATTGTAAATGGTACTATGTGTATTCAAGGTTTTTGTACTGGCTTTCATTAATTTCGATTTGAAGTTGAGCTGAAGATCTTAAGGCTTAAAACAAAATAAATTTTGTTTATAAAATAAAACGTTAGATCTAAAATGTATATTCGAAAATGTTAAAATGGCTCAAATAAAAATCTATAGGTGCACCTAGACAAGAAACCCCGAGCATCAGTCTTCTCATAATCGCTCGAAGAACAGAAAACTGTTGGGAAAGAAAGGTTTAGTGTCAGCCTCATACTGACTACTGGACCATGCGCAGTGTAGGGCGACTCCCACTAGACGAACTAGGCATTCTATGGATGATGTCGGTTGACTATAATGACGAGAACGATGGTGATGATGAATTTAAGAAGTGTTATTGGTTATTATCGGTTATTCGCGTCGTACTGCAAACAGTGAACGCAAACTGCAAGTGACACGATTTTTCGCGCCAACTTCCAAAATGGTGCCCAGCATAGTAATGGTAGCCGAAACGTTACAAATTGTAAGCTGAAAACAATTACTCAATCGGCGCGACAGTAAAAATATCCATTTGCTGCAACAAAGCGTTAGGCAGCAATAAATAACAAACAATCGCGAGTTAAAAATAGACAGGCGCGGCGGCCGGTGCAATGACCGTAGGTTGACATACAACGGGCTCAAGGCCTGCAGAGATTAGATACCAGCGCTGCATAACAAACATATAACGAGCGACAATTGCAAAATAATTCGACGTGAGCGCTCAACGGTAGCATAAAATCAAATGTTGCATTGTTCGATACGTAACGTATGGTCGGAGGTTGGCAAGAAAAATGTTTGCTTGGACGCCGACACATTCCAACATTATATATATTTACATTATTTATAATTAAATGATGATCGTAACAATAATTATTAACAAAAAGTAAAAACCGACTTCAAATTGCTAGAAAAGAAGTTATTTATTTGCTACCCTTAGGGGTGTAATTTTTTCTCCAAATTTATATGGGACCACCCTTGAAGTATAACCTATTTAATAAAAAAAGAATCATCAAAATTGGTTCATAAACATACAAAAAAACATACACTCGAAACGAGAACCTTCTCCTTTTTGAAGTCGGTTAAAAATAGGTAAATTTTAAAGTAAAAATAATAGTTACGCATTCATTTTGGTTCGATGAATATATAAAAAGAATGTATGGATGGTAATTACTCATATCTTTTTTTATATAACGTATGGTGACAGACAAGCATTTGATGGTAAGTGGATGCTGTGGCCATAGGCATCTCGATTCAGAATTGCGTCCTCTTAGGACTAAGATGGAATTCATTAAAAGGGGTCTCCGGTTCTCTACATCCACTATCTATAGCAATAAGCTGCTATTTTACGCTGGTATTCTGTGAGAGCGCGGTTACCTATTCCCTGGTCGAGCAGACCCATTCGTGCTACAACCATAATAAAGCTGCAGCCTGGCTGTACCACGTTACAATATTTTTATTAATGAATTATAACGAATAAATCTCCTACATTATTAATAAAATATACATCATTAATTAACTTAACTTCATCGCATTTTGGAGATACAACCGTGTAGACCACAAGTTTCAACTTTCAAAATTTAAGCTCCTTGCAACTGACGGTCGTGGAATCAAATCCTAATAAATACTCAGAAGGAGGAAGTGCCAGCAGTAAAAATGCACTTTCCAGGGTCTCGTGTAACACCTATATAACTCGAATATCATCTTCCGTTGGGATTGGGAGTACAGCTCAGTGTCTATAAAAAAAGCTGCCGCGTACAACGAACGGCGCTTGTATCAAGTTCTATTAAAATATTAAGGTGTACGTACACTTTCATCTTTTATTGGTTTTTAGCCTTATGCTAATAGCACAAACATAACCAAAAACCATGACCTGATATGAGACTGTAAGAAAACAAACAAATGCAAATTTTTATAAAAGAAGTGTCAAATATCACACTGTTTTTAAAAAATCACATGGCAACGTGGCCCTGAATCCGTGTTTTATTTGTGTAAATAAAGCCGAATGTGACGAGGCAGGTTCCAGCAAAGCGTCTAGCGGTACGATTAAATTACAACGAATTTACGTTTATTCGGTTTCAGATCGTACCTGTATTTTTACGGTGACCGCACGTTTTTTGTAAAAACAAAAGTAAATCTAGTTCCATTTTGAACTACTGCACTGAACTCTATAATCAATGTGACTACTATGTATTAAATATTTTAAAAATTAAATAACCAGCAGATTTTGAGCCAGGTATCATACATTTTCCAAGTTTTGTATTCCAATAACATTCTTTATTTTATAAGAGATTACATATTTTCAATATTAAATATTGTCCTATTATAACAAATTATACACTCATTACGAACACTTTTTCATACCTTGGGTTTGTTAAGTAGATCTAGTCAGTCCCCAAACGGCCAGATAAATATTACCACCCGTATATCATTGTAAGCCGGTTTAAAATTCGCATCCTGTAAAATTCGGGCGCGTTGTCTCCCTGTCTATGATCGCAGCCATGCGGGCGCCTCCAGTGACATAGCTTTATCGCGGAAAGTGTCAGCCCAGTGTTTTTATGGCGACACCAACAAAGGTAAACTTTCAACTCTGCCGACCTTTGCGGCAATAAAAATATTTTATTATTAAATCCAATCCCAGAAGATTTCGATGAGATAACGCTATAAGGGTGTGTTATATTTAAAATTTAAAAATGGCGAATAGTTTATTAAATGACGTACATGGTAAGAACTTCATTATTTACTTCATAAACGTTCACTACCAAGTTCCATTTTCATCCTTTACTGAATTAAAAATCTCGATTTTTTTTTGCCCTTAGATTCTTGGTCTTACAAGCTTATAGCTATTTTAAATAAGTATATTCAGTTAAGCGTGTACATCCATTGAACTCCCTGTTCCTCTTTCTTACACAGCAAAATCTTATCAATTATTTGAAACGATAAAATTATCAATTAAATAAATTTTACACAACACCGACTAGCCGACTACTACTTTGAAAAGGTAAATCTTATATTTTTCTCATTGATTCAGGTTAAAAAGATGCTTCAAATGTCAAAAATCAGAATAAACTAGCAACTTAATTATTTTTACCCGGGCTGCTGTCATTGCTTATTTAAAATAAAGTAATTAAAATGAAATAATTTATAAGTGGATAATTTTGCGGCTATTTCGCAAATTCATAAGATGAAATATGACGGGCAATGTAACCACTACCATGCACCATATCTACTAGAAACCCTCATGTAAATCATGATCGTAAACAATTCATGTATTGCATAAATTTTACAGGTTTAATGATATAATGTAAAATATAATATGTAATACTAAATTATATAAAACTATAATAACAAAACACAATCTCACGAGAATACTCAAAGAGGAATCTTAAATTGGTTTAATGTGTAATTAATATATCATACATCAAGTGATTATATTATTTATTTTATGGCTAGCTTTTAGGTGTATTTCACAGAACGCGAGCAACCCGTTTGGTAATGGTGCCAATAAAATGGCAGTGGTACCAATAAAATTATTACTAGCAATTTTAAGTGTTGATTACCTCGTGCCCGGAGGTGAAGGAAGACATCGTGAGGAAACCTGCATACCTGATAAATAAAATATTTCGAGAACATGTAAAGTCGGCCAACATATACCAGCGCAGTGCGGCAAATTAATTGCTTTATAACTCAGAAGTGGGAAGCCTGTGCCAGTAGTAATATTTATTAATATTTAGTAGTAATATTATTAACATTAATTAATAAATATTTAAAATATTTTTATTTCTAATAATAATTTATATTAATTTCTGATGCTATAGAGGCCAATTGCGATGTTATTTGTCATTAACTTGCAAAATTTAAACATCGATTATTGTTCAGAGTACAGCACATTTAAAGCGAGTAAACAGATACAAAATTTGGGTTATCAATATCCGTATAATTTTATCGACATAACAATAATATTCACTGGTGAAGCAACCTACGATAAAATATTTAAGTATTTTGATATTTTAATAAGTACTATTCTAGTTACTACATCTAGAAAAATTAAATACACGAATTATTAAAATAACTATGCCCATTTTGAAAGTTAATTGTTTCTGTTGAATTCGACTAATATGGTATAGTACAAAATAAATGCGACAGAAGTTTCTTAATGTAAAAAAACAAACGAAAATAAGTATTATGAAATTACCTTAATCTGATATGAGTTGACTTTATGTTTCGGCAAAAGATTGAATGTGGAAAAATCCAGTCGCCTTGAGAATATGCCATTCGCACCAGCACCGGCTCTGCAAAAATGAAAAAAAAAAACATTTAAGAATAATTTATAAGCAAATAGAATAAAAAGGGGACAAAATATAGAATAGATAGGTAGGTAAAGTAAAATTTGAAGTAGCAGTATTTAAACCAGTTTATTAAAATAATACAATTTATAGATATCGTTTGCTTATTTATATTTTGAAAATCATTTATGGTCGATATTTCTAAAATACCTAATTAGGTATTATTAATTTTTGTTCGATCTACGCAGTATGAACTTACAGTATCTTGAGGTCTTGCAGTTGTATGCTTGGGTTGGGATTTAATTTTATTAATTATGGGACCCCAAGCAGATGGTAGCACCCAGCCATCTTCTCTATTGAAATTAGGATGTTTTTTGATTTCAATAGCCTCGCGAATCATCCTTGGAAGGAATCGGTGTTCTTTAGCGAGGATTTGTGGTCTATCAAATCTAATGTAGTGACGGGGGCGATCCTGTACTGTACGTGTTCACAGACTGCAGACTTCCCGGAGCGTCGATTCTTCACATCAGCTATGTATCAGCTATGTGTTCTTTAACGCGGGTTTTTATGGATCTTTTAGTTTGTCCTATATAAGAGAGACCACATTCACAATCAAGCTTGTATAGTGCTGCATCTTGCAGAGGGACATTACACTTGACTGATGGTAAAGACTGACTAATCTTCTTCGGCGACTTGAAGTATGTTTTAATAGAAGCACCCTTCAGGATGTAGCCAATCTTGTCAGTGACACCTCTGACATATGGCACTACAGCAGGCACTCGCTCGACTGTGGCCGGCTTCACTCGTTCACTGTGACGTAGGCGCGGGACCCGAAGCTTATTGTCGTGCAAAACTTGCTTGACGTGTTGGAGCTCGGCGGCCAGGTGTTTACTGTCACAGATCCCTCGTGCTCTCTGAAACAAAGATTTACCCACGGTAGCTAACTGTGAAGGATGGTGATGAGAATCACCGTTTAAATATCTATCTGTATGGGTCTTTTTTCTATACACAGTGTGGCTCAAGGTGTTATCAGGATTTCGAATTACTAACACATCTAGAAAAGCTAAAGAATTGTTTGCCTTTAACTGCATTGTGAACTGAATTTTAGAATTTATGGAGTTAAGATGGTCTAAAAATGCAGTTACTTTATCTAAAGGTAGAATTGTGAAAGTGTCGTCTACGTACCGCTTGTAGAATCTTGGATTTAAAAAAGTCTTCCATGAATATATCGGCGATAATGGGAGATACAGGTGAGCCCATCGCCACACCATCTACTTGCTTGTAGAACTCCTCCTTCCACAATAGGTAGCCAGATGTAAGGCTGCATATGCCAGAGTAATACTGCATATTCTACGGGCATGTTGTTTTCCTCTAGCTTTCTAGTAACAATCGAGATGCAGTCTTCAACAGGTAAGCATGTGAACAGAGACTGCACATCAAAACTGACCATAGTTTCATTGTCTGCCAGATGTAGGTCTTTAATCTCGCTGACAAATTGGTAGGAATCCTTTGTGTGTGCTCTTGTATGTCCCCTGAGCGATGAGAGTATTTTCGCCAAGTGTTGAGCCCATCTGTAAGTCGGTGAATCGATTTGGCTCAGTATGGGACGTAGTGGCTTGTGTATTTTTGGTAACCCATACAACTTCGGTGGTTTGGCACACGTAGGTATTATCGATTTTACGTCCAGATTTAATTTTTCGGAGTGTTTCTTTATGAGATCACTAGTTGTTTTAAGTGTGTTATTTGTTGAGTCGTTTTTAACCTTTTTTTAAGTGCTTGAATCCGCCAAAAGTTCTTGTATTTTAAAATTATAATCTGACGTATCCATGACTACCGTGGCTTTTCCCTTATCTGCGCGAAGAATCGTCAGTTCTGGTTTATTGCGTAGGTTATTCAACGCTTTAAATTCGTCCTTAGGTAGATTCGGTTTCGGCGCTGAACTTCGACGTAACAAAATGTCTTGACGTATCGCTTCCAAATGTTCCTTTTGGATATTGTTTTTAAATAAACAGTCCTCGACACTGCAGATAATTTCCTCGTACGGTAATTTTTTCAGTGTTATGGCGAAATTAAGGCCTTTCGATAATACTCTAATTGTTGCATCATCCAGAGTTTGTTTTGATAGATTATATACCGCGTTTAATCTATGATCCGAATTTGTGGTCAACGGTTGCGTTACGTTCTCACGTTGACACAGATGTTTGACATTTAATTTGGTTGTTAATTTTTAATATTTTACTATATGTTTGTTTTTGCATTCTTTACATTTATTAATTTCTCATTTATTTAACGTTTCGATGCAAACATTATAATCAAATGTCGTTAAGACTGCCTTTAACTCACCGAATGATGTGTCTATGGATTTGTTTATGTCATATAGATCGGAGCGTTTTTGTTGGATTACCGTTCCTAACAACTTTTTTACTTGCCTGATTTAAGATCTTAGCGCTTCCTCGAATGTCCTTTTTAGTGGATATTTTGACACACGTAGGAATGAGATTATGGTCTCGGCATCTCTTCAAGAAATTTAAGGCTGTTAGATATCTTGCGCGCATGGTCATGAGATCTTCTAATCGGCGAATTTTATTTGCAATTACCAGTCCGTACTGGTTTACATAATGATTTCTTATATTTACGCGAACACTACACATTTAAATAAAACTAGTTTTACGGATTTTATCGCGTATATTAACTAATTTTATATTTAATAATTTTTAATCTGGAGGTAGCCGTGGTTAACTATGACATTGGGACGTCATACACCTCAGTCCCCCCCGTGACCATGGGTATGGTATGGTATGGGCTGTAAACTACTCGAAACGTCGGGAATATAAAATAAGTTAATATACGCGATAAAATCCGTAAAACTAGTTTTATTTAAATGTGTAGTGTTCGCGTAAATATAAGAAATCATTACCTAATTAGGTGATAATATTGTCTCAAGGTCAATAAAGCGATGCACTAAATTCATTATCATTACAAAGTTATTACATTACAAAAACACAAATTAGGGGAATAAACAAATTGTTTTTAACTCCGAAGTTAGTTACAATATCCGCAGTAGTAAAAGTGTAACCGACATAACCCAACGGATCAGTAAGCTTAAGAGTCAATGGGCTAGCTATAGAGCTAGAAAAACCGACAACTGATGGGGAAAAGGTTCTCGAGTGACAGCCTCGTGCCGGTAAGCGAAGTGTAGGGCGGAAGTGAAGTTGATGGATACAGGTGGCTCAGGACCGGGCATTGTGGCATTACTTGGGGGAGGCCTATGTTCTGCATTGGACTTGTGATGGGCTGTAATGATGATGATGAAGTAGGTCGTTGAAATTTAAGAATATAATAAAAAGAACGTTTCATGGCGGCATGAGAAGATTACCGTTACCGTTACAGCCTATTAAAGTCCACTGCTGAACATAGGCCTCCCATAGATTGTCTTATAGGGGGAATATTTGCCATTGTGGTTGGCAATCGCAGTTTGTTTTTATTTTTAGTCGTTATTAGGAAGACGCTGCTGCCCATCTCCAGATTCCTTACTCATTTTTCCTTTTGAGGGTGTAAACTATATATACGCCATTTTAAAATCTTATGGTGTTTGAAAAATGGCAAAATAACCATCTTCAAATTATATAGACCTTAAATATCTGACTGGTTGCAGTGCCACCACCTGTCTTTCGTAGCAAACCCTTTTAGTATAGTAAGCTCTAGGTCTGTTGAATTTCATTTAGCTTATGGTGCTTTAATTTTTCTAAAAATTACCAAATCGAAATATATTATTAATTTAAGTTAGCAATATCCGCTTCGACAGTGATTGAAAAAAAACACCATTATAGCAATTTCCTATTGGATTCGACTACCACCAGCGATTTTTCCGGACCGATACGACTTAGGGACCTTCAAGAAAAGAGACTACTCTTTTTTTTTCGCCGACAACGCACCTGAAATTCCCTTGGTGTTGCAGTTTTTCATGGGCGGCGGTAGTCAGTTACCATCAAGTGAGTCGGATGCTCGCTTGCTGTCTCTTATATATACTTTTTTTAAATTTTTTTTACGTCGAAAAATCTAAATTAATCACGTTACTCTCGCGTAAATAAAACACGCGCTATATTCAAATCATGTACACTGTACACGAACGAATGAAGCGTGTTATAAGCCCATCTCATTATACGAATCGTAATCCAATTGGCAAATAGTTCAATTTGTAAACAACTCGTGCTGACAGAATCGAAACATTTTATAATTACATTTACTCAGATTTACAGATTATGACTGGGTTAACAATGTTTTCCTCGCAGCATAAAATAACAAAGAACAAAGACAATTAATAGCACTTCAGTCCGACATGTAAGCCTGAATCTGAGTTTATATTGTCGCATCTCGCATTCCCTGTTCGGTTACGAATAAACTCCGTTAATTTTTAAATAGCAAAAGAGAAATCATGGAAACATTCTGAAATTATAATAAACTGAAGAATAATTTGGTTGAGCCGACCCATTATACAACCATAATATTAATATCTAGCTTGCAGCATAGGCTATGGCGCTATAGCTATGCTGCATAGGCTATGGCGCTATAGCTATGCTGCATAGCTCTAGCACGTTGGAAAAGTACAATCTTTTTAAGTGTTTTATATAGCAAGAAACTACATTCTAAGCCTAATATAATATAATACCTATGATAAATACTAATTTTGCACTGATTGTAGTTAATATTGTTTCAAAATATCATATTTTTGAAATACCTTCATAAAACTCTACTGTTGTTTTAACAAATAATAAAAAAGGTTTTATAATAAAGAAGAGATAAAAATTTCAAGACAAAACATATTTTTCCCTTTGCAGCTAGCTCTCTTTATTATGAGTTTGCAGCATTAATAGTGGCGCCGTGCAAAAACAAAACTAGCTCTCAAGGTTACGCGAAAAAACTTGTTTGTTCATTGTCAAGGCCAACCAAATTAGATATCGGGTCTCGTATCTCACCCAGACGTGTCAACATAGCATTATGTTTACATTCACGTAGCGATAAAAAACTGCGATTACGTTGTTGATGTGAATATTTTATAACCTTAAACAATAAAAAATTAAGTATTTCAGTCAAATGTAATCCTAATCTACAATACCTAGGTAGAGGTATATCATGCTTGGTAAAACGCTAATAAATGAGTTGCATAAAGAAAGTTTTATGTATATTTTTTATTCTTAATGTGAAAAAGCAATACAATGCCATTTTCTTTCTTTTTTACATTTTTCAAAGTACAATATATTTTACAATACATTACGAGTAGGTATGTCATGTGTACGAAACTGTTTAGTACTGCAAACTTGTTTTATAAATAAATATGTAGGGGTTAATCATGAGAACAAGGCAACGGAAGTGCGCTCGGCTTAATATGGGTAACCTTGGGGCTCACAATGCCTTAGTTATTTTAATGCAATCAACAAAAAACGGCAGCCGACAGCAGACGGTGGCCCAGTTACATAAGTACGTAACTTGATAATCACTTTAGATATTGTTAAGTACCTACTTACTTGTTTTGTTGTCATTTGAAACTTCGATATAGGTAGGAAGCCAAATATCCAATTTAGACATTCAAAAATGCAGTCTATCTGTGATTATGTAACTAAATTTGCTCCATTGTTCAATCACAAAAATATGTATCATAATATTTAACAAATTTATAAGTCTCACAAAGTAATGAATATAATTATAAATTTATGAAGATATTGAACTAACTTTCAAGCACCACCCGTTTATTTTTAAATCTAACGATATAAAAGACCTTGTTTACGAAACAAAACTGTTTTTGAATCGATAGAGATAGGGAATGCAACATGGCGAACTTGGCCTTGGCTCTGGTATAAAAATAGCTACGTTGTTTATATCAAAACTGCGGCCGGGTTCGCGTGTGCAAACAACCGAACACGACCAAATGACAGCCTCCAGCCCGACGCCGCGGCGTGCGCACACATTCTCTGTTTATTCAGGATGGCACATTCCTAACAGATAATGTTGATATACTTGTCAGTATTTTTAATGTTATAAAGAATAAGTGTACTTTTACTTATTTATTTCTCAATTATTCCAGGCTATCAAAAGTCCACTGCTGCTATCGTTGTCACACTCGGCAGGCGAGATGTAACCGTAGTTTTATTATTATTATCAGAAAAATGCTACTGCCCATCTCCTGTTTCAGTTTCCATCTACACTCACCACCGCCACTACACGGTGTTTTCGTTTTAATGTTAATTTTAAAAAATATGTAAAATTATTTTTATTTATTATTTTTACTTTAAAATATATCAAGAATTTTATATATCTTAGCACAATTAAGCTCATACTCTACGATACATAAGAAACGTTTTGTTTACGATTTTTTGTACCAAAAAAACTGAGAAAATGTAAAAACCATATAAATTTATGTAGTGTAAATAAAACGTAATTCAATCGTCTCGTTAGCGTGCCTGGCTAAATAAATGAAGAGGGCGCGGTTTGCGATAGTCAATAGACAGATTGGTTTACTATGATTGTTACTTAAGCGTTAAAAGCATTGCAGCTCACCATGCAGACGTTTCTTTTAAGACTTGTTGGTTTAATATTTGTGTGGGACAAACACGAGGCATCGGCATCACAAGGCCATCCAGTCCAACATTTCGCGTTTCCATATTACTAATCTTAAGAAAACAATCGTAATACAAAAATACTGTTTTCTAAGACTTTATTTTTTTTAACAATTTATTAAGTTTTATATTTTTTAAACATTACCGATACAAATAAAAAAACATCAGAATTCATATTTCAGCTGCAGTGGGGTAAACTCTTAAAATTAAAAAGCAAAACTATTTAAAGTTTTCAAAATATATTTACACTAACATATTGCCATATAAAATTTAATTCAGTTGAAAAAGGACTACGACTACAGCAATCAACATTTATATGGAGCTATGACATTGTTAATTACATTTCTTCGAAATACTGTTTGGGGCTCGCAACCAATCTGTCATTTGAATCAATTTACGACGCGTTTAACTATAGCTCGCTTTATTACAGACGAGCATACAGAAGCAAGTTTAGTACAAAGTTATGCTATTGTGATTTGAAAGTAGACAACATGGTGGGAGTCGCGCGGGAACCGGTCGTCTACTTTCTCATTGAGAACATTCGACCCACGTTAGACGAGGGTGCAGCCGACTAATGATACTCGTATATCGTGATTACGCTACCATAAGAAAACAAGATCTTGCGTAACAAAATAACATCTGTTAATAGTCTCAAATAATTACTAGACCTTAAAATATACAATACAATACTTATTGTACAACAAGGAAAGATAAAAATAACAAAAGAAAACAAATATTGAGGTAAAAACAATTGGCTTATTGCCACATAGCAATCTCTTCCAGAAACCCCAGAAATGGAATTAAATAACAATAAGAGAAAGATTAACGGGTAGGGTGCACTAAAATTAGAAAAGGTACCAACATATGCACTAAAAGACAACATACTTTTGGTCTAGATCAATTACCATAAATAAAAGGAGGGAGAGAGAGGTTAGAGAGACAAATAGTGTTCCTTAATTTGTTTCTTGAACACATGTAAGGATTGAGCACTTTTAATCGACTGGGGTAGTAGGAGTAGGAGTTCCAAGTCTTACTCCAAGAACAGAGAAAGATTTATCATAAAATTTGGAGGAGTGCACAGGACATTGGGGGGAATGATTTTCCTTGGACCGTAAGGAAAAATTGTGACAGGAGCCGAGCTTTAAAACGTTCTTTTAGATAGGAAGGAATTGATACATTAAATATGACGCAGTAGAGGGCAAAAAGAATATGAGTATTCCAGCGAACAGTCGAAAATGCAAGCCAGATCCTTGTTGATACATTCAACTGCTTTAGGAAGATCTTCAATGGTTGTTTGTAAATAGATTTGGAGATCATCGGCATACACGTGGTAGAGAGAAGATATTTGGAATGTAACTGAATAAATACTGAATAAATAAAGATTGCGAATAATAGACGAGATAAGAGTAAAGAGAATAAGAGATATAAATTAGCTGAAGAGACAAATTCTTAATCCTAGCTTTTAATACCGTGACATACTAATTATACATGCATTATAAAAAAAATGTTGTACCGTGGAAGGTGTCTAAAGCATTTGTATTTTAGACTAAGATAATAATAGACAAATTAACGCTTAAGGTATACTACAATGGAAACTTTGCATAAAATTGTATGGACAAAACAACCGCCAAGGTGCCTTGGTGGCGTCATTTGAATACATACGAAAAGAACGTGCCTCGAAATTTTCTATGATATCCTCGCTTACATAATTATTATTATGTATGCATGGACGTTGACGAAGCACGGTGTCAACACACGAATTGGATTTTCTTGTAATGTCCTGTCCGTGTTCACTACAGAAATACGAACACATAAATTCCAATATCTTTGGTGTTCACACTTGTGTATTGTGATATGACGGCTATAACCGATAACTGCCTATGGAAATACCTCCTTACACCTCTAAATTGTTAGAGATTTTAATTGTTGAAAGACTTTATTATATTTGTTGACATTATGAACTACGTGATATACCTAGGTAAGATCTATTTTCGTATTCATATTACAATAAGTAGATTTTTTTACGTAGTAGAGTCATACCGCAGCTATATTTTCACGTAGTAGAGCCATGCTACAACTATATTTCACGTGGTAGATATTTTCACGTAGTAAAGCCACGCTGCAGCTATATTATGGTTGTAGCATGAATGGGTCGACTCTACCGGGGAAGAACCACTCTCTCATATAATACCAACGTAAAATAGCAGCTTAATGCTGCTGTGTTTCGTATGGTAAGTGTAGAGAAGCGGAGGCCCTTTTTACTAGAAACGAGGCAATTACGTCTTAGTCCTCAAGAGATGACACGCATCTACATTTTGATTCTTAATCGAGGATGTAGATGTTAATGAGCCAATCACTTACCATGAGGTGCATTATGTGCTCCTTTGATTCGCACCCAAAATCTAAAAACAGTAGAGCGTGAATTTATTTTTAACGAAACTAAATATATCTTTATTAGAAACATCTAACAAAATGTATGATACAAAATTTAAATTACGAATAAGATCTCTATCAAAATGTGAACAAAACATAATGTTTACGCCGTTTTGAAACAAATGGCATAGTAAATTTCCGAGCAAGGTCGACTTGTTGGTATAATTATTATACATATTATGTCATGTTACCGTCGTATCTTTATTGTGTACAATGTAATAAACGAATAAAAAATCTGTTGTGTTTTATATCATGTATTTCTCATGCCGTTGCTGAAAACAACTTTGTAACTTTTTAATGAATGTTAATATGATTCTTACAAATCTACACTAAAATGTTTTTGATGAAAACCAGTATTATTTTAGAATATTAAAATACTTTGTATTATAATATAAATATGCCTTAAATAAAGTACAATCGCAACGTGCGGCCGGAGTTGATTTATAAATTTATACTGTTTAATGATCTCAAACTCTATCAGTACTCGATAAACAAAATAGCGACTATTATACTTTAATTTGAAATTATTATGGAATTTATATTTAAGATAATTATTCGAAGAATATCACATGATCACAGATCTAAATTTATATTTAAAGATAAGTAAAGTTATTTAATGCGATTATTTATATTTTAATAATTACAAATTAGTATAATTTATAAATGGTAGGTAGAGTCATAAATATATAAATGAGTAATATAAGCAAAGTACCTATAATGGTGCAACCTGATCGGACGATAAATGCGAGCGAATGAATACCAGCCGTGTAGAGCATTGTAAACAACGAAGACCTTGGCCTCGGCCGCACAATGGGCCCCACTAAATTCGATTACCTAACACTCGGCGCAGTTGTTTTACTCACGATTTTTGCTATATAAGCTAACTGCGCCGTCGGCGCCCCTCAATAAACGCTGTTATAAAACACGCATTACTTTTAAGTTCAAACTTTATAAAAAGTATTTTCATTTCTTTGTTAATCTAAAACTTAAAGCGCAGTACATCACGCACAGTTCCTATATTGTACTGTGTTTACGGGCAAATATATCCACAGCAACTGCGACAGAATATAATTATTCTATACCTAAATGTTTTATTTCAAGTATTGTTTGTTTATGTACAAGGACAAATTATGTTGCAAGTATTAAATAAGTTCAATACAAATTCAGGACTAATACGAAGGAACATTCTTACAGAGCACAATGGCCGGAAACGGCCTTATCCGTATAGTAGGAATTGATTTAAGGCTAATAGTTATTAATGAATTACTACGGAGAAATATTTAGATAACAAAAGAGGGTTCAAGCCGAAACATCTAAATGGGCTTTTATTTAGATGTTTCATTAGAATTCCAGAAAGTGTTCCGCGCCAGTAACAAAGACGCCGATCACTTCTATAGGATAATTTCAAGGTAAAACTTCCTCATTAATTCGAACGAGTCAAAATATTTCTTTGAAGAGTGATATTGGATACGGACAAAGAACATTTTGCTTCCATATTTCACTACATTTCGTTTAATCTATCGAATATCAGACGAAATGAAATACTTATTTTAAAATTTGGGAATTAATGAGGGCTAATAATTTTCTGCTCACCAGATGTCGCTAGTTGACACTGAGGTAAGGTTTTTTGTTCCGCAATGTAATTTAATTGAGAAGTTGTTTTTTAATAAAAGTTTATCAGTTTCTAGAGTATTATATTAATACACAAAACAATGCGTCAGTGGTTTGCTCTTTAGTTTTTTTGCACATTTTTAACTTTTTTTTAATTTTTCTATTTTTATGAATATCTGTGGTTTGATTTATTTATTTTTAATGTTATTAATATAAAATATGGCTAATAGTACAGAAAGAAACAATAACTTTTACATTTTCCGAACAAATTAACTTCCCCGCTATGAAATCTGTCAAATATTATACCTCACTTTCTAGTGGCGCCGCCCTGGTGGCATAAAATGTCGTGAATGCCCTCATTAACTGAGTAAAAATAAAATTAAATAATTGGAAATTATTAGCATGCCAATCAGCATTTATTAATTCCGAGTCTTCTATCATTTTAATGCGGAACGTAATGAGTTTTCAAAGAATGTAGCCAATGAGCATGTGTGACTTAAAAATTTGCCCATACTCATCATGCTGGGCGGGCTACAGCTTTAGAAAGCATGGTGCCAGTGCCTACGAACTGGCAATGTAATTCCTATAAAACAGTTGGTTTTGGGCTTAGCATTGAATTAACAGCAGTACACGTAGTACACGAAAAATTGTTACTTTCACCTTATATATGTTACGGCTAAAAGCCGAAGTGCGTTCACACCTAAATTTAGCCGGCTACAACAAGGTGCAGTTAGTTAAACTTCATTTTATTCATCAGTCCTTAAAAGTCAGGCTTCTCCACAGTAGCCCTGATGATTTGCTATATTCTCCACGCTTGGCAGGCGTGGAGAATATAGCAAATCATCAGTCACAGTATTAGACGTCTCGCACGTTAGACCCTGCTTCACTTCTCCGGTCTGGCTATCTTATCCAGCGCAAACGTAATTGTTTTACCGCCATCTATCGAAAGCCATTAGAAATGTGTTAGAATTAGAAAGGTGTTATCAACATATTCTATAATTGCCTCTTACGACAACCAAAAGACGAAATGGAGCGAATACTCTAACGCCGCCATACGGCTATTAAAATGAGATTAAAAATTAAAGATAGCTTTATTTGTCTTGTTTTTTATAATTAGGTTTTAGTTTTACGTAAATACAATTTTATGCAAATGGCTTACGCTTATGAGAATGCCACTCATTAAATTAAGAGCTTACATATTCAAGTTTGATTAGTTGAAATTTATGATTGCATTAATACATATTATAGACAAGGCATAAATCGGTTGGCGTTGAAAAATTTGTACGTGGTTGAGCTAAAATCTTTAAATAATATATAAATTGATGTTATAAGAGGTTTCTTAAATAATTATAATTGTATTCATCGAAATGTTATATTTTAAACCCGTTTGGACCTCATAAGTACGTAAATAACTGCTTCTTTTGACGATGGAGCGCAAAATACCGCATAATCGTTTTAACAAATCGATAACAACATGTTACATCTGGTATTTAAAGGTAAATATTTTTTATTGATTTTTATACCTTGACTATTTTTTTAATTATTATGTTACCTGGAATATCTTGCGCGCCCTTTCAAAATATAATGTATGTATTGCATGTATATTTTATAAACTGAATTATGTGAAATGTGATAAAATTTTACAATAACATCAAATGGCATGAACTGTAATGCACAATTATATATTTTGGTACCGTAATGGACAAAGGCTTTTGAATTTGACGGCTCCGTGGCGCAGTGGCTTAGCAATGAGTTATTGCGCTGGGGGTCGCGAGTTCGAATCCCGCACGGAACAAGCATTTGTATGGCCTACAGATAATTGTTCCGGGTCTGGATGTTTGTCCTCGTGCAATTTATGTTTGTAAACTGCCTCTACGATACAGGAGAAAATCCTAGTGTGGGGGTAACGTTTTTTTAAAAAAAAAATTGTAAAAATACGTGGTCAAAGCATAAAAATAAGCATCTTGTGGAAGAACACAATTTGAATATATTTCTTTTTTGTTATTTGCAAAATATTTTACTATTAAAATCATTACAGAAATTTTTAAGAAATTGGTTAATTAATCGTTACCGTAGACTTTAATTTAATCAGAGGGAAACAAATCAGAAGATGGGCAGCAGCGTCTTCCTAATAACGACTCAAAATGCAAAGCGTGCCAACTATAGCAAATATCCCCCTATGAGGCAATCTAAGAGGGAGGCTCATGTTCAGCAGTGGACTTTAACAGGCTGTAATGATAACGGTAGTCTTTAATTAGCCTGCAGCAGTCCACAGCTGGGATATAAATTCTCTCAACGTAATATGATTTACCATAATTTCTACAACGGACAGTGTGTAATTTATGTAAAAGAGTCAAACCTGATCGGTCTTGAAATTGTCGTCTCCTGTCTCCTCTTTGGAGACTATTGAAGACGCTAAAGGTATGGTCACCCGAGGCAAGTGTGACAGTGTGGCAAGTGTAACAAATGCAAATTATGCGGCATAAACACGTTTTTGGTTAAATTTCATCCATTGAACAACGCAGGAACTTTTACGCTATTGACAATAACCGACAGTTAAGTACTTAGCTTCAACTATTTTATCTACAGACTTCATTTTCTACCGACTTCAAAAAAGGAGAAGGTACTCAATTCGACTGTATGTTCTATTTTATTTTTATGTGTGGTGTCACCTCATAACTTTTTTCTAGGTGAACCGATTTCGATTATTCTTTTTTTTATTTGAAAGCTGGTGCTTCTCATATGGTCCCATATAAATTTGATCATGGTCTGACCAATAGTTTTTGAGTTATCCTTTGTAATTTATATTGAAGTCAGTTATACAAAATTTTTAATTTTAAATTATTTAAAAACTACTCAGAAAACTTGCCCCATGTGGGGAAAAACTGATTTTTACACAAAAAATGGACGTTCAAATCGTTTTCATAGATCATAAAATATTTTGACATTAGTATCATCTCTTCAATTTTGCCGAAAACCACAAATAATAATAAAGTCACTACAAAAAGAAGCGTACTGTCACACTCGCCCTCATTGATGGGTAAAGCCCGCCATACACGATCAAGTTTACCGTCAAGTTTGCAGCGCGCTTGAAGCGGCGTCCAGTAAACTTGACGGTGTATGGCTATCAGTGTGCATGACAAGTTTACTTGAAGCAAAAATTGAATTTCGATTCTACCGATTTGATCAAGCTTGCAGCGTCATGCAAACTTGAACGTGTGTATGTGCGGTCAAGTGGGATGCATGACGGTAGTCGGAGCAAATAAGCGAGAGACGCCATGGTTTCAACTGATGCAGCATCATGCAAACTTGACGGCGAACTTGAACGTGAGTGGTCTATGGATGCACTGCAAACTTGACGCCGCTTCAATCGCGCTACAAACTTGACGGTAAACTGGATCGTGTATGGCATCCATAAGTGTGACAGTCTTCCACCTCAATTAGTTTTAATTACCTCAAATTACAAAACGCTACTTGTAGATACTAAAATGCTTGATCAAACAAACAAAGCACTTAATAATTGATGTTATTAAACTGAATTCTCTATGTTAAAAATCCTTACAGAGTAGAAGTATTTAAATGTCCATTATAGTTTTAATTAATTTATGTCACACTTGCCTCGGGTGACCTTACTACCAATTATGTTAGTGAAAAAATCCACTGCTGAACACCTTTCTCATGTGTTGCCCCAGGGGTTATCTTCCATAGTTGCCACTTGCCTCGCATGGCAAGCGGGTTGACGGCAATTGCAGTTTTTTTTTTAATTTTTGTAGGTTTATTTCCCTCTGTCGATTCTTACGACATCCACAGGACGACGTAGTGGATTTTCTTACACCGTCACTAGACAGAGTTATGTGCGTATGTTAGCCAATTACCTAATTAGTATTAGTATGTCAAGCTTTCTTGAAATTGTTTCCCAAGTTCATTTCATGTAGGCAATACCGTTTGCTTCCCATCATCACCCTGTGATTCCGTGATGAACATTACACACGAAAAAAAAAACAGATTTTACGTAATGTGGGCTACCACAAAAACCGTAAAAAGCAGGTTTAAACCTGATCTAACTTAACGTTACACTTAATTTATTCCGAAATAAGCTGCACAATTCTATTTAATGGTGCAGTTAATGATACTATGTTTGGTGCCTTATTAGGACAACATTCAATAATGAAACAATCGATCCTTAAAACTTGCAAATTAACTTGTTAGTAATAAATGACTGTCATATAAGATGTCGAAATGACTAAATTTATATTGTACAAGCTTCGAGTGCCTTAATGGAAACATCAAGGTTGATTTGATTACATTAGGCTGTAAGTGGCTCTAACAGCCCATGACTGAAATTAAAAACAAAGAAGGCTACAGATCCAATGTCACCCTTGAGTACTAATATAAAATACAATGTATTCTATAATTATATTAGCTTTCCGAGCCTGCCAACCGGAACACAGCTGAGTGTGAGTGTACCAACTTAAAAAAAAAACGAACTCGTAGACAGAAAACAAGCCTCGTCACCTAATGACCCTATTTATAACAATAGACGATTGAGACATTTTAAAATAACTCGTAGGAAAACACTTGCTATGGGTGTTTGCGATTTGGGCAACGTGCACGTATTTAGTGTGGTATGGTAGTGGTGTAACAGAATCCATTAAGTACCCTATTTCTGCCCGTTGATGTCGTAAGAGGCGACTATAGAAATCGTCGGAATAATGTTATGGCTACCGATAGATGGTCGAACACCAACATGTCTACGGCAGACGTAAACTACCCAAACCCACAAACGCACCAGCGTCAAAGGTGTCAGTCTGGTCTGGTACTGCGATCGTCAATCCGCATGTCAGCGTGACAATAAGGCTAATCCTCCAAAGCTCCAAACCACCCTTAAACGGGGGAGCGTTAAGGCGTATATTTTATCGTTACCGTTACCGTTACAGCCTATTAAAATCCACTGCTGAACGTAGGCCTCCCCCATAGATTGCCTCACAGGGGAGATAAGTGCCATAGTTGCCACGCTTGGCAAGTGGGTTGACAACCGCAGTTTTTTATTATATAACAAACAAGTACGAAACATTTCTTTCGTACAACACATGTGAATTATTGAGAGTTATGTTACTTATAAAACGCAGCAGCCTGGCACATATGCTGACTACGCTTTGTCACATAATTTAATAGCTCGTTCATGCAATTCAAGGATCCGCAATAAATTAACATACATCTTGCACCGCGTTCGCACGAATCTGACCTACGCATGTCCAGTGTGATGAATACTCGTAGAAATTGAAACCAATGCGAACGTACATTCAAATGTCGAAGAATTGAATATGAAATGTCTGTTCATAACATGCGTTATAATGACGTTCATAAAAAACAAACATTGAAGCGCTATATTACAAAACAATTTATCATCATCATCATCATCATAGGCTCCACAAATAGATTCCCTCATAAGGGTAATATTTGGCATAGTTGGTCGGCAACCACACTTTTTGTCATTTTGAGTATATTAAACTATTAGCAACGTTAAATTTAATACAAACAACTATTCACTTTAAAATGCAAATACCAAGTAACCAAAGTGGTAAATGTAAATGAACATTGAAATTGATTAAAACACAGTGACAGAATTTATTAATGGAACATACATTTGTGAAACAAATTATAATACTACGACTCAGCCACTTGTTTGTACTGAAGCATATGAAGATTGTGCAAGCATAGGTGATAATTATAGGTACAATAAAAGTAAAAACATGTACACACAGTAATATTAAAACACGGTGACAATAAATTGTTCAATTATTATTTTACTATATTTACAAACGTGAAAATATTTTTTTTAATATCAAACTGTCAAGTCAACGCACCCATAAATCTATTTATCTTATCTGCACGTCAATAGCACTGCATTGCAACATATACTGCAAGAATCACTTGCGTGAATTTTGTAGAAGGGCCATTTGTAACGCTGATTTGAATTAAGTCCTCCACTAACTTAATTAGTAGTGGAGACACTAAGAGGGTTAGGCTGAAAAGAGTACATTTGGAAATATAACCCTGTCTGGGAAGCCACAGCGAATTTAATCAGACGACAAAGACACCCTCGTTGTAGGGAGTTAAATTAGACTTCGTTCCTGGAAAAGTTAGGATCGGAATTGCGTATCCATTTAAAGGGAGTTAATAATTGATGAATATCAAAAATGTTTCAACTGAATATAGTCTTAGTATAATAGTAATACATTATACGTATACGTACTTTTACAGAACAAATAACATTATGTAATATATTAAATTTTGTTAAGAACTGATAGAGATCGTACTTTACCCACTGCGGTGGAGCCCAAAATGATAGTAATATTTTTGGCTGGAATGTAGGTAAGTACGTCAAATTTTGTCCCCAAGTAATCCTAAGCTAGTAATTGCCAGATAATGACAAATATATATTAATCGAAATGTGATGATTCCGCGCTTACCATAAACTACATAAAGCCACTATAAAATAAATAAAGTGGGTTCAACTGTCAAATGCCTGCGACCTGAAAAGTAAACCACAAGTACCCTTCCTTCAATACCTTATATTAGTTAGATCATAGCAGTCAGATTCTTTGCTTTTTATTAACAATTTACTTGATAAACTTGGGGAGCCTCTAGACTTTAGAACGAAGCAGGCTTCCCATCCATAAAAATAAAACTGATTAGCTGTAATGGATTAACTGATTTCTTTTAAGTGACATTAGGGTAATTCAGTTTCTTACGATAAAAGACGTGATAGCGTTTGACCTTTGGGCAATGAACACTAGTGCACGAGCTCAACGAACTACTGAACTTTACGTATAACTGTTGCTATTACAACACTACATTCCCAACGTTACCAAGTGAATTAACAACTGGCTTAGTGCCATATTTCAATACGATTGTTATTAAAATAAGTTTATTTAATATCCAAGCATGACGCGTAAGTTATGCGATGTGTACATAGGCGCATTCTTCTCGAACGACCTCAATTAAATCGCTGTATACGATTTATAATATTGATAAGTTCATGGTTGTAAAGTGAATAAAAGAGCTAATTATAGATTTATGATATAATATTGCATTTATTGTTAGCTTAATGGGAGCATTAAATATTGAATCATATAATATGATATCTGCTTGTTATGATTTTAATAAGCTAACTTAAATTACAATCATTTGTACGGACTAGGTACAGAAATTATAAGTAAATATAAAATATGGGGTTTCGAAGTGTGTTAGTGGTTAGTGATTCTTATCGATTTTCGAAAATTATTCAAATTCACGATAAACCAAGTACCTAGGTATGAGAATAAAATTAAATCTGAGTACCTATGTTTCTATAAGGTACTAAGCATAAAACGTAAGTTTCTGTAATAGCAAACTATTTAGAAAGAGAAGAGTTTAAGAATTTAATGTTCTGTAGGTTTTAAAATATCGTTTAGTGTAACAATCTAATTTATAAAAAAAATTACTTAACTAAACTAAATTAAAGTAAAAGTCGACTTTAGAATTTGAAGTAATTTGTTGTTTAAAGTCGGCTTTTAATTTTTATTAAAAGTTTTTTTTTACTCTTTTGAGCAGACTCGAGAATACCACAAATCTTAATGTCGTCTCAATAGTTACATTAACAATTTCATCATCTATTTTGACACTATTGACACATTAGAATTTTCCCTATATTTATAGGTGTACCGTACTGTGTGTACCCCTGAAGTATACATAACCTTTTTAATAAAAAAATAATTATCAAAATTTATTCAAATTGTCAAACATATCGCGTACAATACCTACATACAAAAAAGAACAATACTGTTGAATTGTAAACCTCCTACCTCTTGCTTTTGTTGAACTCTGCTAAAAAGGGGCATAATATTATTGTAAACTTATGTAGATATAAAATATTTAATAAAAAAGTGTTAAGTGTTTTGCCCTCTTTGGCAAAGTTTATACAATAATTTATTGTAAAATTGATATGGTAGCTGTGGTTACACATGCCGCATATGCATCAAGGAACAATTGCGTGCAACCTTCGAAAGTTTTCATAAGTTGCAAATGCAATGCAATGAAAGTGGCCTTTGACAGCATAGCGGCGCGGCAACGTCGCATCGTATATTTAGCCGGGAACATAAAGCTTCGCTTACAAATTTAATTGCATCGACGATCGCCCGCCGCGCGACGCAAATAGCAACGCCGCGGCCCTGAACCTACCCGAACTTTCTGCCGATCCCGATGCAATGGAGGAAGTATTTGCAGCCACAGCGCGTTAGGGCTTCCTTCGACGCTCAGTACATTTAATAAGCAAACTATACAGTTACATTACCTAAAATTTAATTTAACTAAGCATAAATTCGAAATACTCAAATTCGAGAAACTAAACTTTTGGAATTTGTGTTTAGTCCGATTAAATAGTAAGCTTTGTTATAATGTTTAAATTTTTTTTTAAATACTCGATAATAGTGCTAGATATAGACAATATTTAATGGAATAAAACTAACTACGAATTTTATTACGTTTAATTCTAACTTATTTTTAATTCCTAACCAGTGTTTAGCAGAAGCCACGATAATAGGGGGACAGAAAACATTTAAATTTGATTATTTATACGTCAAAGGTTTTTTTGCAAGATATATTTGCACCTAATTCAAAGGAATGGTTAAGTTATTTTAAGTATAATAATATTCAAAGTCATTACATTCAACAAACAAGAAGCAATCACAAATTTTGCACAACTACCCTCTGTGCCAACAAATCTTAGTTTCATACGACATTGACACGTTACGGTATAATATAGTTGGTCAGTTTGCGTGACTGAGCCAGAACTCGCAACTTGAAGTCATTTCGAGAATTAATGGGTAAAATATGCATAGTCCGCTCTGAATTGTCGCCGCGTCGCCGCCAGACTGCACAATGAAGACCACTATTGTGCTGACCTACGCGAGGGTTGATGTCAAAACACAAATTATAGAAGCATTTCGTTATGAAACAATGATTCCCTTTTTGAATATATGAAATAATGGTTCAATTTTTGAATTTAAAACAAAAAGCTCTGCGTGTTAGCAATAACAAGAGAAAAAAAATGCAACAACGAAACGACATATACTTACTTGTTACTTGACACCGTTACAGCCTATTAAAATCCACTGCTGAACATAGGCCTCCCCCATAGATTGCCTCATAGAGGGGATATTTGCCATAGTTGCCACGCTTGGCTAGCGGGTTGGCAACCGCAGTTTTTTTATTTTTAGTCGTTATTAGGAAGACGCTGCTGCCCATCTCCTGATTTGTTTTCCTCTGTCGCCTCTTACGACACCCACGGGATGATATGGGGTAGTGGATATTCTTAAACCGCCACTACACGGAACTGTTACTTGATATAAAAAATATAGGAACGTCGTCGTCTTATTTACATACTTAAAAGACAAGATTTGTTAGTTTTTCATGACCAGTATTACATATTAAAAAGTTATTCTTTTGTGATCATGTAACTTCAAACATATATTTTGTGCTGTTTATAACCACAACTTAGAATGGTTTTTTTATATTTATGCGAAAACTACACATTTAAATAAAACTAGCTTTACGGATTTTATCGCGTATTAACTTATTTCATATTCCCGACGTTTCGAATACATTACAGCACCCATGGTCGAGCACTTTACAGTCCCCCCGTGACCATTGGTGCTGTAAAGTGCTCGAAACGTCGGGAATATAAAATAAGTAAATACGCGATAAAATCCGTAAAACTAGTTTTATTTAAACTTCGAATGTAATATGTAAAACTGAATGCGCCTGCGCAAATATAGAAATACCCCCACAAACTCCTTCCTAAGTAACAGGATGAGTCAAATGTAGTGTCACATACAGATCATTAAACAAATAATATTGATTTCAGTTGTGTAGTTCGAAAAAGTTGAATAACTATGAAGACAAAATAAAAACAAAACTTCAAAAAAAATTCCACTATCAACGGACTCTTTTACTGCCTTTAAATAAAATTTTAAAATTTTGCAGTATTTTTTTTAAGAATACTAGTGAAGTACTTTACAGGCTTGGATTGTTGGAATATTAACATTATAGTAAATATTTTTAACCATTCCATCAAATCCGAAAGCGCTGTACTGGGGGCGGGTTACAACAATAGTCGAATATCTCACAGAATACCAGCGTAAAATAGCAGCTTAAGGCTGCTATGTTTCGTATGGTGAGTGTAGAGAACCGGAGACCCTTTTTACTGGAAACGAGACATTCCATCTTATTCCTCACGGGTGACAACGCATCTGCATTTTGGTTCGTAATCGAAAGATAAATGTAGATGTCTATGGGTCACAGCAACCAACCACTTACCATCAGGCGGACTGTGTGCTCGTTTGTCATCCTAAACCTATTAAAAAAAAACGAATTTGAACCCACGGCTTTTAAGTTACGCACTACATATTTATAAAGCAGCAAACAACATTTTTGAATTGCAAAATTAAAGAAAAGACCGAAATGTTAAAGCAAAATGTAAAAAATCGTACAAACAAACAAAAAATAAATCGAAGTAAATGCGTCGTACCGATCCCGCACGCAGAGCGTACGTGCCCACGCGTCCCCACACAATACGTACAATATACTCGAATACATCTTCATCCGACACCACTATGCATAATCACGAGAATTTGCAAGTAAAATAAGAAAACCCGGCACTTTTTAAGCTTTTGCAAATGCAAAAACGCATTGTGTTCTCACCAAAGTTTACACGTCAGAACTATGGTGTTGAAACTTGGTGCAAGGTCGCTTAGGTCGCGTGACGCAGTTAAATCGCGTAGTAGCGAAAGAGAAGCATGCAGGAAGGAATCGGAGGATATTGTTCGGGTGCAATAATTTATGCGGGCATGCGCAGTTGCGTCGATGACGCCCTAAAAACGGCGCTAACGAGCCTTGCCGCCCTCTGCAACTGCACGAAAACGGGAACTAGCGTCTCGATGCACTCCCATGCAACTGCGTCTTGGGTTAAATATTGTTGCTAACTGCGCATTTAACGAGCATTACCGGAAGTAAGGTGTTCAAGGTTTTAGAAAGTGAGTTTTCTGCGTCACAAGTTCTTCAACAATTCTTATTTAAGGATGTTAAATTAGTTATACGTTTCTCCGGGTAAAAAAATTGTTAGAAATCCATCATGAGATGTTGTACCTATATATAAAAAATCGCTTTGATATATTATATATTTTTTGCAACATACATGACAGTAAGTTTCATTGAAAACCTTATAGTTATTTATTTATTATTTATTGCAATCATCTATAACTAAGGATGAGACTAGTCAACCCTGGGAGAAATGTAATATAAATATTAACTGGTGTAAATTTAGGACAGGCGCATAATAAAAAAACCAAGGTAGCTCAGGCCGACTACCCCTTGAACCCAGCTTGAACCCCACCGACACAATTGAAATTGATTATTGAATAATTGTCGGAAAAAAAAGTAGAAACCACACTTAATGTTGAAACAAATCAAAAATAATCCACACACACCACGCATTACTTCTGGGGCACAGCTTTGGACGTATATTATCTGTAACTTTTTTATGGCACTGTTATACATTTTTATTTATATAATATATGAAATATCCCTTAAACTTTTCAATAAGATTACCAGTTCCGTAAAATCTATATATATATATATAATAGTGTAAACTGTATATTATAATAGTGGTCACCTTCAAGTTTATTTCCATTATTTGTGCGAGATCTACGAGCACCTACTAGTGTAATTTTGTTGATAGATATGTAGGTACCAGAAACGTAATTCTGATGTAAAGACAACACTATTACTTATAGCTACTTTGAATTGCAATTGAATTTTTATTTTATTGTATAATTTAGTGCAAAAACTACTTTGTGAAGCTATTTAAAAACAACTCGTTCCACATGTTTGTCAGTTTGTTTGAATATTTAGTTAAGTACAATCAAAATGTCTATATTTGTTATGTGTATCACTTGATGATACCCTTTAGCGGCCTCCCCTCTTCAAGTGTTCACGCGCCACTAAGCGATGTGACTCATAGTCGTGGCTCGTCGCGCCTCAGACGACTTAAGGAACTGTTATGAACTGCCTAGAAATATAATTTTTAATAAAAAGTAAAAATTGATTTTTTTATTAAGATTCTTGTGTGTCACCCCAATGGATGCAGTAAAGATCTGATAAAATACGCAAGTAGCAGGTGGCTCAACACCGTACTTTGTGGCAAACTATGGGGAGGCCTATGTTCAGCAGTGGATTTGTGTTGGGCTGTAGTGATAGCGATAAAAAGTAAAAGCCGCCTTCTATGACGTTTTTTAAATATTTTATTTATTATATTAATATTTTTGGGCCACAGCAACCACTTACCATCAGGTGGACTGTGTGCTCGCTTGTCACCCTTATCGTATAAAAAAATTAGAAATAAATGAAAGAACTAAAAAGAATAAAATAATTTCCACATAACACCTACAAAAGTCGGAATGTTTTTTGTCTGTGTGTATGTAATATTATGTATAAGTTTGTTTCTTCCTTTCTTTGTGATCTCTTTTTTAAGTTCGTATTTTGAAGTACTGGGTTTTGTTAGATTCCCACTTATAAATAGTTTAACACTAAGGAATAAAATAAAATATTCATCAATTGTAAGTATCATCCTAAAAAGTAAAAGACAAAAATTTAATTATTAACTGTGAAAATGGATCGACCCACTCACTATTCAATTTAATTGCATTGAAATAAGACAAAAATATTTTTTATACCTATGGAAATGTAAGCTGTAGTATAGTCATTTATAACGATTTTACTAGCAGTAACAGCACTGTAATTTTGAAAAACATCTGCAATCTCATTTTATTCCTAACACGTAACATTTAAATTGATTTCACTCAAATTAATACAGACTATTCAAAACGCACGTATGACTTTGCCTTTTGTTAATCCAGGTTTTGATAGTAGCTGCTAGTTATGAAACGTAAAAACAAGGAAGCATGGAGCCTTAACAACAATATTATTAGTCGGCCTGGTGGGCTCGCCCCAAGGTTACAATAAACGTGATCAGACTGCTTTTTGTGTCGCCACCGTTTCGCGATTCAAATACTAATCTCCCTGAGAAAATTTATCTACTTGAGTTCGAAATTTTTGTAAAAGAACTATTGTAAGAAAACAATTGCTTATTTTTGAATATTCTAACAAATCAGGATCTGGGCACCAGCGTCTAACGTAACGGTAATATTTAACTAGCTTTTAATTAATCTTTGATTGTAAAAACAAATGTCATTTTTAAATCAGTAGTGCTTATTCTTCAAGTATATAATATTATCGAGTAGTTTTTAAGCAAACACGACTTTATTTCGAAGTTTTTTGTTTGAAAAGCTTCATTCTTAAGTTAAAGCACCTATTCTATATTCTATTATATATATAACTCTAAGTTGTGTATAGAATAGAAGCTTAATTAGCGAATTCAAAACTGGCATTGTTTAGTTGCACTGGGCGGGTCAGAACCGAACACGAGGAAGTTACATTTAGGCCTCGTAGGGCCAAAGGTGTCTGTTAGTCGTATCCTAATTGTCTGAGCAGCGACATGAGCGAAATTCGTTAACTGTAGAGGGCTCAAGGGTCAGGCTCTGGCTCGGTTTAACTACAGAATAAATAATAGTACAAGAAGTTTAACGAAATTCACTTTATTTATTTTAAAATTGCACGCCTCCTTGTATTTTTGGTATCGTATTAAGTATCATAATTTTAAATACTTTTATTTGACCAATTAAAAATATACTTGAAATAAAATAACGTTTGGCGCACAGGCGCGCGTCCGATTTATAATTTAACTTTATCAACATCCTGTAGTTGCCGTAATGCGATGATAAAGAAGTAATACCTATTCTATACGTAACTCTCAAAGCCGCAATGGGTTTTTTTTTTCTATTCATAGCTTAAGGGCTTAATGCGTGTTGCAGAGAATGCTTGTTAGCTTGCGCAAGAACTAATACTACATACCTACATTGCTTTTTTAATTTTCTATTTACAACACAAAATTTCACCATATAATGCTTAGTAAAATGTGAGTGCAAATTGATTTATTTGATACTTGCAGAAGTGCGATTCGTGTGCCTCTCAACACGTCTTCTCCACGCCAGCGCTGCTCGCATGCTTGCCCACTGCGCATGACTGAACACACATAATAAATAATAGTACTAACGTACTGAACGCGTCAGTTCATTATTGTCCGCCAGCGTTTTCGTAAACTAAACGTTTGTCCAAGTGATCAATTACGTTTCAGCGCTGGCGCAAGTGGGATGGCTTGTACTTGCAAAAGTACAAATGATTCGTGTTTGCGCCAGCTACTGCGCATCGTCTGCTATAGACCATTTTTTCTAATGGCTTCTCTTCGCGGTGGCCAATATATGTGCCAATGATCGTGACTAACGCTTATAACCATTGTAGTGTGGAGTGTTGTTGGTTTTTCAACACAGATCAAAGGGCATTAGCGAAATTATGGCCATCGCATCCACACATTGGCTGCGCGTTTAGCTTGCAAAGCTTACAACGGCCCAACCGAGACTGCACGTGAGTACAGTACGTGGATGAATTGTTTTGTACAAAATGAAGACAGCGACTAATATAGGTTACGAAGAAACTTTTCTATTTATAGAGCCGTACCAAGCTGCAGCAGCCGTTATCCATTTATTTGCTCCGTCTGATAAAGAGTATATAGTTTGCACACACCTGAACAGACACAAACAGAACGACCTCCCAACGTATACACGGATCACAAATTTTTGTTCTAATATATGTGCCAATACCATTAGCACATATTATATTATGGCCAGCGTGAAGAGGAGCCATAACATAAACATCGAAAAGAATGCAAACAACATCAAGTACTTACTCTTATTCGTTTTAACTCTAAGTTTTAACTCATTACGTTCATTAATCCGAAATAATATAATTTGCCATGAATACGCACTGTCGTAATTGTAAGTTTGACAAGAGTCAAAATTATTTTTTACGTCGTTTTTTATACGACGTTGCGTTTTTTTATTTATTTTTTAATATAGTTAGAACAAATACTACACTATACTACTATACTGTACTACTATACTTGTTATCGGTTATAATCTTAGTAGTAATAGTTTCAACCAAAAATTTAACCAAATATTATTTACTTTATTATGAAAAAAATTTTTTAATTATATATTTAATAATGTATTATCTATATAAATAAAATGATAGAGGTTTGCAGTTGTGCGAGAATCACGGAAAACTACTGGATAGATTTCAATTAGGTTTTATAAGTTTTATTTTTACAGACTTGGCCCTTATCTAAAAAAAATATTGCGATGACTTCATTTAAAATAAAGTTATTAAAGTTTTAAGAAACAACGATTTTTATAAGCACCACGTGTTCAATGATGTGTAAGCAACGCGGACGAATTCGCGGGTATCAGCTAGTTTAATAATATATTTTTTATATAAAATATTCATTTTAGATTAACAAAACAAAGATAGACAGAAGAGTAGAGAGAACACGCGCTCACGCGCACAATGCATCTAAAATCACTTGCAATTAAACAACATGATTTTAGGTATGAATATGTGTGCGTCCAGCAGTGGAATTTTACGGGCTGATAAAAAGAAAGAAGAAAAATGTGTGCGTGAACGCGTGAAGTCAGTGAAGAGCAGGAAGATAAGCATAGTTTTGGCGTCACTTAAAAAGTACAGAATGTTCTGTCTATCTTTCTGTCTTTTCATACAGACATTATTCATCATATCTATATCATACACATTGAAATAAATTATTCATTAATTTATAATTTGATAGCACAGACTATTCGATCATTTATATGGCCTTGGTTTGTTGCACTCATATATCAACATTTGAGTATTGTTTTGTTTTAAACGCAAATGAAAAACATAATTAAACGCGACCTAGCAGCCTAATAGAGAGCATTATATACAATAAGCGAAGACAAAACACCTCTACGCATATAAACCGCTTCATTATTTAAAATTGTGATTGAGTATTCGTGACGTATACGAACAAATATTCAAATGGGTTCCAAGTATTATTTAAATGTTCTATGCTTTATTTTTAGATAAAATAAACAAATTCTATATCCGGAAAAAAAATTTGACTAAAATATTAAGCTTAAATTTACAGCCTATATGCGTCTCATTACTGAGAGGGTTGAGTAAGGAAATGTACGCCGCGCTGCCCCAATGCGGCGTGTTGGCGAACTTCACATGTCTTCGCAATTTTTTTTCTTATTTCTCAGACATGCAGGTTTCCTCACTATATTTTCCTTCACCGCCGAGCACGTGGTAAATCAGCATTTAAAATTGCAATTAATAATTACATTGGTGCCGGCGGGGATCGAACCCGGGTTGTTCGCGTACTGTGAAATTTACAGCGAGCACTTAGCCCCTGAGCTACCACGGCTCTATAAATAAAATTAAGCTTATTGTTCATTCATTCATTAATTTCAATAAAATCAAAATGAAATTGTAAATGATACGTTTTAGTACCGTAGTTAAAAACTATAACTTTAATAGCCAGTAGCCACCTACAAACCGCATTTAACTTAGTCGTTATTTTCGAACAACGTTTTTTCGTTTGGTTTCATCAAATTTTTGTAGACATTATTTCAGTAGACCGTAGGCGCGGAAATTTTATCTTACAGTCAAGCCTACTAAGTGCTAAAAACTAAGCTAAGCTACTAATAAGCTACTAGCTACTAAGCTAGTAGGTAGGCTTACAACCTTGTTGCGCTGAGTCCGAGCTAGCTCCAGTGGCGTCCTGAGGGTCCTGAGGAATTTGCTGACAGGTTCGATTGTCCTTAGGTTAACCAAGCTAATTACGTGATAGAGCCCCGCTGCAGCTATATTATGGTTGTAGCACGAATGGGTCGGCTCGACCGGAGAAGAGCCTCTCCCTCACAGCATACCAGCGTAAAATAGCAGCTTAATGCTGCCGTCTTTCGTTCGTGTCGACTCGTGTTTTGTATGGTAAGTGTAGAGAACCGGATACCCTTTTTAATGGAAACGAGGCATTCCATCTTAGTCCTCAGGGGTGGCAACGTATCTGCATTTTGAATCTTAATCGAGGATAGATGTAGATGTCTATAGGCCACAGCATCCACTTACCATCAGGTGAACTGTGTGCTCGTATATCACCCGTGTTGATGTTTGTTATTCTATAAAAAAAAGTTTTAATTTTAGTAACTAATAGGTTTAAGACACTAGTATTACTAGCATTTATGATCCATCATGGTCAAAATATTTTTTTTAATTTAACTAGCATGGATCACACAATGACCGTTGAGCAAACTTTAGTGGGAATATATTTGCGGTCCCGTCAATAATTATTCGTCCAAAAACTTCTACGATGGGACGAAATAAAATAAAATCCATTATTCTTATGCCGCCTCCACATGGCACATCAATTTATTCATTTTAATTAGATTTCATGACATAAAGACGATGACGTTTCTTCTATAATAACAGAAACGACGGCTCCTCTACCTAAGAAACAATTCGGTAATTGTAATATCTTATTAAGTGGGCATAAGTTGACGGTCCAATATTACTTAAATTTGATTGCAAACAACAAAAAACTTTTTGAAAATTTAACGGAAAAAGTTAATTAATCCCACAATTGGAACAACCCTATCGTCTTAAGTGGTATTCACGAGATTATTTTTTGTTTCGTTTTTATAGGTCAAGACAATGGATAAATAAAAGAGTCGGACGTCATGCAGTCTTCGCCCACGTTTCAATAAAGCTTGACGCTATAAAATACTTATTTACCACACCTACGATTCATGTGTACTTTCATGGTTAAAAAATGATTAAAAAGAATAAATTTCGCAACGAAATAAAGATTGATAACCGCTAATTATAATGCTATTAGAAAGTAAACAGTATATTATAATAGAAATTTATGTAGGAGTTTACAACTGAGGACTGGCATTTTTTTAAGTATAAGCAAACAATGATCCGCCGTAGGATTTGAGAGCGTTATATGTATGTTAATTCGCTTTCCCGCCAGGACATTTCCCACTCCCCAAATTCTTGTTTTTGAGCACCATAAGAAAATTCTGCTACATTTGTGTCTGCTAGAAAGATCGTTTACGAAAATCGAAAGCTTTTAAAATAAAAAAAATTAAGTTTAAACCAAACAAGGTCCGTCCTATAGCAATAGAGCCAAACTGTGGCTCCAACGACCACTAATAATAAGATGCATATTGTCATCATTGTTATCGACCAGTCAGTTCACTGCTCGACATGGACATCTCTCGTTCTAAAGAGGATTTTCCTTAACCACACCACGCCACACTTGGCAGGCGGCTCAGTGATCTCATTGTCAGTTATGTTTCCCACTTTTGACGCTGCTCCACGTCATCGATTTTTAAACAAAATGGTTACACGTGCGCTTATCGGAAGCCGTTAGATCTTTCAGACATTTCCCATAGTACCACATTAAAATTGAACTAAGTAGGGTAATAGATTCATTTATGCCGGCACTACATCACTAGCAACAGGGCAAAATTGGCACGACTTTTTATTTAAAATTAAGTTTAATTTTGTAATATACTTGCTATTCCAGGAATACGGAAGGGTTTATTTACATTAAACACACCGAAAACGTAAACGTCGATTTATTCACTGATTCAATCAATACAGGGTAGCTGTCAAAACCGTTATTATTATCTACCGATATAATATAATATTTTTATGAGATTATTTGATATAAAATAAGATTTTATATCAAATAATCTCGGCCTCTTAATCCACTTTGACCTTGCAACTGATTAAGACTACTTGTGTTAAACGAATAAACGAAGTGAAGGTCTTTTTCGTTAGCCCTTTGTCGTGAGAAATATGGCATAAACGTATTTTAATGTTCAAATTCAAACTCATTTATTTGTGAATACAGTGGGTTAGGTGTTAGTAAAATTGCATATTAGGTATCATGTTTTCTATCACACTGCTGTGGTAATGCTCATTATTTTCTCGATAAGAGAAGAACAATGCTATCGAAATAAGTTGTTTTATTAATAGAAACTTGATAATACCCTGACATAAACATTGTGTTATAAATATTTCACAACTATTATGTCGAATCATTCAACATAATAGCTGTGAAATCATCAAAATCAATCAATCAATCAAAAATCATGTTCGAGTCATCGAATAATGTGTCTCCAAGCCGCTTTCGACTAGGGCGAGATTTTATTTAGCAACGACATTTATTTAACTTTAGCTTTCCATACCCGATGTAAAGCTTACACGAATACTTAACTTTCACCCAAAAAGGATCCAACTTCTACTAGAGTTCAAATATAAATCCATCATCATGGTCATTACAGCTAGTCAGAAATCCACTGCTGAACTTAGGCCAAGGAATGCCACAATGCACGGTCCTGTTTTTCCGCTTCTGATCCTGCATGCGTTTAAAATTTTAAGTTATAATACCGTCACTTAACAAAGAGGCCTTGCATTGCAGTTGCCTGTACGACCGGATCGTAAAGAAAACTCATACATTAGCTCTTTTGTACAGTTAACTACCGTCATTAATTTATATTTTTAACTAAATATTTGTATAGATATCGATAAAAACTACCAATGATGTGTTTTTAAAGAAAAAAAAGCGATGACGAAGAGGGGAAAACGTTTTAGCAGCATAAAATTATCAGTCTTCTATTATGCGAAATCCCGAAAATCAAGCAGCTTGGGAGAGCTGGCGTAACATTTACGCGTGATCTTAAAATACCCTGTGAAATAAATCACTACGCGGCGTAAAAAACCACCGTATCAGAATCAGTACAAATACTTAAAATTATAATCCTAACCTTTAAATTAATACCTAATTCAGATTCACTAAACTGAAGAAAACAAGAGTCGCGGCAGCTCAGCGCTTGTCATAAATTCCATAGTACGCGAGCATTTACTTACCACTAAGTAAGTGCTGAGTGAATCCCGCCGGCACCAACGAAATTGTTAATTACAATTTAAGTGCTGAATTACCACTAGTTCGGCGCTGATAGAAAATATTGTGAAGAAGCCTACATTTCTGAGCAATAAATCATTTATAGGAAAAAATGAAAACCGCAAATGCGCAATGGAGCGCAGTAGAACAATTGCTGGACCCTAATTAGAGGACTCCCCCCAATAGTGAGAGACCTGTGCCAAGCGGTCTGATCTATATAATAGATTTTAATAATATTCAGTAACAACAGTATTTAACTAAATAACCAATTCAGTTTAGACAGACTTCAAAATATCCATAACACTAACGGACCCTCAATCCGAGCACCAGACGTGGTAAAGTATGATAGATTAATCTAGTTTTAGATTAGTTGCGGACATAGATTTAGTGAAACTTATGGTTGCAGATTATTGAAGGATCGATAATGAAGTGTCATTCTGATTTGCAAATGGTTTACTCAAAAGATTACTTATTTTTATTTTAAATCAAGTATTGTAATTTATTTCGTATGACATTAAAATTATTTAAACACAATAAATATTTCTGCTGTAAGGACATCGTTCTTTAAATTGCAGTCATTATATATTGAGAGAAAATGCGCTTCATTTTGTGAATGTTTGTGCACATAAATAAAACATGGACGCGGAAATCGATTGTGAGGTTCAATTCAATTGTGGTCCAATCCTGAAATACCGGTTGCATACCGAGATGAATAGTACTTCGTCCCATGCAGTGTAAAAGAAGCCAGTTGTGGCACAGACCGGTTTTTAATAGGGTATTAAATTCGTATATTTTGGGTACACTTGAAAATAATATTAGTGTTAATTGCAAAAATTTTAATTAAATTTTAACAATTATTTCATTGTGATTTCTTATATTTACGCGAACTCTACACATTTAAATAAAACTAGTTTTTACGGATTTTCAGTTACATCCAAATTAAAATTATTAATTTTAATCTGGAGGTAGCCGTGGTTAATTATGACATTGGAACGTCAAACACCTCAGTCCCCCCCTCCCCTCCCGTGACCATGGGTGCTGTAAAGTGCTCGAAACGTCGGGATTATAAAATAAGTTAATATACGCGATAAAATCCGTAAAAACAAGTTTTATTTAAACTATTTCACTATTTATGAAAGAAACAGCAAATATTTAAATACATCTTAGATTTTATAACCAAGGAGGTATAAAAGTGGAGTAGAAAAGAGCGAATAGCATCGTCGTAATCACCCTTTTAAATTCACTGTAGAACCTTTCCAAGAATGCGGCAGTGGTTATTGAATGGTCTTCCCGTGATCTCCATGCTGCGATGGGCAGGCGGGTTTGGAGAATGTAAAGCATCCACTCAGGTAAGTCTGTTGCTCGTATTACCCTAGACTGGTGACGAGCTGATAACTAGTCCGTGGCATTTAATACCGAAATTATTTTAAGAATTTTCTGCCATCCGTCCGTCGGTTGCCAATGACAAACACCGCGTGCAAGCGATTTATTTAGTTTATACCTTAAAGCGGGACACAACATAAAAGCCTAAATAAATACAAGAAATATCGCGCCCTGTAATGGCGGCGTAAGAAAATCTACCACCTCATATCATCCCGTGGGTGTCGTAATAGGCGACAGAGGGCGAGACAGCATCTTCCTGAAACAACTAAAAATAAATTAAAAAAATGCGATTCACAACCCGCCCGTTAGGCCTGGCAACTATGGCAGGTATCTCATCTATGAGGCAATCTATAGTTAGACCTGTATTCAGCGGTAGACTTTTGATAGGCTGTTATGAATGAAAGAATGATATAGATTTACAGAAAATACTAACTACTACTTACTTGTATATTGGTACTAGCTGTTGCCTACGAATTTATTACGATTGGATTTCATGGGTTTTAATATTTTTTTTTGGGGCCCTAATTATTTTTCTAAAATAAGAGTAGCATAAGATTTTCTAAAATAAAATTATCAGCTTTCTTTTTCTAAAATAAAAGTAACAAGTTTTTTCTAAAATAAAAGTAGGTATCAGTTATCTTCCAGTGAAAATCCCGTCCAAATCGGTCCAGCCATTTCGGAGATTAGTCGGAACAAACAGACAAAATTTAAAAAAAATTGATGTTATAAGTACCGTATTTTCATTTCGTTACCAGGTGTTGTCACAATTCCTTTAATTATTTACCTACATTGTTTATTTAATAACTATATCAAAAACGAAAACAATTCAATTTTGTTTTTTTGCGCTACAATAAACATTCACGCCATTGGCTTGACATTCAGAACGATAAGTGTTGATATAATTTAATCATTAAGTTAATACTCCAAGATCAACTTAAACATTACTGTTTGTCGTAAACAAAGTAATCTGGCGTTTACTTAGCGGACTTGTCGAAGGTGTGCCATTTTATTACAATATGCTATTATTATAATAACCGGAAATGAATGATGATAGTATCATATAAAATAAAAAATACTTTAATAACTTCCCTGTCCGCGAAAAAGACACAATAGTTAAACAATCAAAAAGTACATACATGACTCACGGGACAGTGTAATGGCATATTTGTAATAAAAAAATTAAACAATTCGACTTCGAGCGAAAGTTAACTAGTCACGTTTCTTTTCGAATGAACAAAATGCAACTTTGTTTTAATGATAATTTTTTTGTATGATTTTTCTAGGCCGAAAGAGATTTGATTTTTGAATAATGAGACATAGTACCTACGTAAATAATTTATTCTTCAAGTTTCCCCAATTCTATTTTGACGGAGTGCAATTAATTAACATTTTCGTACTAAATTTCCTAAATTTTGGGTGTGAATACTGTTACAAAATATATTTTTTTGCATGAATTGCTTTTTTTGTGTAGCGTAAGTTTACTACAGTACATATATAAGTACCTATGTGCAGTTTAGTGATCATGCTTTAAAAGGCATTGCAAGCTGGTTTCCTCGCGAATTTCCTTTAGAGCCTGCGATAAATACGCACTTAAATTTGCAATTCACAAATTTAACAGCAGGCACTGTTTCGTAATAACGACCCCACGGTTATAAAACAATTTAAATATACACATGTATTTATAGGTTACTTTTTTAAAGATGAGTGCATTGCAAATATGTTAAAATTATAGAATTAAGAATAAAGCGCTACGTTTTCTAAATCTTTAGCGTAATAGGTAGCTTAAGGTTATTTATTTATTAGAAATATTATTATTTACTTTTTAATGGATATCATATTACTTATTCGAAATTTTGACACTGCTAGCTGCGTTGTGGCTGTAAAGGAGTTCAGAGACGATCAAAAAGCTTGAAGCGAGCACGTAAATATTTGCTTGAGTCAAGCATGTTTTATCATTTATAATGTTTACTGGATGCTTGGATCAAGCATCTACGTGCATCTGTGTAATTTAAGCATCTACGTGCTTGCTCCGAGCTTGATGCGATTTTAAATTATTTGCTTGACGTGTCGTTGTGTTCGCGACTAGCTAGGTCAAGCGTTGCTTCAGCATCCGAAAATATACCTTGTATATGGCTCAAGCGGCTTGAAAAAAAATTCTACGTAATGTAATAGCTTTTGAAATTGACCATTTAATTTTACTTTACTGGTAAGTGTCATGATGGCTTAAAAATGGATAGGCTGTTCAAATGTAACTGACGATCTGAGGAAACAAGAGACGAAGGTAAATTTTAATTTCAAAATTTTAAAATTCGGTGATCGGAAAAAAATTACTAAACGGGAATCCTATAAAAATATTATCGTCCCATATTTTTTCACCCTTTGGGTGGAATTTTAAGGCTACTCTCTAGGTTTATTCAATAAAAAATAAATACTTCAATCGGTTAGCACTCAGTAAAGAACCTTCTGTTCAAAAAATGACGTCGGTTAAAAATATTAAGCTCAAAACCAAGATCCATTTTCTCTAATATAAACAATTAAAGGCGTTATTTCCATTAAATGTTTAGAACCGTAGGCAACTGCGTAAACAAAAAATATTTTTATATAAAAATTATTGTCTATAATTAGAGCGTTCTGATTAGTCAGTCATTTACAGTTTTTATTAATAAGTTTATTTAGCTTGTTTGCTTTTTACATGCAAGCGTGGGTTAAGATAACACTATTATGACTTTTAGTATAGGACTCATATCTGTCTTAAATAGGTTTATGTAAAGCACACGGTTATCACTCATAGAGCCATGTCAATAGGTATCAGTTTGCACCAATTTAGGATCGGTATTTCAACCAACTTAAAGAAAGGAGAGGTTTACTATTCGACTGTATGTTAATCGTAAACCTCTTTTTGATGATCATTTTTTTAATTAAGTAGGTTTTACTTAAGGGGTGATCCCATATAAATTCCACTCCTAAGGGTGACTATTAGACGCAGTGGGATTGGGATATTACTTAGTCCACTTAAAAAGGAAATAAATTAACTTATTAATTAATAAAATAATTTCACATTCTGAAGTCGGGGCTTTATACACTGGTTAGCATTTTAGTACTTACAGTGTGTACTATTTTACTGCGTCTAAAATATACAATGGTAAATTTTTTTTCGTCGCTATTGTCCTAAAAAAATTACCTGTCTAAAATATTCGAAACGCTACCTACCATTATACCGGAATAAAAAAAAGCAATTTTGGTCATAACGGACTTTTGTGGAAGAAACCACACCAATTTGGGCAAGAGGCAGCTGGTGGTAATTTCGGGAAAACGCATTTTTGCGAGTGTCGACGGGAAACGGAAACCAGCTGTGCACCGAATAGCGGTTAATGTACGGAACGGACAAAATTGCATTTTTAGGCTCCACCAATTTTGGGTAGTGCTCCGTTTATGCGCGTATGCGAATTAAAACATTTAACAGTTGGATACAAAAAATGCCACTTGTTTCCGTACGAATGCAAAATTGGATACTCTATATCACAGAATACATAAACTATACTGTCGGCTGTACGTAGCTAAACATTTTCTTATTTAAATTTCACTAATTAAGTATCACGTAACATAACTTTTCAAATAATTATCGTTAATTATAGGAAAGGATTATACAAAATAAACAAACTATAACTTGAAGTAAAATATTCAAGTCATAGTGTTGTAAGAAAGTATCCAAAGTTTCTTGTAACTATTTTTTATAATCCTATTAGGTACACCTTATTTCGTAAGACTTTCCTCATTGTATATTTTACATATTGAAACATTTTATTAATTACTGTTCACAAAAATAATTAAATTATGATTATTAAAAGAAAAATTTACTATATGACACGAGAACATTGTTATATAATTTTAAAATAAATTTGTCTTGTAGGTACCTAAAACATGAGTAGGTATAGTATAAAGAATAAGTTAATTACAGGTAATATTAAATCTATACTTAAAACATACTTTCTTCTTCAAATATGAGTGCTGATTATCAATATTATTATTATAAACGCAAACTTGATTTTTTTCGTTTCATAATTATTTTTTATGTTAATATAAAATATGGTTGTTTGATGTGGATTTGGCACTATCGAAAAACCTCAGTGGTTTTTATCAGTGTCATTTACATGTTTGTATCAATTTTTTGTAGTGATAAATAAATGAAAAAAGATTGCTTATAAAAATTTTATAATGACGATCTATTACGACGAAAATGTTTTTAGTTGCTGTTAGGTATTTGTTTAGGTACTTAAAATTCTTTTTTTTTTACGTTTAAATTATTAAAGACGTGAGTGAATAGGCTTTGGTTACGCTAAGATAAAGTGATTTACCATATACGGCTTCATTATCACTAATCACCAGGTTGGTTTGTATTTAAGCACAGCACAGGCTCATAATAGTTTAAAAAAAGACATGTTCTTCAGAAACATTTTATATTAATTGGTATTATGTACCTGCCACTACATACGCAAATCATTTAGATGGTAAAAAATATTTCGTGCAATGACATATCATTATAATGTAGGTAGTCGTACACCTGCCGAGTATTTATGCATTTAATACGAAATATTTAAACATTACGAAATTGTGTAAACATAAATATGTATGATACTAAACTGCAGCGTTATTCAGGCGTTTTTTCTCGCATAAAATACTGCAAATGGGCATACAACGGGCAATACTTACATACATTTAATTTAATTAAAGACGTGTGTTACTCGTTTTGGTAGATAACCAACTATCTCTCAGCAGTTCGAAACATACTAGCGGCGCAACGAGGCCGGTTTCTTAACTAGCCGGGTCGTAAGTAAACCTTATAACCAGTTCCGCGCCAATTATGTAGTGCTGCTATTCGTTCCGATATAAACAACCGGCAAGAAGCATTCCTGTAGGCGTTGTACATACAAAACATTTTAATACCTAGGTATAATAGATCATCTAATATAGATGTGTTGTGTACTTGCGATGCGACGGAGCTGGCGCTGCATTGACTCCCAGGAAAGATGATTCAATTACAAATTTAACCATATTATCCTACTTGTTATATTATAAACATGATATGTCTTCGGTTTAAACGACAATAGTGTCTATTAATCTATTAAATTAATAATGCATATTAAATATTTCTAAATTCATACATCATCACATACACACATCATTCTTTTAAGTACAAAGGGTAGCTGTACAATATACTAAAAAGTTTTAGTAAAAAAAGTTCCTTCGACACTCACCTGATCCTGTCAGAAACAATTTCTGATTTCGAGTTTCTTTTTGCAGAAGTAATCGCATGTGGTACAGCGTGTGTGGGACTAGCCGAAGGCTCCGAAGAAGCGGACGGTGGTGAACAAGATCCCGAGCTTGAGAGACTGAATGCTCTCGATCGTACATCGACAGCCGCTGGTGTTCGTCCTGACCGTGCTCGCCTTCGCCGCTTCTTCTCTTCATCTGCTCTGATAACCGAACCAGGCGGAGCCCAATCTAAGTCTTTCTTTAAGTGTCCTCGACCACACCGGCATCCGCATGCCTTAAATGCTAAATCATAGCCTTTCTTAGTCCAAAGATTCTGGTGACGCTGACGCTCTGACCATGAACGCGCCCGGCCACAGGATTTGAGATAAGCGAGCACGCCGGCCTCCCATTGCTCGAAGCATTCTCGGTGCATGTACCGGCCGACGGCGCACGTGTCATTATTGCATAGCACGCGAACGGCGTCCTCAACGCGTACGGGCTCGCGGGGGCGAAGGCACTCGCCGGGGACACAGCAGCCCTGAGCATCCTCCGCCTCGCGTTCGCCGGTGGCGCCCTGCCGTCGCGGGGCCATGCTCGACTTGCCAACGAAATCGAACGTGCCGCGGAAAGTCGAAGCGCGTCACGCGAAACACATGCTTACAGGAGCGCGCGCGGCCGACTAATAACCGCGAGTGAACGAAAGCGAAATTTCAAGAGCGCAGCGCGTCGCCGCGCCGCCGCCGCGCCACCCGCTGCACGCGGGCTGACCTTGCGGCGCGCGGCGGGCGGGGGGCGCGCGGGCGGCGGGGCGCGGCCGTGCAGCGAGGGGCGGGCCGACGCTGCCGACACAACCGCCACGTCGGGTGGGGAGAAAGTGCCTAGCGAATTTTCACTTTCGCGCGGTAGCGGACGCGCCAGCGGTAGCGGCGTTTTCTATCTATAGATGCACCCACCACTCATGCAGCCGATGCAGCTTCATTCAAGAAGTACGCACCCGCAGTAATTTACTAATAATAATAATACTGTGAATTTAAATTAGAAATAAATTTTTTGAATATTAATTATGCTTTAAATTGCGCATACGATAGACACATTAAAAATTAATAACCATTTGCTGTATTTAGTAAGTTAAATTGAAAGTTATAACCTTATAAAATTATTCGGAACTTATATGTAAGCCGTACTCCACGGAATAAAATAATACCTATTTAGCCTGTTCATATGTAGTTTAAAAAATTATTTCGAACTATAAAAGAAATCTACAAATATTTATAATGGTCTTAGATTATTTTAATAAACGTATAATATAGATTATTATTTCATATTTCATAATATCACCACGATGTGTTCACTTGCAACATCATCGAAATTTGTACCATATCATTACAAGAAGCCAAGGAGCTTACAAGCATTAACGATGATTTGAATTTTAATACCTTGACTTAAAGTTGCTATTACGTCATATGAAATTATTACGACGCAGTCGTTTGTTTACAGCAAGTTGTGTCTACTTGTTCCATGAATGACGCACCTTTCGCAAGTGTTGTTACATTCTTTACGTTGTAAAAATAAAGCATAATAGGCCAATTCTTTTAACAAGGAAATGTTTATTACATTTCGTAATGATGATTTTGACGATGCTTCCTTATCACATTTTTACCATGGGAAATGCTAACGCAAGGAATTAATACATCCAAGTGTCGGATTTACTGGAAACGATAACGGGATGATAACGCATCTGCATTTTGATTATTAAACGAGGATAAATGTAAATGTCTATGGGCCACAGCATCCACTTACCATCAGATGGACTGTGTGCTCGTTTGTCACCCTTATCCTATAAAAAACGCGTCCTACAGTCCTACATCTATTAGATATCGATTAGGATTCAAAATAATGCAGATGTATTGTCAACCCTAAGAACTCGAATGCAATGCATCGTTACCAATAAAAAGGGCCACCGCAGTATTATGCCGCACTGCGCCCCCTTTTCCCTAAAAAGGGTCGCGTCTGATTCGGCAGAAAGGCTTCAAAAGCCAATGCCAGTTCCACAGGTGGTGTTTAGTGGGTAGGCACTTCTTCAAAGTGAGTCCCACATAACCACGCAGCCGGCTGCGTGGTATGCTAGGAGCATTCACCACCTCCCTCCCCCGCTTCCGGAGGGTGCCTTTGCATTGGGCGCAAAAAAAAAATTATGCTGCTATTTTACTATGGTATTCTGCTCAAAGCTGCTGTATATTTTAAAATTTTGTAATAAAAGTGATTAGCAGGCAGCCAAGCGGTGCGTTTGGTGTGCATGAAAAACACGTACGCTCGTATTAACACAGAATAAATAATATCTAGTACTACGTAGTATTAGGCCGGGTCCACATTTGATCATCTTGGAATAATGTTGTATTGTATCTTCTGTGTTACGATGTGAAGAGTAGACAAAGCCAGTATAATTATAAGCTGTGGGGGATCCTACCTTAATTCTCAGTGACAACCCGTCTGTGGCATCATTGTTTAAGGTTGGCTGCAGGTCCCATGGATTACAGTAGCCACTTACCATCAGGTGGACCGTAAGTTCGTTTGTCGCCCTTGCCTCTTACGATATCCACGGGATGAAACGGGATGAAAAAAAAATGATCGATTCTCTTACGCTGTCACCTTACGCTGTAACTAAACGGCTGTTATTTAAATAATTATATAAATATTAATATATATGTCACTTTTGACTATATACTAAACACTTTTGAATATATATTAAAACCACTTTTGACTGCGAAAATCAGGCAAAAATGGTTTTGACAGATGCCCTTAGTCAAAAACAGTTTTGACTGATTTTTGTAGTCAAAAGTGGTTTCAACCAACGTTCTTAGTCAAAAGTTGTGTTGTCTGAATTAAACTTTAGACTATCAGTCAAAACTCGCAATATCAGTAACAGTAGGATAAGGTGCGGCTGGGGTGGCCCTTGGGCCACCCTAAAGCCGCGTACATTATAATGATATTAAAATGTAATATTGAAGAAATTAAACTTTTAATTTCAGCAATTCAAAAAGTATAAGTCAAAAGAAGTTTTGAATAACATGTTTTTTTAAACATTGTTGGTCAAAACCACTTTTAACCGATGTAATTTTGTCAAAATCACTATCACCCAGTATTTTTGCAGTTAAAAGTGGATTTGACCAACGGCCTTAGTCAAAACTACTTTTGACAGCAAAAATCAGTTAAAAGGGGTATTGACATACGTCCTTAGTCAAAACTACTTTTGCCTGATTTTTTGCAGTCTAAAGTGGTTTTGACCGGTTATGAGTAATGACTGTAACAAATACAACGAAACCAATGTAAAAAAATTAGTGAAAAAGTAAGTACCACCACTTAAGGCAGATTGAACTGGGAAAGTCGATATAGTTAAAACTTAAAAGCTTTTCTAAGCAAATACATAGTATATTTGTAATTTGAATAATTCTAAAAATGTCAATTAAGCGAAAGCTATACTTCCGCCATTAATGTTCCTTGTTCTTATCTTTGAAAAAAAATATCTTTATATAGTACCTAAAATGAACCCCCAGTACCAGAATACTATGCATACTCACCGTTCATATTTGAGCCAACAATTACGAACGTAAATATATATTATAATTAAATACTTTATTCGAACATTCTTTTGTTTCTTTGTAGCATCTAACGTACTAAAAACAAGGCGATAATATGTCGTCTTAACTTATACAGGCCTAAGTAATAATAATAAATTTTAATCTGGAGGTAGCCGTGGTTAACTATGACATGGGAACGTGAAATACCTCAGTCCCCCTGTGACCATGGGTACTGTAGAGTGCTCGAAACATCAGGAATATAAAGTAAGTTAATAAACGCGACAAAATCCGTTAAAACTAGTTTGATTTAAATAAAAATCTAGTTTAACGTTGCTTATTTATACTCTTAGGGTATAAATAAGCAACCTTATAAAACTCTCCTCTAAGATTTGCCTTTTCTTTCTTTGTAGCATCAAACGTAGCCACTAGAAACACAATGCATTATGTCATCGTGGCTTATACGGGCCTAAGTCATTAAAATACTTTTTTTTTTAATTTTAATTTTTCTTTTAAGTCGTCGTAGCTTATACTAGCGTAAGTTGTAAACATTGGGGATGTATTGGGGAGTACGCCAAATTTTTGAGTGTGTTCCCTGCTTCGTTTCTCCCTCAGTAAGAGAAATGACCTGTGTCCTAGTATGCTCTCTAGTAAAATATTTTTGCCTAGAAAAGTCCTCTTTAAAAAATAAGAGTATCGATCAACGATACTAAAAAAGATACAAATAAAAAAAAATTAAAAGCTGAAGGCAACCCCGATTTTATGACATCAGGACATTGAAAACTTAGTTTCCCAGTGACCATGGGTAATGCACACGAAACATCAGGAATTAAAAATAATATTAAAATTAGACGCAGTAAAATCCCTAAAATTATTTTTATTAAATATCTGTAAAATCTTAAAGAATAGAATGATTTATTATATAATTAAAAAGTTACATTGGAATAATAATTAATTAAAATAATATATATTAAGTCCAAAAACGAACTGTATGAAGTAAGAATTCGAAAGAAGAAACGCTTAAAAGCAATGATTACAACGTATATAGGTATAAAATGTACCTTGAAATTAATATTCATTTGTTACACAGTATTATAAATAATTTATATAAATAATTTATTTTTATTAATGAACATTTCTATAGAATTTTAAGAGACTATAATATCAAAATATAATTAATTAGTAATATAAAAAATATAGTGGCACTGCTAGTAAAAATCATTATTTTATAATTTATACGCGTCGTAAGAGCGATCCACCTGTCAAAATTTTACGACTCACTTCGATCTTGACGTAATTATGTAAATTTTGTGATAACAGTAACATCCACAGACATGTATAATGTGTATCTAAAGTAAAACCGAAAAGCATTTAGGGAGTTAGTTGGGGGAAACGACTTTTGAGATCATTTTGTGGTGGTATCAACAAAAAGCTGTTTGAATCATAAGTTTGAAAACATAATTTATTCCAAAAACCCTTTAAAATTGCTCCCTTTGAAAAGACTAGAAGAATCACGAATATAGGTATTAAAATTGATTGCGTTATTTTTTAACGCTTACAATAATTGCTGTCCTCACATATTATTATCACTCAGAAAAATCTGAAAAATTATAAACATTGAGAACAAGTAGATGGGGAGGGGGAGGGAGGCTGAAACAGAACGGAACACTCAAGGTGTATTTTTAGAAACTTTCGTGACATCCTAATCCAAACTCAGGATAATGTCAGACTTACATACAACACTCACCCGTCAAAGGTGCGAGAAGCCTGGTACTATGATCGCCCATCCGCCTGCCAAGCAAATCCTTTGACGGGAGAGATTCATGTCTAGGAGTGAACTTTTGTGGTCTGATAAAAAAGAAAAAAATGTCCACGCTCTGACAGAATACCAGCGTGTAACAGCAGAATAATGCTGTGTTTCGTATGGTGAGAGTAGAGAACCAGCGACCTTTTTTAACACGCTTTTATTAGCTTGGTATCTATGTAACGGAATTTTTGAATGTGATTTTCATCCCTTCAAAACTTCGGATTAATTTGAAACTTTGCACACTTATCAAGGACCGATGACAATGCAATAATTTAAATAGTTTGTCCCATTATCCTTGCCAGGATCCTCAGGATTTGCGAATAATTCATAAAACAACTACGATTTCCGCCAGTTCAATCTACGGTAAGCCGTGTAAAAGAACTTTGTTCCAAAAAAAACACGCTTTTGTAGTTAGCCACACAAAAAAATAGAAAATAAATAATAATTTAAAAAAACACGCTTTTGTAGATAACCGAACTAAAAACTAGAAAATAATTTTCAATAAAAATAATTTTTTTTTGAATATTTGTTAAATTAGCGTCATCATAAAATATATGAAAAAGCACCCCACGCTTTTTTACAATAAAATTGTTTTTTTTTTTATGTTAATCACTATTTTTATTTTAAATTTATTGAAAATTATTTTCTACTTTTTAGTTCGGTTATCTACAAAAGCGTGTTTTTTAGTTTTTTTTTATACTATTATTTATAAACTGGTTACGAGGCATTCCACCTTAGTCCTCAGGGGTGAAACGCATCTGCATTGTGATTATAATTTGAGGATGCAGATGTCTATTGGCTACAGCATCCACTTACTATCAGGTGAACCGTGTGCTCGCTTGTCACCCTTATTATATGAAATAAACATACCATGCCTTACCATGCATTCCACCTTTGGATAACCAGACGGTCGGGACATTCGAGCCAAACGGTTTACTTCGTCTTTCGTTATACGTACAACAAAGAAGTGGTATAATTAGCCGGTGCCTGTCCTTCCGACCGATAATAAACACTTTTTAATCACTCTCTTTTACACGTGGTAGAGCTGGTAGAGACGTGCTGCGGAGTTGGGTCGGGTCGACCGGGGACCAAGCTATCACAGAATACCAGCGTAAAATAGCAGCTTAGTACTGTCTCTTTTTACTGAAAATAAATCATTCCATCTTAGTCCTCAGGGGTGACAACGTATATCTGCGTCTTGATTTTTAATCGAGGATAGGTGTAGATGTCTATGGGCCACAGCCACATTTACCATCAGGTGGACTGTGTGCTCGTTTGTCATCTGTATTCTATAAAAAAATAAGGTTGGAGTAAATGGGCTTTTATGGCGCTAACACAGTGCGATTTACCATCTGGAGCTTCATCACCACATAACTCCAGGTGGAGTTGTAGTGAGAATTGCTTATAAAAAATAAATTAAAAAACTTGATATCTATCTCATCGTCATTATCATCATAAGTACATCTTCAGTCTGTACAGGAATTAAAACATATGACTTTGAGCTTCTGAAGAAAAAAAATTTTTTTTTAGTAACTAGTAGACCACAATTACACAAGTGTTTTCCCTGCATCGTGGAGGCATTTTTTATTATATAATTTATTACTGCGCTCTTCGTAACTCTTTGGCTTAAATATTAAAATAAGAACTAACCCATAATATCTACATGCTACGTGAAAAAACTTATGAAAATTCATGAGTTTCAAGACTAACAAACCATAGCTTATGATTTTATATAATGATGTATATTAAGCGAACATAGAAATTACACGTGTGCTGTTTTTATTCAACTGTTACGATACAAACAATTATTACATTTATAATATTATTATTTTAGTTTAACTTTATTATTTACGTGGTAGAGCCACGCTGCAACTATATTATAGTTGTAGCACGAATGGGTCGGCTCGACCGGGGTAGGACCACGCTCTCACAGAATACCTGCGTAAAATAGTAGCTTAATGCTGCTGTGTTTCGTATGGTGAGTGTAGAGAACCGGAGACCCTTTTTACTGGAAACGAGGCATTCCATCTTAGTCCTCAGGGGTGACAACGCATCTGCATTTTGATTCTTGTTTGAGGATAAATGTAGATGTCTATGGGCCACAGTACCCACTTACCATCAGGTGGACTGTGTGCTCGTTTGTCACCCTATGCTATAAAAAAAAAAAAAATTATAGTCAATTAAAAATATAGCAGTACGGCTAGCAGGGGCAAACTTCATATATACATCTATACAAATAAATAAAATTGAAGTGTCCGTTTGTAATGTCAAAATAACAGCTTTTTACTAATTGCATTTGAAAGTATATACGGTACTTATAACAAAAACACAATTTTTAAAATTTTTGTCTGCCTGTCTGTCTGTTTGTTCCTCTCCGAAACGGCTGGACCGATTTTGACGGGACTTTATAACGACTAAACGTATATATATACAAATACATATTTATTTATATATACATACATATATTATATATTAAACTATAATTTACAAACTCTATATCTAGCGAAAGAAACAGCTTAAATTCGCTCTCATATTTCTTTCAACGTTTGGTATTATTAAAAATAAATAGACCTTGCATTCCTGTACCATTCACAGGCATCGAGATCAACTCTTAAAGCGCGCACGTGTATTCACTATAGGGTGAGCATAAAGAGCCACAATGGACCGGCGTGTTCTCTCAGAACCGGTTCAAGGCTGGAGGGCCCGAGTGCCGGGAGGGAATAAAGAAACTAGTGGCGCAATATGTGACCCAATTTTATTTCTACATAATACCTCTGGGCCAGGTGATAGGTGCATTTCATTATATCGCTTAGGGGAGTCCAACACGTGTATCGACTCGACCGAATTACACAATGACAAACTTTTATTTGCGTTGTATAAAACACCTTATCGACAAATAAAAGTGGCTATAACTTAATAATAAACTGTAGAAATTATAAAGCTATGTTTAGTTAATAACTTTGTAAAGAACAGAACGGCGATTCGAATGGAACGAGAATCAACTATATTATTACGTCTTTTGTCTGTAAAGAAGTCCGTACATCTGTGTGACCTCTGAATAGCCATTGAAATTTATAAAATTATTAATCATAAAAGTTTTTTCGCGAAATGTACACGTTTAAAGTTTTTTTTTCATCGAAGTTATATTAATTCTTAAATAAACGCTGTTAAAAAATTGGATTCTGTAATCAGCAAGTTACAAATATTACGTAATTTTATTTACTTATTTTTAAATTGTCAGGTATATTTATCATGTAATAATATATTGTTCGAGTTTTAATTGCAGGTACAATATATAGTATATACTCGGTTTAGTATAAAATATACGAGTAATATAATAGATTTTTTTCTAATTTTATGTACAATTTGATCGTGTGTCAATTTAGAAAACTCTACAGCAGGATTAGCCAAATTGACTTTTACGATTGTTAACGCTTAAACAGAACTATAAAAATGAACTGGAATGACATAGGTATCCCAACGTTAAGTCACGCATCTTAGTTCATTTATCATTCGCTTTTATAGTTTTCTATTAGTGTTGTAAAAATCATCTTGACTAAGCCTGGTGATAGAATAAGATAATACCCAAAAATAACAGATTCTGTTAATAATATGCTGTTGATTGCATTGTAATTTATACCAAAACGCTAATCTATTTTTACATACATATAATAAAATCGTAAACAGTTTTTTTTGTATATTTATATGTGCGTGTATTCACGCTTATCTCCACAATGACTGAACCAATTAGGATATGGCTTTTAGTCATGCATTGATATCAATTTAAAAGTGCGTCTTGCGCATGCTCGACGTGATGCAATTTTTTTTTTAAATTGGGTATAGAGTCGAGTGGCAGCCTCGTACTGGTAGGCGCAGTTTTGAGCGAGCCACTAGTCGATGGAGTGACGACCTAATGAAACAAGCAGGCAGTCGATGGATACGGGTGGCTCAGAGTCGTATGTACTTTGTGGCAAACTATGGGAGGCCTTTGTTCAGCAGTGGACATGTGGTGGGCTGTAGTAGTAGTAGTAGTCGTGTTATATTAATCCGATCCGATTGTCCAATCGCCGCCGATTTAAAAAAGAATACAATTTCCAGTCAGCTTATGTTACTATGACTTTCAACAAAATGCTGGGCAAGACACTGAGAGTACTGGCTGAGGCTGTACGTCTAATAGTGTACAGGAAAGCATTCCTTTAATGAATAACAACTAAAAGAATAAAATGAAATGAGTTCAACTATCGTTTGGACGAACGCAAAAGTTATTTTAACACTTTCACTGTCCGGTTTTCTGACACAATAGTAAGACAATAGCAATGACCTATATGTAGTGCACGGGACAGCGAAAGGGATTAGTAAGAAGCAAATATACCTAATACACAACTGAGTTTCATTTGTAAATATTAGTAAGGTGCGTAGATGAAACACGTTTGCGCATATGAAATTGCGGGTACAGTTAGTATAATATAATATACCAATAACTGCCCCCAAGAATCGTTCAAGCTGGGAATAATCCCTTGGTAAGGGCATTAGTAACATAAGCTTGATTCGAGTAAACTTTGAATACTAATTTTACCGTCTATCCGTGGAGATTTCTATACGATTGCAATACGTGTTTCTATACGTTCTTTTACGCGGTAGAACCACGCTGCAGCTATATTATAGTTGTAGCGCGAATGGATCGGCTCGACCGGGGTAGGACCACGCTCTCACAGAATACCAGCGTAAAATAGCAGCTTAATGCTGCTGTGTTTCGTATGGTGAGTGTAGAGAACCGGAGACCATTTTTACTGGAAACGAGGCATTCCATCTTAGTCCTCAGGGTGACAACGCATCAGCATTTTGATTCTTAATTGAGGATAAATGTAGATGTCTATGGGCCATGGTATCCACTTACCATCAGGTGGACTGCGTGCTCGTTTGTCACCCTATTCCATTGAAAAATACAATTGATGGATTCTATAGCCACTTTTAAGGCAATTAACACTGCCATGTATGTGGTGACGGCGTAAAATAATTCATCATCCCAATTCATCTCGTGGGTATCTATATATATATAAATATAATAGGCGACTATGGGAATTGCTAAAAAGATCTTGTCTTCCAGCTAATGGCGGTATTATAAATCATCGAAAAAGACGTCTAGTAGTAAGATCACCAATATGTTCACTAACAAGAGTGACGTTTAGTGCAAATCCTCGCTATAACAGCTTTATAGTTAAAAAAAAAGTTTGGAAAATTCTTCCAAATTTTACAGACTAATGATGAATAAGAAGAACACTAAGTTCAGAAACAGAAGAATTGTTGCAACTACTTATTAAATTAGTAGAATTAATACCAAAAACGCTATGAATATGCGTTTTCGTATAACAATAATTATACTTTATTAGTAAATATTACATAAACAAAGAAACGCACCAGTGTACCAAGTATACCGAAGTAAAAACACTCCAGTTGTAAAACTTAACATGGACCCCCATTTCCTTTCGCCAAGCGGATGCGAAGTGGAATACAAAAAATATGTATAGACAGTCAGTAAGTACTCGTAACTTCGTTTGCACATAATGGTCGATGGTTCCGTACGTTCTCACGAAGCATAATATTCTTACAATGATTTACAGAATGAGCCAACGTCTAGCCATATTCGTGCCGACGTGGATTGTTATTCCGGCGGGGGCAGCCTGGACTGTGATTGTCCAATGACTCATTACGGGGCAATTTCTAATGCAACTATTTACCTATACATTATAGGTTTGTTATTGTTGTGCGCTTGTTCTGAGACACACCAATAAGTTTGATAACTTTTGTGCCTTGTTGTTACACTGCATTCCAATTTTTAGCAGTCTTCAAAAAAGGACAAAGTTTACAATTCGACTGTATGTTTTTTCTCTAAGACATAGTGTATTGAATATATAGAATTAAAGCCCTGACGTCAGAATGTGAAATTATGTTATTCTTTTCAGTTCTTTGAAGTTGACTTTTTATTAAAAGTCCATTTTTCTAATGAGCACTTATACCATATACTTGCATTTACACTTATATAATATACTTTTTTTCGATGATGCTCCAATAATACTAAGCTTCTCCAGTAGGTAAGTAATATATATTATATTCGATTTATAAGTTAACTCGTGTAATAGGTTTGTTGATCGAATTTAGAATTAAACTTTTATTCTGAGGTAGGTACTTACCGATTTTTTACTTTTATATTGGCAATTGATCTAAAGAATGAAAAGATAACGTAACGGAGTCATTAAAACGTCACTTTTATTCCTATATTTTGATTTATTTGTCATAGCAGCTTTTCTGATTTTAAGTAATAAATATGAAAATGTTTGAGTACTTTTTAGTACTTATCTATTATTATATACAGATGACTAATAACTAGTAACTATTATACATAGCTGATATTATGTTATGAAAAGCTGCACATACTTGCTACATTGCAATCCTGTTTTTATTTGACCCACATCTAAGGGATAATTTAGGAATAAATTGTTTAATTATTACTTTTATAGGTCACTGCATAATGATAGCAGGTGCATCGAAGCGTACACCTGCTGGCAGTAGGGGCTGTTCAAGGTCTAACGTTGCGCGAGTTTTTTTCTTTTACAACCAACGTACGCATCGCTTACGTTTGAAATAAACAAGTTTTTATCAACTCAAGTTTTGTAGGTTTATAAGTACGTTAATTAATTTGAAGCCTTTTAAATTATTTCAATAACTATGAACAAATTTATTGACATATTTTTTGGTCTTATATTATTCGTTGACTTAAATTGCGCAACGTAAATGAGGCTTCGAATCGTGCAGATGCTAAAACGAAAACGAACCAACATTAATTATTTTATTTTTATTACCCCATGCGGACACCAATCAAAAAGCTGTATATCTAAATATTATGTAGTTAATAAAGCATCGGATTTTAAGAATACGGCATCGTAAAAGGCGAATGTCGGCATTTTAACAACGAAGGCCCGTTCGTCCAATAATTTAAATAATGATTATTAACTTTGGCAGTCACTTCCGTTTCTTCCTTGTTTCACATAGTCGTTATTCGGCGCAGAAAGATACATCAAAATCAAAACCATCAAAAAGAATCATGTAGGTACAAATCCTTCAATACAATAAAAGGTTTCAATTTTGCCTTGGAACCGTCGTTTGAAACGAATAAAATAAAATACAAATAGTATTTTATATTTTACAGCTTTTCTTGCTAAATTAATTTAAATTGTTAAGGTTTATTGAAAACACTGTGGGTGTTGTTAAGGTTTATTGAAAACACTGTGGGTGTCGTAAGAGGAGACAAATCAGGAGATGGGCAGCAGCGTCTTCCTAATAATGACTAAATATAAAAAAACTGCGGTTGCCAACCCGCTTGCGTAGCAACTATGGCAAATATCCCCCCTATGAGGCAATCTCGGGGAGGAATATGTTCAGCAGTGGACTTAAAAAGGCTGTAACTGTAACGGCATTAAAAACATTAATAAAAAAGTTTAAAATTTCAAAGGATATAAAGTTTAAAACGAAAATCTAATTTATTTATTTCAATTAAATACATATCTAATGTAATATACAACATAAATTTTTGCAATAATATGTATTTAAAAAATAAATTTATAAATTTTAAAAATAATATCATTTATGATATCGCATTGAACATAAATAACAGGGTTATTTCAATATGTAGGTACTATAGATATGCATACGATTAGCAAAACTCACAACAAATTATCACAACAGCTTCATAAAATACTTTTTTTATTCCATCTAAATTCCTCTGATCGATGCTCGTTCTTGAACTGTGTCGGCATAAGTATCTATAGCTACCCCACGAAACCGGTAGACCTTGATCTTACAAAGGGACCCTTGTCGATCTGCCGGCGAGCTAACCTTGGGTTATTTTTAAACCATGCTGCCTGCATTCGAATCCCGTCAGGCAACTCCTTCCGAGTGTTACATAATGCGAAATTATAGTTTGCATTTTTTGCTTAACATCTCCGTGAAAAGCGTGTGGCCCTGTCATTTTGGTTTTATAGCTTTTGTTTTCGGCTCGCACATATTTTATTTCTTTTCACGGAATCGTAAAAGGAAGAGGCAATGAAGGGTTAGCGTTTTTGTATAGTGAAGTGGATTATTTATGGTGCGGAATAATGGCCGCTGTATACGCTGCGCAATATCGGGGACAGCTGTGGTATCCTTGAAAATGTTGTTCCTCATTGCTTTATGTTTGCTTTGAACAAATTTTAATTCGCATAATCTTAATAAGTATTTGATATTTTTATTATATTCATATGGTTTACTAGCTGTCAACTTACACAATGACATCTTAAATAACAGAAAAGTTTCATAAGCTAAGTGTAGCGACTACTTACTAGTAAACACAGCATGTTCTATAAAAATGACTTAAGTAGGTTTTAATTTAGTTAAATAAAGTTAAACTAATTATTAACAATTAATATTAAAAGAAAAGAACGTAGAATAAAATGAAATAACAAGATATTTTCCACGACAGCGTAACTAAATATTATTTGGGAAGTTTTACATTGTTGTAGGTAAGTTCAGCGTTGCGAAATCAATCATCAACAAGAAGCCTAAGGGATATTTATTTATTTTCAATTATTGAGTGAATATGCTAGTTAGCTATGTTATTTTCTTATGTGTATAAGTGCTATAAATTGTCTTATTTTAAAGGTCTAAACGCTTTCCAGTCAGCTGATCACCGCTACACCTCCGTGCGTTTGCTCCTCACTAACCCGACGCCATTATTACGGTGGTTTGCCTGCATCCTTATTTTTATTGTGTCGCTTGCACTGTGAGAGAAATTGGAAACCTTATAGAGAGATGTTTTGGAAGTGCTTGAGACCTGTTAAGCTTGTTTGCTTTATATGTACATGGCTTGCCCTTGCCTGCTTAAAGAATTTCGCAATAGCTAGGAGTTTGTGTTTTTTATAGTCGTATTTTTTATCTTAATGGTAAATTAAAAATACATATTGACAAACAATAATACATTGGAAGTGTTTCGCAACTTAAAGCTTGCTGATTTTAAATACCTTAATTTAAAGATTATCAGGTACGATGCTGAGTGTAAAAAAAATGTAAAGGCAGTTTATTAAAACCTATGTGGGAGTTACTGTCATCAATCAATTAATAAAAAAATCAGACAAATCCACTTGTTTTATTTTTTATAATATCCCTAATGCTGAATGCATCATATGAATCGACCAGTGCGCAGTAACTGACGTCGCCGCTGCCATACTTCTTGCTTACACTCACAAAACGCTGACAATCATCGATATATATGTACCACGCACTAGACTTCGCATTCCGAACACTCACTATGTTCAATTGAACTGTACTGCAAATCGTACACCTTACTTTAGTGTAATTTACCATTTAGTGTGGCTTCGATATTCATGCAGTGCGGAGCGGTGCTAATAATACGAAAATTCAAATAAAAAAACAAAAAATATCATAAAAATGTAATTGTGACATAATATTATGAAATGTTATATTAAATTAGAACATATGCAAATTAAATGAAAATTTAAAAAAATTACTCGATATAATTAACAATACAATCTAAATAAACAATTATTATATACTAATCATTCTATCTACGTATAATCTATGATGACAAAAATTTACCGCGCAGGCCATAGATATAAAAAAGAAAGCGCAGGCGAAATGCGCGGTTTTATCAACTGCGCATGCGCGACTCTACTATCCCCCACGCACGCACGAATACATAGAGTAGCGCACATTTTTGTTTGGAATAGTTTGTCTAGTATGTAGTACTTATTACTCAATACTGACAATAGCTTTTTACACTTACAGAGCCCCTACACTTACACAAATTTTTGAAGATTATTGGTAGGCTAAAGAAACATTAATTTGTTCTGTGAGGGATTCTGACCTGCGAACCCGCAGTGCCGTATTTAAAAGCTAAGCCACCCCCAACTAATTAGCCAACAGAAACCAATGCTTTTATAAATAAAGAACTTTACATTTAAATCTTTTTATACTTTGTAGGATCTTAGTTATCATTATTATTTTAATAGTGTTACTGACTTCAATCTTCAAATTCTTTTTTATTGAAGTATAACTAGTGTCGTATCAAAGTTATCTAAAGCGCATTCCGAAAATATATATGCCAACTCCGGCATTCTTTAAACATTTAGAAACAGCGCGTTTTCAACAAACCACTAAAGCCAAGTTTTGAATCTCGACTATGTTCCCATATCGAGTTCGAATCGATAAAACCTCGATGTTTTTCTACAAAGCACGTTTCTCGGAACCGTCAGTTTGTGTTGCTTCTAAAGTTTCAACGTCCTCTTGCATAACTGTGAATCTAAAACAACACACACATTGTGCCCGAATATTGACTGACCTTATTTTCTTACATCAGCATCAGAAGAATAATTCATTAGTTTTTAAACTAGAAAGGATATAGAACTCGATTTCAAAACTTAAACTATAAATATATTAATATTGGCGAATATATCTAATATGTTGCGCTCAGAGAGGAGGTAATCCTTTTGTTTTAAAATTAAAGAAGCATATTAATATATTTATTAATTGTTATTTTGTATTATTTTAATTGTTATATTATAGTTCAATATACAGATGAACACAAGAACACTGGGTATTTTCCTGTTAAGCCATCTCTAATGACACCCACAGATGATGGGGCGCTATATTCTCTTGTGCCGCAAAATACGGCAAACATAAATATGTTTTAAATCATGTTACTTAAGCGTGGTTGAACTACGCTGTAGCTGTATTAACTGGAAACCCTTTTTACTGGTAAAAAGGGATTCTATCTCAGTCCGCACGGGTCACGATGCATATTATGTAATTTCATTCATGCGATAGCATCCACTTATGATGTGGTCTTCGTGATCTTTTGGCACCCCAGACAATATTAAATTTTCAAATAATAATAATATTGTCCGTAAGTTTAGAAACATTGAAAACTTCATTATTTTACAGATCAAGCTATGGAAATAATTTTAAAACGTGCTTCACATATTATAAAGTTTGGTCTGCAATGTAGACCATTTTTTAAACTGTGTAGACTCTACATAGTTATATTATGAAACTAAAACTCCTACGAAAATGACAGTAATTACACCAACTTTTAATAATGACACTACCAATAAAATAAACACACAATTATACATAATAAACGCATTATCTTTTGGTATAATGCCAAGAATTGTAAGTACAATATGAGTAATCCCCATGTATAATAAATCAATAAAAATGTGTCACAAAAATGTTAAATGCGAAGGAGTCCTATTTAATCTGCAATAACAATTTGTACACATACATATACATCACGCCTGTAATCTCTGAGTTTAGCCAAAAAAAGAAGTATATTATGTGTATAGATGCAAATTGTGATAGCAGAAGAAGGCTAGCTTACAAGCTAGCTTACGCCTACACAAACCCAATATACCATTAGTCGCTATGCGCATGCCACAATATGCTAGGCAAGAAACACAGTTGGCATATTATAATATATTGCATACAATTTGTTTTATTTAATTTTATAATGTTTCACATAGTTACATACACACAAAATGCATTACTCATAACACATAAATCTAAATATAAAAAAAATATAAAAAAAACACAACACACACATTATAACCTAACCTAACCTTAACTACTATAGTCTACAGTAACATTTCTGTTTTTATCTATTTCAATAATATTATCAAACTCAGCATAAACTATACAGTTAATTGTTTGTATTAGTGAGGATTCAAATCGTACTTCTAATCTTACACTACCATGCTTTATAAGATTCCAATGAGCTGATTAGTTAGCTGATAAATCAGGAGTTAAGTCAAATGCTAATAGACAGTAACCTTTGGCATACTTTTCACAAGAGATTCCACTTCCTTCATTAAGAGAGCGAATACCAGTTCCCGGGAATAGAGTATGATATGTTGGCATATTATTTAAGTTCCACGTAAGCATAGGACCTATAGTTCCAGACCAACATGGGACCAATTTGTACCATCGATTATCCATTAGAGCCTATAAAAGGTCACTGCAGACCATTAGCCCCGCCCATAGATTGCCTCATATGGCGGATTTTGCACCAGTTGCCACTCTTGGCAGCGCGGTTTTTAATTATTTTGAGTTGTTATTAGGAAGGAAATGCTGCCTGACTCCTATTTCAGTTTCCCTATGTCGCCTCTGACGAAACCCACGGGACACAGTAGTGGATATTCTTACACCGCTACTAGACGGTTTTCAATACTACATTATTATAGGTGGCTGCTCACTCAAGGCGAGCCTTCATTGTCGTTACATGTTTATGTTATTTTAACTTGACAGGGGCAATATATTAATTAATAAGGGTTCTAAGAACGAATATATGTATTTTTTTTAAATCCGTATACTTTCCCTTCTAATAGTGCCTGCTTAGGGGTAGACAAGTCTTCGACGACCGACTGATGACAGAAAAAATAGCTAAAAATTGCGTACCTTTATCGGATACGGAAAACAGACGCGTATACGTTCCACCCGATGGTAAGTAAAGTTGTGGTAAATAGACATCTATATTCTATGTATATCTTAATCAAATTAACCTATGAACTTACCCAAAAATAAGTGAAATATGTAACGATAGACGGAGCGAGAATAAGGTTTTGTTTAAAAAAAGGCTATTACTTTGTGATATAAATATAGCGAAAGATTAAAACGTTAGTTCATTTATTTTTTGAATTATAATTATCTAGAATGTTATTTTATCTGTCCACAAAACACAATAAAACTTTTTGTGCGCCATTTAAGGTAATTCAAGATCTTTCAATAATGTTTAATACTTTGTTAATATATTGGTATATGATCCAAGAGAAGTCGCAGCGAAAGGTCACACTAATTAAAATCACTCCGACAGCTTTATTTGTTCATCATCTGTATTTATTACACACAGAATTCTTCAGACTAGCGGGTCTTGTAATAACATTCACTGTTTTAATGTCACGAGCGTCGTTAAACGCTATGTATAATCATTTAAATTACAATTTTAGTAGACCGTATTACTCCCACAGGAACATGGTTCGCCGGTGGCCCGGTATTCTGCTGGTCGAATACAATAACAACAAAGGGAGTAAAAATTACAAAATATATGACATTCCTTTACAGCCAAAATGTATTTACCGTTACCGTTACAGCCTATTAGAGTACACTGCTGAACATAGGCCTCCCTATAGATTGTCTCATAGAGGGATATTTGCCATAGTTGCCAGGCTTGGCAAGCGGGATGGCAACCGCAAATTTTATTTTAGTCGTTATAAGGAAGACGCTGCTGCCCATTTCTTGATTTGTTTCCCTCTGTCGGCTCTTACGAGTAGTTAGTTTGTACCAGTTCTGGCTCTGGTACAACTCCTTATCCTCAGCCCTCATCGGCTGACAGTGGGTCGACGGATCCTAAAAAATAGAAAAGGTTTTGGCATGCTCTGATCACGAATCTGCGGTCCGTTTTTGCGTAAGATGCGCGGTTCCGGAGATGTGCAGATCAATTAACTAATATCTAATTGATATCCGGTGGGCCTGCACCCTCATTAGCGTTCCATTGTTCAGCCTTTCCTCTTATCTTGAACACCTTCATTGCTGCTCTTATCTATTACTAGTTGTACACCCTGCTTATCAGTGTTAATGTATTATACTTCTTTGTTCATAAATACAAAGCTATTCTGAATCATCAATAAAACACTTTCCTTAATTTTGTTACATTTTTATTTCCAAAATGATATTGCTTATTATCTATAAAATAGGAGCGAAACATCTCATCCACTAAAATATCGTTGTACAGTGTGTTCCCTGTAAATATGCTCGTAAAACTATGCAATGAACATCGCTGAAACTTATATAGCCAATACATTAAACAATATTCACCACAAACTGAAGTCCACAAATTCTGAATACTATCAACATTCCAGTCACATCTTTTACAATTCCTTTTTAAAAACTCTAGATGATATCGTGCAGGTGATCGTCCATATGAATCAAAATATTGACCGATGCCATTCGTATCGATATATAAAGCTATCCAATGTGAGCCTGGTTTATCATCTGTATCCAAATTGCATATTATATACGTTGGTACGTGGGTATACATGGGCAGTCTATTAGCAACATAAACATTATTTTCTAGACTGGGATGAATCTTTTTCAGATGTTGTTGTACATCTAGTGTATCCATGATATTACTGCTATTAGTAGATTACTACAGTACCAATCTATTCAATGCTTAACATAGGAATGATCAATTATAGTGATTTGTAAATATTAAATCGCATTCTTTCGTGTTGCGAAGCATGTTCAGTGGTTTAGTCAGTGTACTTATGTAAAGTTTAAACTCGAACAGTGTTATGTAAAGATTAAATACGTGGTTTATAAAGAAATAAAAAATAATATATTGCATACAATTTGTTTTATTTAATTTTATAATGTTTCACATAGTTACATACACACAAAATGCATTACTCATAACACATAAATCTAAATATAAAAAAAATATAAAAAAAACACAACACACACATTATAACCTAACCTAACCTTAACTACTATAGTCTACAGTAACATTTCTGTTTTTATCTATTTCAATAATATTATCAAACTCAGCATAAACTATACAGTTAATTGTTTGTATTAGTGAGGATTCAAATCGTACTTCTAATCTTACACTACCATGCTTTATAAGATTCCAATGAGCTGATTAGTTAGCTGATAAATCAGGAGTTAAGTCAAATGCTAATAGACAGTAACCTTTGGCATACTTTTCACAAGAGATTCCACTTCCTTCATTAAGAGAGCGAATACCAGTTCCCGGGAATAGAGTATGATATGCTGATGTAAATATACTACTATTAAAAGATGGTTGCAAAGCTTTTGAAGGTATTTGTTGACCACCAATATATAAGCTGAAAGAATTAATACCATAGTTTTCAAAGTTAAATGGATTTTTAGTAAGGGAACCGTTAAATGCAGAATTGTTCACAAATCCAATTAAACATCTTTTGAGTACCTGTCCTAAGAATATACTATCAAGAGTTTTTCCTTGAATACCCGATGGAATTGATAAACTTTTACTTCAGCTCGAGTAATAGGATATTTAGCAGTGGTAGAAGCTAAAACTTTTTGATGTGCGAGTAATACACTTGGATTAATTCGTGCTCGTCGGACACTAAGAGTTGCGTCCGTAATGTAAACTTTAAGCTTTACATCGTTTGACCCAGCAATTAAATTAAAACTCTCTCTTGATCGAACTAATTTTACGCTCATTTCAACACCATTAATTAAAAATTTATCTTGGTTGAAAATGTCACCGTGAAGATGTCCAATCATTTCTATTTCCTTACTTTCACTGACAAATTGCTGTCTTTTAACAAATCCTATGTTTGTACCATCTGTAGAATCCATTTTTCCTGCTGTATCCTCATACCAAATACTACAAGTAAGATGAGATTGTTTAGCAGCAGGAGCATAGTATAAAAGGGTTTCCATGTATGCTCGATATGCATAGGTATTATTAGGTGGTGGTACAAGTTTTTGGTTTAAATAAACATCAAGTTGACTAAAAAGTGAATGCAACCAATTATTTAGAGGTGCTACTACTGTAGCCGATATCAAGTTAGTTGAATCTTGATTTAATACTTTTGCCTTTATGTGGAGTAATGTATGAGACAAATCTATGTAGTCATCGCCTGTCCCAGGAACTTGAAACTCGATAGGTCCATCATCAGCAAGAGATGAAATTGGTTTATAGTGAATCCACAATCCATTTTCAATGCTTGTTTGTGTAGACGGTAGTGCAAACAAATCCAATTCTGGGTTAACGCACTCACAAGAATGATTATGAAGGAAAGACATATTTAATTTGATAATATATCTTTGATATTTTTTGGTTTTAGACCAAGTTTTTTCGAAGCTTTCACTTTAGCAGTTAATGGTGGAATGAACGAGGCCAATCGTTTTCTTTTAGTTATATACCTAGATCCTGTCATGTTAAATTGATCAGTTTTATCATCAGCCTTGACCATACCATGAACGCGTTGGTATTGGTGAACCCTTATAAATTACTCCAACTCCTGACCCAGCTTGATGTGTATAATAATTTTCATATGGACATTTATGATGATCACGAAGAGAATTCATTATTATAATTTTCGGAAATATAGTTTAATACACACGGTTCCAAACTGGAATGGTATTTTTTGTCCTGTGCTCGATCTTATAACTATTTCCAGCGTATCAAACTCTCATCGCATAACAGGTAAGTAGTAAGGTGGAGAGAAAACGTGAATTTTATTTGCATCATAAATATATTTTGTAGGATCTAATGAAATGACTCTTAGTAAAGGAGTAATAACATCACCCACAATCTGAGGATCGATAATGTCGCAATATAGAAATAGTTGAGATGGTAACCCTAAGTGTAAATTAGCAGGACACTTTCCAAAATTTATCTCTAGGAGATTTTTATTTGGTTCATAACCTAGTTGTAAATTTAATTTGGGTGATAATGTTACGGATGTTATATTTTTATCCAAAACAAAAACAGACACAAATTTTGTTATTTCATCATAGCGAAATTTCAAGTTCTCTCCGATACCATTTAACGCTCTTAAAATATGCTCAACGTTATCATAGTTGGTAGTTGGAATATGTCTTTTGTAGTACACTGTGGATGGTTTATCTTCATTAGGTATTAACATGGATTTTGTAATGTATATAACATTTTCATGATCTTGAACAGTAAACATGGTACATGAATATTGCAACTCGACAACTCCAACCGACTATTCACTTTCTAATTTCATAGCTTTTGGTAATTTTGTTGAAAAATTTGTGGTCTTGTTATCAGGAAAGTATTCCGTTGAACTATTGCTGAGCAAAGTTAAATAAAAACTTTCTTTATTCATATTTCTTTTTAACTAGAAGCTAAAATCCAACTGTTAAATTTATCTGGATAACCTTTCCACTTCACTAATACTTCTTTTCTGTTACCTGAATAACGAGTGTCAATTATTTTATCTATTTTATATTGTGAGGTGGGGTTGTATGTGATTTTCTGTAATTCTCTTTCATAAAAAGTACCAACTATTGGTTCATTTTGTAAATCTGTTATTGTATCAACAACCCATGGCGATCTATCAATTATTGAAGATATAATAGGTAAATATTTCATCACTCCAATTTGATTCATATCCTTTTTGGAAAACATGTTTATATTTAGTTTATATTTCGAACATAATCACCCACATTGAAATTTGGTTTTGGATTTCCTAAAGAAAGTTTGTTTCATCGTCTATCATAAAAATTAGTCCAAACTGTCATAATATTGTTGGAATTTACATCACATGGGCACATCTTAATAATAGAGTGAAAGCTGTTATTATAACAGTATATTAAATCTTGTAAAACATTTATATATCTATAAGTATTACTATGAGTGAAATAAGGCCACATTTTCATTTTTAGAGTCCTTTGAAATAGTTCAACAATACTGGCCTTAATGTCAGGATTGTTAGTGGTATAGTAATTAATATTTTTGGATTTAAAGTATTTTTGTGTGTTAGTTACTTTCAAAACATTCTTTAGTTGTTTCTGGGTGTTTCTTATTAATTGGTCTTGCAAAAGCATATTTACTAAATACATCAATAACACAAAGCATGTAGTTGAAACCATCATTGTATTGAGAATAAGTTCGCATATCACTTAAATCAGCTTGCCACAGTTCATTAATATTTGATAGAATGTACCTATTACGCGGGATTTTTTTTCGAATGGATGTATGTAATGTGTATGTTTCTTGTGATTGTAACCATTCCTTTTTAACCATTTTACCCTTCATGGCTTTTGATAATTTATCAATACTACCAAAATCAGCGGGATTAGATGGATCATGATAAATTCTGTTAATTTCTTCTAGTACGGGGTCCATTTTTCCTAGTCAATTTCATTCAATCATTCTCATAAAAATCATTCCCATCATTTTTTTTATATCTACTGCTCGGTGTAGAAAACTCTATTTTAGTTATAGATTTTGTATCTCCACTGCTCGGTGTAGAAAACTCTTGAACTTCAATCTCGGAGGGTTTGTTCAGATCTTGTGCTTGAAGCTGGTTAATAAACTCACATCTCTTTGGATTTCCAATATAAGTAAGTATTACTTTAATATCTTTTAATGCTTTAACAAATCTATCCCACCCTATCGGATCACTTCTTTTTAAGGGTCTTAGTGAATCATTTATTAAATCAACAATATTACTTCCAGGAATTTTTTCATTATCTATTATGACTGTCTTCATTATCCCAATGTATTTTACTTTTACTTGTTCCGACTAAGTTTAATAATAACTGAACTTTTTTATTATAAGTTATTGGTATTAAACTGAGTATTTGAGCTGGTGTGTAAAGTGGATTTGCATCATTTTATTTACTTTTAATGGATCGATTCTCCTCCAACAAAGATTCAGCATCAACTGAAGTTTTTAGATCTCTATCTTTATTTTTAAAACCAATTTTAGACTCATTTGAAACTTCATTAGATGTATCAGAATAAATTGGTAATCTGAGTGGTTGACGATCCTCTTCGGTAAAATGAAGGTATCTTTGTAGTGTTTTTAAATATAACATCCACTTCTTTCGGTCTTCCGTCTTACTATTCATAATATTTTGCATTTCAATATCTAATCGAGACAAATTATTATTAACCTTATTCTCTTGTTTTAATTTTTTAATCAATCCAGGATCGTTAAGTATCATTTTCTTTGCATTTCCCATGTTAACTGGCTAGTCCACTTACTACTCCACTCAATATTGCTAATATTATTGGTAAGAAAGCTCCTCCTTTTTGTATAATTATATTTTTTAAGGTTATGTTTACACTTACGCACCAGTTTACGGAATATATTTTGGTTTTTATTAAATTTTTGTTTATCTTGATATTTAAGACGTACCTTTCCTTGTAAAATGTTATGAATACATTCACAAATACAATTTATTTCTTCTTCATCACACGTTTTAAGTAATGCTCTTCGATATTTTGGTTGAAGCGTACGCAAAGCGTTTAGCAAATGTTTATGCGTTGTGAGTCGATGATGCATCATTTAGAAATGATTTGAATTGTTTGATTCTTGGTGTATTTAAACTCTTTTGTGGGTACGTAGACTGTACAGAAACCATTAAATGGGAAGACATTTGTCTTGATACGACAAAAATCATTGGTATTCTGTTTTAAATCTACCATTAAATATCCATGCGCCTCTAGAGCTGCATCCCTGTAGGCATCTTCAATGAATTTTGGGTTATCTGGTGACACTTGTCGTGCTAAATATCTTGTTTGAGTTTTATCTCGAGGGTTTTTAATATATATTATATAAACTGAGTTTAAAGAAATGTCTCTTTGACCTTTACCCTGATGAAATTAATTTTGTGTTAAATAAAATACGCTAAGATTCCTGTGATGACGACCTTTTGTAAATATATCCACAATTCTTCAATCAGACTCTCTCATTAGATCATCAATAATAACAAGATGTGGGTTTTCACCATCAAACATATTAAGATTTGGAATTCCTTGATGATAGTTAACATTTGGTAAATTATATAAAGGTTGCATTTCATCGTATTTCTGTAACTGATTTTATGAAATTTGTTACAAAATTTGACTTCCCACATCCACTTGGTCCTGCCACAATAGCAGTAAACGGATGGATAAAGTGAAACATTACACACGTCTAAAGTTCTAAGGGATGAAATAAAAAATGAAAGTGTTGGTGTAAACAATTAATATATATTGCTAAAATTATGTAAAACAGAATGATCTGTATACTATTTCTAACACAATTAGTATATCAGAATTTTACAATCACCTCAACCTCAAATGTATATACACACACACACACACAAATAGAAACAACAATTATTTTAAATTATTTACAATCAAACATTAATTTTAATTAAATATGTAATAAACTCTACGTCACATTATAGTATTATCATAATTTTACAATCAATACAAATTTTATTTACACACAGACATAAAAGTATAAACTATCAACACTTAGCGCAATTTATAATGACCCCAAGCTAATGTTTCAATGTTATCTAAAATAATATGCCTCTTTGTGTTCAACGAAATTACTAAAAGCTATGAAATTAGAAGGTGAATGGTCGGTTGGAGTTGTCGAGTTTCAATATCTATGTACCATGTTTACTGTTCAAGATCATGAAAATGTTATTACATTACAAAATCCATGTTAATGCCTAATGAAGATAAACCATCCACAGTGTACTACAAAAAACATATTCCAGCTACTAACTATGATAACGTTGAGCATATTTTAAGAGCGTTAAATGGTATCGGAGAGAACTTGAAATTTCGCTATGATGAAATAACAAAATTTGTGTCTATTTCTGTTTTGGATAAAAATATAACATCCGTAACATTATCACCCAAATTAAGTTTACAACTAGGTTATGAACCAAATAAAAATCTCCTAGAGATAAATTTTGGAAAGTGTCCTGCTAATTTACACTTAGGGTTACCATCTCAACTATTTATATATTGCGACATTATCGATCCTCAGATTGCAGGTGATGTTATGACTCCTTTACTAAGAGTCATTTCATTAGATCCTACAAAATACATTTATGGTGCAAATAAAATGCACGTTTTCTCTCCGCCTCACTACTCACCTGTTATGCGAAGAGATTTCGATACGCTGGAAATAGTTATAAGATCGAGCACAGGACAAAAAATAGCATTCCAGTTTGGAACCGTTTGTATTAAACTACATTTCCGAAAATTATAATAATGAATTCTCTTCGTGATCATCATAAATGTCCATATGAAAATTATTATACACATCAAGCTGGGTCAGGAGTTGGAGTAATTTATAAGGGTTCACCATACCAACGCGGTCATGGTAATGGGAGCTTCTTAGGGGGTTATTTAGATCAGTTTTACCTTTACTTTAAGCGCTGGAGTAGGACTTTTATCGGATATGGTTCAAGCGCGTCCTATGGAAGCCTCAATAAAAGATCGTCTACTGCAAGTAGTACGAATTTAAAACGAAAGGCTGATGACAAAATTGATCAATTTAACATGACAGGATCTGGGTATATAACTAAAAGAAAACGATTGGCCTCGTTCATTCCAACATTAACTGCTAAAGTGAAAGTTGCGAAAAAACTTGGTCTAAACCAAAAAATATCAAAGATATATTTTCAAATTAAATATGTCTTTCCTTCATAATCATTCTTGTGAGAGCGTTAAGTCAGAATTAGATTTGTATACAAACAAGCATTGAAAATAGATTGTGGATTCACTATAAACCAATTTCGTCTCTTGCTGATGATGGACTTATAGAGTTTCAAGTTTTAACAGTGGTAGAGCCACGCGGTTTGCTGTCGCACGGATGGGCCGGCTCAAACCGGGGTGGCACCACGACCTCACAGAATACCAGCGTGAAGTAGAGGTTTACCTCTGCGTTTCGCTTGGTGAATGCAGGTGGCCGGAGGCTCAATCCCCCCATCAACATGGTAGCGGAAATAAACGAAAGACTACACCAGGAGGGTACCAGCACCCCTGGAGAATCCCTCGCTGAGCATCCACGACTAAGCTACTCCACTCCTGAGCGTGGGTGCTCAGGCTTCGCCGCGTATTCTGGGGGGGGGGGAGGGCAATGTTCCGCTCGCGACTATAGCAATAAGACCAAGGCGACCCCTGTCACGCTATCCGTGAATTTTTGCAACATCAGGGGACTTCATTCCCATCTTAACGCTGTCCACTTCCATCTAGAGACGGCGAAGCCGACCTTGCTCTTTTTAACCGACACTCAGGTGTCCTCTCCGGCTGATAATTTATACCTCTCCTAACCGGGGTACAAATTAGAACATTCCTTTGTGCCCTGGGCTGGAGTTTGCGTATACGTCAGAGAGGACATCTGTTTTCGACGCCTCGGCAGTCTTGAAGGTACGGATCTGTCCATCCTATGGCTGCGCGTAGACAGCGGCGACCATCCCCGCGTTTACGGGTGCTCCTATAGGTCCCATAGCGGTAATGTCGAAACAGACCAACACATCGACCACGTCCAAATGGCTACAGATTCCTTGTTACAGCAGATCCCATCCGCAGAGATCGTGATCCTTGGCGATTTTAACGCCAACCACGCCGAATGGCTCGGTTCACGTTTAACCGATCATGCGGGGAGATCTGTTTATGACTTTGCTTTGGTATATGGTCTGACACAGCTGGTTACTTCGCCTACGCGGATTCCAGATGTGGAGTATCATGAACCTTCCCTGTTGGACCTTCTGCTGACCTCTCATCCGGACGGATATCAGGTTTCCGTCGACGCTCCTTTAGGCTCGTCAGACCATTGTCTTGTCCGGAGTGTGGTGCCACTCACACTAACGTCGCGGTTGAATTCTGCATGCTGCCGCCATGTTTGGCACTATAGGTCGGCCGATTGGGATAGGATGCGGTCTTTTTTTGCATGCTACCCTTGAGGGCGGGCTTGCTTCTCACCGGAAGATCTCAGCGTAATTGTTGATTCTATTGCTGATGTGGTACTTCAGGGTATGGAACTTTTTATTCCATCCTCTGTGGTGCCCATCGGAGGCAGATCCCAGCCATGGTTTGGTCGCTCCTGTAAAATAGCATCACGCTATTAGCAGGAGTGCTACCGGGCCTGGGCTGACGCATTAACGACTTGGGATGTAAACACCAGCGCTCTTAAAAAGAAGTATAATTCCGCCTCCAGGTCCTTCAAAAGAGTCATTGCCAAGGCAAGGTCTGAGCACATCGGCAGAATTGGCGAGAAGCTAGTTCACCTTCCTTCGGGAACCCGTGCATTTTGGTCTCTCGCCAAGGCTGTCCAAGGGAACTTCTGTCAGCCATCTCTTCAATCTCTGCACAGAGAGGACGACTCACTGGCCCATGCCGCAAAGGAGAAAGCCGAACTGTTAGGCTCTCTCTTTGCGTCTAATTCGACTCTAGATGACGGGGGGGAAACACCGCCGACCATCCCGCGGTGTGAGTGCTCCATGCCAGATGTGCGGTTTACGCAGTGCTCGGTTCGCAAAGAAGTCCTCCCCTGGACGTCAGCAAGTCGAGTGGGCCTGATGGAGTCCCTCCCAATGTGCTGAAGACGTGTGCTCCGGAGTTGGCACCGGTTTTAACGCGTCTTTTCTGGTACTCCCACTCCCAAGGCGTAGTCCCGAATTCATGGAAAACAGCTTTGGTCCACCCGATCCCTAAATAAGGCGACCGCTCAGACCCATCTAACTACAGGCCTATCGCCATCACCTCCTTGTTCTCCAAACTAATGGAGTCTATTATAAATTGCCAGCTCATTAGGTACATTGAGGATCACCAGCTGATTAGTTACCGCCAATACCGTTTTTGTCGGGGTCGATCAGCTGGTGATCTTCTGGTCTACCTGACTCATAAATGGGCGGATGCAGAAGAGTTCAAGGGGGAGGCATTGGCCGTTAGTTTTGACATAGAGAAGGCCTTCGATCGGGTCTGGCACAAAGCGCTTCTTTCGAAGAGCAATTGGATCACCAGTTTCCTTGCTGATCGGAGCATCAAGGTCGTAGTAGACGGTGCATGCTCTGATTACAAGCCTACTAACGCTGGTGTTCCACAAGGCTGCGTGCTATCACCAACGCTGTTTCTTTTGCATATCAATGATATGTTGCAAGCTGGTAACATTCATTGCTATGCGGACGACAGCACTGGTGATGTCTTATATACCAGCCGTGCCAATATTTCTCGGGAAAACGTCGCCGAGTACCGGAACAAACTTGTGTCTGAAGTCGAGTCTTTGCTGAACAAAGTCTCGGATTGGGGGCGACTAAATCTAGTCCAGTTCAATCCCCAGAAGGCACAAGTTTGTGCGTTTACCGCGAAAAAGTACCCCTTTGTCGTATCTCCTCAGTTTTAAGGCACTCCCCTTGCTGCCTCAGTTAGCATCGGAATCCTCGGCATCGACGTATCGAATAGTGTGCAGTTTCGTGGTAACTTGGAAGGGAAGGCCAAATTGGCCTCTAAAAAGCTTGGCGTGCTCAGCAGAGCGAGACAGTATTTCATGCCAGCACATCGCTTGCAACTTTACAAAGCGCAAGTTCGGCCTCACATGGAATACTGTTCTCATCTCTGGGCCGGGGCACTCCAGTGCCAGCTCCTTTCACTTGACCGCATCCAGCGCAGAGCGGTTCGAATCGTCGACGACCGAGTTCTTTCTGATCGGCTCGATACACTGGCGCTGCGTATGGATGTTGCATCCCTTTGCATTTTCTATCGAATCTACCACGGGGAGTGCTCTAAGGAATTGTTCGGATTAATTCCAGCCGCCAAATTTCACGGACGCACATCGCGTCAAAATTCACGATTGCGTTTTACTAGGAGTTTTCTTCCTCGTACAACTTCTCTGTGGAATTGTTTACCGCCGGCGATTTTTCCGGACCGATACTACTTAGGGACCTTCAAGAATAGAGCTTACACCTTTCTAAAAGGCCGGCGAAGCATCTGCAATTCCCCTGGTGTTGCGGTTGTTCATGGGCGGCGGTAGTCACTTACCATCGGGTGAGCCGAATGCTCGTTTGCCCCCTCTTCTTTAAAAAAAAGTTCCTGGGACAGGCGATGACTATATAGATTTGTCTCATACATTACTCCACATAAAGGCAAAAGTATTAAATCAAGATTCAACTAACTTGATATCGGCTACAGTAGTAACACCTGTAAATAATTGGCTGCATTCACTTTTTAGTCAACTTGATGTTTATTTAAACCAAAAACTTTTATCACCACCTAATAATACCTATGCATATCGAGTATACTAATGATAACTATGCTAAAATAAACTATGCTCCTGCTGCTAAACAATCTCATCTTACTTGTAGTCTTTGGTATGAGGATACAGCAGGAAAAATGGATTCTACAGATGGTAAAAACATAGGATTTGTTAAAAGACAGGAATAGGTTAGTGAAAGTAAGGAAATAGAAATGAATGGACATCTTCACGGTGACATTTTCAACCAAGATAAATTTTTAATTAATGGTGTTGAAATGAGCGTAAAATTAGTTCGATCAAGAGAGAGTTTTAATTTAATTGCTGGGTCAAACGATGTAACGATTAAAGTTTGCAATACGGACAAAACTCTTAGTGTCCGACGAACACGAATTAATCCAAGTGTATTACTCGCACGTCAAAAAGTTTCAGCTTCTTCCACTGCTAAATATCCTATTACTCGAGCTGAAGTAAAAGTTTTAACAATTCCATCGGGTGTTCAAGGAAAAACTCTTGATAATATATTCTTAGGACAGATACCCAAAAGATGTATAATTGGATTTGTGAACAATTCTGCATTTAATGGTTCCCTTACTAAAAATCCATTTAACTTTGAAAACTATGGTATTAATTCTTTCAGTTTATTTATTGATGGTAAACAAATACCTTAAAAAGCTTTGCAACCATCTTTTAATAATAGTATATTTACATCAGCATATCATACTCTATTCTCGGGAACTGGTATTCACTTTCTTAATGAAGGAAATGGAATCTCTTGTGAACAGTATGCCGAAGGTTACTGTCTATTAGCATTTGACTTAACTCCTGATTTATCAGCTAACTCATCAGCTCATTGGAATATCATAAAGCATGGTAGTGTAAGATTAGAAGTACGATTTGAATCCTCACTAATACAAACAACTGTATAGTTTTTGCTGAGTTTGATAATATTATTGAAATAGATAAAAACAGAAATGTTACTGTAGACTATAGTAGTTAAGGTTATAATGCTCGTATGTGTGTTGTGTGTTAGATTTATGTGTTAGGCGTAATGCATTTAGTGTGTATGTAACTATGTGAAACAAAATATAATTTTTTATTTCTTTATAAACCCCCTATTTAATCTTATACAAAACACTGTTTGAGTTTAAACTTTACATAAGCACACTGACCAAACCACTGAATATGCTTCGCAACACGAAAGAATGCAATTTAATATTTACAAATCACTATTTTATATCGATACGAATGGCATCGGTCAATATTTTGATTCATATGGACGATCACCTGCACGATATCATCTAGAGTTTTTAAAAAGGAATTGTAAAAGATGGGACTGGAATGTTGATAGGATTCAGAATGAGTGGACTTAAGTTTGTGGTGAATATTGTTTAATGTATTTGCTATATGAGTTTCAGGGATGTTTAATGCATGGTTTTACGAGCATATTTACAACGATATTTTAGTGGATGAGATGTTTCGCTCATATTTTATAGATAATAAGCAATAACATTTTGGAAATAAAAATTGTAACAAAATTAAGGAATGTGTTTTATTGATGATTCAGAATAGCGTGGTAGTTATGAACAAAGAAGTATAATACAATAGCACTGATAAGCAGGGTGTACAACGAGTAATAGATAAGAGCAGCAATGATGGTGTTCAAGGAACAATAGATAAGAGGAAAGGCTGAACTATGGAACGCTATGAGGGTGCAGGCCCACCGGATAACAATTCTATATTAGTTAATTGATCTGCACATCTCCGGGACCGCGCATCCTACACAAACGGACCTCAGATTCGTGATCAGAGCATGCCAAAACTTTTTTTTGGGATCCATCGACCCACCGTCAGCGGATGAGGGCTGAGGATGGTGAGTTGTACCAGTTCTGGGTCATTGAGCCAGAACTGGTACAAATTAACTACTCTTACGACACCTACGAAATGATATTATGGGATATTGGATATTCTTACACCGCCTCTACACGGTATTACCACAGTTTAAAGATAGTCTAACTTTAAACTGTTATACTACTGTTTAATGTAGACAAGGTATTTTAAGTGATTTGGTTATTAAACCGTCAATAATAAACACAGTTACTAGTATCCTAGTTGATATTACATCAATTTATAGATGTGAGAATATAATTTTGCTGTAAGTAGGCAAAATACCGATAATGTCTGTATAACTATTATAATCAGATAAAAACTCCTTCATCTCGTGTTACTATGACGAAAAAAAAATCACCTACGCCGTTGAAAACGCTTGCACTTCTATTTGTCTTTGTAAGATTAATTGCTGTATGTAAGTTAACGTCAGGTCATTTTAAATATTGCTTTTAGCAAGAAAGATTCATTTTTGGGTATACATAGACTTATATCTTCCGTATTCAAAACTCAAGGCTACTTACAGCATTTCTAGGGCTTTTGACTTCGCGATGAGCTCAATTTTACGGGTCGTTTATTTTTGGATTTCATAGCTTACAGCAATTTAACACGTTTTAGTTTGAACACTCACATGCCTTAAAAACTTGTCATTTTTTTATTGGAACGAAGTTCCTTATCGCACGGTACGAATTTGGCGGATAGGGTTAGGCGAGAAAAAGTGTAAGATTTTACCGTCACGACCCTTTCTATAGTGCAAGCGAGATGGAATAATATCCATCTCCCTCGCACTTTTTCTTATCTTGCCATGAAAGAAATATTATTTTAAATGATGTTTCATTTTAATAGACGCTAGTAATTCATTTATTTGTATTTGTTAATCAATAATATAATACGTTTATCAATAATAATATATTACGAAAGGAACTTCGTTCCAAACAAGTGTTCCACGGCACTGACGCAAGTTTTTTATTTGCTTACTTTTCTATACATATTTTGTTGATACTATAGGTACCTACATAATACTACTATCGTATCCATTTACTTGTATCAATTATTTTGGTTTAATTTTTTGTTTTAAACTAGAAGCAATTGCCACTATTTCTTTTTCCCTATAAAATGGCGAACTGTCATTTTCACATTTTCTAAATTTTTGTTACTTATTACACAGATAAAATTCACTCTCACAGATGACAAATTTCAAATAACACCATCTCTTAATTTTCTACTGTATTATTAACAGCTGTCTTTAGCGCTGTACAAGTTTAAACGGAACGACAAGTCACCATGGACAGGTAAGACAAGAATTTTTGTGGGTACTACAGTCACCGTGTACGGTTGAGAGGTTCCCATATATTGATAGACATCACAAAAAGACTAGTGTTATGTATTATTGTACACTTTCTCTCTCTTTCTAATATTTGTTAAATTGCCGTCCCGTGGGTTTCGTAAGAGTACTATTGAACTATAGAAAATGCCAGATAAATGTGCACGCTTCCGATAGATGTCGGTATATCTCGCGTACGCTAGACGTAAATAGCTAATACCCAGACCGGATACGGGCAGCCGCGTCAAAGTGCGGTAAGTCTTTGTTCAGGTACTGCGATAGTCAAACCACGTGCCAAGAAGGCCCATGTCCAGCAGTAGAATATACGGGATGATGAAACAGAAGATTTAAAAAAATAGTCTGCCATTCATTAAAAATTTAAATAGGAAGCATAATTGAATAAAACTACTTTTACGGATTTTATCGCTTATAATTCTACTTATTTTTAATTCCTGACGTTTCGGGTGATATGCAGCACGTATGCTCACAGGGGACTGAGGTGATTGACGTCCCGGTGTCAGAGTTGACCCGGAATCCTTCAGCTTTTTAATTATTACTTTAAGTCCGATCTACGCAGAAGTCTTGCAGTAATAAAGCACAAGAAACTTTGGAAATTAATAAATATAAGAAATCATTAGGAAGCATAAGTTATATTTTAAATTTTACTTTAATAAATGCTCTAACCATTCTAGCAATCTTTAAATTTAGTCACAAGTGCTTGTTGTTGCACGTTACCTTACGCCCCAACTTTCGTGGAGCTTATTATCAGTGACAGTGACAGAATGAACTTCCTTGAACTCGAACTACAAACGGTTTCTTGTCTGATAACGAAACCCTAAAAACGAAGGCCTAGCTCATGTGTTTACTATAAAAAGTAGCACTATAAAGGTTGTACAAAAAGGTAAAAGTGTCTTGACCTTGTATTCAATTGCCTTGATACTCGTACATTGAACATTTACAAGTGTAGAGTTGTCTCTTTAATAATTTGCTTTTATGTTCTCACGCCGTCGGGCCACATGTTTTTGATCGACTATTTTTTATTCTCACTCGGCCCCAGAACAGTATCTTATGACATCACATGACTAATAATTGGTGCACAATTTTTGAGCACAACTCGTGGCGGTAGTAAAACGGGATTTATTTATTATCCTTTATTGCCCATTATTAGTTTTAAGAGTGATTGTTTTTGGCTGTGCGCAACGCAACATGGCCCTTTGTGTAGTCTCCGGTAAAAAGCGTTCCACTTTGCTTCGATACATACAAAATGACAAATATTTCTAATGAGTCGTCACCATTCATTCGTACAATAAAAACGTAATTAAATCGTAAAAAATGTGGACGAAATCTATTTGAATTTCGAATAAATAATTAATAGTTCCACCTTGCGAAATTGAATCTTCAAATCGGGGTACGAAGTAAAAAAGGAAGTGATTAAAAAGTAATAACATTTTTCTATTAAAAAAATCTTTTGAAACGCCGTCCGTAACCATTGCGACAAAAAAAAATATGACGTCAGTAAAATTATAATGGGCCGCCTCGTAAACTCCGCATTTGAATAGAAAAGTTACATATCAAAAATTTTCAGTGATCCGTGTTTTACGAGTTTGTCGTAAACGTGTACTTAACAGAGAAAATAAAAGGGCGCCTTGAGTTCCTCTTTGAGTTTAAAAATCTATGTGAGTATGTGAGGGGCGTCATAATCAGTTTGCGAACTGTTCGCCTTTACGCCGAACTTATATATTTACGGACTTGGAATATGTATATAGCATTAAAGAGGTAAATATAAATGTTAGATTAATTATAATACACTTACTAATACTAGGGTTCGGTGTAGGTTACAGTTGAAAAATGTAAGCTTTAAATAGAATACCTGAAATAGAAGACCCCTTTTACTGGAAACGAGGCATTCCATCTCAGTTCTCAGGAACGAAGACTCATCTGCGTTTTGATTGTTAATCAAGGAGATGTCTATGGGCCACATCACCCACTTATCATCACCATTATTCAATGAAAATACTTGAATATCAAGAGCCCGTTAGTAGTTTACTATGATACAATGACGTCATAAGGCGTTAGCACCTTTGATTCCGCTGTCTGAGTAAGTCTGAGTGTTTTAAGTTCTGTAATTTTTTTAAATATTTTGAAGACATAAAGTGCCAGCTAGCACCGGTACCACATGGTGGCTTCGCGGTGGCCTTGCTTGCCTCCACGCCTGGAGTTTATTGAAAGAGCATCTTATTTAGTCCGCCTTTTGTAACACTTTTAATTAAGGTGTTAAAAAAAACGTAATAAAATAAATATATACATTTCCACCGATTAAAAAGATTCAGCAATGAGATATTTGGTTTTTTGTTTTATAATGCTTTTATGTGAAACTAACACTTAAAACATGCTATCTTGTACGTATTTATTGCTTTTTTTTTAACAAGTGTATTCTGTGGCGTTACTAAATAAATATTGTTCATGTACAATTAAAATATCTCTAAAATCTTAAATACTAAAGTTTTTGTTTTTATTATATTATTCCAATTACACGATAACAGTGTTTTCCTAAGCGATCTTGTGTATTTATCGTTTCATTTAATTTTCATAAACTAGTAAGTTTTTTACGAATGCATTAGTTGTAGGGCCATTTTTAGTCCTCATATAAAATTTATTCATAGGATAAAATACAATACAAACAAATTTATGGATTTTTATCAATAAAATAGTTCAAGTTTCATTTTTATATTCAGTTAGGTTATATTTTTTTTAAGAAATACTAGCAATTCTATGAACATTAATACTACTCCGTGAACCACTCAAGTTAAGCTTGAAATGCTTGTGCTGCTACTGTCGCTTATGCTGCTACTGTCGCTTATGCTGCTACTGTCGCTTATGCTGCTACTGTCGCTTTATTTGATGGATTTATCTGACAATTGAATAACATAAACTGAGTATAACATTATCTTAATCGCATATGTATTTATTAATTCGTTCTGTCTCTTTTATTACTTAATTATTCTGTTAATAGCATTAGGTGTCAGATGTTGACCAAAGTAAAACAAAGAATTTTTCCATTACACCTTGACTTGTATGTTTATCAATATTGAAAATCCTTACGCATTTGCACCTTGTTGTTATTTATATTTTTGCACCTTGTGTTGTGTTGACATGAGACTAGGTACCCTATTTTGCAGTCAAAAAGCCAACGTGTATAATAATTTCACCGTTTTCAAAATGACGAAGATAGGATTTTTTAAATTATAAAACTTTAAATCTGGTATATAGGGTCAGTTTGCTTGATACTGGCTCTTTTTTAACATGGGGAAATGCCGTGTTGTCAAAAATAATTAAAATGCGACCTCTAGCTCCACCTGCGCAACGGTGTAATATCCCGAGTGTAATACACGGAGGCCATGGAACCAGGAAAAATAAGAACTTGGAAGCACCAGCCTTCCTTACCCTTAGTTTCACAAAATATCAGTGTTTTTGTGACTGAAAATTTACACGAAGAACTTAGAACTTTCTAGATTTGCACATCCATAGAACAGCAAGGGTGAAACTCTTGTCCATATTATAGTCTTAAAATAAATTTAAGTACACTATAGTATTAAACTAATGTCAAATCTTGTTGCTAACTTCAGTATTATAAATGGCTTATTTATTACAAAGTTTGGTTTGTGTAAATTCGACTCCTTTAAAAAGTCATAAATACAAAATGAGTTCCGTCCCTCCAGTAATACGATGCCTATTGACGGTCATAATAAGATTTATTTAGGCTGTACTTACTTAAAGAATATACAGGTAGAGTAACAATACATCACGTACCCTCGAGTGTTTCCTTTAGCCTATTTTAATAAGAAAGAGATTTTTTTGTCATTGCCTCTTTCTTCGTTGAATTACTTTGAAACGAGTAAATAAATGAACAGGAGGATCAGAGGATTGAATTAGAAAAAGTATTCGTATAATAAAGAAATCAGTTCATTCAAAGAAGTTATGAGGGTAGGACACAATACGGAAGTCGATGGCTCAATTCGTCTATGACGACACAAAAAAGGTAGGCATCAAACCGGAAAAGAGATCACTTTTCCTTTTGATGTCACATCAAAAAGCCCTGTATTCAATATCAGGCTTATTTGAATATTTTTTTTCTGATTATTAAATCAGGTGTGGTTTTTCGATCCAATCCTCACTAGAATGGTCCTTTCTTTTGTTCTGTCCAGAGTGGGCGTTATATTAGATTTGTACGCTATCAGATAAAAATAATATACAGAAGCCTTTCTTTCAGATAATGTGTTAGAAAAAATCAACTTAAGTATAAAGACTTTAAAGGTTACATTAACTCTAAATAAAATCCAGTAATGTAAACGGGACCCTTGTGAAATGAATTTGAAAATAGTCTAGAAGAATTAATTCGACTTACCAGTCAACTTGGGATTTAAAATCACAAGTGTCATTAACATATTCAAAGTTAAAAAGTTAAAAACTTTCTTTACGCTTTTTTTGTTAATTTATGTAATCGAATTTACAAGCATTTAAAAATTAAAGTACAATTTCTATTATGGAATTGGTCTCAGTGGTCGAATCTTGACCTAAGCGTCATAATACTACGGCTCGGTAAGTCGGTAAGTGTTTAGCTTCGGCTGAATGTTTGTTGCGCAATGTATGGTATGGTACCTACCTACCTATGTAAAAATAAAATTATAATAAAATATTTTCATTTGTGTCTTTAGTCGACAGGTAAGAAGATGATAAAAAGTATAACCAATTAAAAAATTCAAGACCTTAAATATCTAAACCAGAGACGATAAGCAGAGATAAAGGTGAGAAGGTTCTGGTACAAGGGTTACAAAGCGTAGTCATTAAAGCAAATACTCTTGGAAGAAGCCTTTGTTCAGACGCGGACTATGAGCAACATATTGTTACGAGCTTGAGGTTCGAGACAATTAAAACTGCCGAGTGAATTACCAAAATTGACACTTTAATTACAGAACACTAATTACAACTAAAACCACACTAATAACAAAATACAATTGTACTACAGATCACTTTAATTCGCAGTTGTATCGCTCGAAGTATTCGCTTGTATCGCCAATTCAATACTGACTCGGTCGCGGTCTATACCGGCCTTATATAGGGCCTCAGATAGTTTCCAGAACCTTCTACTGTAGTAACATCTAGAATGTTCGAGTACATATCGGTCCCGAAATTTCTAGAAGGATCTTGACCTCCTAGTTCTGCTACTCGATACTAGAGGGCGCTAGTGGTAACTAGTGTTGCCATGTATAAACCATTAATAGTGGCGCAACACTGCCCCTCCTAAGACATGCTCGTCCCGAGCATGATTGGCCCCATAATAACGCGCCAGTCGATCCACATGGACGATCTTAGAGTACTCTTGCACCTTTCTGTATCCGGTAGGTTACGTCATTGATCCTTGTCACAATCCGGTACGGTCCGTCCCATATAGCTTGAAGCTTAGGAGATTTCCTTTGCTGCGAACTGGATTGTGTAACCACACTAGTGAACCTTCGTCAAACCCTTTGTTGTTCATTTTGCGGTCATACCGTGTTTTCATCTTCAGACGTTTGCTGGCCCGACTGTCTGACGTGCTCATAAATGTCATTCATTTTGTCCCGCAAGTCATTTGCATAATCGGTTATACTGCGTGGGGCATCAGGTGGTATTCCGGTGATCAGGTCTGCAGGCAGCCGTAATTCTCCCAAAATTTGCTAAAGCTGGTGTCACTGATGTACTTTCGTGAACAGCGCTTCGATATGACAACAAAACGGTTGTATGTGCCTGTCCCAGTCTCGTTGCCGTTTTTCCACAACTTTGCTAGGTACCTCCAATGTCTGATTAAATCTTTCTACCATTCCATCAGATTGTGGGTGGTGAAGTAGTTCTTGTTTTATGAGTACCCATAACTCGGCAAGTTTCTGGAATATTTGAGACTCAAAATTCTTCCTTGATCGCTGTGAATCTCTAAAGGTACTCCAAAACGACAGAAGACTTCATGAACTAGTTTATCTGCAACTGTTGAAGCTTCTGATTTGGAATGGCAAAGACTTCTGGCCACTTAGTGAAGTAATCCATCACAACCATGAAATACTTGTTACCACTTTCACTTTCCGAAACGGCCCTGCAACGTCAATGGCTATCCTCTCCCATGGTGCACCAACATTGTACAATTTCAATGCACCTCACTACGAGTTTGAGGTCCCTTTACAGCCGCACAACTTGTACATTTGCGACACCAGTCCTCGACATCGTCACGACAGTGGACCCAGTAAAACCGTTCTCGGATCTTCAGTAGAGTTCGTTTAACTCCCAGGTGGCCTCCTGAACAACCATTATGGTACAGCCAGAACATCCGGTACTTTAGCTTTAGGGACAACCATTTGCAAATGACAACTGTCTCCTGACCATTTTCCCATTTACGGCACAAGACTCCATCCTGAATCAGCAAGCTGTCCCATTGGGCCCAATAGCTGTGGTCGAACTCATCGCTGAAACGTCACTCCACTTGGGCTTAGGAGCACTGGCCTTCATCCATTCTAGAATCGGCTTGATGTCCGAATCTTCCTGCTGTGCATGTCGTAGGCTGTCTTCCACTCATTGTTGAGCTGGTCTGTCATAAGCATCCTCACAGATACCACTTCTTACCCTCTTGCCTAGTACAATGCTTGCAATCTTCAGGACAAGGTCTTTGACAATGCATCTGCGTTGCCATGAGATTTCCGCTGCGATGTTCGATCACAAAGTCGTATTCCTGTAGTAGCTCAATCCATCTCGCAACTTGTCCTTCTGGATTTTTGAACTGCAATAGCCATTTCAGTGCAGCATGGTCAGTTCGTAAGAGAAATTTCCGCCCCAGAAGATATTTTCTAAAATGCTGCAAGGACTTTACCACAGCAACAATTCCCGTCTTGTGACACAATAGTTCCTTTCCGGCTTTGACAAAGACTTGCTGAAGTACGCTATCACAACCTCTTGATCACCATTCCTTTGAGACAACACACCGCCAAGTCCTATATCACTTGCGTCTGTGTCAACTATAAATTCCTTGCTCGCATCAGGGTACCCAAAATAGGTGTTTTGCACAGACGGTCCTTGAGCTCCTGGAATGCGATATCGCAACTTTCATCCCAGCAGAAATGTTGCTTCTCCTCGGTTAGCTTGTGCAGAGGTTTGCCATATCTGCAAAGTTCTTTACAAATCGCCGATAATAGGAGCACAAACCCAAAATGCTCTAACCTGTGTCTTGTCTTTTGGAACCGGCCAATCCTTGACAGCGGCAATTTTCTGGATCCGTGCGATACCTTCTTCCGACACTACATACCCCAAAAGCTAACTTGCCGTTTGAATAGTGAGCATTTCTTCGGACTCAACTTGAGGTTGGCACTCTGGATCTTCATGAGCACGCGTTCCAGGTTTTGAAGGTGTTCTCAAACGTACGGCCTACGATGATGATGTCATCCAAGTAGACCAGACAGGCGTCGCCAATTAGCTCGGTAGTACAAGCTCCATCAACCTTTCAAACGTTGCTGGAGCATTGCACAATCCAAACGACATGACTTTAAATTGCCACAGACCCTTTCCTGTGGAGAATGCAGTTTTCTCCTTGTCCTTAGGGTCTATTTCAACCTGCCAGTAGCCACTTTTCAGGTCCAGCGTACTAAACCACTTTACGCCTGTAAGCATGTCCAGCGTGTCATCAATTCTTGGCAAGGGATAGCTGTCCTTCTTCGTAACGTCGTTCAGACGGCGGTAGTCAACACAAAACCGCATGCTACTGTCCTTCTTCTTTACCAGCACCACAGGTGAACACCATGGACTAGATGAAGGTTCAATAACACCATCCTTCACCATTCCCTCAATCATGGTTTCCACTTCCTTTTCACGTGCTACCGGCAATCTTCTTGGGCGCTGACGGATAGGCAATTCTTCTCCTGTGTTTATTTTGTGTTGAACTGCCAGTCTTTCCTATGTCAGCATCGTTTGACGAGAAAACATCGGCGTACTTGAGTAACAACTTCTTCGCCTTGACCACTTCATTCGGGAGAGAACGCTGCGACAGTCTTCTAAAAGTGTGGTCACCCTCGTTTGTGCACCCTTGTTGGGGTCCCAGTCGATGGGTATTGGCACCTACGCAACCAATCCACTTCCTCACAAGTACCAACCAGTGTGCCTTTTCCATAATCTGTTCCTGATCACAAAGGTTCAGCACACGTACCCTGAGATGTCGGTGGTTCTGACCAAAGTTCGAGCCACTTTCCACGGAAGCTCATTGTCCACCCTTTCCACGAGTACAACGATGAGCTTGCCCAGGATTCCGAGGAAGACTAACCGGCACAATCGTTTCCGATCTCGGCGGCAGAACAATCTTCTTAAGGCTGTACATTCCCGGTATCGCTCCTTCCACGAAAAGTTCCTCATGTCCACATTTCAAAACACCTTGCTTAACATCGATCTCACAACAATTCTTCCTCATGAAGTCTAGGCCCAGGATGCAGTCGTCCATTATATCAGCCACGATGACACTATGCAGGTAGATCATGTTGCCTAGCTTCAACTCCATCTCCTTCTCTCCACGGACGGGTATGCGCTGACCGGTAGCTGTTACCAAATTAATGCGCTCGGTTGTATGCGGAGTCCCCAAGGAACTGACTTATGTTGGGAACTGACAACCGTGCGAGAGCTCCAGTGTCTATGGTCAGTTTACACGGCGTTCCGTTGACCTCGCCTTTGATGATTAGGCTGTTCCCATCATGGGTTTGTGAGATCGAAACTTGGGGCTCTTTTAACATCAGCCAGCACCCGCCCCGCAGTCCTGGCTTTACTGTTTCCTGCTGCTGCTGGGCGGTGCTGTTAGCCGCACTACCCTCTCGAGATCGATCACCCTTTCTACAGTTCGCTTAGGCAGCTGGATCGAAGATGGCCCTTTCCCCACAGCCGTAGCACCTAGGGCTGTATCCTTTATTGTAGTCGCGAACCGCAGCTGCTGCAACCTCCTGACGCGATGGGATCGATGATCCTGCCGTACGGCTTCCACCTCCAGTGCATGGGCTAACGCGTCCTGTTGTCTCGTGGTGCCCGAGCCTCACAGCAGCTCTGACTTCAAGGTCGCGGATGCCGTCGATGAATGTCTGCACCAGGTTCCCTACAAGGAGCGCAGGTACAGACTGGTATGCTTTTCGAACCAGCTTTTCCACCTCAAGGGCCCACTGCTGCAGGTTTTCGTTGCTGCGTTGCACGCGATCTTTGAGCTGCGCACGAAAGACGTGTTCAGGTGAGCGTCGCCATATCTCGCCTCCAATGCCTCAAGGAGCTGCTCGTAAGTCACTTCCTTACCGAGAGCTTCCAGAACAGTTAAGGCCTGGTCGCGCAGGGTGAGAGCAGTCATGGCCTGACTTTTATTCCAGCCGTTCGCCTTCATGACAGCCTCGAACAGGATTTTGTAGGCCGACCAGGAAGAAGTCCCGTCGAACGGCGGCACTTTGAATCCACGTAGCGAAGGTGTTGTAGCTACGACGGAGCTGTAATTCCATCCCCAATTTTTAGTTCGTCCAGCGTTTTCTTCACGTCAGCCATCACGTTGTTAACCTGATTGTTCACTTGGTTGATTCGGGTTTCAGCTTCCGACAGGCGGTTGTCATGTTGAGCAACCCTATCCTTCACCTCCTTATCTCTTTCCCGAAGGTAGCGTGAAGGTCCTTCATGAGAAGCATCTGCTCCTCCTGTCCCCGCTGCAGCTGCTTTTCCAACCGACGCGCCTGTTCCTCCTGTCCGCGCTGCAGCTGCTCTTCCAACTGCCGGGCCTGTTCCTCCTGTCGGCGGGCCTGTTCCTCCTGTCGGCGGCCTGTTCCTCCTGTCGGCGAGCCTGCTCCTGCAGCATCATCATCAGAGCACCTAAGTCAGGTGCTGCAAATGCAGGAGTTGCTGACGGGCCGACCTCCGTGGTCGGCAGCTGGCCCTCCGACGCTTGCGATGTTGTACCACCAAATCGTCTCTGGTCCGTCTCCTGTTGGCGTTGACTTCGGGTACGGATACCCTCCGTGTCATCTTTAGGTAAAATCGGCATGATTAAATCCCACTTCTGACACCAATTGTTACGAGCTTGAGGTTCGAGACAATTAAAAACTGCCGAGTGAATTACCAAAATTGACACTTTAATTACAGAACACTAATTACAACTAAAAACCACACTAATAACAAAATACAATTGTACTACAGATCACTTTAATTCGCAGTTGTATCGCTTCGAAGTATTCGCTTGTATCGCCAATTCAATACTGACTCGGTCGCGGTCTATACCGGCCTTATATAGGGCCTCAGATAGTTTCAGAACCTTCACTGTAGTAACATCTAGAATGTTCAGTACATATCGGTCCCGAAATTTCTAGAAGGATCTTGACTCTCCTAGTTCTGCTACTCGATACTAGAGGGCGCTAGTGGTAACTAGTGTTGCCATGTATAAACCATTAATAGTGGCGCAAACAATATTATGCTTCATCTTTCCCTTCATAAGCCCGTTAACAATCCATTAATGTACTTGGGCTCCGCTCATGAAAGGGTTTCCTGTAATCGTTATGTTTGACTGTCGAATTGACGATCGTAATATGAGATATTTTGGAGCCTCGACTTGATTTTCTACAATCGTAAACGCTAATAGAATATAAGTGTTGATTACTGATGTGCACTTTTTTTTTTCGGTCTTTAGGGTTGCGCTAACTTGACTCGAAAGAAGGTACCTAAATGTAGGTGGTAGGACTTTAGGGTTGTGCACTTGACTCGACAGAACGTAAAAGTAAAAGTTAGTAATGTAAACAGCCTTTATACCTACTACTCCTGGGCATAGGCCTCCTCTCATTTACCTGAGAGGGATTAAGGGTAACGAAATGTTCACCGCACTACCCTAGTGGGTGTCGACGGATTTCGCATGCCTTATTTTTTTTTGTTTTCACAGACATACAGGTTTCTTACGATGTTTCCCTTCACTGCAAAGTACGTGGTAAATCGTCACTTAAAATTGCAGTTGACAATTTCATTGGTAACGACGGGATAGAACCCGGATCGCTCGCGTTTTTCGGCGAGCGCTTAGCCTCTGGACTACCATGGCGACAAAAGGTGCAATAATGCAAGTTGCATTATTGCACCTTTTGTCGCCACAATTTGTCACTGAAAATTTGTATTATATACTAGTGATTCCCAGCAACTTCGCCCGCGTTGATTATTTTTGCGCGGAACCCTAAAAAAAAGGAGCCTAAGTTACTCCTTATAACATCAGCTATCTGCCAGTGAAAGTCCTATTCAAATCCATTCACAGGTTTTTGCGCGATACGTGTTCAGACAGACGTCGTGTTAGAGTTTTATTATAGTACTAGCTGTTCCCCACGACTTCGCCCGCGTGGATTTTTTTTTGCGCGGAACCCTACAATAAAAGTAGCCTAAGTTACCTCTTATAACATCAGCTATCTGCCAGTGAAATTCCCATCCAAATCGGTTCACAGGTTTTTGCGTGATGCGTGTTCAGACAGACGTCGTGTTAGAGTTTTATTGTAGTAAAATAATGGATAGATTTCCCTGATCTAATGTTCCCTGTATTATAAATCCTAAATATTAGGCAATGGTACTGATTAGCAAGAAGCGTGACGGGAAACGACCGGCGAGCGCTGCCGGGCATATCCCTCACGAAGGTGTCCCTACAAAATCAACGATGAGTCACATGACTGTCACTTGGATTATCATTTAGATCATGTGTTATCCCGATTCATTTAAACAGTTTGCTATTAGCGTGAAAGATTGTGGAAAGTCGACTTGGCTAAGCCTGCTATAAATACGACATCGTTAATTATACCTTTAAGCTGTTGGAAGCCTCAAGATACACCTTAGCCACTTCTTACAACTCAGCTGGATGGGATGTGGCGATGAATTGTAATATGCTGCCACCAAAAAGCTACATAATGTATCATCATACTCCCACCCCTGGGCACAGGCTTCCTCTTATTCTTGAGAGGGTTTCAGTACAAAGTAGGCTCCGAAAATTACGATAAACAATATCATTTGGTGCCAGCGAGAATCATGCTCCGTCCGATCGCGTGCTAGAAATTTTAGGGTGGAAATTATCTCCTTAATTTCAACGACTCTCTGTTTTTATCGAAACGTATACACATGTGTGATACTTTAAAATCATCATCATCATCATCATCGGCTTAAGTACTTTCTTAATTTTCAAGAAAGCTTCAACCACATGCAATTTTTGAAAAGATTAACCCACTCAACCCGACTGGGATCTGAATTCAGAAAGAATATCAAGTTTAAACTTAAATTTCATAATGACAAAATTAGTCTAGATTCAATCTCAAATCAAATAATTATTCTACTCTTATTTTCTTCTTCTATTTCATTACGAACTGGCCTGGAAAACGTTATTTTGCCCTTTCCGGTAGGTGGCGCGATGAGATTTATTCCGAATATTTAACAGTGTAAATATAAAGTTTATTGATATCTCGACAAAAGCACTACTTATTGGGTCCTGATTTTGTCATTTTCTCTCTTGACAATAACCCAACATATTGTGAATATGAGTCATGGAGATCCATAAATAATTTTTTTAATAACTTCACTACAATACCACCTATCGGATTTTTGAATAAAACCGTCGTATCGACAAAATAAATATATTGTGTGGATGTGTACTCATTCGGTCAAGCCGTTTAGAAGTTGCACGATCACTTACTGACGCACCAACCATTAAATAATATACAAAGATAAGGGGAATCTTTTTATAATTAATAATTTAAAATTAAAAAATTTGTACAACCGACTTCAATATAAATTATTAAGAATAACTCAAAAACTATTGGTCAGACCTTGATCAAATTTATATGGGAATTATAAAATAATGAGAAGCACCAGCTTTCAAATAAAAAAAGAATCATTGAAATCGGTTCACGCAGAAAAAAGTTATGAGGTAACACACATAAAAAACATACAGTCGAATTGAGTAACTCCTCCTTTTTGAAGTCGGTAGAAAAGTGCCAAGTAAATCATAATAGTCTCTTATCTTATTAAAATAGAATTTAAGTGAATTTTGCGCGAAGAGCATAACAATTATTTTCTTTTTTTTACTTATTATAAGCCAGTGCTTGACCACAATCCCACCTGGTGGTAAGTGATGATGAAGCCCTAGATGGTAAATCGCACTGTCTTAGCGCAACAAAAGTCACTCTTCACTGTCTTAGCGCAACAAAAGCCACTATTCACTCTTGCCTTGAAGACGCCAAGATTGTTTTCGGACGGAAAGACAGATGCCGGCTTCCACTCCTTTGCTGTACACATTACAAAAGCTGAAGCAAACCGTTTGGTTCTAATGCGTGGAATATGGACAACAAAGGGGTGAAGACCCGCCGACGGTCTGGTTGTCCGATGGTGGAAAGGAGAAGGAGGAAAATTCCTGCGCACACTCTCCGAAATGCATACTATAGAATATTATTTTATTTTATATTTATTAATTTATTTTCTCACAGCTGTCTGTACCTACCGATCGTTCGAAAACCGCAACTAATTTTTTATACTTCGACATTATTTTTCGTAGAACGCTCACCGCAAAATCATATTTTCGCCTCAGCACTCCCCTTATTTTACGAGTTTTTCATTGCAGCCGCTTTACGAGCGTTGGTGATGGGCAGTACTCTTCTTTTATACTCAAGTAACAGTATTCAGAGCTGAAGATTGCGTGTTTGATACTAATTAAACGTCTTCATGGATACGTGATTCGTCTGCGCTCGGTGAATGGTGTGCTGTTTGCGTTGGATATTTTATTGAAGTTCCAGGGCTGTCGGGTTTGCATGACAATATTGGAGAGTTATTTTATAGTGTGATTAATCTAGTTTAGTTGTATTTATTGTTTAAAGAGCACACTTTCTATTCCTAATCCTTTATTATTAGTTACAAAAACAGCGAAAGCGAGCTTCTATTAGAACATCCTACAAGCTGCCGAAAAAGATTAGTCAGTTCTTACCATTCGTCAAGTGAAATATCCCTCTACAGGATGCAGGAGCAGTTTGAGCAGGTTTGCATTCACAATCAACCTTGTACAGCTTGATTGTGAATGTGGTCTCTCATATATAGGGCAAACAAAAAGATCTATAAAAACCCGCGTAAAATAACATAAAACTGGCGTGAAACACCAAGGCTCCGAAAAGTCTGCAGTTTGTGATCATATCCTAGACAACAAATCCTCGCGAAAGATCATCGATTCCTGCCAAGGATGATACGTGAAACTATTAAAATTGTTCGCGACGGCAATAAGTGTTTCAAAACATAGTGATTAAAAACAATATTAAAAGTGTAATTAAGAAAAGTATTAGTGACAAACCTAAGTGAAATGTGCAATAGTATAATTTTACAACATGTTTACAACCTTAGTATTATAGTATAGAGCATCGTTTGGTAATAGCTAAAAAATAACTCTTATTTGTACAAATAAAAAGTCGACCAATCAGAGCGCGACAGTTATAGAACATTCTAGAAATTATTAATTAACTGCGTAATATTTAGTCCCGAAAATGATGGAAATAATTTTTATGCTCTAGAAGAATTGTAAACATGGTATTGAATTAGATTAAGGTTTATAGATTAAGGAAATACAAGAATATTTAGCGTGATGAAACTTATTTCCTACTTATGGTAAAATTAAAGAATTAATGTACCCAAATATTGTGAAAATTTGGGAAATATTGGTTAATAACTTTTTACATTGTTAATATATTAAGAAACCTTTACGGTGTGCTAATAGACAACTGAATTACTGATTTAACAATGTATAGTACATTAGCCTAAGAAGTAATCGTGAATAGAAAAAATTGTAATTTAAGACAATTGTATAGAGAAAATGTTATGCAATAAAGAGGCAAAGCGGACAATGGCAAGCGGCTCACTTTAAAGTAACGCTCGAGTCGACCTTATGGCTTCGGGGCCCAGTAACATTATAGTAGCTGAAGTGACTAGTAGCAGAACTAAGAAGTAGCTGAATATAGAACATATTGAATAGTAGCTAGCAACATAGTAGCTAATAATAGCAGCTACACAAGTGATAGTAATAGCTAGTTGTAAAACATAGTAGCTGATAATAGCAGATAGTAAACAGTGATAATAAAAGCAGATAGCACTTTTAGTATAAGTTACTACCGAACAATTTAAAGAAATAGTCAACTGAAGAAATCGTCTGAAAAATATAGTGAACAACCGAATAGAATAGAATAGAATAGAATAATTTTTTATTCAATATAGATTACATGTGTAATTCTTATTGAAAGTCATTTTTTACTTTACCACTTTACCACTGGTTCGAAAAAAAACCTCTGTCCTGGGAAGAACCAGCAAGAAACCCAGCGGGACTTTTTTTTTAAAAGTAAATTTTACATTAATGGTTGTACAAATTATTTAAGTACAAAATTTATTTTAGAAACTTCTTGGTAGCGACCACCTCATTCCCAGGGGTTATTATCAATCATATATTCATTTATGCTATAATAACTCTTTTTATACAGTTTCAGCTTAACAAAACATTTAAACTTGGTAATAAAGAGAGCCTGTACACTTTCCGGGACCTTATTGTAATAGCGTATACATTGCCCCAAGAATGAATTACTGACTCTGTGGAGTCGAGATACTGGTATCACTAGCTTGTGTTTGTTCCTAGTGTTTACAGAATGTATATCACTTTTTTTACTAAAACTACCTTTGTTTTTGTGAACATACATTAAATTTTCGTAAATATACTGAGAGACCAAAGTTAATATATTTATTTCTTTAAATTTATCTCTAAGAGACTCTCGGTTTTAGGTTGTAAATAGCTCTAATGGCTCTCTTCTGTAAAACAAAAATAGTTTCTGAATCAGCCGCATTTCCCCATAGCAAAATCCCATAAGACATTATGCTATGGAAATAACTGAAATAAACTAGTCTAGTTGTCTCGACACTAGTGAGACCTCTAATCTTTTTACAGCATAGGCTGCAGAACTTAGTCTGCTTGCTAGTTTGGATATATGGGGCCCCACTGAAGCTTTGCGTCGAGAGTGATGCCAAGAAAAACAGTGGATTCAACAGGGCTCAGTTCTTCCCCATTTAAAAACACATTAGTACCCAGATTTTTAATATTCTTTGTTTTAAATTTAATACATTTAGTTTTATTTCCGTTTAAATGTAGATTATTAACGTTAAACCAATGCACTAATTTTGATATAGCATTATTCACTTCGTCACATTTAATTTGATTGACGTTTAAGTTTAAAAATCAAGGAAGTATCATCAGCAAATAATACTATATCATGATTATCCCCTACAAGGGAAGGTAAGTCATTAATATATACCAGAAATAGGAATGGGCCGAGAATCTAGCCCTGAGGGACACCCATTAGTACAGGTGACCCGGAAGAACTTTTACCATTGATAACAACTTTCTGCATTCTATTACTTAAATATGAAATAATAAGTTTAAGCGCTGTGTTCTTGACACCATAGTACTGTAGCTTCCTGATTAATGTCTCATGGTGAACACAGTCGAAGGCCTTGGAAAGGTCACAAAATATACCCAAAGCATCCTCCGAATTCTCCCATGCACAAAAATATGTTTAATAAGCTCAACTCCAGCGTCAGTTGTCGAGCGACCTCTTGTAAAACCGAATTGATTTTTATGTAGCAATTTATTAATATTAAAGAAACTTAAGATCTGATCTAAAATTATTTTTCAAAATTTTACTAAATGTTGGTAGTACAGAAATCGGTCTAAAATTGGCGGGGTCTAATGTACTACCAGATTTAAATAAAGGTATGACTTTACTATGTTTCATTAAATCAGAAACACACCAGATTCGACGCTTGTATTAAATATAGTGGCTAGATAAGGTGCTATTATATCTATTATAGATAAAATAACTTTAACGGAAATCCCCCATAAGTCTGCCGTTTTCTTAACATCAATTGTTTTAAAATATTTAACGATATCTTTTGGCAATACTCTATGGAATTTAAAAGTATTTGAACAAGCCTTTACATTTTGTTTAAGCAATGATCCGGCGACAGTAGGAGAAGAATTTAATGATTTTGTTGTTAAAAAAGGAACATCAGTAAAATGTTTCTCAAAAGCCATAGCAACTTCTTGATCAGATCGAGTTAAACTGTTGTTAATATTCAATTGAAAATCCGAGTTGCGCGATTTGACCTTGCCCGTTTCACTATTTATTATTCTCCAGGTCATTTTAATTTTGTTGGATGCAGTTTTAATTTTGTTACTTAAATGTAAAGCCTTAGCTGTGTAGCATACTTTTTAAATATTTTAGAATATGTTTTTACTCTAAATAATAAAGTCTCTAAAGTCTCTAAATATAACACTAGTATTATATGATCTTTCATTATAAAGCTCATATAACTTTCGCCTACTTTTATAAATTCCTACTGTCGCCCATTCATTAAATGATTTGCGACTGTGTTCAACCGATAGTGAACAACCGATATAGAATAACCGTAGTTAAACAACCGTATTCAACAACCGTGGTCAATAACCAATAGTCAGAAGATTTCCGCCGAACAGTTGAGCAGTCGAACCGCTGGCCACTGCCTTGCCATTTGTATTCTATTTCGTGCATTTTGATTTAATCTCAGTCCACAGTACCCCAGCTGCACCCACAAAGACGGCAGTAGAAGTATCCTCCGGAACCTATAGGTGTAGGACGTGAGCGACTCGCGGAGTACTTTCGATAACACTTACTCCATGTTTCGCCCGTCCGGCACAGAAATTAAAAAACATCCTTATTTTAATAGAGAAGGAAGCTGGGTACTACCACCAGCTTGGAATCCTGTAATTAATAAAATTAAAAATAAACCCAAGCATACCACTACAAGACTTCAAGACACAGTAAGTTCATTCTGCGTAGAGACCAAAACTAATATTTAAAAAGATGAAGGTACTCCGGGTTAATTCTAACGTCAATCACCTCAGTCCCCCGTGACCATGGGTGCTGGAAAGCACCCGATACGTCGGGAATTAAAAAATAAGTACAATTAAACGTGAAAACAACGTAATAGTAGTTTGTGTAGTATTCGCGTAAATATAAGAAATCATTATACAAAAGCCGAATGAGAATAATTAAAAATTAAAAATTTTGTACAACCGATTTCAATATAAATTATTAAGAATAACTCAAAAACTATTAGTCAGACCTTGATCAAATTGACCAAATGGGAACACATAAGAAGCACCAGCTTCCAAATAAAAAAAGAATCATCGAAATCGGTTCGCGCAGAAAAAAGTTATGAGAGATGATAACACACATAAAAAAAGAACACACAGTCGAATTGAGTAGAGTAGTCCTTTTTGAAGTCGATAGAAAAAGCCGGTGATCTTTGATCAGCTTTTAAAAATTACTGTATCGTATTCTTCTTTCTTTATCAGCCGTTTTCAATTCACTACTGCTACTACTATTAAATAAGCAGATTCAAGAATTTGCTAAATTATAATATGCTGAACTTGAAAGGTGTGTTCATACTTACGACATGTAAGGTGTGTTCATACTTAGGACACTGGGCATTGAAATTAGTGAGGACATAACCTCCCACTGTACAACCTATAACCCTCCCACTGATAATGCTGCTACACCATCGTCAGTAAGTGGAATTTGGATTTAACAATTTTAACGACGGCGATTACTCAGTATCGTTTCCCCGTAGTCGGGACGGGGTGAAACGTCTAAAATCGTGTATTTTACTAAAACTACCAACTGCACTGTCAAACGAAGTGCCTGCTATAAACGAAGAAAAAAATTAAGACAAACAGAATAATGCACGTAAAACTACGATACATTATTGTGGCCGCAGCAAAGAAAAACGAAAACGAAATAATGATATGTCGTTTCAAAATAGTCAAACCCAAACGTCAAAGGGACTTTAGATTGGGAACAGCATTATTTATGCCAGGACAGCGTTTACAAGAGTGCTGATTATGAGCAATATGATGCATTCTTGGGCTATACCCAGCAATAATTCTAGGCTGTATTTTTACTGTATGAAACACAATACTAACAAGTTTAGCTAATGTATAATTATGTAATAAAAATATCCTACAGACCAAATTTATCTCGGAGACTAGCCATCTGCGCAGGATAGATTTATAATACAATTGTGTGCGCAAGCACACGTGCATTCTCCCTTCCCTCACTCTTATATTTCGATGGGATAGCAATGCGACACGACCGTAGATAGACCAAGCGCAGAACCCTCCATCCTTATGTGCTTTCCGAGACACGGGGGTGAAACACTGCCAACTTCCTGATAGTTTCCTAACAGAAGTTTCACAACAGAAAAACCCAATGACTTCTTTTCGCCCGACAACGGAATTCGAACCCGGGACCACATGATCAGCAGTCGCGCTTACGACCATTAGTCCAACAAAAAGCCAGGTAGGTAGACAAAAGTTACAATGTACAATCTACATTCTACACACTCAAATAATCATAAGCTGTTAATCAGTCGGCGCTCAAGTGTAAACAATACGCGGCAATTATTTGGCAGTGGCGGCGTAAGAATATCCCTTGTCGTCCCGTGGGTGTAGTAAACGGCGACAGAGGAAACTGAAACAGGAGTTGGACAGCAGCATCTTCTTGATAACAACTCAAAATAATAAAAAACTGCGGTTACAAACTCGCATGGCAAGCGTGGCATTTATGGCAAAATAAGGCAATCTTTGGGGCCCTATAGACCTATGCTCAGCAGTGGATTTTTATAGGCTGTAACGAATGGATGGATGGATTATCGAAATAGACTTATAGTTACGTTCAGTTACGTTTGTCCTCAGCAAGCTAACGAACTTCGGATCGGCCATTCTGAAATTAGCATTAAACAGATTTAAATAAAATATTGTCATGATTTAATGACATGCAAATAACCCTTAGTTCAATATAAGACAGCTATTTCGATATTACAGACAGATACCTCAATTTTATTTATATGTATTTTTTATGTAGGAATAGGGTGACAAACGAGCACATAGTCCACCTGATGGTAAGCCCATAGACATCTACATTCATCCTCAATTACGAATCAAAATGCAGATGCGTTGTCACCCGTGAAGACTAAGATGGAATGCCTCGTTTCCAGTAAAAAGGGTCTCCGGTTCTCTACACTCACCATACGAATCACAGCGGCGTTAAGCTGCTATTTTAACGCTGGTATTCTGTGAGAGCATGGCCCTTCCCCGGTCGAGCCGACCCATTCGTGCTACAACTATACTACTAATATAGCTGCAGCATGGCTCTACCACGTATAGATATATAATACGATCCTTTATTTAATCTATCCTGCAGGAAGTCGATGGATGCAGGTGGCTCATGGACGTGCTTTGTGGCATTCCTTGGGGGAGGCCTATGTTCAGCAGTGGACTTGTGATGGGCTGTAATGATCAATAACGATGTTTCGTTTAAGTTTTACGCAGATTAAGTGGCAGATAATCGAGTAAAAAAAGAACCGTATTTATGTACCAATTTTTTGTTTCTTCATTTATAACAAAGGAAAACGACGGAAATATAATTATGTTTGTCAGCCCTGAATTCGTCTCGCCGCCATAAAAGTCTCAAGGTTCCATTATTATTTGCATGTATGTATGTATTCAATATTTGTGCCTCAATTATACAATGACTTGGAAAACAGATGTTTTTTTACATGACCATTCTGTTAACTTTTTAACGTATTGTCAAAAATTGCTATATGTTTACATATAAATCAGGTCAATCACCTAAAATGATTTCGTTTCGGTATGTATATGATTTACATCAGAATACAACGTGGCGTGGGGGGGGGGGATTCTCGAAAAAAGAAGACTGCATGCAAACTATAACTTTCAACAATAAACTTAGCCTTATTATAGTTTTGACTTTGAATAAGAAATGGAACGTCCTTTCGTATTGCTATAACCACGAAAATCTAATTTAGAACAATGTAAGTTTATAAAAAAATGCAAATGGTCCCTATGCTGCCACACGGATGCTTGACGTTCGTTCAAGTGTAACATGTTTGTGTATTAGACTTGAGTATGTTATGATCGCGTCGCGTGTCTGCTTGTAGCGGCTTCTTGTGGCGCGTCGTTCACTTTTTGTGTCATCATTGTCCACGCGGCAATGGCTGCCACATTCTACTTCTGGCTGGTCTGTTCAGGGTTGCCATGGCTTGAGAGCTTTAAATTTGTTATTTTATTAAAGAACATGACGTCATGGTAGCGCAGTAGCTGAGTAACTGACTGAATGTGGTGCTACAGACCGCTGGTTTGAATCCCGCAAGGAAAGTATTCGTATGGCCTACAAATAATTGCTCCGGGTCTGGATGTTTGTCCTTGTGCAATTTATGTATGTAAACTGCCTCCACGATACAGGAGAAAGTCCTAATGTGGGAGTAACGTTAAAAAAAAATCTAGCCCCAGTTTACTTACATAAATTGATTTCTTTTATTGGGGAAAAATTCAATATAATAAGATTTTAAACACACTAAATGTTTACTTACACAACGATGTGTGTAAATTTTACATTACTCCTACTTATAGATGTGGTAACTCAGGGGCAAAGTGCTCGTCATAATTTTCGAAATACGCGAGCAGTCCTGGTTTGAATCCCGCCTATACCATTGTCCAAATCAATTTCAATTCTCAATTTGCACTGAAGCTTGACAGTGTTGGTGGGACGTAGTAACGTGCTCGGCGGTGAAGGAAAGCTTCTTGAAGAAACCTGGATGTCAGAGAAATAAAATATTTCGAGGAAATGTGAAGTCTGGCACGCGTTGGAACAACGCGCAGAAATAATTGCATCATATTCCTTTTAAAAATGAAAGGAGGCCTGAGACATGATATTATATCGACAGTACAAACCTAATTGTAATTCAATTTTGTTCTATAATCTGAGAATTCATGACACAATGCAGTTATACGTGGTAGACCCATGCTGCAACTACATTAGTATATAGTTGTAGCACGAATGAGCCGGCACGACCGGGGAAGGACCACGCTCTCACAAAATACCAGCGTAAAATAGAAGCTTAACGCTGCTGTGTTTGGTATGGTGCGTGTACCGGAGACCCTTTTTACTGGAAACGAGGCATTCCATCTTAGTTCTCACGGGTGACAACGCATCTGCATTTTGGACTCGTTCGGTCATTTTGTAATCGAGGATAGATGTAGATGTCTATAGGCCATAGCAACCACTTACAATCAGGTGGACTGTGTGCTCGTTTGCCACCCTTATCCTATAAAAAAAAGTTAGATAGCTTATGAAGTAGGTAGCTATAGCAACTAAAACAGGGGCTCCACAACTTTTTCTGATCGCAGCTCCCTTACAGGTTTAATATTTTGTCTCGGTAATCTGGTTAGTCGAAATAGGGTATAATTATATTAGGTAGATAGGCACAAAAATTAAAACATGCACAATATGAAGCTGAGTTTTTATATTAATACATGACACACAAGAATACATTTATTATTTAAAATATAGGAAATAAAATACAATGTCAACTTAGTTAATGTGACGTGAGCTTGGTGATATCCACACATTTTTTTCTAAGCGTTGTGGCTAACCACTACTTTTATTTCTTGCTTCACATTGATCTTTGAGCAATATTTGCTCTTTTATTATATACAGCTGAAAATTCTATTTATTTTGTACCAGCCAATACATTAAGTGTAGTTTCCGGAGAATGGAAAATAGGAGCGTTTCACTGCGCCCCTCTTTACTCTCTACGGCGCACCAGGGCGCTGCGGCGCACACCTTGGGAACCCCTGGACTAAAGCATAATTTGGGACCTAGACCTACCTTTTAGAAAAATATTTAACAAAATGCATTACTAATTATAATTTACTAACGATTCACCAAAAAATATAAAAAATAACGCAATTAGTCAACATTTTAATCTTATGTGAATAGAATTGCTATTTATTGGAATGTTTGTGCATGCGAGGTGCGAGTTAAATGGAAACGATGGTATAGCCACGTGAGTAAAAATTCCTTACTCTGTGGTATAGCTGCGCGCCGTGCCCCTAAACTGTGGTTCCCGCAGCCCAAGCGAGACGGCAATATTTCAACAGAATATTGAACTCGCTTCGAATTGTAGTTGGCCGTAGTTACGCCGGCATATTATTAGTGTGTGCTCGCGAACGCTCAGCCAGCTCAGCCTCAGTATCGCCCGAGCCATCGTTCGGGCTACTACTAATAACTGTTTCGCGCTTAAACTTAGCATAGAATTTCATCAACATGGAAAGTAAACGAAGAAGAGTTGTCCGCAGTGAGGTAAGCAAATTAATGATTCTCCTTAACTGTAGCATGTAATACGTGAATCTAATTATGTATTGTTTATTTAAGGGTCGTCAAATGATTGCAAGTGTGTATCATTTTCTCAAGACAGAATATGAATTCACGCTAAGTTTTAAAGAACCAAACTGTGATATTTCACATTTGCGTAATATAGCAAAGCGCACTGCAGAAGCGACGGGTGTTAGTGAAAGCACTGTGCAAAGAATATTAAAAGAAGAAAGGGATCTCCCTAGTACTTCTTCAAAATTTCAGTCGCCGATGAAAAACAGAAGAAAGAGAGAAAACAAAGTCCATATTGATGGATTTACGGCTGATGTTGTTCGGGGTACAATACAAGAATTCTATATTGTACATAAACAAATTCCGACATTGGCAAAATTACGGTCGATCTTAAATGAAAAACTTGGTTTCGATGGTTGTTTATCGACGCTTCGTACGTTATTAAGAAAACTGGGCTTTATGTGGCGTAAAACCGATAATAACAGAAAAGTTTTAGTTGAACGGCACGATATCCAGATGTTGCGATTACAATATTTAAAAAAAATAACAGAATACCGTTCTCAAGGTCGTCCTATTGTTTATACAGGCGAAAGTTGCGTTTTGACAACACATGATAGAAAAAACACGCGTTTTGTTTTAGTTCACGCTGGGACCGATACTGGTTTTATTGATAACGCCTGTTCAGTCTACAAAGCTAATTTAGCAACCGGGGATAACAATTCCAATATGAGTTTTGAAAATTATGTAAAATGGTTGAATAATAAGTTGCTGCCGAATTTGCCAGATCGTTCTGTGATAGTATTAGATAAAGCTTCGTATCACAATACACGTGCAGAGAAATTGCCGACGATAGCCTCTAAAAAATCTGATATGCAGCAATGGCTCACTTTCAAGGGTATACAATTCGACTCGAATATGTGCAAAGTTGAGATATATGATATAATAAAAAAATATAAAAGCAATTGTACAGCGTACAAAATCGATAACTACATCAAAAGTAAAGGATTTGAAGTACTACGCCTGCCTCTTTGTCATCCTGAGCTAAATGCTTTAGAGAGCATATTATGGAGGGTTCTTAAAAACGTTGTTGCTTTAAGAGACGTTAAGCAAAATATCACCGATAGTGATACAGAAAAACTTATTCACGAGAGTATTGAAAAAATTACTAGCGAAACCTGGCGTAATACATGCAATAGTATAATTAAGAAAGAAGCTGAATACATGAAATACTTTGATACCGATTTTGAATTTAATATAAATTTGCAAGACGATAGTGATGATGAAACTGACACGGAAGACTGTTCTAGTTATGATTCCAGTTAAAGATTTCTTTTAGTTAATATAATACTATTAGTTTAATTTGTAATAAGTATATGATGATGAATGTAAATAAATATTAAACACAAAGAAAAATATGTTTGGTTCACTACTTAATGAAACACAAATCGCAAATCTAACTACTTGTATTGTTCAATAAATATTTTTTTCGTTTTGCTAACGCCACCTGCAGTTACTACCTGGACTATACTCAATACAATTACTAGCATTGCTCGCCCGCCTTCATGAGTTAAACTATGTAGTAGATATTAAAAAAAAGTTTGACAAACGAAGTTTCAATTTCTTACATCGAAAAAAAAATCATTTCATGAAAAAGCATAGAAGTGAAATTAATTAAAATTTTCTTATATAAAGTAATATTTTATCATAGGAATATATTATCTAGGACAGTATTGATCTTGCGAATAAATCTTATATATTATACATAATTCACATTACACGTAATTTTCTTTTTGTTATAAGCCCTAAGCAGTCTGCTGCTAGACAAATGCATCTCCCATAGTAAAGACGATTTTCCGTAATCGTTTTGCTTTACAGGCGGATCAGCTAACGCAGTAATAGTTTATTATGTCGTATTGTTGCTGTTTTTCGTGTGGTAAGTGATCAGAACTCTTTTTTAAAATGAAATATTCCACCTTTGTCCTCATGAGTGATAAGTGATACGCATCTGTCTTTTTATTCGTAATCGAGAATAGATGGAGTTGTCAATGTGCCACAAAATACAATCACTATCATACAACCCATTCGGCTACAACCACAACCAGTATTATAGCTTAATTAGTTTTTTTTAATTTAAATACTTTGTTTTTATCCATTTATTTTGGGTAAAATAATATGATAATTATATTCCAAATTAATTAGTTCATTTCTATATTATTATGTTAATAAATGGAAAATCTTTCTATTGGCAGAAAATCGTTTAAGGTTATTTTTGTCGGAGTAAGTATATATTAATTATTATTGAATTCAAATAAGCATTAAACAATTCAACTTCATTGAAATACCCTGTCCTTGTCAGGTCTTCTCTTTGGTAAATTAGCCGTATGGTGAACGGACGGCCAAATCAATACGGTCGTGGGTTTGGACATTTAAGTAGTTTTGTAAATTTTGTGAATTAATTTTGAACTTATTTTATTTTATTTGAATTGACACTGGCATTAACATGACATTTTATATTATTATTAAATAGTTAACTATGACCACGTCTCAAAAATCGTAAGTACAATTACGCCGTTCGACTATTATTACTCTCGTGAACCACCCCTAACACAAGTACTTAATTTTTTGGAGTAGATATCGGGAATATCATTACTTATATTTCTACCTCAGAAAAAAATTACAAAAATGAGTGTTATTTATCTATACATATTAATAAAAATGAAGTGACTGTCTGTGATATAGAAATAACTGTCTTATCGATCTCAGGCAGTTATTTGCATGTCATTAAGACATGAATAACTATTTATAGATTTTTTGTCTGTCTGTCTGTCTGTCCGGACTAATCTCTGGAATGGCTATACCGACTGACAGTCGACGACTGTGATGAAACTTCACGAACAGATAGAGGGCAATGCCAGGAGTGATCCAAGCTATGTCTTATCCAAAAAATATGCGAGATATTTTAGAAGATATAGTCACCTTAATAGATCTATCTAGTTTAATTAAAAATACTTTCGTTCATACTTGAATATCATATTATATTTTGTACAAAGTTGTACGTAGACATGCATATCATAACAAGAAACTACAAATAAACCGACAGATGAGCATTGTATTAAAATTAATATCATAAGACCAAGTTTACTCAACCATGAATAAATGTCCTTTGTTCCTTTCATGTTTCTTTCGTTGCGAAACGTCTGGAGAACACTGAAGATCTTTGTGTAATAGCGGTACTTGTATCAGTTACTTAGTACGTAGCCTAATAAACCAAATAGTACTTTTAGTGTTCTACGGCTCGGTCTGTTTGACGGCTCCGTGGTGCAGTGGCTTGCAATGAATTGCAGCGCCGGAGTCTGCAGGTTCCAATCCCGCACGGAACAAGGAACAAGGTCTGGATATCTGTCCTTGTGCAATTTGTGTTTTTAAACTGCCTCCTCAATACAGGAGAAAATCCTAGTGTAGTTAACGTTCTGTTTTTAAAAAAAAGAGTTCTATGCCTCTATAAAAATGAGAATCTCAAAATAATAAAAATAACTTATATTAAAAAAGCTACTTCAAAGAGCGAAGACATAGTGTATAGAAGAATTAACTAAGGAATATCACAATGTCGTCGATATAGTTGCATTTAAATTTCATCCCTCATTTTGCTACCCTTACCTTAAATTTTCTCCAAATTTATATGGAACTATTTCTGAAGTATGATCTATTTAAAAAAAAAGAATCGTCAAAATCAATTCACAATTGACGAAGATATCACGTAACATACATACAAAAACATACACTCGAATTGAGACCTTCTTTGAATTCGGTTAAAATGATTGATAAATAGGAAAATAGGAAGGATAGATAGTAAATAATAGAAACGGATATATATAGTTTGCTCTTTAGTAATAAACAACTTTTAATTTTTATTTGTGTAAATGAATTAAGTGTCTTACGTCACTATCAATATACGTGTCGTTTTATTAAACAAATTCCGTCGTTTTAATGAAACGAAATCATAAAGCAAACACTTGCAACTATAACAGATTATAAATTTAGCTCCTTATGTCATCCGAGATCTTTTTAAATTAGCGCCGATTGTAAATCTTGAGCGGTACAGATGTCGGTAAATTGGAAACACCTCATCTCCACTCGGTGGGGCGCTCGGTTCTATTCCTGTTTGTGACACAGCCCCCACGACACGCTTGTTGATGACATTGTAACATGTTTAATTATTCCCATTTATATTTTCACAGCAACGTCACCATTACATTAGAACGGCTTTACCGTCGCCTTTGTTAGAATCGATATTATTATTATTATTAATCTGTGTTCTGTGCTTAGACCGCTATGTAATGTTTAGTAATACAATAATAGTAATTGAAATGTGTTGCCAGTGACGATATATGGATTCGAGACGTGGTGCTTTACTACTAGCCGTATGAAGATTCTTAAGGTCGCACAGCACTGGAGAGGACTATGCTTGGAGTTTCTCTGCGGGATAGAATTCGTAATGAAAATATCTGCAGTAGAAATAGCGTAACCGACAGTGAGCCTTTCACTAGGTTAAGTGACGACGAGGTAAGACATGCAGGAAGTTGATGGATGCAGGCTGTAAATACAGGTGGCTCAGGAGTCCTGAGTCCTGAGTCAGGACCGTGTTTTGTGTCGTTCCTTCTGGGAGGCCTATGTTCAGCAGCGGACTTGTGAAGGGAATGTAGAGTTGTATCAAAAAACCTGTTCGTGTGTTCAAAAATCATTAAAGTTGTTAAATGTCAAGAAATTGTAAACAATTGTACGTTAAATTTTAATGGTAAAAATTATAGGTTACCGTAAAGATCCGAAAGTTATGATCGAAGGTATTTGTGTGGGGGTGTTATTCTCAGTTGGTGTTTGAAGTGTTAATCAACAAAAAGCCTCGCGATAGCCGAACGGTTGTAATAAATATTTTTTTCCCTTTAACTGACCCGACACTCGACTCTCACGAGGGATATTTGTCTCCTGTACAAACAAATGCAGCCGCGGGTTCATTTCATCATTCAGCACATCGTCAACGATGCTTTGCGATGACGCAATGATCGTTCACGTTCTCACTCGCAAGCGTACAAAGAAATACGTCGGGAAATAATATTTTTACAGTTCTCATTTATAAGTCTTGCCTGTCAGAAACGAAGATTTATAAGATATCTGTCAACTAAGAAGACAAAGAAACCTTGTCGAAAATCACGCCGAATGATGTCATGCGCCCAGAAGTCGTTTCGAACATGGCTTCTAATTAATAGAGCAGCTTTTACGGTTAGCTAGGGTAATCGCGTTTCGGGATCGTTTTCAAAGAAAAATAAGAAATATGTATGTTGGCGAGCGAAGTTTATGACCCGTTGTTTATTGTGAACGATCGAATATTATTACCTAGAACGAATTCTTTGTTTATACCAGAATAAGATGGTTGGATAATAGCAAAAGTTCATAAATCGTGCAAGTCGTAACTCAGGGAGACAGTTCGATCTTAGTTCCAAGTTAGTTTTATCGAATGGAATTTTAATAAAAAGTCTTTTAATTCTTGCAATAAATATCCTGACTTTTATCGTCAAATCTATTCGCTTGAGGTTTTTACCCATGTTTTTTTTTGTTTCATGTTTTGCTCAAAATACATGCGATTTGTACGCGGGTAAGCAGAATCAAAATGTCAGAAATTTTTGCCTTATTGCTGATAAAATTCAATGAAAGTTGAGAAAATTAAAAAACGCCTTTCCATTAAATATCAAAATTAATATATACCTACATTCTCACTTATCTAGTTACTTTTATTCCTAAGATTTTATATTAAATAATTAACAGGGAATGCCAATGAAAATAGGGATAAAATGTATTTAGTGTGCTATAATGGAACTGTTGAAAAAAATAGGAATAATACGCATTTAAGCCTTTAACCATGTAGTGGCAGTGTCAGAATATCCACTATCCTATATCATCCCGTGGGACAGAAGGGTTACTGAAACAGGAGAAGGGCAGCAACATGCGGTTGCCAACTTTTGCTAAGCGTAGCAACTATAGCAAAATCTGCCCTATGAGGCAATCTATGGCCTATGGCCATGTTCAGCAGTGGGCTTTTACAGGCTGTAATGATAATGGATGGATGGCTATAAGCGTTTGAAACTAGGGTTGCCATCTCCTAAAATGAAAAAGCCGGACTCGGCACTCCAAAAAGCCGGACTTTTGTCCCTAAAAGCCGGACAGTAATTTTTAGAAAGCCAAACAGGCGCGGCGGGGCGGGGCGGGGGCCCCATTCTCGCGTCGTGCGCCCCGCACCGCTCTTCGCCGCCCGCGCCGTAGCCATGTTTAACCCTTAAAGGCTACTACGGTGTTTTTACACCCGAGTGACTTAATTTTGTACCTGTATCTTTTTTCAGTTTTAACGCAGCGCCTTGAGATTTCGTGTATTCTCGTATATCGACAGTAGCCCTCGAGGACGCGGGGAGAGTGGTTGTGCGCGAGCGCCCGTCCCGAGATACACTAGTGACCCGGTGTTTTTTCACCCATAGTAGTCATAGTGGGTTACAACTTAGGTAATTAACTTTTTTTGTTTTATTTTTAGTACGTGTGTACTAGTGTATAGAATATGATATTCGTGTGTGTATTATTATGTGTATTGTATTTATTATTTTTATTTGATGTGTTATTGTATTTAGATGTATATTATGATATTTTTATCTCAGATTATGCAGCAACTGAGGGAACAAGAAATAGAAGATGCACTTCTGGCATCGGATGAAGAGTCGGCAGAAGAGGAGGACTCTGTAGAAATGGATATTCATGAAGAAGATGCACAAAGTGTCCACGATGACACTACTTAATATATCAGAAGCTCAGTTGGAGATGGAAGTTGATGAGTCTCCTTCTCCACTGGATGGAAGACAAGTAAAATTAGGTAATACACATTTTACTTGTATTGGAAACATGTTGTTACCCCAAAAAAAAGTTTTGAAGGGCAAGGAAAAGCGAGGATACCCTACCTACAAATGGAGTACTAAGCCACCGCCTCCTCATTGAACTCCTGGTAGCAATATAGTCCCATATTTACCAGGTCCTGTGGGTGTTGCCAAAGAAGTGACTACAGAACTGGATGCGTTTGAATTGTATTTCAATAAAAAAATTATTGATACTATTCTTGTTCATTCTAACCAGGAAATCGCTAAACAAAAAGCAAATTATGGCCCGCAAACTTCATATACAAAAGATGTTGACATCTCAGAGCTGAAAGCCTTTTTTGGCCTTTTGTATCTGACTGCAGTAAAGAAAGATAACAGAGTATCAACTAATTTTTTGTGGGGCATCTCTGGCAGTGAAATTTACTCAGCCATCATGTCAAAAGAGCGTTACAAATTTCTAACCAATTGTTTACGGTTTGATGACCGTATGACCAGGGACATCAGAAAAAGTACAGATGAATTTGCACATATCCGTGATATTTGGGAACTGTTTATGAAAAATTGCGCTGATCTGTATCGTCCATCCGTAAATTGTACTATTGATGAACAACTTGTGGGTTTCAGAGGACGATGCAAATTTAGAATCTATATTCCTAGCAAACCAGATAAGTATGGTTTGAAACTGGTCCTCATGTGTGATTCTTATGATCGGTACGTGATATCTGGAATGCCCTATCTAGGAAAAGGGACGCCAAATGGAAGCAAACCTCTTGCAGAGTATTATGTTGAAAATTTGACTAAATCTGTTCATGGTACAAATATAAACATTACCTGTGACAACTGGTTCACATCTGTACCTATGGCAAATAATATGCAAAATAAATACAAACTAACAACGGTTGGTACCATGCGCAAGAACAAAGTAGAGATACCGCAAGACACCATCGTAACGAAGAATCGTCCCATAGGAAGTTCAGTGTTTCTATACAATACACATGATAAACTTCAACTCTCTACGTATTGTCCAAAAAAAAATAAGATTGTGATACTTTTGTCGAATATGCACCATGAATCAGCAATATCAGAAACAAGGGAAGCCAGAGGTTATTGAATACTATAATTCTACTAAAGCAGGAGTGGATGCTGTTGATCAGATGTGTCATAGCTACAGTTGTTCGAGACGAACAAAAAGATGGCCGTTGGCTATTTTTTACAACATGTTGGATGTAGCAGGAATAAATTCTCACACGATTCTCAATAACAACAATAATAGGAATGGCAAAAGCCAGGAATCTCGAGCCGAATTCCTATACAAGTTGTCACTGGATCTAATGTTACCATACATAAAAGACAGACTCAAAATTCCAAACTTACGGCACAAGATTAGAGACAAAATCGAAAGCGTAATCAGTGAACACCGAAAGCTACACTCTGATAATCAAGGTACTCTGTCGGGTACCAGCATTCGAAGAGTTGATAATACAGAGTCCTTGAGAGATTCACGAATTGATAATGAAGAAGGTTCACAAGAGAGGGCCACGAAAGCTAAACAAGGCAGATGCGGAATTTGTAAACCGAAAGGAGATAAAAAGTTCACAGCTAAATGCTCTAATTGTTCAGTATTTATTTGTAAACTACACCGTAGTTTGGTGCGTTAACTGTAGTAGTAATATTTTGTTAACCAAAGAATAACGCAATTTAGAAGTAATTGTTAGTTTTCATTATTTTTGTTTATAATTAGTAAAAAGAAGGTTACATTATATTTATTTTGTGTTACAAGCATTTAAAACAAAAATTATCTAGTTATCATTTTGATTTGAAAATTTCATATGTTTTATTTTATATACTAGGATAAATAATATACCAAATTCAAGGCTTATTTATGATAATTAAAAATATAAAAACTGATTAAAAACTCGTACTAGTTTTCTTTTTTTTTTCAATTATTTTTCAAACCCCTTCGAAATTACTATGTTTTTGGGAAGATTTTTTGAACATGCAATTTAAATTGTTGTTATTTAAAAAAAATAAACCTATGAATGAATAAATCCAAGAACATTATCCATAATTTAAGAATATTAAAAAAAACAATAATATATTTATTCATTCATATAATTTTTTCTAATAAATAAATCCGGGTGTTTTTACACCCATTGTAGTCTTAGCAGTATACAAATTCATTGTAGTCTTTAAGGGTTAATATAGTATTGGCTGGTAATGTATATGAATAGATAAATTCAGCATTGCTTCGCTCATTCTGCAAGCGATGCGTGCAACGCCTTACACTAACAAAAAGCCTAACAAAAGCCGGACAGGCCGGACACATAAAAATTTGGCCGGACACAACCCGAAAAAGCCAAACATGTCCGGCTAAAGCCGGCAACCCTATTTGAAACTAATACTTATCTACACAGTAAATTATCTCGTCTATCTAATTTAATTATATGATATATGATCTATATCACTATAGATTACCTCATAGGGGATTTTGCCATAGCTGCCACGCTCGACAGGCTAGTTGGCCACTGACATTTTTTAATAATTTTGAGTTGTTATCAGGATGATGCTCCTGTTTCAGTTTCCCTCCGTCGCCTCTTACGACACCCACGGGACAATATGGGTTAGTGGATATTCTTACACCGCCACTACACAGCAAAATTAAGCTAATAAATCCTTCAGATAAGTTTCATTCAAAACTATCGTAAAGCCTTTTCTTTAATTCATAACGCATAAATGTTAAGCACTTTGAAATATCGTTTATATATAACCTCGTGTTATGATTTTAATCAAACTAATGAAGCATTAAAATGTCTAAGATCTTATTATATTATGGAGAGCGTAGCAAATCTCAAAAGCTACCACGTGTTAACTTTAATCACGTTTGAGATCATGCAGGAAAATCTATTACACTTCGCAATGTCAGGTATCTAGATTATGCGACAAAATCGTGTCTTGGGTATTAATAATTATAACTTTTAACAAACAGTAACGACAAAAAGTAACGAAAGTACCGACTTAAAATTGCTAAAAAAAAGTTATTCATTTGCTACCCTTAGGGGTGGAATTTTTTCTCCAAAATTATATGGGACCACCCTTGAAGTATAACCTATTTAATAAAAAAAGATTGGTTCACAATCTGCGAAGATATCGCGTAACATACATACAAAAAAACATACACACGAATTGAGAACCTCCTCCTTTTTGAAGTCGGTTAAAATGGAATATGTCGTACTACAGAATACATAATTTAAGTCTTCATTCATCTGACGAAGTTCTGCAAATTTTTTTTAAATAACCTTTTGTTACGAAATTTTATGCGAAATAAATAAAACGGTTACTCATGTGGTGTTTTTTTTTTTAATGATATTATGATGCACTTTGTATGTTACAAAATATTTCACTTCTTATACTTACCTCTCTAAAACATAAATGACGTAAACTCTCACGCCTGTCACCCAGAGGAATAAGCAGAGACTACGGATTTCCATTTGGCAATCGCTTTTTTCATATCCGTTTATCTACGCATACATTCTCGTCGATTTATAAAAATTAACAGACAATTCTGACTTAGCTTCATCAGCGCCTTAACAGCTGGTAGTACGATTTCGATCAGAGTTACACAACTCTAGTGGAAATCGGTGTTAGCTTCGTTTTGACGTTGGACATTTGGTTTCAACGTGTTGTATAAAAATGTATCTGTATCAATTATATATCTGTATTAATTGTAACTTAAAATAAAATATTAATATAAAAATACATCAATCATTTTCACTTATAACGATAATGTCCTCCAGACTGAATTCCAGACACTGCGGCTGGCCTCATAGGAGAGAAAAAGAACGTTTATTGAATGATGGTGTCTTAACATATAATTAACATATTAATATTATATTGGGATTGGAGTTGAGTTTTGACGGTGATAATTGGTGAATTGAAAGTGCAAAATTAGATTCACGGTAAACTTGTATATGTTTTCTATCAAAAAATTGTCGCGCCAGCAAAATAACAAAATAATATAAGGACAAAATACTAAATACTGTAACTAAATGTCGGTTGTATAGGTTAGAATAAAAAATAAATAAATAAATGGATATGAAGGCACATTGGGGCACAGTGATCATTAGTCAAACTGAAAGTAATGCTAACGGCTTAGACTAATGTCTAATATTCCCAAAATTATATTTAAAATTTTGTTTTTATGGGTCTTAAAATGGGGACAATGAGCTAAATAGCCTAAACGGTATTTCGAGGGTCTTATAGTCTTAGTAGCTGTACTATGTATGTTATGGATTATATTATGCAGCCATTGGTTTTTAATCAGTTCTATAATAGGATATTTTTATTACATACGCTGTATAGCAGTTTTTTCAACATAACATATAATTATCTTTAGAGATACGTATAAAAGATGAAAGATCTTGTCTTGGGAACAGTGCTGGATAAATTTAATTTAAATTTAATATTATCTTTTAACTGCACCAAATCTTTTTCTTTTTTTCCACATATTGATAATAAATTATTTGTTTTTGTTCACTAGCACAATATAAACATGCAACGCATGCAAAATGGCGATATTCTGTCACTTATACAGATTTAAGCTGTACTATGGCTGTCATTTTTTGTTTTTTGTTTTATATCACTCTCATAGACAGAAGTCATAAAACTACTGTATTTACAAAAATGTAAAATGACACCATATGAATAAGTTTTAGAAGAGAGTTTGCACACACCATTGTTCAGAAATAAGATTTTAGTGATACTATAATAACACTTAGAGCTGTACAAGCAAGGCACAGCATGCAAAAAACAGCTTCTATACAACTTTAATGATAAAATCAGATTGAAGTGTAAGAAAATACTTAAAGTTGTGTACTGGAGTTTTCATATTCTGATTAAGAACCTAAGTTAAATCTCATAATACAGACAGCTTGAGCTGTACAATAACTAATAAACCACTCTTATAAGGATACAACCTCGTTTCAACACTAATACTCTTATACGATTTTAAAAGAACTCTAACTTCTATGTGGGCTGGTATATTGATGTTCATAACGCTTGTGTGCTGCTTGGGTGTTACGCAATCGCACTGTTGGGCTTTACGTACAGTTGGGTAAATTTGTTGATTTCGCGCGTGATAGCAACCCTCGTGACAAGTTGTAAAACACATACAAGTTTTGAGATTTACCTTTGAGGTGAGTGTTGTTGTTTGGGATTTCAATTTGAATTATTTACCTGATAATTTAATTTGAGATCTGGAAATAACGCCATAGAACTAGACATTAGCTTACTCTGCTTCTTCGGTTTTCTTTCTTTGCTTTCTTTTGCTATTTACACTTAATAGTAAAATGTATACACGCAACGCCAAGATGCTTCAATTTTGAATGGCGCTTCAAGAAGGAGCAGCGAGAGCTGTTGCTTAAAGAAAGGGATGACAATGAAAAAGAAATAATAAATGTAATTGCCAAAAATACGAAGGCGATGTAGTTAAGTTAAGTTGCATAAAGATTATACAAATGTTTTAAAATAAAGAGATCAGCTTCAGGGAACAATCGATGAATTTGACCGATGCATCAAAGAATATAAGGAATCCCTCAGATGCATTGCAGTTACAGTAACGTGAAGCTAATGAGCAGATTGTGCAATTAAAACAATACATAGATAACTTGAAAGTGTCCCAAAAGCAGAGTCTGTTCAATGAGCTCGTAGAATGTGAATCTTTTAAAACATTGCTGCATCCACAACAATCGGTTTGACTGGTGATGATCTTGTCATGTCAAGAAAGGCAGAAAGGTTTGTACTTGCAGTAGAAGGAAATTAAAGAAATATATAAAAATTAAAAAATATGTTAGAAAAATTCAAAAATTAATTAAAACTAAAATTAATACAATTATATAAATGTATATAAGGTAAAGCAAGAATTAATTAACAAAATTAAATTAATTTCAATTGAGGTAGAAAATATGAAAAATGGTTATGAGACTGAAATAGTGTCTAAATTCAGAAACTTTATCACATAAAAACTGCCTGCAAATTATATCAAATAAATAGGCATCGGCTCAGGATCAGATAAAGAACACATCATATTGGCCATGAATGATCTCGTGAAATAAAATCATGTAAATATAACGAGGAGCGTTTACATCAAAGTGAGTTATCAGCGCTCCATACCAGGTTCATCGGGGAAAGTGTGTGTAAATAATAATGTAAACAGTAATGATTCATTATCTTCACCTACACTCTATGACAGTGCTATGACAAAGAAAATAAATTTAAAAGTAATTTAAATATAAAAAATAGTTATTATGTATTGTGATGACATAGGCAAAAGTATGGACATGATGTTAAATAACTATTTAAAAGGACAACCGATCAATGTTGCATGCCTGGAGCATTCTATAGTCATGAATAAAGTTTGAGCTAACAAGTTTGCCCTTATAGCACATTAAACATTCTTGTTAGGAGAAGAAGCAATGTAAACAAAAATCAATTATTAATTATATTATATTGATTATCTTAATACTTTAATGTACATAAAATTATCTTGTTTACATTGCCTTATAAACAGGGGTGGCCACAGGAAAATAAACTAAGATATGATTTATGAATAATTTGACATGTAATAATAATTTAAATTTGATATTTAATAGTAATAATTATAGATATTAATATAATAGAATACATTTGATAGACATAAATAATTTAATTAAGAAACTTTTGACTGGAGATAAGTTATTACCTATCCAAATATAATTTAAGAAAGATAGCAAATGTGTTATCTTATTATTTATATATTAACCCAGACATCTGTTTCTATTGAGCAGTATAATGACTTGATATACAATATGGAATCAGTTCCAAGTAATTTAAATTAGAAAATGAGACAATAGAGGTAATCACTAGGAATTATAATAATTTAAATAATTTTGAATGTAGCTTACAAATTCTTAATTGTATGACTCCACAAAATGCATGATAGGCAAAGAGTTAGAAATTGAATTATTCTTAAATAGGAACAATATTCATATTTAAAAAAAACATATAACTTAATGTTTAACTTCAGTAATCACCAGGTGGTCAGTTCTTTCAGTAGAAAAACGGTCTTAAGATTAATACTCTCACTATTAACGTATATTGTGAGCCACTCTGATGAGCGAACTATAGAAATGGCATGTGTTGAGTTTGAGCACCTCATTGTTGTGAGCGTCTACAGACGTTCTACTTATAATACTTTTGAAAAAATTATGGAGGAAGTTTTTGTTAAGCTAAATAAACAGATTTATTCTGTTTATTTAGCTTGTTAAGGAGACTAATATAAACCTCCTAGAAGCTTCCTCCACCAATATTAGATCATTTTTTAATCAATTAATTTATTGTTAGGGTCAACGCGTATTACTTAATCTAGTTCAACGTGTATAGATAACATTTTTACAAATGTTGAGCCATTGCATAAATGTATAATTCAAAAATTGAGTTCTGATCACTGTGGATAATTAGTTTCGTTACCTTATATTCTCAAAGAGCAAGTAGATGAGAAAGTAATGTTTGTTCCAGTACTTTCAATCAGTTCAGTCACTTTCATACCAAAAAAAAATCCTGATTTTTTGCATGAAACATTTTTTAAGCTTTTTTCAATGAATTTGATAATACTTTTACTTCTAAACATTCTTCTTGATAAGTTGCAAGGCATTCAATGAATGGGCGACGGTGGGAGTCCTCCACAGCTAAGTCTGAGCAACAAAATTAAGACGAATTCTAATAAAATTAAAATGACATGGAGTATATAATAATTATTGTGAAACTGGTAAGGTCAAATCTTGCAATTCAAACTACCAATTAAGTTTTATGTTGCAATGGATTTTGACAAATATTTTACTGATGTTCAAATCTTAGCCAGTAAGTCATTGAATTCTTCTCCTGCCGTCGCCGAATCATTACTCAAATAAAATTTTAAATTTCATAAAGAATCAAAGTAAAAGTATTCTCTGCAAATTTGGCCGGTTATTGCAAAATAACTCTGTATAGTAGGTATAACCATGATATAGTATTATTTGCTGATGATACTTCATTAATTTTTAAATTAAAACGACATTTACTAAATTATGACGAAGTGAATAATGCTATATCTAAATTAGTAAATTAGTTGAACACAGAATACCAGCGTAAAATAGCAGCTTAATGCTGCTGTGTTTCGTATGGTGAGTGTAGAGAAACGAAGAACCTTTTACTGGAAACGAGGCATTTCATCTTAGTCCTCAGGGGTGACAACGTATCTGCATTTTGATTCTTAATCGAGGATAAATGTAGATGTCTATGGGTCACAGCATCCACTTACCATCAGATGGACTGTGTGCTCGTTTGACATTTTATTTAAAAACGCATACGAACCGGTTGCGATGCGGCCGTTTCTTAGTGTCAGGTCCCTAGGTTATATGTGTGACGCCTCGTCCAACTGCCATTCTCTCAACCTATTCACTCCACCATTTATGAAAAAAAGGAAAAAGAAGAGTAAGTTTGTACAGCGGTTGCACTCCCTCTCCATCATAGTGCACCTCACAAACATCCGAGGCCTGCACTTTAATCTCAATGCAGTTCACTACCACCTTGAGACTGACAAGCCGCATTTACTCTTCTTGAGTGAGACGCAGATCAAATGTCCTCTAGATGCGGCGTACCTTGGCTACCCTGGATACACATTGGAGCATAATTTCCATCAGCGCGCCGGAGTCTGTGTTTACGTCCGTAACGACATCTGGTATAAGCGTCTCCGTCACCTTGAAGATCCCACTTTCTCTACGATCTGGGTATTGATAGGCACAGGAATAGATAAAATTATTTATTCTTGTATCTACCGATCGCACAGCGGTGACCAGGAGACAACTAGGCTATTTGAACACCTCAGTGAAGTCTGTGATGTGGCTCTATATCGGCACCCTAATGCACAGTTGGTTTTTCTGGGGGACTTTAATGCCTATATCAGTACTGGCTGTTCCCATACCAGAAGACCGACCGCGCTGGGAGAGAGGCGTGGAATTTCGCCTTGTCGCTAGGGCTCTCCCAGCTGGTACAACAAGCGACTAGGGTACCTGATGTGGATGGGCACACAGCCAACTGCCTCGACCTTCTGCTGACGACCGATCCAGACAGGTACGATGTTCAGGTTACCTCACCCTTGGGAACTTCTGACCACTGTCTGGTAAAATCTGTGTCGTTATATTCCCCACCTAACTACGATTTCCACGGTTTGCGGCGGGTGTGGCGATACAAGTCAGCAGATTGGGATGAGATGCGGCATTTCTTTGCATCTTATCCTTGGCGGCAGGTCTGCTTCCGTAACCGATGTGATACGTCAAGCGATGGAGTATTTCATCCCCTTTGCTGACGTGCCCATTGGTGGTAAAGCTCGCCCATGGTTCAACACCGAGTGCGCTCGTGCTGAAAAGCACAAGCATATGGCGTACTTATCCGAGACCGCAAAGCTCCGAATATTAACCTTAAGAAGACAGCCTTTAACCAAGCCGCCAAGTCCTGCAAAAAGGCATTACGGCAATCCAGTTTCGACCGCATTAAACGCATCGGTACAAAGCTCTCTGCCAAACCATCTGGCAGTAGAGCTTTTTGGTCTCTCGCCAAAGCGGTCGAGGCAAACTTCTGTCGGTCTACACTGCCTCCGCTGGTAAAACCAGATGGCTCACTGGCGCATGCGCCTAAGGAGAAAGCGGACTTATTTGCTTCTCTTTTTGCTTGCAATTCGTGTCTGGATAGTAGCAACAGCGTACTTCTCAATTACTTCTCTGCGGTACCTCTATGCCAGAGGTTCGTATCACCAACAAGGAAGTTCTTAAAACCTTGCTTAGTCTAGACGTGAACAAAGCTAGTGGACCTGATGGTATACCAGCTATAGTTCTAAAGGTCTATGCTCTATGTGTTGTCTCCTGTGTTGACACGCTTGTGCCGCCTCTCATTCAGGACTGGAATAGTGCCCAAATCTTGGAAGCTGGCCAATGTACAGCCTGTGCCTAAAAAAGGTAGCCGTACCGACCCTGCCAACTATCGGCCAATTTCAATTACCTCTATACTCTGCAAGATTATGGAGTGTATATTGAACGCCCACCTCATGACATATATAGAGCAAAATGATCTAATCAGTGATCGCCAGTACGGGTTTCGCCGAAATCGATCAACTGGGGACCTTCTAGCGTATGCCACTCACATATGGGGCGAAGCCCTCGAGAACATTGATGAAGCACTTGCTGTTTCCCTCGATGTTTCGAAGGCCTTTGACAGGGTTTGGCATGCTAGTCTATTGGGTAAGCTTTCAGCGTACGGCTTATCGCCTGGCCTGATTGACTGGGTGAAGGACTTTCTGAGTGAACGGTCTCTCCGGGTCGTCGTAGATGGCTGCCCATCCGATACTGTGGCGACTAACACCGGTGTTCCTCAGGGGTCCGTTCTCTCCGCAACTCTCTTCCTGCTGCATATAAATGATCTACTCATTCCCGGTATCTATGGGTATGCAGACGACAGCACAGTTGTGGAGAGATACCAACCGAGTGCTCGGGCCAGTCGGGAACAAATACAGTCCGAAAGCGAGGCTATGGTTGAGCGTGTGAATCTCACACTAAAGGTAGTCTCCGAATGGGGCGATGCCAATCTCGTGAGATCTAACGCCTCCAAAAGACAAGCGTGTCTTTTCACCGCTAAAAGGAGCCCGCTCACCCTGGCTCCTACTTTCCGGAATGTATCCTTGGAGTACACTGGCCGCCTTCAGTTGTTAGGGGTTGAATTTTCTCCGAACCTCAACTATGGGCGGTTAATTGAGTCCAGAGCCAAAGCAGCCGTAAGGAAACTTTGTGTCCTTGCAAGGGTGCGGCGGTAACTTCACGCCGGGGAAGCTTCTTACCTTATATAAAGCGCAAGTCCGGTCGTGCATGGAGTACTGCTGTCACATATGGGCTGGTGCTGCAAAATGCTACCTGGCAGCGTTGGACTCAGTGGAGAGACGTGCTAAGAGTCTCATTGGTGACCTTGATTTGGTTGAAACCAATCTTGTCAGCCTCGAGCACAGTCGCAGAGTAGCCAGTCTCCCGGTATTCTATAGGATGCATTTCGGTGAGTGTGCGCAGGAATTACACGCTTTAATTCCTCTCTCTCCTTTCCACCATCGGACAACCAGGCGGTCGGCGGGTCTTCACCCCTTTGTTGTCGATTTTCCACGCATTAGAACCAAACGGTTTGCTTTTTCTTTTGTAATGCGTACAGCAAAGGAGTGGAATAATTTGACGGCGTCTGTCTTTCCGTCCGAATACAATATGGGCGTCTTCACGGCATTCTAAGGCTGCAACACCACTTACCACCAGGTGGAATTGTGGTCAAGCACTGGCTTATAATAAGTTAAAAAAAATCATTGAAAGGACACTAAAATTAAATGTATGAAAAAACGCCTCCACACGGTTTGTGACTTATTATTAAAACATAATTAGTATAAAATCACCATAAATAAATCAAAATATTGCAAATTATAATAATATAACTTTAAAAAATTAAGTGTATATTACACATTACATATATCCGACGTCCTCAAGCAAAAAACTGATAATGTGCTGTTATGGAGTTTTTACTGTTATGTCAGATTCGTAATCTATAAGGCACAATAATATTAGGTTAGAATAATACACATTGGTAATATTTTTTTCAGATTTTTTTCTAGCTTTATTTAAGAAGATATGTATGCTAACACTTTTATTGTATGGAAATTTACAAGCTTGATAATCACCAGATAAGTACCTATCGTTACACATCAAAACAAAAACATGTTTTCGTGTTCGATTTGGTAAATTCCTATTACCGCAGTACTGGCGTAAGCAAACGATGATAAAGTACTTAGTGATCGCGAATGCTATAATTTTGTAGCTTTATTTTAAGTAAAATCAATCAAGAAATTAAACAAAACTAAGTATATATTTAATATATGATTTAACATTTACGTATAATTTATTTAATATTCGTACAAGTCCGACAGTTTGTAAGGCATAATGTCATCTTTTTCGGTACATACCGTTAGAAAATAATAGTTACAGAGAAAGCATCAAATACTGTTCATCATTATAATCATCATTACAGCCCTTAACAAGTCCACTGCTGAACATAGGTCTCCCCCAAGGAATGCCACAAAGCATGGTCCTGGGCCACCTGCATGTCTTACCAGGTCGTCACTCCATCTAGTGGGGGGCCGCCCTACACTTCGCCAACCGGTACGAGGCTGCCACTCGAAAACCTTTTTCCCCATCGGTTGTCGGTTATTTGAGCTATATGGCCAGCCCATTGCCACTTCAGCTTACTCATCCGTTGGGCTATGTTGGTTACTCTGGTTCTACTGCGGATATCCTCATTTATAAGTTTACCATGCAGAGAAATCCCGAGCATAGCCCTCTCCATAGCTCGTTGAACGATCTTGAGCTTCCTCATACGGCCAGCAGTGAAGAACCACTTCTCAGATCCATAAGTCATCACTGTTCACAGGCAATATCCACTAGTTGTACAATCTTGTTTTAAAGTTTTGAGGTATACCTGACGAAAAGATGTGTCGTAATGTCCCAAACGCTATCCAGCCGAGTTGAATCCGTCGATTGACCTCTCGGCCAAAGTTGGACTTACCTAGTCGGACTATTTGCCACAGGTAAACATACTCGTCAACAACTTCGAGTTTAGTGCTCGCAACAACTACCGACAAAGGTGTGGCATGGACGTTACACATGATCTTTGTTTTGTCCATGTTCATCTTAAGACCTATCCGCCATAAGGACTATACCGTCGGCAAATCGAAGGTGAGAGATGTAATCGCCATAGATGTTAAAACCGTATCCTTTCCAGTCCAGTAGCTGGAAAACGTCTCCCAACGCAGCGGTGAAGAGTAGAGGGGATATAACGTCACTCTGTCTTACACCCCTTTGCAGTTGCATAGGTTTCGTACTCTGGGTCTGTTCTAGGATAGCCATTGTAGCCCTGCTGTAGAAATACTTCAGCACTTCGATATACTGACAGTCAACTCGGCACCGCTTAAGAGACTGCAGCACCACCCAAATTTCGACGGAATCAAAGGCTTTCTCATAGTCCACATACGCAAAGTGGCAGATTGTACTCTTCGGACTTCTGTAAAATTTGCCGCAGGGTACGTGCGTGGTCCATGGTGCTAAAGCCTTTTCGGAAACCGGTTTGTTCGGGAAGCTGGAAGTGGTCGAGTCTGAATGCGAGACTATTCGTAATGACTTTCGAAAACAGTACGACGCGGCTCAGAAGGGAAATCGGTGTGTAGTTCTTCAAGAGAGCCTTTCTTCAAGAAGAAGACCATCGCACTTCTGCTCCATGCTTCCTGAGTAGTACCACCATGGAGGACGGAATAAAAGAGCTTCTGAAGGACTTCAAGTGTCATGTTTTCCACCCGCTTTCGGAAACTCCGCTGTAATTTTATCCTCGCCTTGCCGTTTTTAAGGCGCTGGAGAGCCATTCAAATCTAGCTGAGACTGACGAACTTGGATCGTTACTCACACTTGCATGTGGCTCCAACGATGACGTGTACAGCTGACCATAGAACTTCTCAATCTCACTAAAAATCACAGGTGTCCCGGAAACAATGCTGCCACATTCGGTTTTTAGCGTCGACAGTTGGCTCTTTCTGTCCTTATTGTAATGTTGCTGTTATTAGAAAGATGGTGCTGTCCATCTCCTGCCTTAGGTTCCCTCTGTCGCCACTTATTACACCCATCGTAAGATATGGGGTAGTGGATATTCTTACACCGCCACTACACGGGACACTGTTCAGAAAATCTTGATCTCAGAAATGTATCGTTTATAAATTATACAGGGTTATTTTTCAAAGGGTATACAAATTTTATATTTAAGTTCAAGTTACGAGTGAATAAGGCTTCTACTTTTATTTGAAATTATCCCAAATTGAATGTGGTTTATGGGCAACAACTACGCGTACGCGCGCTCCTCTGTCAAAGTAAGGGGTAGTGGCTAGCGCTGGTGGGGCCGCGGACGTGAGGGAAAGCGTTCCCGTTGCCCGCCGATATTCGACAAAGGTAGTTGGGGTTTTAATCGGTCCGAGACCGACCTAAGCCGTCCTTGCCACCACGAGCCGGGTACTACAGGGTATGTGTAGGCAATCACTCAAGAAAAAAGATAAGGTGCGGTAGGTTAAAGTAAGGTATTTTTGACGCATATAAATAATGTTTTTAAAACTACTAGTATTCTCATTGATTTACTAAGCTTGTTCCGAAACATAGTACATAAGTAATAGCACCACGAAGCCAAATCTGCCATGTTAAGTTTTACAGTCAGCATCAGCGCCGTAAACTATTAAAGTAATGTCTTTAGGTAATATATTTAGATATTGTACTCCATTTCTATGTTTATCTCTTTCTGACTGGATTTGTCGAAGAGGTAATCAACTATTACAAAAAATAAACATTATAAAACACTGCACGTTGTCAGTGTACAACGTACTAACTCTCTAAATTCTATGATATCTCACATCATTACAAACACATTTCTACAAAACTTCGTAAGTAAGTACAGAAGGATCTCGTAAGTGACAAACGTTTGAGTGCGAAAAACTTGCTAGGAAAGTAAAAAGAGCTCGTCGAAAAGATGTTAAGAGATCCCCGGACGAAGCCCGGGCGAGCTTCAGCTCCACTCGATTTAATTTACATCTTAGCGCCGATTGTTCCCAACTTTTGAGTTCGACGAACCGACGGTCATAGTCCATGATTTATTTTGCTTCAGCACGGCATTAAATGGATTTATTTCCTTAATATTAGGGCATTAACTTTCTCGTCACTGAGTTCAGATTTAATTTTTTTATGTACGTTATTGTCTAGACTAGACGTTGGCAAGCCATATGCGAGGAAGTGAGAAAATAAGTTTTCTAATATTGATAAAGTAATTAAGCTTCGTGTCTTAACTTAAGACTAAAATTAAAAAGAAAAATTTGCGGCTCCTATCGGCCTGAAAGGCCGCGAGCTATTTAAAAAAGGGAAAGCCAATGATGATGAGATGAATGTATTGTTACGAATCATCATGTCCCCTCTGTTGAGGTTTTTTGAGCTATCTCCGAGTAGGGGTGTGCGGAACCCCCGCCTTTGACAGCTTAGCTCGTGTCGGTCGATGTTCTGGGCGGTGAGAACTGAGAACCATCTAAGTACGCGGGTGTACCTACGGTGTGTACGCGGTGTGTGCTGGAACGCGTCGTGCTCGCCTACGGGTGCGACGCGCCCCATCCGTTATCCTACTTAGTACTTGTGCTTGTCCCATTTAGTGTGGATTTAGTGACAATTTTTGATGTGCCTGCGCCGACGGGATCAAGCTAAGTCGGTTACTACAATTTGCTAACAGGAACAGAAACTTTTTTATTCAATATCTCTTCTCTACATAGCATAAAACAAAGTCGCTTCCCGCCGTCTGTACGCTGAGATCTTTTAAACTACGCAACGGATTTTGATGCGGTTTTCATCAATAGACAGAACGATCTATATGTATAATACATGCATTATGTATATATAATTGTTCTGTCCGTGTGTATGTGACTGAACTTCTCCTAAACGGTTGGACCGATTTTAATGAAATTTTGTGTGTGTGATTAATGAATTCGAGAATGGTTTACATTCACAATTAGACCCGGTAAGTGGCGCTGTGTCGAGATCCAGAAATCACATGTGCGAAGCCGGGGCGGATCGCTAGTAGGTGATAAATAATACTTATTGAAAGTCACTCTTATGTTTAATTTACCACTAGTTCGGAAAATACCTCTGTCCTGGGAAGAACCAGCAAGAAAACCAAACGGTTCTTTTTGAAAAAAAAAGAATAACAGTTTACAATCAGAAAGAAATTGCTTATAAGCGATTACCTCATTCCGAGGGGTTATCCATAAATTCCTTAATATTTTAATACCCTTTTTTAAACAAACTTTGTTTAATAAAGTTTTTGAACTTTGAGGATGTCAAATTTTGTATATTTTCCGGGATTTTGTTGTAAAAGCGTATGTACATCACCTCAAGAATGAATTACTGACTCGGTGGAGTCGTGTAACTGGTACTACTAGCTTGTGTCTGTTCCTAGTATTTACAGAATGCATATCACAAATTTTAAAAGTACTTTTATTTTTGTGTACATACTTACATTACATTTTCGTAAATTTATTTTAATTGATTATTATTATATTTTAGTTAATACATTAATTTCCTAAAATTTTTGTCTGAACGACTCTTTAGGTTTTAAATCATAGATTGCTCTTATGGCCCTCTTCTGTAAAACAAATATAATTTAAATGTCAGTCTCGTATCCCCATAGCAAAATACCATACGACATTGTGCCATGGAAACGGCTAAAGTAAACTAGTCTAGCTGTTTCAACACTGGTCAGATTTCTAATCTTTTTTACAGCATATGCTGCAGAACTAAGTTTGCTTGCTAGTTTTGTTATATGGGGGCTCTATTGAATGGCGGTATCAACAAGACTCAGCTCCTCCCCATTTAAAATTACATTAGTATTTAGATATTGGAGTTATGAATTTCATACATTTAGTTTTAATGTCATTTAAATGAAAATGATTAACGTTTTTTTAATATAGAATAAGGGTACAAACGAGCACACAGTGCATCTGATGGTAAGTGGATGTTGTGACCCATAGACATCTACATTTATCCTCGATTACTACCCCATATCGTCCCGTGGGTGTCGCAAGAGGCAACAGCATCTTCCTGACAACAACTCAAAATAATAAGAACTGCGATTGCCAACCCGCCAAGCGTGGCAACTATGGCAATTAGCAACATCCTCCTTATGAGGCAATCTATGGGAGAGTTCTATGTACAGCAATGGACTTTTATTGGCTGTAATGGAATAAGTTACAATACTTTAGTTTTGATGCCAAATGAATACTAAAGGAAAGTAGTCAGCTCACGAAGGAACTAGATTGAAGAGTCATTTAAGGCACCGAGTGTGATGATAAGTGTTCATTATGTGAACTGAAAAGAATAATGAGCCAAGGATCAAAAACTAATTGAAAAAGAGTGGTTAAAATGCAGATTACTAACTGGAATCTCTCCCTTGCTACTATGGCTATCTCTACTGGGCACTACGGAAGAGATGGCCAATCATGATTTAGAAAAAAATGTAAATTATGAGAGTGATTACGTAAAAATTCTAAACTTAAACTTTTTGCATTAAATTCTAAGAGTTTAATATCAACAGTTTAAGTAAAGTTGTTTTTTCTTAATTAATCTTTGTAGTTTTAATTTAACTGGATTCTTAAAAAACTATGGCCATCCTCGGACTTATCCTATACTTATTTTAGCAAGTAACGAAAAAATAAAACTTAAAGCCTACGAAATCAACTTTCCTAACTTTGTCAATATTTGCATATAAGAACAAGCTCTGAAAGAAAATTTACCTCGTCGTCCAGGACGGAATATGTATTTTTATTATGCTTAAATTTTCAAAGTGCAGACACATGAGTTTCGCAAAGCAAGACGCTGCGATATGAGGAAACCTATTCGGGAAAATTGGCTGCCGACATTGCTATATCGTTTTGACTATATTGGATGAAAGAAAGCTCCATAGAGCAACATTACCTGAATTAGAACGGCATACTCGTTTATACTTGTTCTGAGAAACTCGTCGTGTGAAATTTTAAGCTTAAAATTTATATTTGTTGAGATTTAAATATTTTATTTGATTAATAAAAATATTGCCTACTAATAATGATATATAGTACATATATCAATGCCCTATGTATTTTATAGTTATTTAACCTTATAAGTACATTATGCTTCTTGTACTATTATTTATTCTGTAATTGTACTTCAATTATTAAGACCTGGCTTTACTGTTTTGGATTAAAAATAGAGTATGGATTTACTATGAAATCTGTATAGGTACCACTCTCTTACCTATTTATAGTCAGTAGTCAGCACAATGGTGAATAATAATGCTTAAAAATGAAAAATTAATGTTCTTGAAATAATAATGTCTTGTGATGCTTTTTCTTTTTAATCAGCCCGTAAACGTTTACCGCAGGATTTGGGTTTTATCTCATAGTATGGGGGATCTGTCGTAAATTTAACGCACAAGGGGCTTGTTGATCGTCTGTTAACTGATAACTCGCACCTTTGACGTTGCATAATGATAATTTAGTATTGATGTGGTATTGACTTATTTCCAATTATTGTACAGTAGTTTTCAGCGTTTGAACTAAATAAAAATTCAACTTATAATTATCTGTATATTTCTGTATGCGTCTTATCAGTACTTAAAATAATTTATTCTATACAATAGGTCTATATTAGGCTATGCTTTGATAGACTTTTGTGGCTTTACCGAACGGTTATCTTGGTTCTTTGAAAAGACCTTTAATCTGTGTGATTGCGTCCCTACACGATGGTTGAGTATAAATATAAAATACTTTTTCAATGGCGCCTGTGGTTCTATTCAAGCAAAATGAGTCTCGTGTTTAATTTATGTCTGATGATATTTATAGCCCATTTCAATGTATATTTGTATATTTTTATTAAATTGAAGTAATAAACGAACTTACAATCCACCTGATGGTGGTTACTGCAGTCCATGGTCTCCTGCGCCCAACTTCAATCAAAGGAGGTCACAGATGCGTTGTTACCCCTGAGGACTAAGATGGAATGCCTCACCGCCTGTAATTATACTTGCTCTCTATACCCTTCAGAGAGGAACACAGCAGTGCAAGCACTGTTATGTGGCGACAGAAATGGGTAAGAGTGTGGAATAGTAAAGTTATATTAAGTTATATATGCTATCTTTCGTATTAATTATAAAATACAGCAAGGCATACAGCAAGTACCCGGCGCGTTGCTGCCACAGAATAAATAATAATTGTGGAAATATCCTTTTAAATTTGGAAGGGTTATATTGTTTAATTAGGAATGACAATACATTCATTGAAGTTCAATAATATATAACTTTCAAATAAATTTGTCGGTACGATAAGAGTGCTACCTACTGTAAGTTAATTGTACTATGCCTGTAACCTTCGCGCAAGTGCAAGCAATAAGTTGACAAAGTTTTATGGCAATCTGAAATACGAACAAACAAACATTAATTTTTATATATTAGAAAGGAAGATAATCCTTCTTTAGGCAAGGCTTTATAACGTTCGAAGTTTGCATACAAAATACAAAGAAAATGTACGTATTCACACGGTGTATGATTACATTCTCTCTAAGAACACTGCTGGATGTTTATAGGTCCCTATTTTACATACCTACGCCTAACTTTGATGTTAAAAATATTATTGATAGATATTTTGGTCGTCAATGAAAAAAGAGAGATCTCCCACCGGGCGAGTTGATCAGTCCGGAGAGGGCTAAAACCGAGTAGTACGAAGCTTGTCCTATAAATGCAGAGTCATTCGGAAACTTCGATAGCGTGATTTTATGCTTCAGTTCGTTTACGCTGTAGGCATGACAACAGCCCCGTCACAATATCAAAAAAGGGATATTTTACTGAGCATTTTCTAAATAAAATGTATTTCTTAAATATTATACACAATATCTTAGAAATTCTTGCGAAATTTTGATACATCCTTAATAACTGCACCAGATACGTTTTTATGGTCTTCGTAAATACGACCATGTATTTTTTTTCGTATTTGGCTAAATTGGCTGCCTATCCGTCAGCGCAGATATGTTAGAATACTCTGAACACTTTAATCAATTATGAACGATTCATGAGCTCACGAGTATTTGAAATCTAAATTTCAATACCTGGGGACTCTCACAATTGTTCTCTCCGTTCTTCGGGTAATCTCAAGTTGCTCATGCCTTTGCACCGTACTGGTTACTTACCTTACTCTTTCGCCCTCACGGCCATTAGACTCTAGAAAGAAATTCCTCTTGACATTAAAAAATCTCCCAGTAAGTTTGCTTTTAAAAATAAATTCCGTAAGCATGTCAAAAATCGTTGCAAGTTTGAACTAACACAGCTCATATTTTCATATACATACATATATTTTATATTTATTCTGACATAGAAATATAATTATATGTAATTATGTACATATGCATATTCATTATATATTATATATATTAATTTACATATTGTACATATATCTCAATTAATATGGCAAATTTAGACGAACGCAAAAAAAATCGTGCGTACCGGCCACAAACATTAGTAAATGCTATTAAATAAAGAAAGTTTAGGATTGTTCGAATTTCATATGTTTTTTATGTATCTATTGCGTAATATTGCGTTCTTTCATACTGCGAAACATTTGCCAACTTTAGAATTTGAGTTTAAATTAAGGTTTTGTTTAAATTTGTGACTTGACTGCTTTGTTTATCGTGTTAAGTGTGAATTGTTACTGCAAATAAACTGAGAATGCTAGATCTAAATGCCACTCAAGTTGCTAGGGTATACTTTAAATGAAACTAGGTAAACCTAAAAACATGTGGTCCAAACATTACGAGTATCAAAATCAAGGAGATACAGTAAGTACAAAAACTGTGAGAAAAAGACTGAAATCGGTCGGAATAAATTCACACTTGTCTGTCAGAGTTAATTTTGCTCGCAATCACGAAAATTGGAATGACGAAACTTGGAGATAAGTCCTATTCACTTATGAGTTCAGATTTTGCCTGAAGCCAGTTGATGGAAGGATTAAAGTGTTGAGCCACCCGGGAGAGAGGTACGCTCAGTGTAACATCATTGGAAAGAGGCAAATGGTGGAGGATCAGTTATGGTATAGGCAGGTATTTGTATGGCGGCACGTACGAATCTCCGCGTCATTAAAAATGGGTCACTAACAGCGGCAGGTTGTGTACTGAGATTTTAGAAGAAATTGTAGTGCCACTTGTCTTGCTTGGAAGACAAATTAAGAAAAGAAATCCTACCACCGCTAATTCGAGAAATCTTTAAAACACATTACAGGAAGAATGGAACGCAATCTCTCAAGATTTTATTGATAACTTGATTAGAATTATGCCAAGGAGGCTGGAAGCAGTTCGAAAAGCTATAGGGGACAACACTCACTACTGATTATACCCCACATTATGATCTTCCCTAAGCATTAATGAAAAAAAAAATAAGTACCAATTTTTCTTTCCTGTTTAGTTCTTCTTAATTTGGTTAATTTTTATCATTTAACCGTTTACTTTTTCGACGTTTGCAATTTAAAATTAACGAATAATAAGCAAAATCCATATTGATAAACTTAATTGTACGAATATCCATGATATTTCGTTTTATACACACATTTTTTTGCGTTCCACTAAATTTGTCCATGAGTATATATAATATATATTATAGATATATGTATTTAAGTAGATATATGTATCTATCTATTATATATCGACATTATATAGTATATGTTATCACTTATTTTCGATTTACAAAGTGATTTTGATGCGTTAGTAATGACAAGGCTTTCAATAACTTAATAACTTATAAACTTAACCTTTGCAGTGCGTCTTCACTTTCCCTGAAAGAAGATACATAGTGCCTTAAATTGTTTACTGCTGATAATGCCTCTGCGTTTGAAAAAATTGGGATTGACTCTCCTTCATCTTCATCGTCATCACTTAGGGCCTCTTTTTGGGTGTTATTCACATTTTCAATAAGATCTTCGATTGAACGGGTTTCGTAGGGTGCAACATTGTCATCAATGGAAGAATATCCAGGAAAATCCTGCAGTACCGCGGGTTCTTGTTCCAACACGACTTCAGCTTTGTTATTTCGGAAACCTGCTTTTTTGAAACAATTTTGTATGATTTCAGGCTTATTGCTTGCCATGCCGCTGCAATGTTTAGGATCGCATCATGCACAGCTAAGGGTCGTTTGCTGTCAGGGTCTTCCATTTCTTTAAGATAGCGATGTATCAATCGTGGTCTGTACCCTTGTTTAAGGACTTTTATAATGCCCTGATCCATCGGTTGCAACTTGCTTGTCACATTCGGAGGTAAGAAAACAAGCTTGATGTTCTTTAGCTCAACATCTTTAGGGTGAGCGGGGCAGTTATCAATGAAGAGAATTACGTGCTACCCGGCTCGGCTCGGGTGTTGCACAGATGGCGTATTAGACGGGATGACGAATCGTATTAAGCGTGTTAAAAATGTATGAAAACATGCCTCAAGTTGCAGGGACTGATATAAAATGGCATATTATGCGAGAAATCGTATTAAACGTGATCGTATTAAGCGAGTTTTACTGTATATATTAGGTCCTTACATATGAAATTAGCGTTTTGTACGGGAGGAATATAAAGTCAATTTTTTTTTGTAAAATACATTTAATTAATCAAAGTATGCACCGTTGTTATCTATGCAATTTTGCCATCTCATAGGTAGTTCATTGATCCCTTTACTAAAAAAACCATGGGGGCGAGAATCAATAAACTCTTTGAAGGCGGTTTGGACTGCCGCATCGGAGTTGAATTTTTTCCTTGTAATAAGTTGTCCAAATTCCGAAAAAATGGTAATCTGTTGGAGCAAGGTCTGGGAGTACGGTGGATGTCGCAGACATTCCAATTGTAGCTCATCTAACTTAGTGGTTGTTTGTTGTACAGTGTGTGGTCTTGCGTTGTCGTGAAGCAGCAGTGGCCTAGAGCGATTGACCAATCTCGGTTGTTTAGCAGCTAGTTCTTCCTTCATGGTTTGCAGTTGCTGACAATAGATATCTGCCGTAATCGTTTGACCAGATTTTAGAAAGCTGTAGTGAACGACACCGGCGCTAGTCCACCAAACACTCACAAGTAACTTTTTCTGAGTCAATTTTCGTTTAGGGCAGGATTTGGCTGGGTCTCCAGGGTTCAGCCATTGCGACGAGCGCTTCCGATTATCATACAGTATCCACTTTTCATCACAAGTAATGATTCGATTTAAAATCCCTTCATTATTGTGTCGGTTGAGCAAAGTAACACAGCAGTCGACGCGTGTTTGCAAGTTCGATTCACTCAATTCATGATTTGCTTCAAATGGATTAATACAGTTTTATCACTTACCCCGAAGCCTGCAGCTATCTCTGAAGTGCTTTGTGATGGATCCGCTTCCACAATAGCCTTTAATACTTCATTTTCCACTTTGGTCTCCGGCCGTCCACGGGGTTGGTTCTGAAGGTCGAAATTTCCAGAACGAAAACGTTGCAACCAAAAACGTACCGTGCTTTCATTTGCGACACCAGCGCCGTATACATCATTAATCCTTCGAGCTGTTTCTGCAGCACTGGTGCCACGGTAGAACTCGTACTCGTAAATATACCGATATGTCATGTTTTCCATTGTGCGGTAATAAGCGACGCCAAAGAAAAAAATAATGAGGAAAAAACAAATGATTGACTGTTTTCAAAACTGAAATGTACCAGCTAAATGAATTTATAAATTTGAATTTGGAATTCTTCACCAAAGAGGAGATATTTCAGATCAAAGTGGTCAGTACGACAAAACGCTAATTTCATATGTAAGGACCTAATGTATAACATCCTTTTCTTTTTTAATCTTTGCTGCACTGACTCTTAAATGTCTGGCATTACATAAGTCCGCCATATGTACTACTTTGTGCATGAAAGTATAAATAAATAAATGAAAATACATATTAAGTTTATGCTATGATAACCCTTTGAAGCTTTAGAAAATGTTCAAATGCGAGAAGAAAAATCTTATCCGTTAATTTGCTAATGGATTTACTACAGGTGCTGAATATGTAAATTGTATATATAAATCTTATAAATTACGAGATCCTTATCATAAGTTATAATAAATAAGGATCAAGTTTATTTATTAATGGAATACTATTATTTTATAAATGTATATATGTTTTAAGTAGGTACTATATAAATATGTATTTTTACAAAACGCGTAATCGTTATATTTTTTGCTCAAACTTTATGGATTATGTGACTGGACTTTTGACAACGTTTGTTAACAATTTAAAAACGCAAAAATATCATCTCTGAACAAGTAATATGAATGTTTACTGAATTTGACCTTAATTGCCGAGTAAACACGCAAATTCAGAATCATATTATACCGGTTTATGTTCTTTCATGTATGCAGTATAAGCAAAACATGTATGCAGTTGCTAAAAACAAATACATGCGCAAACTGTTATTTATATTTAACTTGGTTAGTGTGACCCGCTAACTCAGTTCTTCAGTTTAAGTATGTATATATAGAGTGTAGATATAACAACGTGACGTAATCTTACAGCCCCTGTAAGAGATGACATCATTTACAATACGTTTGTGATATTGTTTGCTATTTATTTGAAGCAGGCGCTATGAACTATATTAAAGTTGGAAAAAATTACTTTGCCAATATCCGCTCAATAAAATAAAATGATGTGTCTTACCTAGTTTGAAGAGCATCTCCCGCCCTCCCTCAATTGCGTGCACTATCCCCTACTATACTATTTCTATCTAATCGAAATAATGTTTATTTACGCAAACACTAGACATTGCTTAAAACTACTTTTAGGGTTTTTATGGAGTTTATTTTGACTTATTTTCAACTCTTGACGTTTCGAATGCTTTGAAACCTCTCTGGTCACCCCGTGTCCATTTACGGTCCGGTAGATAGGTAAGTACGTAAAGTTTTCTTCGAAATTTAGTTTTAATTGTATCATGAAGCTTCGTAATTCATGATACTATTACAGTAATAAATATTTTTATTAATGCTCCAAATTACGCATTTGTTAAAAGATTTGTCCACACTTTCAACCTCTGAAACCTGGGCAGGGTGAGCTCAGAACTAATACCACAGTTTAAAATTAAAACACACAGTTTAAAATTACCTTAAAACTGTGCTAATACTTTCGCACTTGTAAAGCTGTTCTCCGCCCAGTCTGTGAGATTTGATTTCAAACTTTTATGATAGATTTTCGCAAGGGATTTGTTGATCAGTGAGTGGGGTACTACTACGCATCAGGTGAAGTTAGCACTAGGAACATACATGACTAAAGATTCTATAATATTAGAAAATTGTATAGAATTTCATTTAAATTCAACTTGCTAAACCAAATTAATAATTACCTATCAAAGTAGAATCTATGTATTTAAGTGAGATCTAGAATTAAGTTTTATGGGGAATACCATGAATATGATATCCATACTCACGAAGCAGAATCCGCAGCCGTTTTAAAATCACATAACAATGACACTCAACGCTCCAACATTAATGTGAATTGCAAACGAGAATTCGCGACAAACATTAATTTCTTGTTTTGATCCCCGCGGCTCAAGTTCCAACCAGAATTAAATTATTATTGCAATTGTAAATTGTTATGAGCGGCGATTAAAACTAACCACGATGTAGTATCAAGAAATTACGCTTTAGGCAAAATAGTATAAACAGGACTTTATAGCTAATATCAGCAACAATACGGCATAAAGTTGAAATTACTACATAACCCTTACTTCTGCTCGTAATTCTAATGCCACCTTAGATTTAAGAAGCTACGAAAGCTATTCTGTTAGAGGCATAAACACTCCCTTCTAAACAGCCAATTCTCTTTTCCAGCATGCAGTTCTAAGGTATAAAATGTATATTTTTCGGATGGATTTTTGAGTGCCCGAAATTTAATGGCCAAATCCAAGTGTTCGAATTTACTGACGCGTCGACTGAAGGGTGGATTTTACATCCTTTTTATTTTTATAGTCAGTAACGATAAAAGTGCACATTTGAATATATTCAATATCCAAATGCTTTTTCGACTTCCTTAATGACTGTGCAAAAGTAGCGAGTGGTTTTTCTAGATTTTTTAAAGAAATTCAATTATGCATTTGTCATTTGCAAAAATATCACCGCAACGAAATGGGGAAAATAACGTTTTAAAATACCTAAATATTTCAACATCTTCTTAAAATTACTTAATTGATTGATTACAAAAGATTTCATTGAACATGTTAAACATTTATCTCAATGAATTACCGAAATCCGCTTAAATACCATTAAACGTATATTTTTAAAGCAATTCAAATAAACATTTGCACGTTAACTACGAAAATACTCCATTAGTGGAGCTTTAATACGTAAACATTCACAAATGTTTACTTAATAAATGTATTAACAGTGCTAGATGAAGCAATTTTCTATCGCTTATAATATGCGACTAAATATAACCAATTATTGGCGACGTAAATGAATCCACTGTCCCATATCATACCGTGAGGTCTGTAAGAGGACAGTGGAAAACAATACCTATGCTGCGATTGCCAACCCACCTGCCAAGCGTGGCAACTACGGCAAACAATTCCAACAATCTTTGTGGTGGCATAAGTGCTCAAGTGGACTTGTGATGTGTGTTGAAATTGCAATAAATAAATTAGTAAATGATCTTTAATGACGTTCTATCAAATTTTATATTATAATTATAAAATTCATACTCTAAAACGGTAAATACTAGTTTTGCGATTTTCGAATAATCGATGTGCAATAAAGTGAAAACGGGTTGGATCTTAAAGTTTATAGCCATGCAGATTTTGAAATCGATAACTTTCAATATCGACGTGTATATCTCGCTAGCTTTACTCTGCCTCTAAAGTCTATCTGTCTACCGAATCGCTATACGAAATGGCCTTATTAATTCTCCTTTATGTCTGGCTGAGCACACACGCTCGTATAACCGATTTACGTTAGATTTTACAGTGTAAGCTTTCTTTATGCCACTATAAAGTAAAGAAGATACCTGAGGGCCATCCCTTAAAGTAATAACTCGTTTTAATTGTAGTCAACCTTCGCACCTGATGTCGAGAGTAATTGGATAGAAAGTAATTCCTTTGTTTTGATGCGAACGCACGACGAACGGTGGAATTATGAATGCGCTCTGACGAGACCATCAATTCATATTTTCGAAATAAAAGAGTCAACATTGATTTCGGTATTTTTTTAAATTCCAGTGTTTGTACTAACTATTGAAATTTTTATGAAAATGCATTCGCTCATCAACTCATCAATATTTCACGTTCGACAATCATAAATTCATTTCTGAATAAAACTATTTGGACGATATTATACTAGCCCTTCTAAATAAACAATATTTTGATATTTAAAGTGTATTTTGGGGTGTGGTAGGTACTGGCGTTGAGGGAGCCCTCGTTCGACTGTACCCTTCACGAGCAACCTGAGTTCGATTCTCGGTTATGGCACCACTAAAATAATTAATTGGCAACATAATTGGCGGATAAAATAATTCAACATGCCTGGCGATGAAGTTTCGCGGATTTTCCAGTGATAGGACGTTTTTAGTTGATAACATTATTTTACGTTTTGAAGTTTAAACACTATTAATAGATTTTTATGATTTAAGAGTTGAGCACGATATATTTTCAGTGGAAAAATATTTAGTCTCGAATGGGTTTGAGCATTAATAAAGTTCACTTCGGTTGTGACTAGCTGTTTTTCAAAATTTGATTTTATGAATTGAGATTTAACTTTTTGATGCCCTAGGTTTTTACAGCAAATGGTGCCCTAGTTTTCATTTTATATTGGTTTTTTATTTGAAGTAAACTAATTAAATAATGTTTCCTTATCTTTCTAATAGCGAAATCTCTATTATATCCCTATAATGAGGTATTATTTTAATAACATAGTTATAAATTAAAATACGTTCAATATGAAATATGAGCAAAAAAACATTGAGAATATTGATATCATATACAAATTTACACATCGGTCTTCTTATCTTATCTTATCAGCACATAACGTCCCACTGCTGGGCAAAGGCCTCCCCAACAACAGATCGGTAAATTTTCAAAAAAAAAATCGTATTAATTTTTTTACCAATTTGAATTATGTTTTCACAATAAATCAAATCTAAATACATTTAGTGCATCTGTAATAGCGAGAGATTTATTTCTTAAGTTATTTATCAGTCAATCTGATGTTTATCAGAAGTTTAATAACCGATGCCCTCTCTGAGTGATGCCCTAGGCCAGTGTCTAATTTGCATTATTATAAATCTATCACTGGTTTGACACATAGGAATTCACGCCTTCCAGGTGATTTTGATCAGTAAACATCACTGCAGGTACATATATCTAGATATGTATACAAATCTGTTTTTGTTGAAATTATTAATACACTTAATGTATCCAAAAGTCGCTGCTGAATAACCAATAAACGAAGCGTCGTTTGATGTCTCTCATTCGAGGATATTAAACAAAATTCTGTATGTTACTTTTTATCCTTTTACCCTGCGTTAGACGAGTGAAGAAGTTGAATTAAATTCGATGTAACTGAAAGGTCGAATGATGTTTTAAATTAAGTCGCCGTCTCATTAATAACAGTCTTTGGGGAAATACCCGGAGACAAGTTTATTGATGTACATATATACCATATTACGTAATTTTAAATTGCTTTTCAAAACGATGTCACAGATGAAAAAAATATTTTTTGTACTGTTACGTTTCGATATTAGATGTGTTTTAAACAGCAGAGTTTCCCAACTAATTTTAGTTAGATTTTATACTTATTGCAAAAATACCTCTTTTAACTTTTAACTTGCTGAACTTAACTACTTTGATTAATTGATATATAGTCAGTTTCTTGCTGATTTTGAATGTATTATTTGGCGAGATCTTTGATATTTTATTGATAATATAGAGTAGTTAAGTAGTAACAAGATCGCCCTTGTCCAGGTCAATGAAGTTTTATTTCCCGCCTTAAAACATCAAAATATGAACAAATAATTAATATAATAACAAATTCAGATCATTTTAATTCTAAAACTTTAATCTACGTCTCAATTGATATTTATTTTTGAAAGAATTGTTCGCTTAGGTGGAATGGTTAGAGCAAAGCTATTCCATATTTTAGTTAATTGTTATTTTGCTGTTTTATGATGCTGTCAAGAATTCAAAATCTTTACAAGATATCTGTCGGCTGGAAAGAGCCACTTGTCTAATTTGAATACTGACCGTGGCATCGTCATTTTCGGGCGATAAGAGATATTGAGTGATATTGAGAGGTTCTGTGGACAGATGTACACATCGTCGTGTGAGCCACACGCACCTAAGTGTGAGTTACGACCCAAGAGCAAGTTTCATCCAACACTATTCCAATAATATCAGGACGTCAGTCTGGGCGGGATATAAGGGCTCTCCAGCACCTTAGAACGGCAAAGCCCAGTGTGAGATGGAATTACAGCGGTGCATAAGATAGTGGGTGGAAAACCGGTACCTAAAATCCTTTAGAAGGTGTTCGATTTCGTTATACATGGTGGCGCTACTCTGGAGGCGTGAAGCACAAATGCGGTGGTCGTGTTTCTCTATTGAAGAGCTACACTCTTTTTACTTTTCACTATCGATTTTCCTTCGAAGCATCTGTTGCTGCTGCGCACATGCTGTTTTCGAGAGTAATAACGAATCGTCTCGCACTTAGTTAATACTTTTCGGAAAACGACTTTCGGTTTCCGAAAAGTATTTACACATGATGACCCTTCGAAAAATTGAACAAAACAATAGAGTACCTACAATCAGCCACTTTGTCCTGCATAATTATATGGACTAAAAAAAAGCTTTTGATTCTGTTGAAATGTCCTTCCAGGATTTGTTGATTGTCGAAATATCGAAGTGTATTTATGTCGAGTGTTGGTATTGCCGTTTATTCTTATCATAAACACCTCATCCATAAAACATCTTATGTCTTTATGATTCATTTATTTTTTATTCCTACATTTTCATTTAGGTTTGAAATACAAAATTATACGTGGTGTTATTAGGTTAAGATTTAGTTTAAAAAAAAATTGTCTAAAGAAATTACAAAATATTATTTGAAACTATTTAGTACGACAGTGGTGCAGTGACCATGAATATTTATAAATGAAATAACATTTGGATTAATTTACTCTATGATAAGTTAGCGCGGCGGACATTTCCTTGCCCTAATACCCTCTCAGAAATGAGAGGAGGCCTGTGCCTAGCAGTAGGACGTATATAGGCTGTAACTTTAGGCTCTGGGATTAGGTAAGTATGTTATCGGCATTTTGTAACGTTTTATTTGTATTTGATTATTTTTAGTAAAGCTAATTTTAGAATTTATTTCACCACTTAGAACTAGTTTTAAAAACATACAATTGGTTTAAATTCATTAATTTTGTTACAGTGTAAATTATTTTAGTCGGTGTTAGATATTCATAATGAAATAACAATTTAATAACTTTATTTTATGAAATTTAAAGACTTCTAAGGTTGAACATTACTGCATTTGACTAAACTACCACAAAATAATTTCAATGTAGTTTCACTAAAGAGTTATATATATTGAAAGGGACTTGTTTAGGCAGTCAGTTTATTACTGTACGCAGAACGCCTGTTAAAGAAGTAATTTTAGGCTTTATATAATATTCAATATGTGTCACTATCAAGTACTAAACCCGGATACTTTTCCTGATTTTTCTTTTGTATAACTGTACCATTTATATACAAATTGATGTTATGTTCAACAGTTGCTGTAAAGATGATGATAATGATGATAATGTTTTTAATTATTATTTTAAAATAATAAGAACTAAAAATTGCCATTTTAGTCTAAATATCCGCGATTAATCGTCATTCTGATGTAATTTTTTTAATAACTATTATGGCTTTAGCCATTGCTGCTCAATGACGAACATAATTGAGTTAGATATTTTTTATAATTTTTAAATACAAGTTAAAATCTATTTGTTAATATATATGTAACGAAAACAACAGAAATTAAAAATAATAACTTGTGCTAAATTCAACTCTCAGGTATATAAATGTTATATAATTAATTAATTCTAAAATTTATACAATCAAACTGTTGATAACCAATTGGAATTGTAACATAATAAATATAATTCTTAAACAATTAGTAGACTAATAGTATCGAAGTAATTACCAGTAGCACGTTTATCCTCAGTTATATTATGTTGTTCGTCTAAACAGCTAAACACTGTAAAATCATGTAACTCGCTTATATTTATTTATATTAGTTCGCGGGCACGCAATCAGCGCGTGTCATTACCGGCCCATTTGAGAGGGCCAATCTAGTTAAACATTGACGTTAAATAATGATTCTTATTTCCGTCGGTACCGTGATGGCGCCTAAATACGAAGACGAATGAAGTTTCGCCAATGGAGGTAAACACGCTGTGGAATAAACATCGCCATTTCTTTAAAAAAAAATCTAAAACTTTAATTTTTTTTCTAAAGACTTTATATTAACTTCTTAGAAATTCGACTAAAAACAATCATACTTTGGAAGATGATTGCGGTGTTAATGATTAATACTTATTTCCATAAAAATAATTAGGTATATATGGAAAGATGATACCAAAGTTATTTTTAAGTTCTTCTCTATTGAAATCTAGATTGTCAAACCGGTAGCAGTTTGCGATGTCCTTAATCTTGAAAATAAGTAAAAATTTGACGTTTTAAATACGAAATGAGGAGCCGAAATTGACGAAAGATTTTTAAGATCTAGATGAAAGTTTCAATCACAAACGTATTTTTTAAATTTCATGCTAGCCTTTACTTGCGGTACTCAAACCAAAGCTTACTAATTGGTTAATAGCGATAAGATCACCAAATGACCAAAATATAATTTATCTAGAGAATATGCATTTTTCAAAACACTCGTAAATGAAACGCAAAAAGTTTGTTACAGGTTTTCTGAAACGGTGTAACAAATATCAAGTAGGAAATAATGGTCTTTATTTCTTAACTATATACATATATTAAAACGGTGTAATTATGTATTATTTACTTTCGGTTACCGATAAATTTTGAATAAATACTTGGAATATCTATATATACAGAACATATATACATACAATATTGCAACCAAACGTTGCAATTGTGGAATTACAAACGTATTTTTGAAATTTCATGCTAGCCTTTATTTGCGGTACTCAAGCCAAAGCTTACTAATTGGCTAATAGCGAAAAGATCACCTAATGGAAAAAATATTTATCTAGAGAATATGCACCTCTGAAAACACTCGTCAATGAAACGCACAAAGTTTCTTACAGGTTTTCTGAAACGGTGTAACAAATATCAAGTAGGAAATAATGGTCTTTATTTCTTAACTATATACATGTCGGAGCGTCTATAAAATACCCGGTTATATCGAGGTGGAATTGAGGGTATATCGAGAAACCCCACTTGTTTGTGCGGTATAAAGTTCACTGTAGGCACCGTGCGCGAGTGTTGTGTCCACGCCTCCCTCTCCCCGAGGGAGTTCGTCTCCGATTCGGCGATAAAGCCTTCGGGCTAGAGCCGTTCTCAGGTGGTGTTTAGTGGGTAGGCACTTCTTCAAAGTGAGTCCCACATAACCACGCAGCCGGCTGCGTGGTATGCTATGAGCATTCACCACCTCCCTCCCCCGCTTCCGGAGGGTGCCTTGCATTGGGCGCAAAAAAAAACGTGCGCGAGAGATTCCGCTTAAGTCATTCTACGAGTGTAGTCATTCTACTAGTGATAAGATAGTTTTGTGGTTCTGTTCGTTGTCGTAATTCTTCTAGTGCAGGCAAGGAGGATTGGTGTTGCTGAGAGGCTGCCCTGTGTTACACTGAGATAAGTAGTGTTGCTGTTGGTTTACATACTTTGGTGTTATCATGTAATTACGTACCTCACGTTTCACTGGTGTGTGATCGAATGATGTGTGTCGAACTGTAATCACACTATACTGAATGTATAGTGCGTTACGTTGTCTTATTACTGATAATGATTAATTGCGTAAGCAAGAGCGAAATTAGCAAAATTTCGCTTACTAAAGTGATGTTGCTTTTTTATAATGTTGCCATATTCGAAAAAGCTGGTGATAAAATAAAAAAAAAAGCCTCGTACTGGTAGGCGAAGTGTAGGGGACCCCCCACTAGATGGAGTGACGACATGGTAAGACTTGCAGGAAGTCGATGGATACAGGTCGCTCAGGACCTTGCTTTGTGGAATTCCTTGGGGGAGGCCTATGCTCAGCAGTGGACTTGTGAAGGACTGTAATGATGATGATGAAAATAAAAAATATATTCAATTAAGTATTAAAAGTATGCAATAATCTTTATTCCTCAGTTCCATCTATGCATTACAGTTTATAAAAGTCCACTGTAGAACATAGGCCTCCCCATAGATTGCCAGGGGGATTTTGCCGTAGTTGCCACGCTTGACAAACGGGTAGGCTACCACAGTTTTTTAAATATTTGGAGTTGTTATCTGCTGCTGCCCATCTCCTACTTCAGAACGTTTTCAAAAAGGTTGATAGTTGTCTTGATTTAATGCAAAATTATAGGTTATATTGTTCAACCAGTGCGTGTTGCCAGTGATGACCTATGGAGCAAAGATGTGGTCCTTCACTGCTGGCCGTATAAGGAAGCTCAAGGTCGCTCAGCGAGCTATCGAGAGGGCTATGCTCGGGGTTTCTCTGCGTGATAGACGTAAAAACGAGGATATCCGCAGTAGAACCAGAGTAACCGACATAGGAGCCAACGGATTAGTAAGCTGAAGTGGCAATGGGGCGGCCATATACCTCGAAGAACTGACAACGGATGGGGAAGAAAGGTTCTCGAGTGGCAGCCTCGTGTAACGGCAGACGAAGTGTAGGGCGTCCCCCCACTAGATGGAGTGACGACCTGGTAAGACATGCAGGAAGTCAATGGATGCAGGTGGCTGGGGACCGTGCTTTGTAGCATTCCTTGGGAGAGGTCTATGTTCAGTAGTGGACTTGTGGAGGCTGTGATGATGATGATGACGATGTTATATTAAAAAAAATACAAAATTATCAGTGGTTGCATAAAATTCGTAGGAAACAATTTACTTTTTTTAAATCTACGCAAGATACCAGCGTATCTCATTCTAGGACTCGATTACACTTGATTTATATCCTATGTTCGATTCGCCGACGGGCGTCGTTTGTATCAATATACTCCCAGTCTGAAAAAAGCTTTTAGCTAGAATGTATTCAAAGTAAATTGTCGTTAGGTCAATATATATTCGCAGTTGTATCTATTTTTAGCTAACACACCTAAACTTAGAAGCCATTTAAAGGTAAAATTGATTTACCTTTTCTTCGTTTCTTTCGTTTATCTGACTTCTTTTATTATCAAAATACTTTTATACAGGTTTAAAAATATCAAACATTTTTAAACAACCAGTCATTGGAAGAAAATTTAATTTTTGATTTCTATGTCATCTAATACAAAAAGCTTACTTACTTCAGTTATTTATAAAATCAAAGATAAAAATAAATTCATTTTACTCCACATATTAAGATATTTGATTTCGTGAGCACAGATAAATATCATTCCAAGTTAGCTGATAACCTAATTTTACGAATGCCTGCTCTCAACTCAAAATTCCTTTTACAACTAAGAAAGCTTAAAAGATTGAGCCTTTAGAAAAATATTAAAAATGATTATTTGAATATGTATTCTACTTAATACATTTTATTGTCTTATTTACTTTCTTCGATTAATATATTTACTTTTTGAATAAATCAAATCAAGAATACTTAGGTTAAAATAATTCACCAAGGTTTACCTGGAAGAGGATTTTGCTATAGTTGCCACGCTTGGTTAACATGTTTTTTTAAATATTTGGAGTTATTATCAGGAAGATGCTGCCCATCTCCCGTTTCGGTTTCCCTCTGTCGCCTCTTACGATGCCCGCGGGAAGATATGATGCTCTTACACAGACACTGCACGTTTATAACACTAATTAGTGTTATTAGTCACGACGTGACGTGATAATGGAAAAAATATTTATTATATTACAGCGATAGTGAGAGACCACAGTCGTGGTTTAGTCGATCAGACCCATTTATGTATGTGTCAATGACTCATGGCATTTGCATAATAATACATTTTGGCTCAGTTACCATGTAATATGTACGAGTATCTAAGATGACCGCATAGCCTAGCTACTATGTCGCCGTTTGCTCGAATCCTATGAAAACTATGATATCATGGCATCAGACACCTTAGTCTGCCCGTAAAATTGATGCTGCAATGCTTTTTGCAGCATCATTAAATAAGTTAATAAACGCGGCAAAACCCTTAAAAATGGGTTTATTCAAATTTTAATACTCACATAAGTGTTAGATAAACTTCGATAAGTTTTAAAAGAGCTTAAACTAGACCATTGATGTAAATAGAAATCAGTTTTATATACCATTTATCAAAACACAGTGGACAAAAAGCTTAGAGAGATTAAACTATTATAAATCACAAGTAGACAGCAGCATTTGTGCAAATAGCAGAATCGTCAATAAAAATAATATTGGCCATTCTAGAGACGTCCATAAATAATACTTAAAGGCCATCGATAACTCGTCCGACACCGGTCGTTACCGATCCTGAAGTACGAGCGGAATCTTATAATATTTCAGTATTTAATATAATACCGTTTTATACTTGAGGATTTTCAGAGAAAGTCGACAAGTCGAAACTCTAACACAAACAAGGCTGGCTGGCTCGTCAATACGTATGGCCAGAAGTGAACTGTTACGGTATGACAATGAAAGAGAAGCCAATGTCAAAGAGAAGACTTTCTTAATTATTAAACATAATTATAACTATTATTTATTATTAAAATTGCTAAAAAAGAAGTTATTTATTTGCTACCTTTAGGGGTGATTTTTCTTCTCCAAATCTATATGGGACCACCCTTGAAGTATAACCTATTTAATAAAAAAAGAATCATCAAAATTAGTTCTCAATCTGCGAAGATATCGCGTAAATTACATACAAAAAAAACATACACAGGAATTGAGAACCTCCACCTTTTGGAAGATAATATATGCAGTGGCACACAATTTTAAAATACATACTCATAGAAACTAAAATAACGCCTACGTTATTCATTCGGCGGGCACAATAATTCTGAGGTCTCAGAAATGAACGGGTTTTGGAGCAGGAAAGAGTCTGGCGGACACCACGTGTCCTCGATTTTTTTCTAATTTATTATGTTAATCTCGTATTTACTATCGTTTAATTTAACATGATTTCTTATTAAAAAGTAAGTAGTTAATTTTTGTTCTAATCTTAAGTAATTAATACAGATATACGTTATAATTTACTTACTTTGATGCGGCATGTGGACCTGTTTTAAATTGGGAGAGTTGAATTGCTGTTTGCAGTACTAAAAGTTAGACACCTCGTTATACTTTTCATTGTTAGTCTTCTAGATCTTGGAAATCATAATATTTAATGCATTTCCTTTTAAAATTATATTATCATTAGTTCACGGTGACAAACGAGCATATAGTCCTCGTATAGAGCATGTAGTAATCAAAATGCACAGTGCCTAGAGACTAAGATAGAATTAATTGTTACCACTAAAAAGTCTCCATTTTCGGCATCGCCATATAACAGACAGTAGCATTATGCTGCTCTTTCTCGCTGGAATTCTGAGCAAGCGTGTGGTCCTTACTTGGTCAAGCCGGCCCATTTGTGCTGCAGCCATAATACGCTGGCATGGTTTATATGTTCACCCTTACTCGACTTTTAACTAATTAATAATGATTAAAGCAGAGGTTCAAAGGGTCAAAGGGAATCTACGAAGCATTAACATTTCATTGGTTCGAGTACGTGTACAAAATACTCATAAATAGAGTATTTTTTACGAACAGTGACAAATATCATCATCATCATTATTACAGCCTTTGAAGAGGGTACTGCTGAACATAGGCCTCCCCTATAGATTGGCCCCATATATGTTTGCCATAGTTGCCACCCATGGCAGGCGAATTAAAATGGTAGTGTTTTATTATATTATTAAGTTGTTATCAGAAAGATGCTGCTGTCCTTTTCCTGTTTCAGTTTCCCTTTAACAATACCCACGGGATGACAATTATACTCATTAAATACTAGCGATGCGCCCCGGCTTCGCACAGGTGATTTCTGAATCTCGACAACAGTGCCACCTACCGGGTCTAAATGTGAATCTAAACCATCTAGGGATCCATTCAAACACAAACAAAATTTTTATCAAAATCGGTTGATCCGTTTTTGAGTTTTAGCGAGACTAACGGACAGCAATTGATTTTTATATACAGGGTTATTTTTCAAAGAGTAGCCATAGTTTAAACTTAAGTTTAAATATGTAAATAAACGAGTGAATGAGGCTTATACTTTTATTTGAAATTATCCCAAATTGAATGTGATTTATGGACATCAAATACGAGTACGTGCGCTCCTCTTTGTGCGATTCAATTCACAACGTTTTTGCCGACCTTACGAATGTGTGCGTGCGTAGTAAAATAGATATTTATGAATGACAATCAGTTAAAATAATGCATTACCACGCATTTGGAAGTTAATAGATAAAAAGGATAGAATGTTTGAGATTTCTTGAATTAATTTTTCTTCACCATTATAAGAAGAATTCAGATTCAGAATAAGTAATATAGGCATTACTTATTCTGAACCTTCTCTGAAAAGGCCGGTTATTGCAAAATAACCCTGTATAGAGATATACTATGTTTTATTATCATTGTATTGATACTAACAGTGTATCAATGTCGCTATCAGTAATTATACTGAAACTTCTACTTGGATAAATAACATTTATAGAGTACACACGAGAAACTCAAATTGATGCGAACGTAGAATGATATAAATTTACCTAACGATTCGCCTTTGATGTTCACGTAAATATATAATGAGTCAATAAAAGGTAGCTGTCCGCCACAAACACGAAGTCTTGTTAAGATACCAAGTACAGAACTTTCTTCCCGTTGGAATTATTTAAGGAAGCTTTTGAGACAGTCGGAGAGGCCACAACCTCTCCAGTGGCTTCTATCGCCAATTTATCATTGCATCTTTGTGTGAACTCGACCCTGTAGAGGAGAGGGTATATTATCAAAATAATAGCTTTGTCTAATATTTATTTTGAAAAAATCAGAAATTACTGGTAGGCTATAATACATTATAACACTTGTTCCGTGAGGGACGGAACGCTCGCGGCCCTCCAATGCTGCCGCCAAACACAAGCCACAGCGCTACCGAAAGGATATTAAATTGTTCTGTGCCAAAATAGGTTTATAAGTACTTTATATTAAGCGCATATATTATAATAACTTTTAATTGCTGTAATTAAAAAATATACTTTAAATTTTATTTGAAAAGAGTAGGTGTAACATTTTTTGTATGAGTATTAGTTGGAATTCCTTCCCTCAAAAAAATTCGAAAGGAGGCAAATACCGATATAAATAGGGTATATATTATAAGCACTAATTATATATTTTTAATGAAATTGGTGGAGTTTTCATTTGTAAAAAAACAATTTGGCATTGATCTTTATAATAAAAAGGGATGAAAAAATAAACATTAATATCTTTAATAAACGTAATAACGTATTGGAACAAGAAAGTCACAATAAAACATAATCGAGTTTGGACTACAGCGTTTGTGTAAAATTTTCTTCAAAACTATTACCACGATTACATTAGGAAACGACAAACATTTATATTACCTATATTGGAAATATTTAACATGTACTCGTATTTGGCTGCTGACGTATGATGTATTTAATCGAAATAAATAAAAAAATGTAGAATGTCTATTGTCGCAGACTTATAGAATAACCGCTGGGCAGTCGAGCTCCGTCCGAGCGTTCGATTGAATACGTGCTTCACTTACAAGGATACGATTTGCTCGGTATTCTTCTATCTCCGTTCCGTATTTTGCTTACAACATTTATTTAAATACTGTCTCTAAAGCCCAATGGTCCTTTATTTTTTATAATTTATCTAAATATTGTGTCTCAAAACAAACACCTTTAAAAATAGTATTTCTAATAGATTTCTTATATGTCAAACATGGCGTTGCTAACCCGCCTGCAAAGAGGCAATCTATGGGGAAGGCTATGTTCAGCAGTGGACTTCTAATAGGCCGTAATAGATGACATTGAATATTTGCCAGGAAACAAACTGTTTGAAGAATTGTTATTTTTTGTCTAAATTTCTAAGAACCAAATAGTAAATTTAATCGTTAATATATAAGTAGAAGAAGAACATTTTAAACATTACGCACTGGGAATACCTTTACTAAATGTATTTAAGAGAATTCCTCAAGAGACATTTAAACTATAGTTCGTTAAACGTCTTTACGGGGATAAATATTTTCACATATTGAAACATGTATTTTTAAATAAAAAATATTATGCCGCATAGCTCAATAGTCAGCGTATCTGCTAGTCTATCGTATTACAGGTTCTGAGTTCGAATTCTGAACTGAACAAATATAAACATATAATTTTTATTACTCATGATAATGTTATTTACATCCTTCTGAACGATAGCAATTTACATAACTTAGACCAAATTTTTCAATAGTCAGATAAAAGTTATCCATTAAATAAATTATAACCTGACTGAAAATATAAGTGAAACAATTGAACAATTTTATTAAAACAACATGATGTCATTATTAATTTGTCTATGTTGTATTTTATCCTATGAATAAATTTTATCTGAGGATTGAAAAATCGTCCATAAGGATAATAATGCCAACATGGCAAACAATTTAAATAAAAAATAATAATTTGTATTAATGCAATAAACATGTGCAAACCAATCGTTAAAGAATCATATGTGGTATTTAAGAAACATTTGGTAAAACCCAATAACGCCTCACAAACTCACATTTGGGAAATCCACATGTGATTTTAAATAAATGTGCTTACCATGATTTAGCTATTCTAAAAGGCATGTTGGTATAAAAAAAATATGGTGACGAAAATGAGAGTACCAGAGAGTTGAACAGTCTCGTGCTTATGCAGCATCAGCATCATTTTTTGATATATTTATTACACTTTGATTGTCATCGAATATGTTTATGTTCTTACAATAACCAAAATCTAATAACAATTTTTATAACCTATATACGACCATCATCTTTTATTTTGAAAACCCATAACTTAATAATACATGGTAACTTCTTGCCATGTATTATTCTTCTTGAGTGTATTTAATTCAGTTTTTTATTTAAAGAATTAGGGTGACAAACGAGCACACAGTCCACCTGATGGTAAGTGGATGCTGTGGCCCATAGACATCTACATCTATCCTCAATAAAGAATCAAAATACAGATGCGTTGCCACCCGTGAGGAGAAAGATGGAATGCCTCTTTACCAGTAAAAAGGATCTCCGGTTCTCTACTCACTATACGAAACACAGCAGTGTTAAGCTGCTATTTTACGGTGGTATTCTGTGAGAGCGTGGTCCTTCCCCGGTCGAGCCGACCCATTCGTGCTACAACTATACTACTAATATAGCTGCAGCATGGCTCTACCACGTACTAAGTTTGTATTGCATGTTTCCATTTTCCATTTTCTTCCTCGCATGAAATGTTTATATAATAATCTTAAAGATAACTGGATAATATATTTTTTATTTTTGCTATTTCAATAGTTTCTACTTCGTTTTTTAAAGATTGGCTTTCTTCAATTAAATTATTACTTTCCAAATCTATGTATTCCTCAGTGTCTGCATATTCTTCTTCTTCTATATTACACATTTCTTCATTTTCTACGTCACTTATAGTATTACTATTTTATTCATTATTATTTTCATATAGTTTAGGATTCCAAATTTGCTTTACCAAGAATAATAATAATAATAATAAATAATTTATTTCATTACCAATTACACATGTTTATATACAGGAACAAATATGATTATAATTAAATAAAGTAACAATAAGTCTAACAAAAATAACATGCTATAATAAAATTAAAACTATGTGTAGCTTAATAATGAAGAATCTACAAAATTCTCCATACAACAAGAAATTTTAACGATTTCATTCGAGCTACGTATACGTATACGTAAAAATTTTACGCCTTATTTGCCCGCGTATAGAAGGTATTTAATGTTCGTACCTAAAAACGCACCTTTTTATATGGAATAAGAGTGAAAAACGAACAAGCAGTCTACCTGATAGTAAGTGGATGCTGTGGCCCATAGACATCTACATTTATTATATTATAAATATATAGGCTGATAAACACATTACCCTCCTTTGTGACGCGCAGTCGGGTGAAAATGACGCATACAAAAATAAACCAGATAGAAATAAGTATCTTTGTACGGTTTATGTAGTGAATACGAATAGAAATAAATAGAAAATATTTCACTTAGCGGTCAGCCACCGTTGAGTTTACTTCACCTGAGGATGCCTCGTGTAGAGGCGAAACACGTGTCTTATTATCGACGGACATGTGTTTTTCCTAGTTTAGTGGTGTTGGGAGTAGTGGTGCTAGAATTAGTGGTGACGGGGATAGTGCACGCAACTGAGGGAGGGCGGGAGGTGCTCCTCAAACTAGGTAGGACACATCATTTTATTTCATTACGCGGATATAAGCAAATTAATTTTTACCAAGTTTAAATATTTATTTGCTGTGAATTTTAAATTGACATAGAATTGTATAGTTTCTCTTATAGAACAACTGTCATAATTTGTTAAAAGTTTTTTTTATAAAATATGCGTATAAAACGATTATGTAAAATATACTTCAAATCATAAAATATGCATTGACTTATATATTACTAGCGTAATATATGATACTAATTAGCTAGTAACTTCAACAAGTATTTTATACATAACACAATTTTTCAAAACAATTTTACTTTTTCAAAAATTTAATTTTCATAATTGAAATAAAACACGTTTAATTGTGTATAGTGTCGTACTTATAAATACCAAAGTTGACCATTATAATCCAGTATAGTAAAGCGGAGGAACGCGATATCTCGCTGTTTTGTTAAGTTTTTATGCAACACCCATAGCTTTTATACACAATAATAATAGTGATGTCAGTGAATTAAACTTAATGTTTACTGTTATACGAATCAAAATGAAGTGCCATATTGTCGTATTTGGTTTGTCATTCCTATGGAGTCATGTATGTGAGTGAAATTGTTATTTTTAAGGATTGTTTTATTATATAAATGATTTATTTTCACGAAGTTATCAGTATAATTAACGTATTGGTCAAAGATCACACGAAACGTTTGCTGCACAATAGCAATATTGTCATTATTATTATCATTACAGCCCTTCACAAGTCCACTGCTGCATGTCTTACCAGGTCGTCAATCCATCTAGTGGGCGGTCATCCTACACTTCGCCTACCGGTACGAGGCTGCCACTTAAGAACCTTTCCTCCCCATCGGTTGTCGGTTCTTCAAGCTATATGGCCGGCTCATTGCCACTTCAGCTTGAAAATCCGTTGGAATATCTCGGTTACTCTGGTTCTACTGCGGATATCCTCATTTCTAAGTTTATCACGCAGAGAAACCCTAAGCGTAGCCATCTCCATAGCTAGCTAAGCGACCTTTAGCTTCCTCAAACGGCCAGCAGTGAAAGACCACGTCTCTTATCCATAAGTCATCACTGGCAACACGTACTGGTTATATAATCTTTTTTTAAAGTTTTGAGTTATTAAATATTCTAAAAACAACTTATGCATGTACAAATTCTAAAATAATAAAAAACCTCAAACCATACTATAATATAATGACATTTAAAAAACACGAGATTATGTTTTAATACATCAGTAACTTTGTGTTTTTCCTGCTTTATATTAGAAGCGGTTTGCAATTTGAAGCTTGCAAATGGCCGCAGAAGTATCATAAATCAGTATTTATTTGACATGCATGACTAATCTTATATCATGAAAAGTATAAGACAAATAATATATAATATAAATAGCACGTGTTGTCTACGAGTGCTTTTTTGTGGAGACTTGAGATAAATTTCTTATAAAGTAACAACAGCTTGGCAGCTATAGGACTATTGATTAAGAGCAATGGTTAGGTTATTCAGCAACTATTTCTGTACCAGTAAAAGTTCAGACGAGGAGACATTTTTGCTATTTTTTCAATACACCATGAAACATACGTGACGATAGCTATGTAAGATAAAAAATAGATTATTAACAAATTACTTGTGGGTTATTTATGCATAATTAATGTTTAATAATCACATAAACAATCATGACATAGGTGCAATTATTCGTAATTTAGCAGAGCCACGATCTGATGCAACTATTAAAATCGTGAAGAAACACTGAACAAACTTTTTCAGTCTATATATAGTTTACCAAAGGAAAGATTAAGAAAGAAAGCTACGGACATGTAGGAAGCATGAATGAGGCAAGAGTGATAAATCAAATTTATGCTGCAGGAGTGAGTTCTAGGAGTCGGCAAGGGGTGCCATAGACGGAATTTTTTTTCGACAAAATTGGCGATATATTGAAGATGTGCCAAATTAAGAGTACCCTTAACCAATGAGTACATAAAAAGGCGATAGCACAAAAGGCTTAAGTGATAATCTTGACCAATTTTCAATATCAAACTCATCACTACTTTACGATCTGGATAATTTGTCTAGGTAAATATCTAATCAAAACTTAATATATATAATTATAACTTAAAAATAATGCATCAAAGATTGAATGAATCATTAGGATGTAAAAGAAGCGAGAAATGTGTGTCAGGATCGTGCCAAATGGAAGTCCGTAGTCTCGGCCTACCCCACTGGGTACCAATATTATTCGATTTACAAGCATGGACGTCTTGTCTTTTACACCAATGCTAAAACCATTTTCAAATCAACTTATAAATACAATAAAAAGAGAACAATAATAATATAATGTATTTAAGACGCCAGATGGAAGAAAAGAAAAATCTAAATAGTAGTGTTTAAGGACTTTTCTTGCTTAATGCGAGTACTTTTGATGGCAAGATGTTTCAAAGTCTTATTGCTTGGTTAGAAAAATATTTGAAAATAAAAACAATACAGAACAATTTACCGTCGTAATATTCTTGTCGAAAGTGAAATTTTTTCTTGAAGATTTCTTAAGGACGAGTGGGTAACTCTCTCTAAGCGTTTGCTCTTTACTACATAAATAGCCGAAAGAAACACCTACTCCTATCTCAAAGGCTTACTCCGGAAGAGTGGAGAAGAGCACTGCTGTGTTCCGGTCCGAAGGGTGTACAGAGAGCAAACCAACCACAATTACAGGCTGTGAGCGTTCTGTTATAGATTGTCAATGCTAAGTAAAATGCTTAATAATCATCTTAAAGTGATTAGGTTAGTGTCTCATCAAAACCGCGGTGTCAGCATTAAGGGACACTACTGCCCAGCGCTCCTCGGGAGCGCCAGTCCTATCTCAAACGCCGAATCGTTACCATCTCTTGCTTTCGTGTCTGCCAGTTCGTAATTCTAGTTCATAATTCTAGTTCATATTTCGTAATTAAACGTTTATTTGTGCAGCTCATTTAAAAGTCTTTTTTTAAAAACCCTACCAAGGGAACCCGTATAATATTTGGTGGCAGCGGTGGGATACGAAAATCCCCTACCCAACTACGCTCCGAAGAACTTACTACGTCATAATAGCGTTCCTAAAGTGAAGTGCCAAAGTGCTAAAGTGCCAAAGTGCTAAAGTGTTTGTACAAAATCATTAATTATCATCTCTCCATCCTCCGTTGAAACGGAGGTCTCCAGCAACTACTGTTCCACGGTCCGCAGTCCAAGTGATCTGTGGAAACGATGCTGATCATCATCATAGCAGCTACGTTCCTGTGAGTGATTAAAACAACCTACTATTCCTTGTGCGAATACCAAACTATCTCATTGCGCGTCCAACTTAGAGCTGATAAGACTCGCGCTCGACTTTGTTTTGACTACGCGCTGCGGCGACTCACCTACAAACGTCTATAGTGTATAAGTAAGCTAGCATAAGGAGGACCTGACCTTTGTATATCACTCTTATTCTTTTTTTTGTTTTTTTGTTTTGTTGTTTTGTTTTGTTGTTTTGTTTTCTGTGTTACTAAACCATGACTTCTAAATCTGAAGATGGCGCTAGCGGCTCTAAAGGCCCCAAATTAGAAATCGACGAAAAATCGAACTCAGTATTCTTTTAAGTTCATCAAACCCTTCGACGGATCGCGAGAAAATTAAATCCGTTCATTACTAACTGTCAAAGCGCTTTCGAAATTGCTACAAAATCGCAAAACCCATTCTGTTCAAATTTATACTAAGTCAATTAGTTGACAAAGCCGAGAGCACGTGTAGTATTAAAGACTTGATTCTTTCGAACAGTTCATTGATTTCATTAAACAACAATTTGGTGAGAGGAAACATTATGCTCACCTACTCACGGAGCTCCAAGACTGTAAACAGAGCCCGACCGAGACAGTTAATCAGTTTGCACTAAAAATTGAAACGTGCCTAGCGAAATTACTAACGGAAATAAATATTTCTATACCAACCAAAGAAAACAGAACTAGCAGGACGTGTCGCTGCCATACAGGATCTCTCTCTCCACACTTTTATAACAGGACTCAACTCGCATCTCACAAGTAGTCAGATGTCGTAACCCTGACTCACTGAACTCTGCTGTAAGTTTCGCGGTAGAAGAAGAAAAATTATTTCCAGCATACAAAGAAGGTCAAACCCGAACGTGAACTTTACAATGATAAACCAAAAATACAAACTCGCCGCGAATCTCAACCAATTTCGCGCAATTATCGTCCTGACTATTCCAAACCATCAATACCAACGACATGATCTGTCGTTATTGTAAAAATATAGGACACAGTATTGAAAATTGTCGCAAAAGACAATATAACAATAGCAGAAATCAGCCCTCTGCTTCCAACTCCTACGGTCGCCAACCAAACCTTGCCCAAAATCCTAATTCAAACCCAACGCGCAGGGTCCTTAACGTAAACCTAGATAACGAAGAGGGCGTCGACGAAGTTGATCGCAACGATTTAAACGAGTAAAATTTCCCGATATGCGTCGCACGGGAAATTATTCCTACTATTTCAAAGACGATGCCTCTATTACTACTAAACTTACCAAACCCACTGTTTCCACCGAATCTCCTAAATCAATTACTAAATCCACTGTTTCCACTGAATCTCCTAAATCAATTATTAAATCCACTGTTTCCACTGAATCTCCTAAATCTATTACTAAATCCACTGTTTCCACTGAATCTCCTAAATCAATTAAAAAACCCACTGAATCCTCTGCATCACATACCAAATCTACTAAATCCACAGATCTAATTACTAAATCTACCAAATCCACTCTATCGCAAAAATCTTATACTAAATCTTCTAAATCCACTGCTTCCATCCCAGTTCCAAATCCAGACGATTCTTCTCCTAACTCCTTACAAAACCTGAAAAATAAAAATAATATGAAATTATATAAAATTAATAAGAATACTGAAAAAAAATACTTACCTTATGTCATTATCCAAACTTCAGTAGCCGACAGACCTCTGTCCTTCCTAGTTGACACTGGTTTTGCGTAAGCCTCCTAAAATTAGATTCCATGACCACTATCCCGGAATTAAGTGATGAAATAATACTCCTAAAGGAATCGACCATGGAAGTGAAACAACCTCAACATTAGGAGTTTTAAACTACAAATATTTCAAAATCTAACAAACCTTACAGTCACAAATTCCACGTTGTAAAAAATATTAGCCTCAGTTATGACGGTATTATAGGTACCGATCTGTTAAAGAACCTAGGTTGTCAAATAGACTATCACCAAGGTGCTGCAAACAGACGAGAACTGTATTAAATTAAAATTCACTGAACCTTTATACAATATCCCGCCTCGTTCGGAAACCGTTATTGAGTGCACTGTAAATAATCCTAATATAAAAGAAGGTGTTATACTAGACCAACACATCTCTGCCTCGTTACTAATCGCAAATTGCATTGTTAAAGTAAAAGATAATAATCGTGTCAACATTACAGTTGTAAACATTTCCGAAAATCCGTCGTCCTTCAATCTAACCTTAACCTAGCGATAGAACCTTTAAATAGTCAAAATTATCCTAATTACGATGAACCAAAGCCTCAACCTAACGCTACTACGCGAACTAAAAGGTCCTCGAACAACTTAGAATATCTCACCTCAATGAAGAGGAATCCAATGCCTTACTACAAATTTGTAAAGACTTCTCCGACATCTTCCACCTTCCAGACGAACAACTTACCTATACTAAAGCCACTGAACATAAAATAAGAACGACCACAGACATTCCTATTCAAACCAAATCCTATAGATTCCTGAATGCCACAAAAGGAAGTAGAAAATCAATTAAATAAGATGTTGGAACAAAAATAGTGATACCTTCAAATTCACCCTGGTCATCACCCATTTGGGTCGTGCCTAAAAATTAGATGCTTCAGGAAAGCGAAAATGGAGTCGTTATAGATTACAGAAAACTCAACGACATTACCATCGGAGAAACTTATCCTCCACAAATTACAGAAATTCTAGATCAATTGGGAAAAGTCAATATTTCACAACTTTAGATTTAGCCTCAGGCTTCCATCAAATTCCAGTATCTGAGCAAGACGCCCTAAAACTGCTTTCTCCGTACCTCAAGGGCATTTCCAATTCACGAGAATGCCGTTTGGGCTAAAATGCCCCGTCAACTTTTCAGAAACTCATGAATACATGCCTATGTGGACTACAAGGCTCACGCTGCTTCGTATACTTAAACGATATCGTCGTGTACTCACCTGACCTTCCAATCACATCCAAAATTTATCCTGTGTGTTCAATAGACTCAGAGATTATAACCTTAAACTCAACCAGATAAGTGTGAATTTCTGTGCAAAGAGGTCGCTTATCTTGGTCACGTCATTAACAAAGACGGTGTACAAGCAGATCCAAAAAGATCGTAGCCATCACGGAATTTCCCGTACCAAAATGTCCCAAAGACATTAAATCTTTTCTCGGACTCACCTCCTACTATAGACGCTTTATTCCAGACTTTTCCAAACTAGCGAAACCACTAACTTCTCTCCTGAAAAAGGATACACCTTTTAATTGGAAAAACGAACAGCAACTTGCTTTCGAAACGTTACAGAAAAAACTAGTAACGTCACCTGTCCTTGCTTACCCTGATTTTACCAAACCTTCATCCTCACTTGTGACGCCTCAAACTTCGCTGTTTCTGCTATTCTATCACAAGGTCCTATAGGAAAAGACCGTCCAATTGCATATGCGTCACGAACCCTTAATAAAGCTGAATGTAACTACAGTGTTACTGAGAAAGAATGCTTAGCTATCGTCTTTGGAACTAAAGCCTTTCGTCCCTACCTTTATGGGAATCGATTCACAATAGTTACAGACCACAAGCCCTTACAATGGCTTTTCAACTGTAAAGACCCTGGATCCAGACTAATTCGCTGGCGACTCAAATTAGAAGAATTCGACTATGAAATCATACATAAGAAAGGAAAAATAAATACGAATGCAGATGCTCTGTCTCGATTTCCAGTTAACCCTATTCAAGATGAACCTCCTACAATTCCTGACTTTCTTCCGAACTTGAAAATCTCTTACAAGACCCTCTGTTAGACTTACCTTCCCCTATTCCATTCTCCTTTGAAAACGAAGACCTGCGCAACCAGGATCTTAACACTGATTCTAATACTATACCTACTAATCCACCGAATCCTGCACAACCGACATTATCTCCAGAACTGCTTGACCTAGAACCCAACTTAACTTATCTTGACCTCAGTCCTGACAGCGCAGATCTCAACCTTGACTTTGACTCACTCCAGATCCTTCGCCAGAAACGCAACCAAATCTAAACAACGACAACTACTCGCAATTTCTGAAAACAAATCCGAATAAAGGAAGCAACAATACAATCCTAAAGGAACATAACGAAAACCTTTTGAAAACAAATTGCAAAATCATATTAATTCCTACATCTAAAGACTTAGACGAATCCAATCCCTATATTTCTGATATAATCCCTTCTCCGAAAACGTTGATGAAATTTATAGCTCTGAAAAAATTACACCGATTTCTAAAACTAATTACGAAAATAAGACGGTTTACCTCATCTTCACTAAAGTTCATCATTTTGATGAATCATCCTATCCTGCTATTTTCGATACTCTCAAACAAGTAAGAGACGAAATCTTGAAATTAGAACAAACAACCGAGATTGCCATTTCCGACTTCAGAAATCCATTTGATCATCATTCATATACTAAAATTTACAATATTCTTACTCATATTTTTAATAATACAAAAATTCAAATTCATATTTACCTAAATAAAATAATATATCCTACCTTAAGTGAAAGACCTAAAATATTGCGTGAAAACCACGAGATCCCTGCATCTGGACATTTGGGATGTGTACGGATGTATAACAGAATTCGAGAACAATTTTATTGGAAAGGCATGAGAAGCGACATAGATGACTATGTCAAGAAATGTAAACTTTGTCAAGAAAATAAAGCACTAAGAAAATTAAACAAAGCCCCTATGGAAATCACAACTACATCCACATCACCATTTCAAAGGGTAGCACTAGATATAGTAGGACCCTTACCTGAATCCGGCACCGCCAAACTCAAATATATTCTAACCTTACAAGATGACCTAACGAAATATTCAACTGATTATCCTATACGCAGTACAACTGCTGAAGAATCTTGTGACTGTCTTATCCCTTTATTTCTCTCTTTGGAATTCCTAAGTCTATTCTTACCGATCAAGGTACCAACTTCACATCCGACTCATTCAAAACAACGTGTCGGTTTCTCAAGATTAAACAACTTTGGTCATCGCCTTATCATCCTCAGACACAAGGAGCCCTTGAACGAAGTCATTCAACTCTCAAGGAATATTTAAAATCATTTGTTAATCAAAACCAAGATAACTGGCCTACCTATGTATATACAGCTATGCTAACATATAACACAACAACGCATTCTACTACGAAATTCACTCCTTACGAACTAGTCTTCGGTCACAAACCTTTTATTCCCAACTCTATATACGAAAACGAACCTAGCGCAACATACTCGGACTACATAAGAATGTTACAACATAAACTCAAATATACTAGAGAACAAGCTCTAGAAAACATACTAAAATCCAAAGAATCTTCTAAATCCTATTATGATTCTCACACCAGATCACCACCACGATACAAGGATGGTGACTACGTCTACCTTAAAAATCATCTGAGACTCAAAAAGGCCTTATCACCTGTTTGGAAAGGGCCATATAAAATTATAAAGGTAAATAATAATACAGCCACACTCTTAATTAATAGACGTCACGTGACGCACCACTTCGATGAAATGAAACCAGCGAAGTCAGAGATCTTGTATCGCAGTAATACTAGTTATAGAAAGTATCAATCAGTAATATATTTATCTAACCTCGTTCATTCTATTTCAGCACATTGAACAACGCACACCAGGACTTTATCAAGTCACTTCCTTCTAGTTCTGGCATCTACTTGACCCTCTAGGTTCCTTAAGTTTAGTTGATAGTCACCTTAGTATAGTTATCCCATATGATATTTCCTTTATTAACCCACATATTATAAATCTCCGTCAAATTCTTGATAAATCTAAACAAGTATGTGATAATGATAAAATTTTTGATTATTTAGAATGTACAAATCTTTTTGAACCATTAAATACGCGTTTCAATGATATAGCTCACGATAACGAAGCTATTTTTCACCTTACATCTCGCCAGTCGAGAAGATCTGCACTTCTAGGTTTCGTAGGCACTCTATCTAAAAAACTATTTGGCACTATGGATGAAGACGATGCCATTCGATATGACAATGCCATTAATGAGGTTGAAACGGACCAAAAGAATCTAGCCCTTTTAATGAAGGAAAATATATTGGTCACCACCTCTTTACTTAAATCGGTTAATGAAACTCTATCCACAATCAAAGAAAATGAAAACACCTGAAAATGCAATTGACGCGATATCTCAAGATATTCTAAATCTGACATACGTCTCAAGAGAATTAGGTATTAGGTCTCGCATGCTAGAATTAACGTCTATGATAGAAAATAGCCTACTAGCCTTATCTTTCAAGGTTGAAGACATAATTAACTCTATCATGTTTAGTAAGTCTAACATCCTATATCCCACTATCTTAACACCTAAAGAACTCTACACCGAACTGGTAGATAATTACAGATTCTTACCTGAATCCAAACAACTTCCGGTTCCTTTAAATCTTGATAACATTCATACTATTTTGAATATATCTGAAATATCTAGTTACTTCAATAAAGAAAAGTAGTGTTTATAGTAAAATTCCTCTAATTAATCCTTTACAATTAAATGTATATCATAACTTACCCTCTCTGGTCCCTCATGATAAAATAATCCAAGGTCGTATTCGACCATCATCCCATCTTCTAAGTACATAGGTATAAGTAAAGATAAGTCAATGTATTGTAAATTAGATAAGCTAGATTACTGTAGAATAATTAATAATAATCATTACCTTTGTGAAACATCAATATTGTACTCCTCCTCTGCTACACCTTCCTGTGAAACGGAAATTATTACAAAGGTACTTACCTCGATACCGCTGATTTGTAAAACTAAATTCATTCACGGCCACGTCAGCATTTGGCAGCCACTACGCCATAATAGATGGTTATTTGTAATATCTGAAAAACTAAAATAAGCATTGAATGTAATAACTCTCAATCTAACGAATTAGAAATTAATGGAAATGGTTTACTATACTTACCTGCTGAATGTATCGCCTATTGTAAAGATACTCGTTTAATACCTCATGAAAACCGTGAAATCCAAATGAAAACTATTGTCTCTAATTTAAATATTTTAAACGACTCTTGTTGTAATGTAATAGCATATAATAATATTGTATCAAACTTACCTGTTGTTAACCTTAAGAATGTAAATTTAGATTCGTTAGCTTATGATAATCCTGAAATTCTGAAAAGCCTTAATAATATTATTGAAAACCACATATTGTTCTGTATCAAAGGTATTATTCTAGCATTATGATTGTAACTGTAATCTTTATCGTATTGTTTATTACCTATAAGTTGTATAAAACTGGCATACACAAAAGACTAAGGAAATCTAAAGAAAATAATACTCCTGAAAATGATAACCACGAATTAGATGAAATTAGCACTTCAAATATCAATACGGGACCCTCTCTTAGAATTGGCTAGAATATAATTCATTTACTTTTAAAATAGGTAAACTTCACTTAAGAAAAAAGGTGTAGTTTACACTAAATCGGGGGGCTGTTATAGATTGTCAATGCTAAGTAAAATGCTTAATAATCATCTTAAAGTGATTAGGTAAGTGTCTCATCAAAACCGCGGTGTCAGCATTAAGGGACACTACTGCCCAGCGCTCCTCGGGAGCGCCAGTCCTATCTCAAACGCCGAATCGTTACCATCTCTTGCTTTCGTGTCTGCCAGTTCGTAATTCTAGTTCATAATTCTAGTTCATATTTCGTAATTAAACGTTTATTTGTGCAGCTCATTTAAAAGTCTTTTTTTAAAAACCCTACCAAGGGAACCCGTATAATAGTTCCATCTTATTCCTCCTAGATGATAAGGCATCTGTAGTCTACTTTGTTTGAAGTTGGCTGCAGGTGTTCACGGACTGCAGTGGCCACTTACGACCAGGTGGATTGTAAGTGCGTTTGTTATAAAAAAATGCTGCTCAGTTTACAGCTTCCGACCCGTCCGAACGGAACGTTGTCATGTTAAATACATAAACACTAGCATAGCAGATTCTTAAAGTAATCTGTTTTTATTCATTACTAGCTGTTCCCCGCGACTTCGTCCGCGTTCAATTTATTACTTAACGGTTTTATAATTTTTTGCGCGGAACCCTAATTCTTTTTCTAAAATAAAAGTAGCCTAAGTTACTCCTTATAACATCAGCTATCTGCCAATGAAAGTCCCGTTGAAATTGGTCCAGCCGTTTCGGAGATTAGCCGGAACAAACAGACAGACAGACAGACCGACAGACAAAATTTTTAAAAATTGTGTTTTTGTTATAAGTACCGTACATACGTGTATATGCATTTAGTAAAACGCTGTTATTTTGACATTACAAACAGACACTTCAATTTTATTTATTTGTTTAATACGTTAAAAATGAATTAAATTTTCATAACTTAGTTAAAGTTACAGCCCATATACTTTCCACACCTGGGCACAGGCTTCCTCTCATTTCTGAAATTACTTTTATCGCGTTACGTCTCAATGAAATGAATTTTGTGTTAGTTTCAGAAACTTGCACGACGCCACTTGGGGAAAGGAGTGATTGTATTTCCCTCTACAAATGTAGTAATTTGTTGGCTGCATTTGAAGAGCGGCCTTTGAAAAATGAAGTTATTAGCTTCCTTAGGCAGTCTCAGTGTGGGTTTGAAGGATATGTGCCAAGAGTGTGCTGTGGGCCGTTGCCTACATATAAGTCAACAACCACGGTAATTTAAGAAGTTTCATTCATTCATTGCAGCCTATCAAACTGGTGAACATTGATCTCCCCCATAGAATGCCTCATAGCGAATTGCCTCAATTTAATAGTAAAACAGCTGCAGCTGTTTTATGGCTGAATAGATGGGCTTAACTAGAGAAGGAGTAGTAACAACGTACCATCCTAAAATAGCAGCGTAATGCCGCTGTTTCGTACAGGAACGTACAAGAATCGGACACCGATTTTACTGGTAACTCGGACTATCTCAATCCTTGGAGATGATAACGCATCTGTATTTTGATTGTTAATCTAAATTAGATGAAGGTGTCTATGGGAAAAACTACTCTGACAACGTCAACCTCGGTCCCCCGTGACCATGGGTGCTGTAAAGCACGTCAGGAACGTCAGGAATTAAAACTAAGCATAATTAAACGCGATAAAATCCGTAAAAGTAGTTTTATTCAAAAGTCTGTATTAAATTACTGTTACAAATTGTAATTTGTGGATTTTGTTAGAATTATTTTCTATTGTTTTCCGAAATATTTCTTTTCGCAATATTCGATTATGCTTGTATATAAACAAGAACGTTTGTTTGTTTCTCAGCCTATCCCGTTGACAACACTAGCAACGTTAACAAACGTGAAAGTGGACCCAGTGTCGCCGGAGGACTCGTTAGCAGCACCACAAGGCATATGTGGCAAAGATACAAACGGAGGTGTATTATACGGAGAACAAATTACTGCCTTAGACGAATTTCCATGGATGGCGTTACTGGGATATAAGACAAGTATATATGTCGATTTATACGATTTTTTTTTGTTAATGTGATGGTGAAATTTGGGTGAAGCAGAAGAAGCACGAGAGTAAAATAAATGCTGTAGAAATACGGTCATTAAGGAGTATGTTAGGGGTGACTAAATAACAGGGTGAGAAATTGTGTTTTAAGAGAAGTGTGTGGTTTGCAAGACGCTAGTCGCAGCGTTTTCTTGCAAACACGATTAAGAAAGGAATTCTTTGGTGATATGGTCATGTAAAAAGAATGAATGAGGGAAGAGTGATAAAGCAAATGTATTTTGTTAAAGTGAATGGCAGATTCGGCATGGGATGCCCGAGACGAAAGTTTATCGACCAAATTGGCGCTATATTGAAGATGGGTCAGATTAAGAGAACCCTTACTCGGCAAGCATGTATGCGTAGGTATAACATGTTAAATGGAAGTCCGTAGTCTCTGCCTACCCTATTAGGTGACAGACGTGAGTGTGTTTGTATGTACGTGTTTCTGTCAATTACAAATAGGCTGTTTATAACGGTAGAGATTATCATTTTATATCTATCTTGGATAAAGTAACATCTCCGTAAGAAAGTCGAATTTGATTTTTTTTTATAGTTCGTATAGTTCTATTCTATTGTATTCTATTCTATTCGTAGTGTTAAACACAATGTGCAAATTGTTTTGCTTTTGAGAATTCCGTCGGTTTTTATATAACAATGCAAAATATTTAGGTACATTGTTTTTTTATCCAGAGGATAACAGAATGACATATCAATGTGGTGGAGTCCTGATTAACAAGCGATATGTTCTGACTGCTGCTCATTGTGTCGTTGGCAAAATTGAACAAGATGTTGGAGAACTGTAAGTAACAAAATCTCAGAAAATATACAAAATTTGACCTCTTTGGGGGTTATTCCAATATTAAGAAATTTATGGATGATAAAAACCCCTGGTAATAAGGTAATCGCTACCAAGCTGTTTCAAATTTGTTTTGTGTTGTTAATTGTGTAACATATATGATTGTTACTTAAAAAAAACATGTTCCGCTGGGTTTCTTGCTGGTTATTCCCAGGACAGAGGTATTTTCCGAACCAGTGATAAATTAAACATAAGAATGACTTTCAATAACAATTATTTATAATCTATATGCAATAAAAAAATGTTTCTGTTCCGTTATTAAATCATTAAAAAAAATAACCTGTTATTACTTTTTATACTAATTTAACATTTCTTTTACAGGACATCTGCTCGATTGGGTGAATACGATATTCGAACAGACATAGATTGTACTGATCGTAACTTTCGTGACTGTGCAGATCCGTATCAAGAAATTCCCGTAATATCGGCTCATGCTCACCCTGGTTTCGTTGATGGAAACAAAAATAGAGAGGACGATATTGCTTTAGCGCGACTTGCTCAACGAGTGAAATATACGTGTAAATATTTTGTTAATAGTTGTTTAATCAATTTGGTTTTTTTAACTTCGAAATTTAATTTAAATCATTTTGACACGCATAATTACCGCTGTAATCGAGGAAGCGCCGGAGGCTTAGCTCGACTTGTCATATAATGGCAGGTGCAACAATGAAATTGTGGTTAAAAAAATTAAGTTCTTATTAACTAAATAAAATTTTGTAAAACTTATCAAGAATTATACCGCCAATAGTATGACGGATAAATATTGATTTCATAATCCTCTCAAAAAAGAGGGGAGACCTCATTCCTATTCCTACTACTAGTATTAGCTAGATTAATGTAGAAAGGTAAGTAAATAACCACTAATAAATGCTTTAAATAAACAAATTTTCCTTTTTCTATTGTTATTATAGATTACGTTCAGCCAATCTGTTTAGTGGACAACAGCTTGTCCCTGGATGTCGGCTCTGAAGTATATGTGGCTGGCTGGGGGAAAACCTTAAATGGTATGTTTAAAAGCTATAAATTTTATGATTTTGCGACTCGTGAAATTCTACAGAAAATAATTCAAAATTTCCTATACTGAATTATTAAAGTAATTATAATTTAAAACCAATTTCAGATTTGTATTTCAAACATACTATGCAATAAAATGATTAATTGTTAATTAACATAATTGGTGACAGTTCTATTCAAGTATGATTTAACGTAATTGTCTAACTAGAGAACTATTCAAAAATTGAAATCTCGAACAAAAAATGTGATTGCTTTCATTTTGCTCAACATTATACTTGTTCATTTATTCAAGCTTACATTTTTATATTCATACATAATTTTTTTTACTATTCTAAGCCAGTGCTTAACTACAATCCCACCTTATGGTAATTGGTTATGTAACAGTTTTTAACAGTGGTAGAGCCATGCGGTAGCTTTTGCTGTCGCACGGATGGGCCGGCTCAAACCGGTGTGGTACCACGACCTCACAGAATACCAGCGTGAAGTAGAGGTTTACCTCTGCGTTTCGCTTGGTCCCAATTCCCCCCCCCCCCCCCATCAACATGGTAGCGGAATTAAATGTAATCAGACTACCCCAGGAAACTGACATAATCCAGCATTAGTAAGATGAAGTGACAATGAACTGGTCATATGGCTCGAAGAACCGGATGTGGAAGAAAGGTTTCTCCAGTTGTAGCCTCAAACTGGCAAGCGCAACGTTGGTCTACCCACCACTATATGGAGTGACGACCTGTTGAAACAAGTCAAGGGATGTAGGAAGCTCAGGATCGTACTTTCTGGCAAATTTAAAAAAAAAATCCGGGAGGCTTATTATCGGCAGTGACTTGAACTTGTGATCAGCTACAGTGTGTGTGATTTTGTTTTGGTGTTAGAAAGTTTTCTCTTTTGTTCACACAATGAATTGTATCACGTAGATAATTTACGTTAACGTCGTGAACTTGCCAATGCCGCTAAGGCTAAGTACACATGTAACGCGCGTTAACGCGCGTCAACGCACCATCATGAAGAGCGCTAACGCGCGTTGCGTGAGTACTCGTCACTACTCGTCCGTCTAGTTCGGTAGAACTTAGAAAATGGACGTGGAAAAGTGTTTTCAGAGTTGGTTTAACTTTGTATAGAGCATGATGGAGAATATTTTGAAAAGATGTAAAATAAATATTAATAGTATCTAGAATACTTTTTGTATATCTCAAAACTTATTGAGTGACCTACGTACAAAGAAAAATTCAAAACAATATATAATTGCGAAAATTAACAAAATTGCGAAAAAAGTTCGTGCGATCGCGATGTAAGGGCGCGCTCAACTGAACAGCAAAGGACTTTACATTAATATCAAAGCGTGCGTCAACGCGCGATCACCTGCGTCTAGAGACTTTCTCTGAGCGTGCGCTAACGCTCGCTGACGCACAATAACGTGCGCGCATGTGATCGGTTGTTAGGTAAATATTAGAATGTCTAGACGTCAAAATTTTGCCATCTGAACATAGCCTAAATAGAAATACTGGGTGTATTGCTGTGTTTAGCTTGCGACAACGCATTTGAGACCTTCTTCGCTTAATTAAAGTCGGTTACCGGACCATCACGTTAACTTTAAAAAATACGTAACAGCGGTGGTCTAGTATCCATCACGCCATCTAGTGTCGTAAAAGACGACTTTGGGAAATATCAGAAAGATATGACGACTGATGACAAACCTCGTAACCTCGGACTAACAATAGATACCTTACGCCGGGATTAATGCGTGCGCTATGGCAACCCACTTACTGTAAAAGAAAAAAGAGTGAGTCAGTAAATGATTGATGAATGAACTCAATGCTTGATGATGACATTAATGACAGTGACAGGCAATATTTTGAGTTGACAACTTGATAAGAGATAAAAAATACGTGTTATGTGTTGTACCTTGCATTGTCCTCGGACTCGTTGGGAAAAATTACTTCTGAATTTAATCACTTATAATATTATTTGCGACTTAAATGACTGAGTACTACTACACAAAATTATGAATAAAATAAAAATCTAGTTGATATTACTCCATCAAACAAAACTCAGTGTACACACTGGGTATTTTCCTCCATCAAAATTAACAATTTTTATTTACTTCATTTGCAGGTACTCGTAGCCCAGTAAAATGAAGCTTGGTATGCCTATATTCAATAAAGCTGAATGCTTAAACAAATATAAAAAACTTGGTGTCATCTTAACCGATAAACAAATATGTGCGGGTGGCGCATTTTCCGAAGATGCATGCAGAGGAGATTCTGGCGGACCACTAATGAGAGAGAGGCATGGAGCTTGGGAAACAGTTGCCGTTATTTCATTTGGGTATAGATGTGGACGAGAAGGTTTGCCCGGGGTATATTCTTCTGTCGCCAGTTATCTAGACTGGATAAAAGGGACCATGCGCTCCACCAACGTTTAGTCATTTAATGATTTTGGACTGTTAATTTAGTAGTTAAGACCCTGTGACAGGTTCATAATAAAAATTCAAACTAATGTTTTTTAATCATATTAGATGAAAAGGTTTATCCATATTTTTTACTAATTAACCACCGTTTATATACAGAGTAATATTTTTAGCTATTTAATATATACGGGGTTATTTATCAAAGAGTAGAGAAATTTGAAACTTAAGTTCAAATATATAAGTAATGATATATCGTTATTGCAGTTTTAGTTTTAGAAAATACGAGTAAATAAGGCTTATACTTTTATTTGAAGTTATCCCAAATTGAATGTGATTTATGGGCAACAACGTTTTTGTAAACCACAAATTCTCGTAAAAGAACATCGATTCCTGCCAAGGATGATTCGTGAGGCTATTGAAATTAAAAAACATCCTAATTTCAATAGAGAGGGAGGCTGGGTACTAACCACCTGCTTGGGATCCTGTAATTAATAAAATTAAAACTAAACCCAAGCATACCACTGCAAGACTTCAAGACACAGTTAGTTCATTCTGCGTAGATCGGACCAAAATTAATAATTAAAAAAGCTGAAGGTACTCCGGATTAACTCTGACATCGGGACGTCAATCACCTCGGTCCCCCGTGACCATGGGTGCTGTAAAGCACCCGAAACGTCGGGAATTAATAATAACAATAAGTTAATTAAACGCGATATAATCCGTAAAAGTAGTTTTATTCAATGTGTAGTGTTCGCGTAAATATAAGAAATCATGATATAATTAAAAATTTAAAAATTTGCACAACCGACTTCAATATAAATTATTAAGAATAACTCAAAAACTATTGGTAAGACCTTGATCAAATTTATATATTGTATATTGTATATATGGAACCACATGAGAAGGCACCAGCTTTCAAATAAAAAAAGAATCATCGAAATCGGTTCACCCAGAAAAAAGTTATGAGGTAACACACATAAAAAAAGATAATACAGTAGAATTGAGTACCTCCTCCTTTTTGAAGTCGGCAGAAAAAGGACAGAATGTTTGCGATTTTTTTTAAATTAATTTTTCTTCACCATTTGCCTTTATTACTTATTCTGAACCTTCTCTGTAAATTTGACCGGTTATTGCAAAATAACCCTGTATTGTATAATAATATTTGTTAGGTAATCTTTAAAATTATTAAATAATAATCATTAGAATTTCAAAATTTTATTGTATTTCGTTATTTTGATTTTTAAATATTTCGAAAACTTAAATCATTATACAAAAAATAAATAGAAAATGAAATATAAAAATGCACCACCTGTTTACACGTAGTATATAGAAATTGATATTTGTGTTATTATTTTCTTACCTTAAAATTCTAGCTCATAATTAAAAAAAACATACTTTATTTGTTTATAAACTCTAGCAGTTAAGATGACGTGACATATCCGGACAGTTGAATAGAAAGAAACTTGCAAACAGTGAAGTTCTAAAAATGGTTAATTTAATTCTTGGCATTTATCTTATAGTAGGTATTTGGTTCTTATCAAAGTTTATGAGTTTATGAGTACGAACGTTAAATGCCTTCTATACGCGGGAAATAGAGCGTAAATTTTAAATGGTAGCTCGTATGGAAGCGTTAAAATTTCCCATTCCAATTCCCACGCACAACAATGCTGCATACCAACCTCTAATGTAAACCAGCCAACAGTTTTGTCTGTAGTAGTTTCAACTGTGGTAATTATTTTTAGTGAAGGAGAATATTAGCAAGCCTTGATGATCTTGGCTGGCATTTTTTCTGCATCCTTTCTTCTACATCATATCGGAAAACATAATTTAAATAATAATTATAAAATAATTTAAATTTAATAAATTTCTCTGGCATTTCCTATACTCGTTTCTAACATCACGCATGGGATAAATTGGAGTGATGGATTATCCTACGTCACTACCACACGGCAAAAATGTTATTTCCCTTCATGTAACTTGAAAGTTTAAATGAATTGTATTCAGTTTTGAAGTGTTTTGTAATTTTACGCCTTCTCAGCCTTGCACCATAGCCATTACCTGTTGCCTAACGTTACGTTAAGATTGGTGCTCGTAGGCACTTTGTAAGACATCGTTTTGTGGAGACCGCGTAAAATAAATTATACCCCGATATCTAAATAAATATCACAATATTACAAGAATCAAACAAAAAGTAAATAATGGTGAAAGTTGGTGGAGGTACCATTAATAGTTTTAGGTGCAAATACCTCATACTATGTGAGTAAAGCATATGCTTACGATTAGTTCTTCAAACTTAGACCTAAACATATCTAACAGCATGTGGCGGCGCTCTCGTCGCGCCACAAGCGAAATACATCGAAGCCTAAATCGCGCTATCAAAGTTCCGAATTAAAAACAGTATATATACAATAGCTCCGAACTACCACACCTTGCCCGGCGGGAGATCTCCCCTTTTCCTTCCACCCGCCACAGTGGTGACCCCGACGTGATATGAACACGCAACCAACAACCTTCGGAAAACTACAACTTCAAGCCTTCGTCATTATCCTCAAGAACCCCTACCATTCACTCCCAAGAATCGTCTTCTGCAGTCTTCAGCTCCTGCAAGCCAGTCCAACTTGTCTTCATCTCGACTCACCGCAGATTTATAAGGCAGACTTCTGGCACTTGCTCCGGTACATCGTTCTCACCGGCATCACTTGCCAGTGCGTAGTATGGCATGCATTATACACCGGCATATCGTTCGCACCGGCGTCACTTGCCCTTACGCACACAGCATGCATTCCCCACCGGCATTAAGGACACACCGGCAATCGGACTGCACTATCGACCTCCGGTCTGAGCAGGGGGGTGATGTGGCGGCGCTCTCGTCGCGCCACAAGCGAAATACATCGAAGCCTAAATCGCGCTATCAAAGTTCCGAATTAAAAACAGTATATATACAATAGCTCCGAACTACCACTCGGAACGTTGGCTGCTCCCCGGGCCGATCACCTTGCCCGGCGGGAGATCTCCCCTTTTCCTTCCACCCGCCACAAGCAGAATTTATTACAGATCGATAATGTTGGTGATATTGGTATATCAATCTCCATAAAAATATACGACTTTTTCTCCACAGTTGCTTCGTTTCAGGGTTAATAATAATAATAATATGGCATTAGGAAGTGACGACCCCATCGCCCGTTGACGTAACGGTTAAGTGACAAAACTGCTACGTCAGCGCAGTCAGTAAGCGCCTTGCCAAGAGGTGTGAGTGCCGTGCCGCGGCAGAATTGAGGGTGCAAAGGCCTGTTTGTGCCTACGGCCGTACCATGAAAGCACCGCTGCCTGGAGGTCGCCAGGGCGCGGTAGGAGCTGGCGATGGACGCGACAGCATGCGGGTCACCAGCCAAGCACGGGGGGCTGCAAGATCACCTAGCAACCGCCCGCATCCATCATCCCCACCAGAGGGCTTGGTGTCGGCTGGGTCTTCTCGGACTTAGCAAGCGGCAACTGCCGCTGGTGGAGGTCGTCGCATGCGTTGGACGGAAATGATGAACGCAAACGCATTGCGAGCGTATTTTAGGGCAAAAGGGGAAGAAACTTGAATGTTGGCGTATCGTGCTCGGACACATCGCTTTTTCGCAGAGCTGGAGCCATCTGTTCATGTAACGGAGCAAAACCTGGCAGACCGAGTTCGGTACATCCTGCGCTCCAACATATTTGGTGATGCCGAACTCGAACGAATACGACGTGGGGCTGTTCCCTCATCGGATGAAAATGATACAGCTGGTAATGCGGCGCAACTAATTGCAGAGCAACCTGCACACGTGGATGCCGCCATGGATATTTCAGTTGTGGTTGATTCAGACGATGATGAAATAGTCTCCCATAAACTAGAGCAAATGAAGAGTAATGGAAGAAGCTATTTTGGAAACACGCAGTACGCCTCTCGAAAATCGACCGTGACTTCCCCGCATACCTCTAAGCAAGCGGAATCGATCGCAAGTTTGCCGTATTATTGGCGCCAAGCTTCCCACGGCTGGACGCGCTTCTAGACAAAGTAGTGCGTGTAGCGTGAAGAAAAATAATTGAGGACCGTATCGCAAAGGCAAGAACCCTCATCGGCAGACTGACAAGCTTCAGGTCGGGTAATAATAGACCGAGAATTGTGCGCACCGTCAGTATGGCGTTTGCTGGGACATATATAAATTTGTCCCAGCCGGATATTACGCAAAAACTGACGGAGCGCATATACGACCTGAAGCAGAGAATCGCTGCTTGGGGAAAGCGGATTCGGCGATAAACTGAGAGGTTGACACAGTTCAACCAGAATCGTCTCCTCCAGAGTGATCAGAATAGGCTCTATAAGTCATTGGAGCGACCAATGGTACGTGGAACGGGCCAAGCACCAAATCCGGCCGACAGTGCCGCATTCTGGCGCGGCCTGTGGTCAGAGCCCGTAAACCACAGCGATGGCCCTTGGACGGAAGTTGTGGTGAGTCACTGTGCGAATGTTATGCCCATGGACCCCGTCATCATAACGCCGGACGATGTAGCTGAGGCGGTCCGAAGGGCCCCGAACTGGAAAAGTCCGGGGCTCGATGGGCTGCATCATTACAGGCTAAAAGGGTTCGTGGTATGTCACGCTGTGCTCGCCCGACAGTTTTAAGAGGCTCTCGACCAGAAGTCGCTTCCGAGTCTCTTCACTAGTGGGATCACTCATTTGGTTCCTAAAGACCGGGATACCACAGACCCGTATACAAGATACTAACATTCATTTTGAGCGCGAGAATCATTCGTCACCTGAACTCAAATCAGGTGATGTGGCGCGCTCAAAATGGATATCGGGGCGGTGGTCGTGGAACCAAGGAAACACTACCCATTGACGCGGTCATTGGCAAGGTGGTTAAACGCAACCGGCGGAACCTCTCCGCCGCCTGGATGAACTACAATGAGGCATTCGACTCGGTGCCTCATACATGGCTGAAGAGGGTCCTCGAGCTGTACAAGGTTGACTCTACCGTTAGAGACTTTCTCAAGCAGAGTGTATACGGCAGTGGAGTACGATCCTTTGTCATCTAGGCGAGCGGATGACAGCTGCGGAGAACCACATAAAGATAAGAAGGGGTATCTTCCAGGGCGATTGTCTGAGTTTAATTTGGTTCTGCCTCTCTCTAAACCCTCTCAGTACCTTATTGGAGGGTTCCGGGAAAGGATTTCAGCTTCGGAAAGGAGATACAAAAGTGACCCACCTTTTCTATATTGATGATCTCAAATTATTCGCCTCCAGTCGCTCACATCTTGTGGAATTGCTAAACATCACTTGTGATTTTAGCAATTCTATTAGAATGGAGCTGGGGACGGATAAGCGGTCTTCCATGTCGAAAGGGGTAGGGTTGCTAACTCTGAGGGCATAGACTTATCTATGCCCATCAACATAAGGACCCTATCCGAGGCTGAAAAATATCGATACCTGGTATGTCACAGAACATAGGTATCGATGAGGTGGATATGAAACATTCAGTTTGCGATGTGTTTTATGCACGCTTGAAAAAAGTGCTCAACAGTCTTTTGTCGGCCGTGAATAAGACACACGCATATAACGGTTGGGTCATGCCTGTCCTCATATATACCTTCAGCATACTCAGGTGGACTTAGACCGAACTGAACGCTCTGGATAGAAAAGTCCGCACTGTTATGACGTCCCACAGGATGTATCACCTGTGATCGTCAGTAATGAGGCTGTACTTGCCGCGGAAACATGGTGGGCGCGGCTTTTTGAGCGCCCTCACCATGCATAATGGCGAATTGTGCAGCCTCCGTAATTACTTACTGGCAAGATCGGATGATCCATTCTACAGGGACGTCATTTCGTGTGATAAAGGGCTTACTCCTCTATCCTTAGCCAACGAGCAATGGCAAGACCCAGCAGTACAGTACATTTCCAAGCGGGAAACCGTATGGAAAGCTCCTTCTCCTTCCATACGGTTTATGGAAGGAGATGGAGCTCCACGGGACGTTCTACAAGGCTCTACATGAGCTTTTCGTAGATGCAGTCGTCTCCCTCCACTGGCTACGTTTCGGTGACCTCTTTGGGGAAAGCGAGGGTTTTGTCTGTGCGATACAGGATTAGGTTATTAAGACCAACAATTATCAGAAATACACCCTAAAGGATGGCGCCATCTACATCTGTCGGGCTTATCGCCATCCCGGTGAGTCACTTAGGCGTGTTATCTCCGGTTATTCGACGCTTGCTAACTCTGAGTATTTGCACAGACACAACCTAGTAGCCAGGATTCTACACCAGGAGCTCGCTCTGAAATACGGTCTCGTGTATCGGAAACTGTCATATCATAAGTACTTGCCGGAAGCCGTGCTCGAAAATGACCGAGCCAGGTTCTATTGGGACCAAGCCATCATCTCAGATAGGACTATTCTTGCGAATAAGTCTGATATTATGCTGATAGACCGGGCACAGTCAAGGATATTTTTGGTCGACATCCCTTATAACGAGAACCTCGTAAAAGCCGAAACAGATAAGCGAACAAAATATCTGGAACTAGCTCACGAGGTTACTGACATGTGGGGTGGTCTGCGACCGAAATTATTCCTGTGGTCGTTTCTGCGAACGGGCTAATCCCGGTCAACCTCTCAGGTCATCTGAGGCGACTGGGACTCCGTGACGGACCACTCCGGGCTCTAATGCGGAAGACAGTGCTCCTCGATACCGCCCGCATCGTCCGCCGGTTTCTTTCCCTTTTTCCTAATCCTCGGCCGTTTGGTTTCCCCTGTCGAGGGCTTCCATCTGGTTGGGTTTTTATTTATTTATGTATGTTTATGTATTTATTTTATTTTACTGATATTTATGTATATTTATGATTTTCATTTACATTTATATATTTAGACAGCCCAACCAAATGAGAAATACCCCAAAATAATAATAATAATATATTTTATTTCAATAAACTGTACAAATAATGTCTTAATTTAAAATAGTCTACAATAACAAGCACCTGAACTAGGATAAACATTTATCTCATGTGTATGTGCTAATAGATACATTAACAAATATTTTCTGTTTCTTACATAAATTGAATAACATACCAACTAATTAGGGTTATTTCGGTAGAATATATTATCATTAATTTACTTATGATATTATTTAACTTAAAACAATCATACAAAAAAGAGCCAAGGAATGTAAAAAATCTATGCATGAAAGAATGTCTTATTCTAATATTTGTTTCAATTACTTTATCTTTGCGTCTTTTATCAGTGACCTCTCTTTTGTAAGGCGATTTTAAGTGCTGTTTTAGTAACGTACTCATAACGAATATCTTTTTTTTTATTATTAGATAAAAATTGTTACGATATTGCTATGCGCCACAGCGAAAAACCACGCAGGTTTGTGTTGCGTGCCGTCTACATTTACAAAAATGGGGATAACAACTAATATTTGTTAAGGACATAACATTTTAATTTATACTTTATGTTAACTTCATTAAGTTCACTTCTAAATTTATTATCCAGACCATTTATTAAGCGAGGTATTATGTATGCGCTGGTGCTCTCACCATATTTATTTTTGGATGGTATTGTTATTAGTTTTTTTTTGAGTTACTTTGCGGGCCTGAATTTTGTTTGAGATTGTATGTTGTATGCCTAAATTAAAGAATTGTTCTTTTAACAATTGATATTGGACTTTAATTTGATTTGTCACTCTTTCCTCGTTCATTCTTTCTTCTCTCCATCTCTTCCATCACTTTCGTCTTACTTGCGTTCACTTTAATACCCCTTTCTTTTAATGACCAGTTCATTAAAGTAACCATCATTTGCAACTCGGCCGCCGACATTGCAAATATGACTTGATCATCGGCGTACAAAAGGCATTTGACGGTTAACTCACCCATTCTCAACTCACATTCTTCAACTTTTAAAGTTTGCAAACAACTGTCGATAAATAGGTTAAACAGCCACGGGGAAGCTACACAGCCTTGTCTGACACCTTTTTGGATGCCAAACCAGTCTGAGTAGACCCTGTTGATCCTGACACAAGCACTAGAGTCCCTATAAAGAGACCTTAATGCCTGTATCAAACCAGCGCTCAACCCAAATGAGTTCAGTGTTTGCCATAACACATTCCTGTCCACTCTGTCATAAGCCTTTTCCAAGTCCATGAACGCACAAAAAACTTTCTGATTTTTGGCTAAAAACTTCTCCTCAATCATGCGCATGGAAAAGACTTGATCCGTACACCCCACTCCATCCCCTTTCTAAATTCAGCTTGCACATCCCAAATTTTTCTATCAGTTTCTTCCATAACTCTTTCAATTAACACCTTAGCATACAGTTTACCCACAATACTAAGCAAGCTGATACTACGGTAATTTTTACAGTCCTGCTGTGAGCCTTTTCCCTTATATATTGGAACTATAACGGCTTTGCACCAGTCTTCTGGTACCCGTTTCAGTTCCCAACATAAATTAAACAAGGTGTACAGCAGGCCTGCCACCACTCCCTCTCCAGCCCTTAGCATTTCGAGTAATACTCTATCATATCCGGCTGCCTTACCTACTTTCATGCTTTTCATTGCTTTCATTATTTCATCTACACTTATCTCCCTACCTCTCTCCACTTCTTTCGGAATTTCTATTTAACTTAATTCGGACGACTCTTCACTCATAAACACACTATCAAAGTATTCCTTCCATCTTTTTAAATTCGAAACTTCATCATTCGGCACATAGCCCTTCTCATCTCGTATAGCATTCATTCTAGGCTGTTTTGAATTTCCCCTGGCAGTTCTTACGAGTTTCCAGAACATTTTAATATTTTCCTGGTATTTATCAGATATCCTTATCCTTTCTTTCTTGCTTTTTCCTTTCAACAACTTCTTTTACTCTCTTATTTATACGTCTAAAGTCTGCCTTTTTTCTTTCAATCTCATCATTCATACCGCCAGAATTAACAGCTTTGGTTGCTAGTAAATCTAGCCATGCTCTCTTCTTTGCTTCAACTTCCATCCGTATCTCATCATCCCACCACGACGTATTATTTTTCCTTTCATTCGTTCTCTTACTTACACCATATACTTCGGTGGCTGCATCTACCAAAACTTTCTTAACATTATTCCATACAGTCTTCAAGTCTAAATCACTCGTACATAATTCATTCAAACCACTTATATTTTCCCTCAGTCTACATTTATACTTCTCTTTCACACCTATTCTTCTATTCTTATACGCTGTAACGCAGTGGTAGACACAGATGTCCGATGCCGCCAACGCCTGAATAGACCATTGATTCGGCATAAGACGAAGTAATGATCCTTCCCTACGTTGGACCCCCGGTAAACCCTTGTATCTACCACTGCGCTCCTCATTCTTTCATCCACTATTATGAAATCTATCATGCTTCTATCATCACCTCTTTCCCATGTATACATGTGAATCCTCTTATGGTGAAAGAAAGTGTTCGTCACAAAAAGATTCTTTTCCACACATACGGTGAGGAGGTCTTCACCATTCTCATTTATACTTTCATCGCCAAACGTTCCTAATATCCTTTCATAACCAGACCTCTTCACCCCAACCCTTCCATTGAAATCTCCTAACATAATAATATTCTCATTTCCCTTACATTTCATCAACACCATTCTTACCATGTTCCAAAACTGCTCTCGGATATAATTGGGCTTAGACATGTCTGGAGCGTACACCCCTAGCACAAACAACTTCTTTAAGCCCACTTTCATTCGTATCCATAGCAGCCTTGGGCTTACACAGTCATACTCTTTCACACATTGGCTCATTCTTTCTGAAAGGATGACACCGACTCCCTGGCATGCCCGCTCGGTCTCGTCTACACCAGACCAGTAAGCGGTATACATGCCATGTGCAGTGGCATCCTTTCCCTTTCGTTTCGTCTCATTTACACATAACACATCTATTCCTCTATCATTCATCATTTCGCATACTACATCCGTCTTATCATTCATTGCTCCACATACATTCAGCGTAGCCGGACGGGCCTCCGCAATCCACTTTTCGCTCCTCCGGGAGACAAAACCTCGTCGCCGACAGGACATTATAGGATTTATATAAGAGATGGGACGGGAATAGGATAGGGCGGAATGTTGTGACTTTTAATACAGCACTTTGAGCGCGTTCCAGTGGTATCAGTATAGAATAGAATAGAATAGAATAATTTTTTATTCAATATAGATTACGTGTGTAATTCTTATTGAAAGTCATTTTTTACTTTACCACTGGTTCGAAAAAAAACCTCTGTCCTTGTAAGAACCAGCAAGAAGCCCGCGGGACTTTTTAAAAAAAAAGTAAATTTTACATTAATGGTTGTACAAACTATTTAAGTACAAAATTTATTTTAGAAACTGCTTGGAAGCGACCACCTCATTCCCAAGGGTTATTATCAATCATGTATTCATTTATACTATAATAACCCTTTTATACAGTTTCAGCTAAACAAAACATTTAAACTTGGTAATAGAGAGAGCCTGTACACTTTCCGGGACCTTGTTCTAATAGCGTATACATTGCCCCAAGAATGAATTACTGACTCTGTGGAGTCGAGATACTGGTATCACTAGCTTGTGTTTGTTCCTAGTGTTTACAGAATGTATATCACTTTTTTTTACTAAAACTACTTTTGTTTTTGTGAACATACATTAAATTTTCGTAAATATACTGAGAGGCCAAAGTTAATATATTTATTTCTTTAAATTTATCCTAAGAGACTCTCTCGGTTTTAGGTTGTAAATAGCTCTAATGGCCCTCTTCTGTAAAACAAAAATAGTTTCTGAATCAGCCGCATTTCCCCATAGCAAAATTCCATAAGACATTATGCTATGGAATAACTGAAATAAACTAATCTAGCTGTCTCGACACTAGTGAGACCTCTAATTTTTTTTACAGCATAGGCTGCAGAACTTAGTCTGTTTGCTAGTTTGGATATATGGGGGCCCCACTGAAGCTTTGCGTCGAGAGTGATGCCAAGAAAAACAGTGGATTCAACAGGGCTCAGTTCTTGCCCATTTAAAAACACATTGGTACCCAGATTTTTAACATTCCTTGTTGTAAATTTAATACATTTAGTTTTATTTCCGTTTAAATGTAGATTATTAACGTTAAACCAATGCACTAATTTTGATATAGCATTATTCACTTCGTCACATTTAAATGATTGACGTTTAGGTTTAAAAATCAAGGAAGTATCATCAGCAAATAATACTATATCATGATTATCATTCTATCATGATCATAATATATTAGTGTAGTTTTTGCTGCTCCTCCCCATGAGGTTATACAATAGGTGAAAATTTATTGACAAAATGTGAAATTTACTTGCTTTACTACCGTCTATACCTATCAGCAAAAGAACGAATCTTTTTAAAAACAAACATTTGTTTACGGACTCTATTGCACAAGTGGTCTATGTGGTTTTTAAATGTAAAAGTAGAATCTATAATTATTCCAAGGTATTTAATAGTTTTTGTATTAGAAATAACTGGGCTATTACATTTAGACTCTGCGACTGAGCAACATTGATGTGCATACATTTCTGGAATGGTTATATGCTGGGTTTGAGCTGCGCATAGAAAAATGAATATACTCGTATTTGGTTTTGTCCGTATTCAGCGTTGTTGTTTTGTTGGAGCCATTTATTAACCCTGTCAAAACTTGCTGTGCACATAAATAAACCTTGCGTAAGATATTATTTTACCTGAGTTAAGTTCAAGATTGCAAAGGTCATTTATATATATAAAAAATCGTGTTGGCCCTAATACACTTCCTTGAGGCACGCCAAAATAAGTATTTTTTTGTTCAGAGTATTGATATCGATTTTCTAAATAGTTTGTAAATATTTGAAGCTGCTTACCTCGAATACCTATGCTCTCTAGCTTATTTAATAGGATGGGAATTGAAACTGTATCAAAAGATTTTGTTAGGTCAAGGAAAATGCCAATTGATTGGTTGCCTGTATCTAATTCTTGAGAGACGTATTCGAGGTTAATATTTGGAAACGTTATTTTGTCCCCCGATTTATATACTGGAACTACAATGTTTTTTTTAAACAATCTGGAAAAATTCCTTCAGAGAGGCAAATTCGAAAAATATGAGTTAATGGTGGTACTAAAATTTGTCTAAATTTTCTTAATATACTAGTGGGTATGCCATTCCAACCAACCGCGCTTGTTTATTTCAGTCCCATTATAATTCTTTCTACCTCATAGCGTCCGTATCTAATAATGCGAACGAGCTTAGTTAGCAGTTTCTTTGATTTGACAAAGTAGCCCTGTATTCATGATTATTGTTAAAATTGTTTACTATCATCTGCTCAGCAAGATTTTTACCGACGTTCACAAAGTAATTATTTGCTATGTTTGCTGATATAAGCGGCGAGGATTTATATTGTAATAATTCTGATGAAGATTCATGCTGTTTTTGATATAAATTCAATATCTTTTACACGCTGCCAAATCTTTTTATGATCTCTACCAGACCCTTCCAGTAAGTTTGTAAGATAATTATACTTCAACTTTTTTAATAAATTATTGCAAAAATGCCTATATCTTTAATATGAAATTTCTAAAACTGAATTATCTTAAGAGGATTTTGCCATCAGGTGTAGTTTGTCTCTATGTTTCATGCACCTAATTAGACCGGGTGTAATGCAAGGCGTTAAGTTATTATTTTTTTTAGCTACTGTAGTGTACGAAGTATTGCTAACGATTGCATTTCGTACGTTATTTATTAAGTAAGGCAAAGAAATATTTACGTCATCGGTTTTATAAACTGGGCTAAAGTCAATGTTTTGAATTGTATGTTCAAGGGTTTTCATATTAGTTTTAGGAATGGAGTATTTACAGTTAGATTTAGGTATTATAAGGCTTAAGTTAAGAACGATGGCACTATGATCGGTTACTATAGGATTGGTGACAAGGGTTATACATTGTAACTTAGTTTTTAGCAAAGTGGGGTCTAAACAGGAACCACTTAGATGAGTAGGAAGCAAATGTACTGGAAGCAGGCCCTGGCATGCACAGATATTAAGGTAGTTTTTTGCTCCGCCATCACCGCCTTCTGGGTTGAGATGGTATGATTTATTCATATCACCAGTTAACACTATATTTTTGAATGGCGACAGTTGCCTTAGTGTATTGTCTAATGACGTGATAAAATTGTCTATTTGTTTAAAACCACAAGGTCTGTAAACGGCAAGGATAGCAGTTTCATGGCCCACTTTCACCAATAACCTACTACAATTCAGCATATCAGGTTCATCGACTGATATGTTTTTTTTCGCAAAAACTACTACACCGTCATTTTGGTTATATACAGTTTTACTACTAAAAGTATTGTATTCTGGCAATGATGGCAGGTTCTTTTGGCTTTTAGATAGCCAGCATTCTGTTAGTATGATAACGTCGCAGTCAGTGTCCAATCTTCGAAGGAGGATATAGAAATTATTCATGTTTTTATTTATACTACTAATATTCTGTGTTAAAATAGTAAGAGAGTTCGCGGGTTTGAAGAGATATTCCTTGCACATATCAATTTCACATGTTTTTGCCACTGATAAACAAACAGCATCGATTTCATTACTTAATTTATCCATATTATTTTTCTTAATAAGTAATTACTTCATAACAGAATAAAAAATATAAAGAAAAAAGAAAAGAAGAAAAAAATATACAAATTAAAACTTACAAATTATGGCAAAAAGATTAAGATAACGGTGGCGCTCTTAGGCGCGCTCATTATAATCTATGGAATTAATGTACCTAGTTTCAGCCGCCTTCTTAGCCGGGCATTCAGGGTCACCTGTTTTGTGGTTGCTCGGTTTTTTAAAACGCAGGCATGTTGCACACTTCGCTGGATCAGCTTTCTTAATGCAAGCATTTGAATGATGTCCTAATTCAGCACATTGTTCACACGTGTCGATGGTTTCCCGTCAGGTTCTTGCAGCATATCCATACTGTTGACATTTGAAGCACCTGGTCACAAGTTTGAAGCCTCGAGCTGAGCACGACATCCAATTTATGAAGACTCGCTCCTGGTTGATAAGCGCCTTTCTGATGCCAGCTGGCACTTCCAAAATAAAGTTACATAAAAGTGTTTCTTTTTTTACCCGATTTATAACTTAACTTTATAGAGGACAAAAAAGATTCCCGCGTTAAATTAGGGAGCTTATCGGCTAAATTTTGTTCATAAATGTAATTAAAGACTTCTCGTTCGCTAAGGGCGGCAGGAATACAGGCAGGCTCTTCCACCGGAACCACTAAGCTGGGTAGATTTTTTTAGCTTCTCAATGTCGTACTTTGTTTCAGTGCTGATAATAACGCCTCCATTTTTATTTTTACGTAGTCCTCGTACGTGCAATTTCAATTGTTCGGGGCATATAATTTTTTGGACAAGAGATTTTGTGTCTTCACTAGTTTTTAATTTATTCTCCCGTTAAATTGCAATGGAACTGAATGTTTTGGGGCTTAAGTAATTATTTTTGTTTATCTTAACCATATCAGCAAAGGACATTTTTTCTAACGGCGGTTTGGCGCAGATTTTTTGAATTGTTTCCTTAAGAGATTTTCTGAAATAATTAAGGCATTCCATTAGGTCTTGTTTTTCTCTCAGTCCTTCAATAGACGTGTGCATTAAAATAGCCTTTTGCTTCAACGATTGGTAGTATACTGCCATCTGAGAGGCTGCATTACCGACCTTTCGCGATAGGGAATTGATTCTCAGCTTTTGTTCAGAGTTACGTTTTCCCTCCTTGGTAATATGGAAAACTTCATTAAGGCACTGTTCGATTGAGGTCATCCAATTTTTAATTTCACTGGTGGCTAAAAATTCAATGGGGTCTGCAGCATCATGGTGTGGTGCTTGAGGCGTGCTGGGCGGGTTCCGAGGTGTAATGGTGCTCCGGTTGAAAGGGCTATTTTCGTATGTATTAAACATGATTTTTCTCAAATGTTTTTCATTATAATTTGTTATTCACTGTCACTGTAAAATCACAACTTAGCAGAAATTGTCCAATGGCTTATCTAGGTCACAATTTTATTGACAATATTTAAACACTTGGATAATTGCTAATAGGAACGACTGTTCAATTCGAGCTCCGTAAGCGTATTAATGTATTTAATATTTTATTGCACAAAATTTATTAAATAAAAAATAATGGAATATGTATTGAAATTACACCAAGTCTCCAAAATTGTGGTTACAAAATATGTACAACTTTTACAATAACAAAGATAAGGATTTACTAAATTCCTCAAATGCCACTTAAGCTGTCACCAGTGGGTATTGCTTCATAACTGTAGTTAAATGTCCTGGTATTTAGCATATTTAAGACACTTTAAAACACATATAAAATTATTTTGAAGTAACATAATAAGAATAAGTATATTTAATAACACTTATTTCATATATATTTAAATCGTTTTTATATCTTTTAACGCACCTATTGGCAGTGGTAACGAGCACATAATAAAATGAAGCAGGAATTGGGGAACCAAACGCAATTAGCAGACGAGACATGAAAGTTAATGTCGTTAATCCTTAAGCGAATTGCAGGAGGAAATTGCGCCCTACTTGTGAACGAATTGCTTGATTGGACACTGGGTCGATCAGTGACAACGTAGAAATTTAGTGTAAATAAAATATCTGTGTCACAAGAAGCCATAAAACGTGTGCGTATTCGATGATATAAATTTAGGAAGTTAAAGCAAGCCTTGTGAAGATGTAGCAAGCATAAACTCTATGTAAAATATTTTAATTCATGTAGTTGTATAAATACGTTCCTAACGTACGAGTATATATTAAGATAGAAAGATAGAAAGTCACCACTGCAACGTATTGAGATCTGCAACCATACACTATCAGTGCCGTTATGTTTATACCACTTAGAACAAAAACGAATGCCATAAATTACATTTTAATGGATTTATGTATACTATTCACGTAGTAGCATTTCTTGGGAACAAAACAGTGTTGCAATATCCATTGGAGATGGAAAAAGTTCTACATGGCTAATTCCTATGAAGAGAGGATCTCTGCCAGCTAGTGAATTTTTTGCTGGTTCAAAAAATTAACAATTTGGATTATTATTGTACAGTATTTTTCCGAATGATGTGATAAAATAATAGAATAGAATAGAATATGTATATTTATATACATGTATATATGTATATTTATTTACAGGAAATTTTTATCATAAGACATGGAAATAGCATTCATTGCTGAACTAGGTAAAACCTGTATTTCAGCATATGGCGTCACTCCACACACACATAAACATAAATTATTTATAAATCAATTAATATTCAAAAACTGAAGGTAGCCGGGCTAACTATGACATCAGGACGTCAAACATAAAGTTTTTCCAAGATTTTAGGTATAGCAAGAAGTATTAAGATAGGCCTGTTATTTGTAATTAGATCATCCTCGTTACCACCTTTATAAATCGGAATACATATTATAGATTTTTTAAACCATTAGGATTAACTCCAACTTGTAAGCAAAGATTAAATATTATAAAGGAAAGAGGCGGGCGGGAAATATGTCTTTTAGAAGCGCTAGACGATTATATTTCGGATTTTTCATTACTTTTTCTGTTAAAGTCTTACTAAAGCACGGTCGCGGAGCAGGATTTTTTTTCATTTAAAATTAATTCCCATCATAAAAAGTTTTATTTCTACTGCAACTAAGATAGTTTTAAGACCTTTTGAACAGTATTTATGATTCGAAAACCGAGTTTATTCTCAAGTTATTAAAGTTCACATTTGTATGAATTGCAATAATTTGAAATTCTTCCTGCTCCGCGATCACGCCATAACATTAACAAAAAATTATTTTGTTGACAGACTCACTCTTTGAATAAATTCATTTTTTTTGTTTTAGCAATGTTTGTTATATTTTTAATTGCATGCCATATTTTATGATGTTATTTCCAGCATCTTTTATTTGATATTTTTCATAAGCCTTTTTTACCTTTTATAGCAATGGGTTACAGACATTTCCATAACGAGTGTAAGTAATTTAAATTACATCATTGTTTACATATTTTCTTAGTTTATAATGTATATTTTTCTATTTTTCATACAGCCTAAAAGACCTGGGGTGATCTTTAGATTTATATTTTTTTTACGGTTGCTTCACCGTTTGAGAGTTTTTATTTAGAGATCCACTCTGCTAGTAGTTTCAAGGAAGTAAATTTGAGCGAACTGAGGATTAAAAGATTCGTAAACAGGAGAAAAATTTATATTCGAGAAATCGATTTCAAGGTGATTCTAATTAGTCTCAGTTCTCTTTTTTTTTTAAAGAGAACAGAGGTATTATTATAATCAGATTATACATTATAGCACAGATTATAATCATTTTTTTTAATTGGTCTCAGTTATTAACAATTAATTATTGACAGTTATTATGTAAGTAGAGTAATTACGAATTTGTTTCTGCAAACATAACATAACTGGTGACTATATAACTATCGTGGTTACTGGAAATTTTGTTTTTAAAATAATATGATCAATACGATTAAATGAAACTAAGTTTTACGGATTTTATCTTCAGTTTAAAAATATTAACTTTTGGTCTATGCAGAATGAGCTAATAGTATCTTGAAGTCTTATAGTTGTATTTTTATTAGTTTTATTTTTATTAATTACGACGTGTTCGTATCGTACGTTTACGTGTTCACAAACTGCAGACTTTCCCAAGCATCGGTTCTTCACATCAGCTATGTGTTCTACTACGTTGGATTTAATTGATATTTTAGCTTGTCCTATGTAAGAGATACCACATTCACAATCAAGCTGATGATAAAAACTGTCTGTGGTAACCGTGGTTAACAATGACATTGGGACGTCGAACACCTCAGTCCCCCGTGATCATGAGTGCTGTGAAGTACTCGAAACGTCGGGAATTTAAAATAAGTTAATATACTTGTAATATAATTTGTAGTATTCGTGTAAATATAAGAAATCATAATGATTAATACAAGTATCGTTGGACTCACGAGTGATAAAAGATTGAGCGGGTAAAAATGAAAGATAGGCAGCAATATTTAGGTAATGTAAACTAAAAACTTATGAAGTTTATTAACATTAATGGAAATATTTATGACTCCTATACCGGGTGTTTGTGAAACGCTCCCGAAAACGAAGACAGATGATAGTACTAAGGATACCTATGATGATGGGTCACAAAGAAATTCGATCCCGAATAATCATGAAAATACTTAAACATAAAACCAGCAGTGAAACTTAAAAAAGAAAATCAGCTGACAATAGGGTCAATATCCTCGCGGGCGCCGAACTCGTTATCTAGATCGGTACGAAACAATGCATTAGGTATACTACTCACTCTACCCTTTCCTTTCACACACACGCTGCCTCGTGTCGCTTCGCGCTGTGGAATTTACACATTCTTCAAGGACGTTACCTCCGTGCGCATTTGTTTTGGCTATAATTTTAGTTTTTGAGACAGTTCCATGTTGACTATCACGAGCGACAGTTCAAGTTCAGTTGTTTTGTTTATTAAATTATTGTCGTTATTACTTGTTATTTATTACTTAATGATATTGTTCTTGTTGTTACATTTTTGGTTTTTGTTTTGTTTTAATAATGCCTAACGCGTAGGTACGTTTATAGTGCTCGTGAATACGGCAACATGCTAATGTGCCTTGGAGAATCTCATAAGGCCACGGAGGATCGGTAAGCTGTTTCATACCTAATTTTTTTAAATAACTTAGTACTGAACTGATCTGAAAAGATACATAATTTTACGTGGTAGAGCCATGCTGCAGCTATATTAGTAGTATAGTTGTAGCACGAATGGGTCGGCTCGACCGGGGAAGGACCACGCTCTCACAGAATACCAGCGTAAAATAGCAGATTAACACTGCTGTGTTTCGTATGGTGAGTGTAGAGAACCGGAGACCCTTTTTACTGGAAAAGAGGCATTCCATCTTAGTCCTCACGGGTGACAACGCATCTGCATTTTGATTCTTTATTGAAGATAGGTGTAGATGTCTATGGGTCGCATCAACCACTTACCATCAGGTGGACTGTGTGCTCGTTTGTCACCCTATCCTATAAAAAAAAAAAAACGGAATACATCAGAATAATAAACATACCTACACAATGGATAAAAAAGCATGATTCTAACCTTGTTAACATTTTATTTAAGTATTTTTTTCATTAGCGGGGAATCGAACCAGTTATTTGGTTTATTTAACCTGTGAATTCGAATTAAAGTGGCTACGTAGAGACAAGCACAGTGGCAAAAGGTTAAGTAGATAAGTTAGGTATTTAGACAAGTGTTGTAAATTATTAAGTATTGTGGTACCATCGCTAGTTGCGGGCCGCGCGAATTCGGCGTTCGCGCGTACATTGACCCCTAGTCAGCTGATTGTAATTCAGTAATTCCACTGCTGGTTTTATTTTTAAGTATTTCATGATTTTTTTAAATGAAATTAACATTTTATTTAACTATACTAACACGATGGAGCGTGAATAAAGCTAATAAAACGTTGTGAAAAGATGATTTTTTTTTCATCAGAATCGATTTTATATTTCACCCATCATCAAAGATATAGTTAGTACTGTCGTCTGTCTTCGTTTTCGGGAGCGTTTCAAAAATACCCTGTATAACAATACTGCATAAGTGATTTAATATTTGCAAACTCTCATCCATAGTATTTAGTAACTGATCTAAGCTAGAGTCTGAAAGAGAACGATATAGCGCTAGAACTGCGGTGACACTGCTAATTTTTATAAGAATTGAGCTTGCATCAATAAATGGAGGCTCTTCAACAGTAGATATTTACACAAAAAGTTGTCCAAATCATCTATATATAACTCGTAAATTAAAAAAAAAAAAATATCGAAATGAGATTATCTATATCAGTTAATACGATGTTAACTTCGTGTACTAAAATAAATGTTGTAAGTAAGTCATACATTTATCAAGGAATATGAAAATACAAGGTATTCATAACTAGAAGTAATAAAGGGTAATCGTGTGAACGTGTGCTTAGTATACAAAAATTAAAAATTCAAAAGTAAAAAATAAAAATCAAAGGAGAAAATATAACAAATGTTAAACTTACATATTATATTGTTGAGGCCCTCTTGTAAGGTGTGTAGGTATGAAAACAATATGTATCTCGCCCGACAAATTAGTAATTTATTAAGAGGGGAAATTTTAGAAAAAACAATGTACGTCTAATCTCAAAGATGTCTCGATTAGTGCCATCGTTATAATTTTTTTATCGAGCTAATTATTATGATTTGCGTTTCTATCTTCACACGACCCTTGTAAATTCTATTTCAAATTGTTTTAGGGTAATAATTATATTTAAGAAGGTTTAAGGGGAATCAAATTTTTTTGAAAAAGTAACATCGCTTAGCTCTGTGGACGCACGTAATGAAATTTTTATTAATAATAATCTATAAATATAAATAAAAATGAAATGCTTGTCTGTAATATTAAAAAAATTGGCTTATAATAATAGATCGGGGAAAAAGTTTCTTCGTATTTTGTTCTAAAAAATCTCTTTAGTTGTACTGTTTGTATCTGGCTGGTTTTAATATTAATACATAGAGGACATTAAGAAAAAGAAAAATAAGAAGTAAAAAACACTTTCCCGCCATTTTTAAATTGTTTTTCTGTCCGCCAAAATGAGTGAATCTAACGAAGAAATTGAAACTGAAGTTTTATTACAAAAAATGCGACTCAAGCCACGAAAAAGTTTATGGACCTAATGCAGTGTCAGTAAGAGTAGCAAAGTTGGTTCAAGCGTTTTCAGTCCGGGAATTTTGATGTCAAAGAAGGCGCTCTGGTCGCCCTCAAACGGATAAAGTCGATGCCATTTTTGAAAAAGTGGAGCAAGATCGGCATATTAGTAATTGCGACATAGCCGAGGAATTGTGGATTGACCAAAAAACAGTGTTGACCCATTTGAAAAAGTCTGGCTATACAAAAAAGCTCGATATTTGGGTACCACACGAGCTCAGTAAAAGAAACCTAATGAATCGTGTACTCATTTGCGATTCTCTATTGAAACGTAATGAAACCGAACCATTTTTGAAAAGATTGATCACTGGTGATGAAAATGTCCACTCAGGTCCTGTAGCAAAACTCGGATTAACATGCAGTAAGGTGATGCTGTATGTATGGTGGGATTGGAAGGGCATCGTTTATTATGAGCCTTTGCCGCCGGGCAAAACTATCTAATCGGATCTCTACTGCCAACAACTAATGAGACTCAAGGAAGAAATTGAAAAAAAAAACGGCTGAAATTGATCAACAGAAAAGGAAAGGTCCTTCATCATGATAACGCCAGACCACACACATATTTGGCTACTCAGCAAAAATTGAGAGAGCTTGGTTGGGAAGTGTTAATTATCCATCCATCGTATAGTCCTGACTTTGCACCCTCAGATTTTCACCTGTTTCGGTCTCTTCAGAATTCTTTAGGTAGTGTTAGGTTAACATCAAGAGAGGACTGTCAAAACTGCTTGTCGCATTTTTATGATCAAAAATCTCAAGATTTTTACAGCAAACCTCTACCTAAAATATGGCAACAAGTTATCGAAGAAAATGGCACATATATATTATAATTAAATATAATTAAACTTTGAAAAAAAAATGTCTTGAATTTGTATATAAAAGACGAAGAAGCTTTTTCCCCGACCTTATATTAAGCTGGGGCTATAATGGGGGTTATTTGCATGCTATTAAATCATTTTTATTTTTTTGTCTATATGTCTGTATGTCTGTCAGGGATTATCTTCGAAATGGCTGAACTGATTATGATGAAACTTTATGAAGAGATAGAGATCAATGCCAAGAGGAATTTGGGCTATATTTTATCCGAAAAACTTTAAGAATTTTATGAAAAATGTATAAAAATATAATCTAAATAAGCGTTATATATATATTAAGTTAATTGAATCTTAATAGATCCTATCTAGGCGAAGTCGGGGCGGGTTACTAGCTTCATTAGCGGGTCAATAGCTTAGTAATAAAATCTATCGCTGATAGTTATTGATATTTAAATTTTTCTTGAAACGGCCTAGCTGTAACAAATTGTCATGTCATGTAATAAATTCATATTAATTTGTAGAAGTTTTCGCCTTTGAGATTTCTCTAATTAGTTATTTTTGAAAGAGCTAAGGGATAGCGCCATTACGCGTGTACAGTAAGCGTGTACTTCACAAAATAATGTTTTAAAGAATTTTGCATTCATATACTTAATCATCTTCTTTTTATAAAAAAAAGCTTTATACGTATTTTTAAAATTAATGAAGGAAAATGCTTACGTAATTTCTATCGTACCACAGAAACTGGTAAATCCAGAAATGACGCATACAAGCAAACCAGATAGAAATAAGTATCTTTGTACCGTCTATGTAGTGAATACGGATAGCAAATAAATAGAAAATTTATTTGCATGTGAATTTTTAATTTACATAGAATTTTTATATAGAACAACCGTCATATTTTTTTTAAAAGTTTTGTATAAAATATCCGTATAAAATGATTATAATATTAAATGAAATATAATTTTAACAATGAAGTATGTTATTAATAACCTAGTAACTTCAACAATTATTTTGTACATAACATAGTTTTTCATAATCAATTTACTTTCACAAAAACTTAATTTTCATAATTTATGTACTTAAAACACATTTATTTGTTCATTGTTTTAAAATTTTAAAATTTGCATATTTTTTTGCAGACGGTACAAACGCGAATCTTGATATGTACTTATAAATACCGAAGTTGACCTCTACGATCCAGTATAGTAAAGCGGAGGAACGCGATATCTCGCTGTTTTGTTAAGTTTTTATGCAACACCAAAGGTTTTATACACAATAATAATAGTGATGTCAGTGAATTAAACTTAATGTTTACTGTTATACGAATCAAAATGAAGTGCCATATTGTCGTATTTGGTTTGTCATTCCTGTGGAGTCATGTATGTGAGTGAATTGTTATTTTTTAAGGGTTATATTGATTTATTATTAATATGATTTATTTCTACGCAGTTATCAATATCATTATCGTTTGGTCAAATATCACGCAAATCGTTTGGCTGTACAATAGCAATATTCTAACAACAATTTATACACATACAAATTCTAAAATATTAAAAATCTAAAACCTTACTATATAATGACATTTAAAAACCACTAGATTATGTTTTAAATTTTAATATATGTACATATAATTGGATTGTTTTTCGATCGCTTTTTCCTGCTTTATATTAGAAGCGGTTTGCAATTTGAAGCTTGCAAACTGCCGCAGAAGTATCATAAATCAGTATTTATTTGACATGACTAATCTTATAAGCATAAAAAGAAAAAGACAAATTATGTGGCAGGTATTGACTACAACTACTTTTTTGTGGCAACTTGAGATAAATTTCTTATAAAGGAACAACAGCTTGGCAACTACACGACTCAAGGACTTAAAAGCAACAATTAGATTATTCAGCTAATCTTCAACTATTTCTGTATCAGTAATAATACTATATCGCGGGAAAAATAATAGTGATGATTATAGTTCAGATTATTAATGCAAATATGGGAATATTTGTGAAATTTTTTCAACACACAATAAAACATACATGACAATGTAAGATAAAAAAATTGCGAAGTGTTTTATTTAAGAAGCCGGAGAGGAAGTTATTAATGTTTCATAATCACATAAACAAATATGATGTAGGTGCAATTATTTGTAATTTAGCACAGCCACGATCTTAAAATCGTGATGAAACACTGAACAAAATTTTTCAGTCTATATATGGTTTACAAAAGGAAAGACTAAGACAGGAATACTTCGGTGATTAGGATACGTAGAAGTAATGAATGGGGAAGGAGTGAAAAATCAAGTTTATACTGTATAAGTGAGTGGTGTAGTCGGCAAGGGACGCACTACATGAAAATTTTTGAGTGCTATAGTACGGGGCATCCTGCCACAGTTATACATACATTTACACTAACCAACTCTTTTACAGAGTAGTGTATGACTTTTTAAGAAAAACATTTTTTAATTTTTTTTATTCATCTATGCATTGTTTATCAGCCTTCTCAGCCTTACATATCACGTTTATTGCTATTTTTGTTAGAACGGAGCATCCTGCCACACTTATTTATTTACTTAAATGGATGTCCCACTAACCAACTCTTTTACTATGTAGTGTATGACCTTTTTAAGTTAAAACTTTATTTTATTTTATTCACCGATGCATTGATTGTTAGCCTTTTTATCCTTATATGTACGAGTATCTGATAAAAACCATTTTTCAAATCAACTTACAAATACAATAAAAAAGAAAGTAATATAATGTATTTAAGACGCCGGATGGAAGAAAAGAAAAGTCTAAATTATAACGCTTAGATTTTTGTAATTTTTTAAGGACTTTTCTTGCCGAATGCGAGTGTTTTTTGATGGTTGGATGGATGGATGGATTTTCAAAATTTGTTGTTCTATGTTCCAATGTTTTGCTTGGTTAGAAAAAGACTTATTAAAAAATGAGATTCCTTGAGGTTTCTTGAAGATTTCATATTAAACAATAAACGATACAGTTAGGAGAGAAATTTCCGATTTGCGGCAAAGGCAGATTAGGAGCTATGTTTGGTTTCATCACCATCATTATTTATTGAGCCCATCAGAAGTCAACTGCTGAACATAGCCCTTCTTCAAAGAATGTCACAAAACACGGTCTGCATTCATCGACTGGCTGCATGTCTTACCAGGTCGTCACTCCACTTAGTGTCGCTTCGCTTGCTTGTTTGACGGTCGAATCTACCATTTGAGCTGACTTGAGTAGACCCATTGTCACATATATTATGTACATCTTAGTCTACCTTCAATATTATCACAGCGTTTGTTACATCAGACGCGTGTAAGTAAGGACGCATGGGTACCTCTCTGTAAGTGTTTACACTTTATTACTATATAAATATTGTGCCATATATTGAAATGAATATTGTGTCAGTTTCAGAAACTTGTACGACGCCACTTGGAGAAAGGAGTAATTGTATTTCCCTCTACAAATGTAATAATTTGTTGGCTGCATTTGAAGAGCGGCCTTTGAAAAATGAAGTTATTAGCTTCCTTAGGCAGTCTCAGTGTGGATTTGAAGGATATGTGCCAAGAGTGTGCTGTGGGCCGTTGCCTACAGAGAGTTCAACATCCAGGGTAATTTAAGATGTTTCATTTATTCATTAGAGCCTATGAAAAGGCTACTGGTAAACATTGACCTCCTCCATAGATTGCCTTATTGGATATTTACCATAGTTGCCACGCTTGATAGGCGGGTTGGCAACTGCAGCTTTTTTATTTTATTGAGTTGTTATCAGAAAGATGCTACGGTCCATCTTCTGTTACATTTCCCGTCCGTCACCTCTAACGACACTTACTGGATGATATGGGGTTAGGACGCCACTACAATAGTTTAAATATTACTTTATTATTGTTTATATTTTTATTAGTTGGCATTACGAAACCGTTAAAAATACATTGCATCAGTTTATAAGTGTCCTACTGCTAGGCATGGGCGTTATCTCATAAGAAGCTGATGGAGCGAGAAAGTTCCAGTACGAATTCAAGAACGTAGCATTATTAAAATATATTTTATTTGTTACATGTGAACATTTTCACACGATATTTTCTTGCATTGCCGGGTAAAAAAAATCTAAAACATTCTGCCCTTTTTTTCTTTTAAATTCAGAATGCGTGGTAATGCATTATTTTAACTGATTGTCATTCATAAATATCTAACGTCTACTATTTTAATACGCACGCACACATTGATAAGGGTCCCTAGGTTACACGAAACGAAAATATTCAAACCACGAATACAATGAAATGGTACGGTATTACATTTTAAGCAATAAAAGTTTACATGGTGCGCAAAGATTATACGAAAGTGAGTCTTTATCGCGGCAAGAAATTAACGTACGTGTCCAATCGAAGTACAATTGACAGCTAATCAAGTGTAGTGAACGATAATTTAAATAGTGAATATGAAGATAGGTGGATTGCGCACGGAGGCCCTATACTATGGCCTGCAAACTCGCCGGAACGTTCACCGTTAGACTTTTATCTGTGTACGAATCACACACACAGGATCGCGCGTACGCGTAGTTGTTGCCCATAAATCACATTCAATTTGAGATAATTTAAAATAAAAGTAGAAGCCTTATTTACTCGAATTTTCAAAAACTGTAATATCGGTATATCATTATTTATATATTTGAACTTAAATATAAAATTTTACAACTCTTTGAAAATAAGCATGTATATAAATAAGAACGTTTGTTTGTTTCTCAGCCTATTCCGTTGACAACACGAGCAACGTTAACAAACATGAAAGTGGACCCAGTGTCGCCGGAGGACTCGTTACCAGCACCACAAAACATATGTGGCATAGATACAAACGGAGATCGAATATACGGTGGACAATTTACAGACTTAGACGAATTTCCATGGATGGCTTTACTGGGATATAAGACAAGTATATATGTCGATTTATAAGAAAACATTTTTGTTAAAGTGATGATGAAAGTTGGGTGTGGCATAAGAAGCACGAGAGTAGAATAAATGCTATAGGAATGCGAACTTTAAGGAGTGTGTTAGGAGCGACTCTAAATGACAGGGTGAGAAATTGTGATAAGGAAGAGTGTGGTTTGCAAGAAGACGCTAGTCACAACGTGTTCTTGAAAACACGATTAAGAAAGGAATCCTTCGATGTTTTGGTCATGTAGAAAGAATGAGTGAGGGAAGAGTGACAAAGCAAATGTACATTGCATAAGTGAATGCAAGGGCGACTATTCGATCACAGACTAATAAGTGTCAAGCCAAAGTTGGCCTTAGAGTATAACAAACATATGCTTGTATTTGCTCTGAGACATTGGCATTACAATTTATTTAATTTAATGTACAATACATAGTTAGCTTCCTGCACTCCTTATCCATATTATAAGCTTGAAATATGCCGAATCTCACTGTCCTTTGGGCGCCCAATATGCAAAAAGTGTTACATAGTTTTCTCTTCACTTATTAATAATATATATATATATATATTAATAATAATAATACATATAATATTATTATTATTAATATATATATATATATATATATATATATATATATTAATAATAATAATACATATAATATTATTATTATTAATATATATATTAGTATATAATATTATTATTATAAAATAATATAATATACAAGTATTAATAGTTCAATGTATTTATTTGATTTAAGTATTAGGCACAATTTGTACATTGTTTTGCTTTTGATATAAAAATCCGTTCTTTATTATATAACAATGCAAAATATTTACATTATTTTTATTCAGAGGATAACAGAATGACATATCAATGTGGTGGAGTCCTGATTAACAAACGATATGTTCTGACTGCTGCTCATTGTGTCGTTGGCGAAATTGAACAAGTTGTTGGGAAACTGTAAGTGTAACTGTAGTATATTAAACCGTACAAAAATAACCTGTTATTAACTTTTATACTAATTTAACATTGCTTTTACAGGTCATCTGCCAGATTGGGTGAATACGATATTCAAACAGATATAGATTGTATTGATAGTGACTGTGCAGATCCTTATCAAGAAATTCCCGTGATTTCGGCTCATGCCCACCCTGGATTCGTTGACGGAAAGAAAAATAGAGAGGATGATATTGCTTTAGCGCGACTTGCCCAACGAGTGAAATATACATGTAAATACTTTATTAATAGTTTATTTTATCAATTACTTTTTATTTTTAAATTTCAAATTTAGTTTAAAGCGTTTTTGACGCGCATAATCTTTAGTAATCGAGGAAGCTCCGGGGGCTTAGCACGATTCGTCAGATATCAATGGCTGCTGCAACAATGTAATTGTGGATTAAATTTTGAGGTTCAAATTAGCTAAATAAAATTTTGTAAAACTTATCAAGAATTATACCACTGATAGTAAGGCGGATATTGATTTCATAAACCTCTCAAAAAAAGAGATCATTCCTTAAATTAAACGGTGGCTACTAGTACTAGCTAGATTAATGTAGAAATATTAAGTAAACAACTACTAATAAATGCTTTAAATAAACAAATTTTCCTTTTTCTATTGTTATTATAGATTACGTTCAGCCAATCTGTTTAGTGGACAACAGCTTGCGCCTGGATGTCGGCTCTGACGTATATGTGGCTGGCTGGGGGAAAACCTTAGTTGGTATGTTTAAAAGCTATTAATTTTATGATTTTGCGACTTTAGTGAAGTTCAATTATAAAATAATTCAAAATTAAATTTCCTATACTGAATTATTTAAGTAATTATAATTTATAATTAATGTCTGATTCGTGTAATTTGTAATTAATGTCTGATTTGTGTGATATTATCCACAAAAATGCTTAATTAATAATTGTTTATTGGTGACAGTTTTATTCAAGCATGATTTCATGTAAATATCTATCTTGAGAACTATTCAAAAATTGAACTCTCGAACTAACCGAAATTTTGACTGCTTTTCAATTTGCTTATTTGTTCCTTTATTGAAGCTTACATTTTTATATTCATTTATTAATTTATGCAGCTTATCACTAGTCCACAGGTGAACATAGGCTTTCCTCGTAGGTTGCCCCAAAACACGGTTCTAAAGCACCTGCAACCATCGACTCCCAAATCTAACATGCAGATGATACATAAGGCCTTTACACCTTCTAGTAGTTCTTTACGTAAATTCCCTAATTAAAAAAAAAACTAGACGATGTTAGCTCTTAAGTTTAGCCAACTTCAAAAAAGGAGAAGGTTCTCAATCCGAATTTTTTTTTATATTAGCCAATTGTGAACAGATTTAATAATCTTTTTTTTTAAATACTTAGGCTATACCTCAAGGGTAGTTAAATTTGATGAAAAAGTTCCATAGGGTTGAAAATAAGGGATAAAGTTTTTAATATAACAATGGGCTGGTCTTGTGCCTCGAAGAACCGACATCCAATGTGAGGTTCTCGAGTGGCAGCCAAGCGCAATGTTGGGCGACTCACCACTAGATGGAGTGACGACCAGTTGAAATACGCAGGTAGTCGAGGAATGTAGCTGGGTTAATATCGTATTTTCTGTAAAATTATGCGGTTGGCCTATTATCGGCAGTGGACTTGTGATGAGCTGTAGTGTGTGATTTTGTTTTGGCGTTCAAAAGTTTTCTCTTTTATTCACACAATGAATTGTAAACAATTTGAAAAATTTGAATTTTTATAATAATTTTGATACACGTAGACAATTTACGTTAACATCGTGAAATTAGTTAATGCTGCCAAATAGAAATACTAGGTGTATTGTTGTGTTAGGCTAAAAGTTAAAAATTTTGTACTATCGACTTCAATTTAAATTATTAAGAATAACTCAAAAACTATTCGTCAGACCTTGATCAAATTTATATGGGACCACATGAGAAGCACCAGCTTTCAAAAAAAAAAAGAATAATTGAATTCGGTTCACCCAGAAAAAAGTTATGAGGTAACACACATTAAAAAAACATAGAGTCGAATTGAGTACCTCCTTCTTTTTGAAGTCGGTAGAAAAGGGTAAGAGTGCATGAAAAATTACAAACTGCGAGACATCGCATCTGTGATCTTTGCTTAAAGTCGGTTACCGGACCATCACATTGACTGTTGATATGTTTATCACACGGATATTTAAAAAATCCGTAACAGAATCCGGTGGTCTAGTATCCATTACCCCATCTAGTGACGTAAAAGAGACGACTATGGGGAATATCAGAAATATTTGACGACTGATGACAAACCTCGGATTGATGGTGGTATAACTCTATGAGAGTACTAAAACACAAAATTATGAATGATATAAAAATCCTGTTCACCTATTATTAACATGGTATACTGGGTATTTCCCTCCATCAAGATGAACAATTAATTTTAATTACTTTATTTGCAGGAACTCGTAGCCCAGTAAAGTTGAAGCTTGGTATGCCTATATTCAATAAAGCTGAATGTCTAAACAAATATAAAAAACTTGGTGCCGTCTTAACCGATAAGCAAATATGTGCGGGTGGCGCATTTGCCGAAGATGCATGCAGAGGAGATTCTGGCGGTCCACTAATGAGGAAGAGGCCTAATGGAGTTTGGGAAACAGTTGCCGTTGTTTCATTTGGGTATGGATGTGGACGAGAAGGTTGGCCCGGGGTATATTCTTCTGTCGCCAGTTATCTAGACTGGATAAAAGAGACCATGCGCTCTACCAACGTTTAGTCATTTTATAAAATATTTTAAAAGTATTAATGAGTTTCGACTGCTAGTTTAGTAGTGCAAAGCCAGTGACAGGTTCATAATAAAAATAAAAAAAACTATTGCTTTTTTATTTTAAACATAATAGATACTATATATGTATATATATATATATAAGCCTCAGTACAGTTCAATAAGTCTCATGTTGATATGGACTCCCATGGTTATGTGGTAGTAGGTACTCGGGAATTATAGACTTGACGCTATGAGTATGTGGTATATAGTTCAAACGTAAACGGTAAGTACGTAATAATGTAATAATTTATACTTATTTTGCATTTAATGTTGTTATTGATGGAAGCTCGTATGTATTATCTTAAAAACATTATAGAGCATTGGAGTTCTAACCATTATATCAGATGTAATTATGAGAAACACATACAATTATAATTATCTTTACAAATTATATTTATGTTTATAACCTAATGACACATGAGTAAAGAAACCGATGTGCTAATGATAACGATGTCTATTGAATTATCGATTAAATTCATTGATATTTTAAATTACAATGATTACATTAGTGCTATGCCTTTATATTTCGCAGTGAAAGTTGGGTGTAGCAGAAGAAGCGCGAAAGTAAAATTAATGTTGTGCAAATGCGGTCATTAAGAAGTACATATGTTAGGTGTATAATAGAATGAGAAATTGTTTGGTAATAGGAAATTGTAGTTTTCAAGAAGATTTTATGACCAGGATTATTACAGGAATGCCTCGGTGGTTTGGATACGTAGAAAAATGTATGAGGAAAGAGTGACAAAGTAAATTTATGCTGCTGAAGAGAGTAACAGAGTTGGCAATGGACGCCCCATACATACAATAGACGGAAGATTATCGACCAAATTGGCGATATATTATAAATCATGTAAGAGTACCCTTTACCGACGACCATGTATGCGTAGATATATGGGCGTGAAAGCAAAAGATAGCAAGAGATGTGTGTCCCCATTGTGTCAAATGGAAGTTTATATACCCCTCTGGCTTTTTCAGGCGTGAGAGTCTATGTATATATGAATGTATTAAATATTCTATAATTACTTAAGAAATACTATAAAAAGGAAAAAAAAAATAGTGAAATTATTCACAATATTATTATGCCTTCGCACACAAATTGAAAGGTGTAATAAATTCTAATGATATTATCAAATGGGGTAAGGTACCCAAAAGCCATCTCATATCCCCCACACTCCACAGAACAAAGATATTCAATTAGTCGTAGCGTATCATTTGCATATAGGTGTCACCAACAATCAAATTAAGTGGAGCAGTGACAATTGTATGCGCATAATTAAATCATTTACCCTTTTAAAGTTATGTGTGCCTGTTGACCGAATATTGTTTGGAAATACTTCCACTTTCAAACAAACGTATTGAAAGTAAATGTTACGCATATAATTATACCTCACATAAGCTTGAAACTTAAACAAATATATAAGATTCATTTATTCTTATTTAGGATTAAATATTTGCTAGCTTTTTCATAAAAAAAACCTTAATTATTAAAAAAATATCGTAGTTAACACATTTAATATTAACATGTTAATGATTACGAGTAGTAAGTATACGAGTGTGTTTTGTTACTAGTGTAAACTTCCTTAAACTTATAGCCCCTCGAACCCCCTATTAAATTTCCTAGACAATGGCAAAGCCTAACTGCTTAGTGAAAAAATAAGGTTTTTATTTATTTAAAATATAATCACTAAGAACAACATGTATTTAATTTAAGTGGTGACAAGTAGCAATTAATGCACGTGCATAGTCTTCGACGCTGCACCATTTACTACTATTTTTAGGTATAAGAAAGTTTACACCAATTGTTTTTTCAGTTTTTTTTTTATTATATGAGTTTTTATCGATAAGATGCTGCTACACACTCCGTTTCATTTCCTTTTCAACTTATTTTGAGTTGGTATCAAGAAGAAAATGCTACGCGTTCCCGTTTCATTTCCTTCTGTCACCTCTTAAGCCCACGGGATGATATGGGGTAGTGGGTTCTTTAATGTTGTCGCTACGCGGTGCCATCACGATCTTGTTACATTCTAATGACCGTGGTGTGAATGTAACAAAATTGTGATAACGATTACTAAGTAGTTAGTATGATGATCGCAATCCATTAAGTTCCATGTACTTCCATGTCGAATTGAGAAAATAGCAGTAGTTTTTGTTTGCCTTTTGAACAAAATTTTTATAGTTTATTCGAACACCAAGGTATGTGTCTTAACCGTGTAGTGGCGGTGTAAGAATATCCATCACCCATATCGTCCCATTGGTGTCGTTAGAGGTGACAGAGGGAAACTGAAATAAGAGATGGGCAGCAGCATCTTCCTTTAACAACTCAAAATAATTAAAAAAAACTCAAGTGTGACAACTACGGCAAAATCCCCCCTATGATCGAGACCTATTTCCAGAAGTGGACTGTTGTAGACTGTGATAGATAAAGTGTGTGTCTGATGTCTTTTGCTAATGGCAACCGAGGAAAAGAGTCTGCTGTCGTCGTTACGCGAGTAGGTAAGTTTGACACTGTTGTGGCTAAAGAAATGATGTTCGTCCTCGCCGTTACAAGGGCGTTAGAGTGAGCCGAGTTAAACATGTAAAGTAAATTAAAAATAAAGTTACAGCCTATGTACATCCCACGGCTGGACAATGACCTCCTTTCATTTGTTAAAGAGTTATGAACCGATAAGTCTGCTGCGCTGATATAATGGCTATTGGAAAACTTCTCACATGTCTTCGAAATATTTTATTCTTAGACAGGCAACCTGCATCCTCACGATGTTTTCCTTTATCGCCGAGCACGTGGTAAGATAGCATTTAAAATTGCAATTAATAATTTCAGTGGTGGCCCGGCGCGGTGTTCGAATCTGGGTTGCTCGTGTGTTGTGAAATTTAGGGCGAACCCTAAGCCCCTGAGCTACGCCTGGCTAAGTACGAAGTTATTAAAAAAAAACTTGGACGCACTGCTTAAACACCTAGCCTGTAAAAAGTTTTTTACGATCGTGACACATTTACATTATCATTTTCTGAAACTTCTTTTTAAAAACAAAAGTAAAACTATGTTGCCCGAAAACACGTTATAAATCAAAACGGTTAATACATTCATTTATTCCTTTGGAAGATAACAAATACGAATAGGGGAAACTCCAATCGGAATCTAAAAATTACGACAGTTTAAAAGTAGGCATCATTTACATAAAACTACTATATTGGAAATGATATACTCTCAATGTGCGCCCCATTTGTTTGTTTCATATGAAATATATACGACTGTAGTCGCTATATTGATTAAACCAACCCCTAGTGTTATTTTATTTGTGTGATATGTGCCGTTACAACTGGCATATATTTTGATATTGTTATCAGAATTCAATTGGATTTTCCGTAATTACTGCATAAAAGTATTGAAACAGATAACACAAGGTTATATAGTTCATCATATGAGTATCATATATGATGCACTCATATATGATACTAATATCATCATATCAGTGGAACCGCCGGTGAAGCCCCGTATATACCTAGTCACTTTTCATATGTATATATATATATATTTATTCTTTTTTTGTATCATTATATTCTATTTCACATATAAAATTCCGACGTTTACAGATGTCAGAAACAAAATTTAAGTACTCAAGTTAAACGTCTGTTTCTTTTTATATATTTGAAATTAGCGTACGAGTCTACGACACACAGCCTCTTGTTTCCTACTTCTGTGCTTGCGCTGCTGCGTCCCTGGCTGAAGGGTATACTTGCTCCCAAGTATAATGACAGGCCGTGAGACATTCCTCCTCAGAGATGACAACGCATCTGTTGCCTTCTTTGCTTGAAGTTAGCTGCAGGTCTCCATGGGCTGTAGTAGCCACTAATCATCATGTGGAAACTACAGTTTTATAATAAAAAGTGTTAAATGTTAAGAAGATATTAAGCACTAAACACATTAAACGTTTTTGTGAAAACTAACCCAAGCTCTTACATGAAAAGTAAGGTCTAAATTAATAATTCGTGGCATTTTATAAGTGTATAATACGTGGCTGACCTGGATTGTTCTATAATATTAGGTGGCAGTACTATTTCGACTATGAAATACCAGTTTAGCAGTATATCACACACAGTTTACCAGCATAATGCTGCTGTGGCATGAATTACGAGTGGAGACCCTTTTTACTGGTAACGCGGCGTTCCATCTTAGTCTTCTAAAGTGATAACGCACTTGCATTTTTATTCTTAGCTGGGGATTGAATAGCGTGTCTACGAGCCACATTATCTACTGACTATTATAACAAGTGGAAAAATTAAAATTTTGTAGAACCGACTTCAATATAAACAAAATGAGAACATCATCAATGTAGTCGAAGTCAATTAAATACGCATTATTAAGGATAACTCAAAAACTACTAGTCAGAACTTGATCTATATGGGACCACATGAAAATCACCAGCTTTCAAATAAAAAAAGAACCATCAAAACCGGTTCATCTAGAAAAAAGTTCTGAGGTAACACACTTAAAAAAATAAAAAATACAGTCGAATTGAGAACCTCCTCCTTCTTTGAAGTCGGTTGAAAAAGCGCGGAGAGCACTAATACTTAGAAATTATGAAAATCCGTAATACATGACAGATTGAGAAAATACGGGTTAGTTAAACATGTATGACAGTGAGCAAATGTTTGTTATAATATTTTGTTTATTATAGCAACCATTTCCGATAACCTTAGTGATAACCGACGTTAAATATAGTCGCGTGTTAGAGTGCAAGTATGAAAAAATATATTTTTATTATTCAATACGCTAACTATCATTATTACAATTCAATTAAGATCTCTATCAGTATGTATAGTCTTTTCGGGGATACCTCAAAACGATACTGGTTCTGTAATAGTATCACCGATTTCATAAAGATAACTAAAATTTATAGTGAAGTTTCACATACAAGAATTGGAGTCATGATAGTATGGGGCTAAGCGTTCAATTTTGTTACAGTCTGCTAATAATCCAGGTTCGCATACCGGCGGCACCAAAGAAATTGATAGCTGCAATTTTATGTGCTGATTTACTACGTGCTTAGCGGTGAAGGAAAAAAATGTGAGGTTCAATTTGAGCTTTTGTTCATTACTTACACAAAAATTGTTATTTAAAATAAAACGCAACTGTAGTGGTTAACTAAAAAACTGCATCATTTCATCATCATGAGAATGAGTTTTAAGCCAGCGCTTTTTTATGTTTTGTTTGTTTGCTTGTTATCTTCGTTGTCTTTTTCATATGCCCGTAAAAGTCAACTGATTGAATTTTTAAATTTATCAAAATTAGTGTAGCTAAAAGTCTATTTTTGTTTACGGGATATTTATGAGGGTTTAATAGTGACAGTATATATAACTGAGTTAATAATATTGATTGGTAATTCCTTTTGTACATTTTAATGAAATGTATTACACACACATTTTGTATTAATATATAGTAGTTATAAGGTATATTTGCTGTATACGATACGTAGAAATTCGTAGCAATGTACATAAGTCTCGACGTTGTTTTAGGTTGTCGTTGCAAAATATAAATAGTATAAATTTAATGAATGAAATAGAAAGCATTTATCCTTTAAATCGTATGAAATAACTAGGTACTATACTTTTCTGTACATTTAGTATTAGCTGTTTAATAAATTAATTTATTTTTTATTATAAATCTTGAATGTTATTGTCTATGACGTATTAATTCGGTTATATTTCAGATCCTCCACAAACTTGTAACTATTAACATTTCTTAATAATGAAAGACATAATTTTCATAGGCAATAAACAATGACAATTATTAATCTGTTATATAATAAAATATAAGTAAACAAGGGAAGTGGAACCAGCGTATAAATTTATAATTGCAACAGAGCAGGACTCGGGCGGCGTCAGGCGTTATTAACTTTTTCCCGCACCGTCGACGATCCAGACATTCCGCCCGCCCGTTGGTCAGCGTTGGAAAACTTTAAGCCGTCATTAATTTTATGGACTTTGCAATGCGGTACGAACACTATAGCCCATATTCGTATTATAGATTACAGACTAATTAAATTAAAATCATACAAAGATTACGATTTTTACAAGAATCTATGATTTGTACTGTTATGAACTACGCTTTGTAATATACTAATAATTGAATATTTCAAATGAATCCATATAAGTTTAGTATACTGTAGCCTCTAATATTAACCTGCCTTCAAATTGTGATCATTGGGAGTAGTTGTTGATTTATTTGAGATATTGGAATTTTGTCTTTTTTAAATCTAAGTATTTAATAAAATTAGTTGTCGAACAGAGAAAGAATAATAAGTTTAAGTGAAAAAAAAACGAACTTTAGAACAAAATTTAAGAAGAGATTTAAGTTTGCTGAATAAATTGAGTTCTTAAGCTTATAAAGTCGGAGAAACATACGTGAAAATTGCATTATAGAGCACTCCAAGAGGTCACTAGCTGTAGAATGCAAATACAGGACTTACTCAACTTTTCAGCGTTTGCAAATTGTAATATTATTCAAATTTCATATTTCAGTTAATATATATTTATAAAGCAAATTTTAAAGTATTAATAATGTTGACAAAAGTTTATAATTAATTTTAATTGGCATATAATCACTATTTTTTTAATGTTGGTATATAAATTAAAGAATATAAATTTGAGAAGCGTTATTATGGAGCCGTAGCAAAAACAATAATCAAAATATTATTATATATACTATTAAAAATATGTCAATTATAATAAAATATAACATGCAAGTACACAGTAAATTATCACTGAGAACCGTATACTACACTATATTAATAAATGTGGTAGTTGGATGTTTTTATAAAATTTCATATTTACGCGAGCACCTTTATTTTATTTATTTATTTTATTTGGCTGACCAACAGTGCGTACACTAAAATTAATCAAATACATCAGTTATATATTAATTTACATATAACTGATAATGTAAATATATATTAATTTACAGGTTAGCACAGCATGTAACAATATAAAGTTACTTATAGTATATTATAAAACGAAATAAAATCAACAATTTAACAATAATACAGCAAAAAGATTTCATTCATCATTATTGATATCAATGTCGACACAGTCTTTTTAATTTTAGATACAGAGGTTGTGTTAGTATCTAGCACAGTAGAATATGCCTCATAAACATTGTAAAGACGTGATATTGAGTAGTGTAACTTAAGGTTTGTGCTGCAGTGACTGACTGGTATGGAACAATGTAAACTTAGTGCCTAGACGAGGAAATCTTTTTGGGATCTTAAATGCAATTATGGATAGTAAGTCAGGGCAGTTTAAGTGTCCTATAATTAATTTGTGCAGGAAAATCAAGTCAAGCATCTTTATGCGAGTCTAAACGGTTGACATCATGAAGTTAACAAGCCTTTCTTTATATGAATTCAGTTTTTTTAGACATTGTTGAAGCTGAAAGCTAGATGTTTAACAAATATTTTTTGTATACTTTCGATACGATCGATGTGATTTTTGTAAGTCGGTGTCCAAACTATACTACAATATTCAATTTACGTACGTTCAATTTATTTATAGTATTTTCTTAGTTACTGTTCTTTTAAAGCTTTTAGATTCTCTTAATACAAAACCAAGCATCTGAGATGCTTTAGAAACTGAAATATCAATATGGTTAACAAAATTAAGTTTAAGATCAAGTCACGAATGTGGTTTACTTCCTCTAGTGCCTCTTTGTTAAGAGTGTACTGTGTATTGTAAATACTTTTGTTTCTTGTAAACTTTATGTGATTACACTTTTTTACATTCAGGGTCATTTTGTTACGTACACGCCATTCGCTCAATCTATTGAGATCCTCCTGAAGGGAGGTCGAATCACTCAAAGTACGAATTTCCTTGGTGGCTTTGAGATCATCAGCGGACATGTAAATGTGTGAATTCCGAAAGCATGTGTCAATGTCATTAATGGAAAGTATAAAAAGATACGGCCCTAGATGAGATCCCTGTGGAATACCGGAAAAAGCAGTATAAGGGATCGAACTGTGACCATTTATTACTACTCTAAGCTTTCTGTTTGATAAATAAGACTTAAACCAACTCAGCAAGGGCTCCGAGATTCCTAAGACTTTAAGTTTGTTTCTTAAGATGTCATGGTTTACAGTGTCGAAGGCCTTGCTGAAGTCGGTGTAAATGGCGTCAATCTGAACACGCTTCTCAACAGCCTCTATCAGGTTGTTCACGTATGTAAATAAGTTTGTGGCAGTGAACCTACTCTTCAGAAAGCCATGCTGGCTGTTTCCGATTAATTGTCAGATATGCCATGATAGATGAAGACAAATAATAGTTTCAAATACTTTCGCTGAGACTGACAAAATCGCTATTGGTCTGTAATTTACGACGTTACTTTTGTCACCGTTTTTATTTACGGGAACAATCCTAGTTTCTTTCCAGGTAGTAGGAAAATCGCCACTACACAGAGACCTATTAAAAATAATCGATAGAGGAAGTGATAGTTTGTCCACCAGTTTAAATAAGAAGATTGGAGGCAGATTGTCAGGTCCTGCACCTTTCGTAACATCCAATCTTTTCATAATCCTAGCAACCTTATCCTGTGAGACTTCAATATTACTTAAAATTGAGTTGCTTATGCAGTTATTACTAAAATTAGTGTTGTTATTTTCCCCTAAGCCTCGAAAAATGCGATGCAAAGAAATTACAGATCGCCTCAAAGTTTTCAGAGCTGTTGGATTTAAAGGTCATACTTTCCGGGTGATTACTAATTCTACCCCTTTTAATTTTTATATGGCTACAAAAATACTTAGGTTAGCGGCAATTATTGATTCTATTCTTTTTGTGTATGTATTATAACAAACTAAAGTCATTTTGTCGCATCTAGCCTTTAACATGTCCAATATAAATGCATCCATAGGATTCCTGTATTTTATTAAACGTATTCTTATGCGGTATTTTTCCTTTAAAGTTCTGATTAGTGACCAAGAAAACCAGTAGGGGTAGCGTGACTTTTTATACACATATAAGGAGCATGTTTTTTTAATAGAAATACGAATGATGGTATAGAATTTATCAAGAAGATCATTCTATCATTTCATCATCATTCAGATCATCTAGGCACTCATAACAATCAAATTCACTACACCAATCCCATTATCAGGATATTTGCTAATAGCCTCGTAATCAGCCTTATAAAAATTCAATTTAGTCTTAGGTGCGCAGTATTTAGCACTAACAGCAAAATTAATGGGAATGTTACATAGCATAGGTGGATGATGCAGGTCGATCTTAGATAGTACGTCTTGTGGTGACGACACCTTAATCTCGTCTAAATTCGATAACACTAGGTCCAAGACGCGGTTGTTTGAATTGATTAGATGATTATACTCTTTTAAACCGTTAAATTCAATAAATTCTTAAAGTAGCTGTTCAATTCTAGAGGCCATAAACTGAGGTGTTGTAATTAAATTATCAGTCTCATCAATCCAGTTGATGGAATTAAGATTAAAATCACCGAAAATTGCAAACCTTGGCTATATCCCCGCTGGTAAAAGACTGCAAAAGGGCTGCCGGTAAAGGGTTATTGAGCAATTAGTCCACCGCGCTTCTCCAGCTACATCATGGTATTTATTTAACCTTTACATGGTATCGCCTATTGATTTTTAAAATTTCAATAAATAAAACAATGGAAAACATAAGATTAACTATGCTATCAGTTATGTACTTTTAACAGTTAGTTTAAACCAGGCCACCAGGGTTCAAAAAAGGCCACAGGTGCATTGTCTCTCCTCAGTCTATGATGAAATGCCTCACAGGCTGTAGTGCATAATTGTTTATGGCTCTCTTAGTGATAGTGATCATCGGTTACAGTCAACAGAGGATAAGGATGTATGGAAAAAAAAATCTTTCTGCTCTAGTGATCGGCTAGATTGGAATATTTATATTATATGTAAAATGGAATAATCGATTTTCTATAAAAAAACAGGAAAAGTCAGTGACTCCGGAGTATCTTACCATTATCATTAAAAAATACAGGAAAAACCTGTTTAATTTCGTTTTTTTTTTAGTAGAGGTCTTACTTTTCGTATCTTTGGTAGATTTACGTTTATAAAGGTAAACGCACATTTTTCAGCACCGTACGCGCCACATTTTAGAATTCGTTGTATGAAATCATATGAAACCTCGCACATTTCACCCGCACCGTACGCGCTGTATTTTATAAAATGCGGTAGGTATCCGAATATTGATGGCAGGCATGCTGATGACGTCATATAATGCGGCGCGTTTGGCGCATGCTGATACTCAGTGTTGCCTAATGTTGCCAATTTAGTGGATTTTTCATTAAAACTGGTGGTTTTAAACTACCCTTCTAGTGGAGAAATATTGTCTACAGTTGCTAGTGTTTTTTTCTAGTAGTTCAGTAGAATTAAGTTTCAATTAGTGGCAAGATGATCACTCCAATATTAACCCACTTACACGTTTCGAAATATATCTTTACTTCATTTCAGGAGTATTTACTTTTACTGTGTAGGCAACAATGAGTCGTCAGACAAGACATGCGTAAGACGATCCATCCATCAAATGCAAATATCTGAAAAATCGTTCATACATACATACTTGTACATACATAAACACTCACGCCTGTCACCCAGAGGGGTAGGCAGAGACTACGGACTTCCATTTGGTACGATCCTGACACACTTCTCTCGCCTCCTTTACATCCATATATCTACGCATACACGCTCGTCGGTTGAGGGTACTCCTAATCTTGGCCATTTTCAATATATCTACTCTCATGCTTCTTCTGCCAGACCCAACTTTCACTACCATACATTAAAGTAGGGACTAACACAGCACTATGAATTGCCAAACGTGCCTTTTTTGACACATTCTGACTCTTCACAATAGCGTGTAGAGCCACATTCACTCTATTTCCTGCGTTCACTCGTCGTTCTATATCCTTATCATATCTACCATCCCTGCTAAATAAACATCCCAAATATACAAACTCATCCACTTGCTCAATGAACTCACCTTCTATTCTTATTTCACATAACGTTCTACTTTCTTCTCTTTCAAAAACCATCACTTTCGTCTTACTTGCGTTCACTTTCATACCCCTTTCTTTTAATGACCAGTTCATTAAAGTAACCATCATTTGCAACTCGGCCGCCGACGATGCAAATATGACTTGATCATCGGCGTACAAAAGGCATTTGACGGTTAACTCACCCATTCTCAACCCACATTCTTCAACTTTCAAAGTTTGCAAACAACTATCCATAAATAGGTTAAACAGCCACGGGGAAGCTACACAGCCCTGTCTGACACCTTTTTGGATGCCAAACCAGTCCGAGTAGACCCCGTTGATCCTGACACAAGCACTAGAGTCCCTATAAAGAGACCTTAATGCCTGTATCAAACCAGCGCTCAACCCAAATGAGTTCAGTGTTTGCCATAACACATTCCTGTCCACTCTGTCATAAGCCCTTTCCAAGTCCATGAACGCACAAAAAACTTTCTGGTTTTTGGCCAAAACTTCTCCGCAATCATGCGCATGGAAAAGACTTGGTCCGTACACCCCATCCCCTTTCTAAATCCAGCTTGCACATCCCAAATTTTTCCATCAGTTTCTTCCATAACTCTTTCAATTAACACCTTAGCATACAGTTTACCCACAATGCTAAGCAAGCTAATCTACAGTAGTTTTACAGTCCTGCTGTGACCCTTTTCCCTTATATATTGGGACTATAACGGCTTTGCACCAGTCTTCCGGTACCCGTTTCAGTTTCAACATAAATTAAACAAGGTGTACAACAGGCCTGCCACCACTCCCTCTCCAGCCCTTAGAATTTCGAGTGATACTCTATCATATCCGGCTGCCTTACCTGCTTTCATGATTTTCATTGCTTTCATTATTTCATCTACACTTATCTCCCTACCTCTCTCCACTTTTTTCGGAATTTCTATTTCACTTAATTCAGACGACTCTTCACTCATAAACACGCTTTCAAAGTATTCTTTCCATCTCTTTAAATTAGAGACTTCATCGTTCAGCATACAGCCATTCTCGTCTCGTATAGTATTCATTCTAGGCTGTATTGAATTTCCCCTGGCAGTTCTTACGAGTTTCCAGAACATTTTAATTGTTGCCTGGTTATCCATCTATCATTCTTATCCGTTCTTTCTTGCTTTTTTCTTTCAACAACTTCTTTTACTCTCTTATTTATACGTCTAAAGTCTGCCTTTTTTCTTTCAATCTCATCAATCATACCGCTAGAATTACCAGCTTTGGTTGCTAGTAAATCTAGCCATGCTCTCTTCTTTGCTTCAACTTCCATCCGTACCTCATCATCCCACCACAACGTATTATTTTTCCTTTCATTCGTTCCCTTAGTTACACCACATACTTCGGTGGCTGCATCCACCAAACCTTTCTTGACATTATACCACACAGTCTCCAAGCCTAAATCATTCATACACAATTCATCCATACCACTTATATTTTCTCTCAGTCTACATTTGAACTTCTCTTTCACACCTTCATCTTGTAACCTCTCTATATTCTAAAAATAAATCGTTCATCATCATCTAATAAGTATTTATATAACGTATAATATTCTCCATACAACTGCCTTTTTAAATTAATATTGTGAATCCAGAATCTTCGTTTTCTTTGAATTTCGTTTTCTTGTTCCTCTGCCAGTAAGCAGGCTATTACATTTTTTTCCATAGCGATTCGAACGATTCCGAGCGATCAATATCAATGTACTATTTCACACAAGTAGTTAGAAAAAACTGCAAAAGTTGTTGGCAATACTAAAGATTTGCGTACGGCGCGTACGTGCCAATGTGCGAGGCGATCAGTAAATGCGGCGCATACGGTGCTGATAAATGTGCGTTCACCTTAAGAGTTTAAAGTTGGCTTTACTGTTGACCTGTCAAGGTGAGGGTTTATTCTTTTTATATCGCACTAACACAAACAAAGTAAATAAAAAAAATGTTGAAGTGATGTGATAGTGCCGAGGCACTTAGTCTTTATAATATGTCGGTGCCTGATATGGGGGTAGACCAAGGTGGAGTTTCAAAGACGACCTGACACGAATTATTTGTTGAAATGGTAGATACAGCTGGAAATCAAAGATAGGACACGCACCTTGGTGGCCAGGTACTCAGCCACGCGATTATCACATCAAAATTTGCATTAGGCAAGACTGTTGGTTGTTTATAAACTCAGAACAAGCGTTTAGCAGCGAGGGTGTTTTCACGGTGGCGAGAACAATTCCGCGTTAGTCATTATGAGGGTCACAAACAATGCATCTGACGTCTGTCGCGAGTCTTCAACATAAAGGAAGTACTTTAATTCACGAAGAAGGGTTTATTCGGGCCGACGAAATTATTTCAGACCTGCTTACGTCGCACGTCTTTGTTCATTTCGTTCTTGTCTGTTGCCGCTTGATTTGCGTAAAGGATTAATTTGTTTTTACGTACAAAAGAGATAAACGAAATAAAAATCTATTAAATTGTTGAGTGTTATGATGAGGTTTTTCTTCATCATCATCATTACAGCCCTTCACAATTCCACTGCTGAACATAGTATAAACTCGTAATACTACGCCTATGAGAGGTTAATAGCAAAGCTAGAGAAGTGTATTTATAATGTTTGATTAAGTTTTAATTGATAATTTTGTGGTAATTTATTTTAAATCAAGTAAAACTGATCACGTCACTCTTTTTAGGTAGTTAAGTTAACGTAAAAATTTGCATTTTTACTATGTATCTGCTTATTTGTTACTACTATATATAAGAACCTACCAACTTTAAAGTCATAAAGATAAATGTTCATCAACCCGTAAAAATGTCCAAATGTTTTTTATATAATTTAATTCAAATTATACATTCATTTATTTAATTTAATTTAGAGATCCTAGTTTAGAGAGATTTAGATGATTTAATATAATTTGCATATTTTTTCTTTCTACAAGTTGGAAGTTCGTGTTTAACTTAGAAAATCAAATTCGTTAAAAGTTGCCAAACTTTGAAAGAATTAAAGTTTTATCTGTGAAACTATTAAGAAAATAAAAGTAGCCCGTTTGACAAATTGAAAAAGCGTGTTCTGCTGGACACTCGAGTTAGACGAGAGGGAAAATCAATGCGGACACTCAATATCTCTTTAGTAAATTGGTGCAGTAGTCTACGCAGTTGTAAATTGGAATTACTAAAGAAGTTTTCTTGTTAATATATTCAATGTGGATTTAATTATTTCATCAGATTTGAAGATGACAGGTCCATTACTGATATAGGATTCTCAGAGTCTACTTATAACTATGGTTTAGAGTTACCTGCGTAAAGAGACATCTTGCGTGTTTTACAAAGTTATAATTCCAGTAAGTGAAGAGAAAGCGGCAGCCTTCTTTTCACTTACTGGAATTATAAGTTTATAATTATAATTCCAGACAGAATGAACAAATATAATTAGTCAAGAATTATTTTTGCCCGACACGAACAGATTATTACTTTACGTAGTAGAGCCATGTTGCAGCTGTATTATAGCTGTAGCACAAATTGTTCGATTATTCCGAGGTCGAACAACGTATATCAGGGCAAAATATCAGTTTAATGCTACTGTGTTTCGTTTTGTGAGTGATGAGAATCCTTTTGTTGGTAATGAGCCATTCCACCTAAGACATGAGGGGTCACAATTAGGGATTATCCGGCACCAATTTCTATCCGGTCTGATACAGCCGGATTAGTATCATCTACTATATGTTGCCTTTTGGTTCTGAAGTTAGCGATATAGATATTCAATTGAGTGTATAATACAAATTTTATAAAAATACGTTTATTTTTTACAAAAAATATTATTTAACTAAAATTAATATAAATCAACAAACAATCACGAATGACGAATTAACAATTAAACTGTAGTATACTAAGTGTAACTAGCTTAATTGTGGTTTTTATATTAGTAACTAGCCATCCGCCCCGGCTTTGCATGGGTAATTTCGGAATCTCGAGAATAGCGCCACCTACTGGGTCCAACCCATTCAAACACACACAAAATCTCACCGAAATCGGTAGAGCCGTTTTCGAGTTTTAGCGAGACTAACGGACAGCAATTGATTTTTATATAAAGAGAGAGACATTCAATTTAGTCTTACTTGATTTTAGAGCAAATGTCATTAATAGATATATCTTGTAATGTTAGTATCTTACAAAAAGGCGTTTAAAATTCTTATAATGTTTAATATTCTTATTTTATATAATAAGTCTTACTGATCTTTATTACTCTTAGTAAAACAAAAATCACATTTAAATTTGAAAAATACAACATGCAATGCGAGTACTTTTCTAAGGAATCTATGTGTATTTTTTTTTATTTACCGGTGGAGTGATTGCGGCATTATTAAACGCCTATTCCGACTAACTCATGACGGATCCAGTAGACGTTTTATTATAATGGCGGATCCGTCGGATTACTTGATCCGGTTTTCTGGATTGCAATCCCTAGTCACTAAGTAACCACTTTCCGAGAGGTGGCCTGTGTGCTTGTTTGTAAAATATCTTTAACAGCGGATTTAATTGGTTTTATCGCTGACAAAGCAACAGAAGTTATAAAGTTGATTGCATTGGAAAAGCTTCCTTAAAGTGGACAAAAAAGGCTAGCAAACATCAAAAATATTATAACTAGCGTAAGGGAGGTGTAAAGAGTGCTTCAGAGCCCTCAATACTCCACAGAGGTTGCAATAAAATCGCCAGCCACAAGATTTGCTAACGACGCATTTTGAAACGACTGACTTCTCGAGTATCTCAGTCAAACATGGTGTTATGAGATTTCAAGTGCGAGTCTTCTTTATCATTATAGCAGTCTGTATTTTTCCCACTGAAAGGTTACGTTATCTTGGAAGGAAGGATCAAAGGTATATCGTTTAAATACCACGGGTTGGCGCACTTATGTTTTATTTAAATAATTGGGAGTTCAGATTTATAACAACAAAGGTGTGTAGCAGAAAGTAATGTTTTATATTTTTTAATAGAACAGGGAAAAGAAGAAAAGAAAAGGGAAAACGAGTACAGAGTCCACCCGATGGTAAGTAGATGCTTTGGCCCATAGACATCTACATTTATCCTCAACTGAGAATCAAAATGCAGATGCGTTGTCACCCCTGAGGACTAAGATGGAATGCCTCGTTTCCAGTAAAAAGGTCTCCGGTTCTCTACACTCACCAAACGAAACACAGCGTTAAGCTGCTATTTTACGCTGGTATTCTGTGAGAACGTGGTCCCACCCCGGTTGAGCCCACCCATTCGTGCTACAACTATTATATAGTTGTAGCGTGGCTCATATAAACCACATTTGGATGTATACATATGTCTTACAGCCATCTTTTGTAAACCAGCACCAATTAATACTGTGTTTTTGTTTGAAATTAACTAAAGTAGTCTTATATCTTCTAATTAATTAATTGCAGTTACTATATATTTGAATGAATTAACACCTTTTTACTGCATGTTTATTGTATTCGATCATAATATTATATTTGATTAAATTCATATTGATTTAAGGTCATATGTGTTAATCTAGGATATATTTAGTGTGAACCTTAGTTGTATATTAGCTTACTAATAAATTTGTTAATTTCTTTGTGTATTCGTACACGGATATGTATTATTTAATAATGCAGAGTTCTACTTTGGTTGCGTTCTAATAATATAGAGTATAGAATACATATAATTTAACAAAATACCTTTTATCCCATTTCAAAATATATACCCACATGTGAAAGCATGACAAATACGCTTCATTCCTATAATTATTCCTCTCCAGTAATTTTAATTCATAGGCATAATAAAATGTGCTTCTCTTTTGCAATAGTACGGAACCCATAGAGCCCAGACATTTACGAAAAAAGTTAATGATGCTTAAAGCTTGGACGCTGTCCTGTAATTACAAATTAAAAAGTTCGTCCACCGGACCCCAGTTTTTTCTCATTTGTTTGAATACGAAGAAGATAATATTGCGCCCTAAATTCAACGCTTTAGGCTCTAAATAACGTCTTGATCCAATACATATAAAGTTGTTTTTTTATTAGCAAACAACTCAATTACATTAACGTTATTTGCTCTTATACGATATAAAGATATGTTATTTCTATGGCTATTTCACAACAAGCACAAACTGAACTTTTACGAGAATTAGAATTTAAAATATATTAACTGGATCCACCACTCGTTTGTTTTGTAATTATCTGTTTTGGATTATTTATTTTGGTTTAATTACGGTGATTGCATAATCAGATTACCTGCAATATATATTTTGAGTATTTAGGTAATTCTTTTATTAAGTAGGTATTTATTTAACAGCGTAGTGGCGATGTAAGAATATCCAATATCCCAAATCGTCCCGAGGTTGTCGTAAGAGGCGACAGAGGGAAAATGAAACAGGAGATGGGCAGCAGCATCTTCCTGATAACAACACATACTAATTAAAAACTGCGGTCGCCAACCCGCTTGCCAAGCGTGGCAACTAGGCAAAATCCCCGCCATGAGGCAATCTATGAGGCAGGTCTATGTTCAGCAGTGGACTTTTAGAGGCTGAAATGGATGGATGGATGGATTTAGATGATGGTGCTTATGTAGTAATACTAATAAGTAGTACTAAATGTAGTACAGTTTATCTAAAGGTAAAAGTACTACTGACGCAGGCATTGAACTTTCCAAACGCATATGTACAGCTTGAGAGTGTAGACGAGGTGCTAAAGGTGTTTTGTGACCTATCTAAGGCATTCAATTACAATAATCATGATACACTGTTAAAAAAATAAAGACATTATGGTATCTTTTTATGTGGTAGAGCCACGCTGCAGCTATATTAATAGTATAGTTGTAGCACGAATGGGTCGGCTCGACCGGGGAAGGACCACGCTCTCACAGAATACCAGCGTAAAATAGCAGCTTAATGCTGCTGTGTTTCGTACGGTGAGTGTAGAGAACCGGAGACCCTTTTTACTGGAAAAGAGGCATTCTATCTTAGTCCTCACGGCTGACAACGCATCTGCATTTAAATTCGCAAACGAAGATAGATGTAGATGTCTATGGGCCACAGCAACCACTTACCATCAGGTAGACTGTGTGCTCATTTGTCACCTTTATTCTATAAAAAAAAAACACAATAGACTCAGCTAACCCTAAAAAATCATACTTGGTTGAAAAAAGCTGTTAATGGAACTGAGTCTTCTAGAGCACCATTCATTATGAGCGTGCACAAAGGTCAATGTTGCGACCATTGCTCCTTTTAATATATATAGACTATATATATAAAGGTCTTCTACTCTACGCTAAAAAGTTATATGAAACAGTATTCTTAGCGCTTAAAATCGATGAATGATGTTGTATCTCAATTATTACACGCGTTTAACAGAAATAACTTGTTTAAGTGTACCAACAAAACGAAATGTCTTAAACATTCTTTATCAAATATATGGCAAATTGCTACTCTTATTAATTTAAATGATCAAATACTTAAATTCCACAATTTTTCTTGGCATCACTATTGACTGTCATCTACCATGGTGACCTAATATTGAAGCCTTGTCAAGAAGACTTAGTTCAGCTGTGTATGCAGTGAAAAAGGTTTTTAACTGATGTAGAATGTAGAAGATACGGCAAGGTTGGTTTATTTCATGTATTTCCACAGAACGACTATGGATTATTGTTGTGGGGATCAGGTGGGATCAGGTTGATATTGAAAACATATTTATATTACAGAAAAGAGCTATTCGTGCTTTTTGCAATATTAGACCAAGTGACCAAGAGATATTTAAAGAAATTAATATCCTAACTGTTATATCACAATTCATTTTGGATAATATTATTCAACTTAGAACTCCAACAACTTTACTATACATTTAATCTAATATTAACTTATAACTAGGATCGGTAGTGTATCTGTGTACATTTTTACAACACTTCGCAAATTAAAATATAAGAGGAAAACTGAAACAGGAGATTGGCAGCAGCATTTTCCTGATAACTACTGAAAATAATGAAAAACTGCGGTTGGCATTCCTCTTGCCAAGCGTGGGAAAGATCCCCTCAATATTCGGTAGTTGTAATGTAATATAATGAATAAATTAATGAATAAATATTCGGTTTTTATTTAGTGCTAAAACTTAATATTTGTCTATTTGATCTTAATATTTCAGATTAAAAGATTCTGATTATTATGTATTTAAAACGAGGTAGAAATATATGATTATCATTCAATTATAATTAACATCATATATGTGTGTGGAGATCTTAGTAACGTAAATTCAATTTGCTTTTCAATGCGTCACATCCCAAAATTTATTGCTTTGTTGCGTACTGTTCCTGTGTGTAATAAAAGCGTCGGATTAGTCGAAATGTGTATTATATTCACGTCGTCATCGTATAGTTTTCAGTTAGCTATAAAAGAGCTTCGTTCAAATACACATTGAATAAAAACCTGAATTACAATGTGTAATAAAATGTGGTGTTGTGAGAATTTGGCGCATCGAGATTAGAGGGGTTGAGATTATTGTTACAATATTATTTTGTTGTTTTACGACGGGAAAATAATAAGCGTCGTGGCATTTATAGCACGACAATAAAACTGGTATTAAGAAGGGGCCCAATTGTTCGTGTGTCTCCGAAATTCATTACAGAACTTGTTGACGAGTAATACTTTTTATAATAGGGTCGTAATGTTTGTGGTAAATGTAATGAGAAAAAAATCAGTTACATGCAACGGAGACTAGGATTGTTTTTTGAGTAGAAAACAAGTGCACGAAGTATGCGGAGTTGGATTTGTTATAAAAGTTAAATATATTTGTTGATGTGTAATATAGGAAATAATAATTCAGCTATAAAAAAATGATTCCATGATGTGTCTACATCAGGTCCAATGTAGACTGTTTTGTAGCATCAGATTTAATCAATAAAATCGTCATAAAATACATAGGTATTGATTAAGTGAGACCAAAAGGAAGCTATTAATCTGAAACCAGTTTTATCGAGAGATAAATAATTCGAGCTACTGAATCCGGTTAACGTAAAATTATTACGGATTATTATAATAATAATTAATAAGATTATAATTAAGATTATTAACGCAATTCTTTTTGAGGTGCGTGCTTAATGTTAAGTCGATACCAAGGTCGTGAAATGGCATTAGATTATATTTATGCAAAGTTATTCAAATATATAGAGGGAATTTTAATATCTTTGTATTTCTATCAATATAATGGTTGAGAATATAATTTATTTTATATTTGGGCACTCCGTACCTTTCACAAGGCTAGCTGTCTTTAAATAAGACAACCTGCTGTAGGTGTTTATTTAAGGATATAATATACAAGTGTTATGTCATAAGCAATTTTGAAAGAAATCGTAAACAGAAACTTATCGAAATGATTGACTGTTGGCTCGTAGAAACAAAAATATTATTTTTTATTTGACTACTACGCGGACGAAGACGCGGGCAAATTCTGTTATAATACAAATAAACTGTAATTTCTCGTCTTTTGATCTTGATGTGAGTGAAGCAGCGGGTAAAAGCTAGTCTGAATTTTATGTTATAAAAATACTTGCTGGTCAAGATTGACGTACAAATTATTACACAAAATCTCTTTAATAAATATTATATTAAACGCTATTCAAAAGGGTAAATAACTGTAACGTCTACTTAATGTTTGATATTTTAATTAAGTATCTACGTCGAGTGGCTTAAACAGTAAGATAGTAAAAGTTTAATCAGGGTTTTTAAATAGGGACCGGGTATATTTGAATTGAATTAAAAACACATTGATTGTTTACAATTAGGTCGTCGTATTGATAAGTTCAGGGTTTCTCTCACACTTTCATCCACCAATTAAATATTCTCAGTGTTAGGTAGGAGGTGGATGATTCGTCACCGAGCCAGTGGTTTCAAATTTTTTCACTTTGTGATGGATAGTGTCCACCTTAGGACGATTATGATGACCATAAGTTTCTCGTAACGCACGAAGTGTTTGACGAATTGAACTGCCGTTTTGATAATACATGCTGTTTAATCATTTCAATGCGCTGTTCTACTGTAAAGTGATGATGAATTCTGAGCATTTAATGGCTCATCTGTTAAAAATTCGCGCCAAAAACAATCTAACATGACCGCCATCGGCTGTCAAAGAAACCTTGTCTCTATTAAAAACCCTTTATATCAAACATTACTATTTAATAAAAACGAACGAAACCGCAGACGGTAGCTAACTATACAAATATTTTGCAAACCTTATAGGGTTCAAAACGGCATATGAAACAAGTATACTTTTTATCATCATCCTCTTCAATCGTAATTCCGTTGAACAAAAGGGGCATGCTGAACGGCAGATCAATGGCTGGCCGTGGGCTCACGATGCATTCACGGTTAACTGCGCTGTAAATTCAACGATATCGTTTCGCCCAGGGCACCGTTTATATAGCCAGTTTGTAAATTTCGCAACGTACTTTCCTACCTAATATTAGGACATCGTATCTTAAAAATCGATAGGCAGTAAATAATCTGGGAGTTCATATTCTCGTGTAATATTTTGTTTTCACATTGCTTTATTATTGTCAAGAGATTTATGATCGCAGTGCAAAGTCCAAAGTTTTCGAGGTTAAGAGAGGTAGAAATTCAGTTTATATATAGCGTGACTGCCTCATTGGTCTAGCCATTTGAGACATTGCCTCAATTTTTTTATAGAAGAGGGGGCAAACGAGCATGCGGCTCACCTGATGGTAAGTGACTACCGCCGCCCATGAACAACCGCAATACCAGGGGAATTGCAGATGCGTCGCCGGCCTCTTAGAAAGCAGTAGTAAACAAAAATTCATAAACGCGATTGCTGATCATGAGGTTCCGGGTCGGGCAAAAACAAGTTATTGGTGTTTTCTGTCAAGAAATTCTTAGTAGCAGCCCGGAGTCAGGAAGTTGGCAGTGTTTCACAACCGTGCCTCAGAAAGCACGTATAGCCGTTGGTCCTGCGCCTAATCTCTCTCGTGTCACATTACCGTCCCATCAGACTGTGAGAGTGAGAGAATAGAGAGTGCAGCGCATACATTTGGCCCCTGTCACACAATCCAGTCCTGCGCAGACGGCTAGTCTCCGTTGGAGCTAGCCGGCGGACTGTAGGACATTATTAACCGGTAACAAACCACTTTTGATCATTTAACAAGATCCATAAATCTTTTCGAATTGGTTAGTTGGTGAACTAGAGTGAATGTCACACTCAGTAAGGATGCTGATGATATTATTTCAGTTTTAGAATAAAATTGTCGGCTTGTTAGCGTTGTGTCTAAGAGTTCGAGTGCGATGCTGCGGACCGCGGCTTAAATTTCTAAAACTATTTGTTTAGTCTACAAATAATTATTTCGTGTTTGTATGTTTTACCATGATTAATGTAAGCTTTATATGAGACAAACACAAGTGGTATAATAAAAAAAATTGTACAACCGATTTCAATATAAATTATTAACGTTAATTCAAAAACTATTAGTCTGACCTTGATCAAAAAATAATCTTCGAAATCGGTTCACCTAGAAAAAAGTTATGAGGTAACGCACATAAAAAAACATACAGTCGAATTGAGTACCTCCTCCTTTTTGAAGTCGGTAGAAAAAAGGAAACGTACTGCAACATACGTTTATTGTGTATTGTACGTATATTTCACAAAACGGCGGATCGCGCAGTGATTAGAGATGTGATAGCCGCGCTGCAGGACCGCGATTTAAGATGCCGCGTGGAACATGTGAATAAAAGATGCTTTGCGATCACAACCTGTTTGCAGTGCAAAATCTTTCAAGGAATGCTTCTGCTGGCGTGTTATTCGATTAGTCTTTGTCCAGCTGTAGACTTTATAAAAACGAAGTTTAAAACGTTTTCTGTATTTTGTGTCATTCAAGGACACAATTTTTGTAAAATTTTACGGTTTCTAGAATTTTCTTTATACTGCGATGTGGGCAGTTTCAAATTGCGTCCTGAAATCAGCCAGTATTTCGGTCAGTTGAAATTTCAGCGCTCCGTTGATGAGTTAGTGAAAAATAAGACAACTGCTGTAGGTATTTATTAAACGGTATACTATAAGTGTTATGTCATAAGCATTTGACAACGCATCTGCATTTTGATTCGCAAACGAGGATAGATGTAGATGTCTATGGGCCACAGCAACCACTTACCATCAGGTGGACTGTGTGCTCGCTTGTCACGCTTATCCTATAAAAAAAAAAAAAAGCAATTTTGAAAGACATCGTGCGACATCATCATCATCATCATCATTACATTTACAAGTCCACTGCTGAACATCGGTTTCATTTATCGATTTCCTGCACGCCTCACCAGTTTGTTACTCGATCTAGAAGGTGCTGTTCTTTACTTCGGTTGCTCGTAAGATGCTACCAACCTAGTACCTTTCTTCCCCATCGGTTTTCGGGATATTGCTTAGTTAACACGAATGTAAACACAAAAGGTGTTCTTGTGAACATATCTACAGTTATAAAAAGAAAATATTTGTTGTACAAAACTACTATTAATCTCTATGTTTAACAAAAGAAAATATTGAGAAAAATCCAACGAAAGCAAATAAATGAAAAGTATTTCTAAGAACACAATACGAGTGGAAATCTCAGTCGTGCGGAGACTGTAAAAAATTGTATTTCAACTTTGTTCTTTTATTTTAATAATTCCAAATGAAGTGAGTCTATCTTCTGAGTATTTTTAATTAGAAAAAAGACAAAAATGATTCAAAGAAATCAGATTCTCATAAAATACTTGTCACTTGGAAGCAAAGACGCGAGCTTGTTAAGATTTCAGCTATGTCTTACTAATTGTGAGTAAGAGTACTCCCAAGCGCTCCTCTTTGTTAACTAAATTAAATTAATTGCAAGGAAATATTTAAATAGAGAAGAAGTTGCGGGATATTCTCGGGCGTGCAATTGGCAGCAAACCTTACAGCTTGCTTTGTCTAGACTTAAACAAGTCGAGACGCTTGTTTTAAATGCACTTTGTATAGTTACTTCGAAACATAATAATATCATATTTCTATTCAAAGGCGAAATCAATATTCATGATATGCATTTTGCTTTGTAGCTCACCAGAGATAGAATACAAATGACACAAGATGTGGCACCAATGAATAATTGATTGAATTTGTCTGTTAATTTTTAACTAGTTCAGTATGTTTCATAGATAAGATCTAAAATGCTTGCTTGCATGTAGTTATGAACTTTTTCTTTTCTTTAAAAAAATAAGAAAAGAAAAAGTTAATCTAAATAGGTATTATTTGCTATTTTAATGTATACTGAATGATATTCTGTATAAATAGTTTTTTGATGATAGCCGTTATAGTAAATTCTCAAGAGATAAGCGATCACCTCTAAATTTTGTCGCCGATAGAAATTATTTTTTTTACGTAGTAGAGCCACTGCAGCTACATTATGGATGTAGCACGAATATGTCGGCTTGACCGGGTAAGGACTACGGACTCACAGAATTCCAGTGTAAAATAGCAGCTTAATACTGCTGTGTTTCGTATGACGAGTGTAGAGACCCCTTTTACTGGAAACGGGGCATTCCATGTTAGTCCTCAGGGGTGACAACGTTTAATCGAGGATAAATGTAGATAAATATAGGCCGCAGCATCCACTTACCATCAAGTGGACTGTGTGCTCGTTTGTTACCCTTATTCTATAAAAAAAACAATGCTGATTTGCCATGTCGCTTAGCGTTGCACGAAAACATCGTGAAGAGCCCCGCATGACGGAGAAATTATACATATTTCCAGAACTTATGAAAACTGCCATCACACTGGGAAAGCAAGGCAGACTTTTTTCTGCTCAAGAACTTTGCGACGTGAGTAGGATTTTTTAATTATTCTGATATGTTTCTGTTGGTTATTTAATTAATCTTATATTGTTTTATATACTAGTATTTATTTTAAATCACTGAAGATTTTCAATTGTTTTTCCATGTAAAGACGATTAACATTCTTCATGATAATTATTGCATTTTGTCGCGATTGTCCCCGTATTTTTGAAACAAAGATCATAATGCTATCGGTTTTTGGAATAGCAGGGTAGGTACTCTTTTTAAAAACTACTGGACGAGAAGAACCAAATTAATATCAATATTTACAGAGAACAGCTGCAAAAGATAGCCACAGAAACAGCAAAAAGTCGACGAAAAATAAAATATTACAAAGTCCGCCTGCTAATTCTAGAAAAGCGCGGTGTAAGGACAATACCGTATCTACCTCATTATCCTAATATAGCTCTATCGGAATATCAGTGCCAGGAAGCTCAAACTGACTCAAACTTAAACTGAAGTTTGAAAAGTTTGACCAACTCCAACATCATAGCCGAATTTTTAAACTTCAGACTTCTTCTTTTCGAGGAAATTTAATGTCAGATTCATTGATTCATTTATGACAGCCTATCAAAAGTCCACTGCTGAACGTATGCCTCCCTCATAGGTTGCATCGTAAGGCGGATATTTATCATAGTTGCCACGCAAGTCGGCGGTCTGCCAACGGCAGTTTTTATTATTTTAATTTATTTAGAGGCCTACAGTTAATAAAATTTATTAATGTTCGACGACAGCTTCGAGAAGGATCAGTCAGACAATCTACCTAAAGTTTAAAGTTTTATGGTTAATATTTCACGAAAAATCTTGTCTTTCTGAGAGCTGGAATTCGTGAAAAAGCAATGTGTGCATTATCTAATTAATTATGATTCATTATCATCATAACAGCCCTTCATAAGTCCATTGCTAAACATTGGCCTCCCCCAAGGATAAAACAAAGTCCTAAGCCAGCCTTCCTCCTTGCACCTTGCCTCTCTGCATGTCTTACACTATTATACAATTATTTCTTACGAGCTTTTTTATTTTTTATAGAAGGCAGGGTAAAAATGGAACCCAGTCCACCTGATGGTAAATAGATGCTGTGGTCCATAGACACCTATATCTATCATAAATTAAGAATGAAAATCTAAATGAGTTGTCACACCTGACGGTCTCCAGTTCTCTACACTAACAATTCGAAACAGAGCAACAATATAATGTAACTGTGAGAGCGTGGTCCTTCCCCGGTCGAATAAATAACAAATTTGTCCACGGGGATGGTCTATTGGCAATGGATTCGTGATGGTCCGTAATGATGTATAAAATGAGGAAAAAAGCAGTAATTGATCTAGTACTTATTTCTTTAGTATTCGATGTTTCTTAATTAATGTTTAACTATAAAAGTATAGAAATAGAAATAGATTTTTTTATTCAATATAGATTATTATAAATTACTTCTTTAAAGTCATTCTTATATTTAATTTACCACTGGTCCGGAAAATTCCTCTATCCTGGGAAGGACCAGCAAGAAACCCAGTGGCTATATTTTTTTTGAAAAAAGAACAGTTTATCTTCTAGAAGAAATAGCTTGGTAGCGATCGCCTCTTTTCCAGGGGTTATTATCATCCATCAGTTATATAATTTAATACATCTGATCAAATTTGCCAAGTGTATAGATTATTTTACAATAAATTCTACACAAAATATTCAGGTATATCGGAATAGAAACTTTTATTCGAAAGACAATTTCTTCATAGCAGTCTAGTACGTTGAACTCTGTAAATTTAAAAAATAGCCCCAAACAGAAACGTCCCTTTGATCAGACGCTGTCTGCTTATCAGATTGTACACCTGGACAAATTCAGAGTCGCAATCCTGCGACGGCCAACTTTTACAGCCACTACAAGAGGCGAATACAAATTGTTTCAGTGAAATCGTAAAATGCAAATATCGTTCCTCTACACTTTTGGAAATAGTAAACACTAGTTATATAATATCAATCTTTAGTATATAATTACATTATATTTTTAATTTGAAGACAATTAACAACATCTGAATTTAAAGAATTCCTAAAAGTATCGCGTGTCGTATAATGAAGTCCTGTTCTTCACCATCCTGTAGCATAAAAATATTCATACAAATTGTAACTCCCTATTTCACCCTCTTAGTTTGAATTTTCAAAAATCCGTTCTTATTGGATATATAATAAAAAGAATATATGGTAAAAACATACATAATAAAAAGAACCTATGGTTCCAATTTCACACTTTAACGTACAACTGGGCTGTAATTCTTATTATACAAAAAATATAGGTATATTTTTGAAAAAATTAAAAATACATATTTTACATATTTAATTCAAGAGTATTTGCACCTGCTTTCGAGATAAAAAAAAAACCAAAAATAAAAAAAGTTTTTTCGATTCAAGTTTGAACCCCGATGAAAGAGGTTGTTTGAAAAATCGCTACATATGTATTCATTTATTTTATGTACAGTGAATTTTTTATATATGTATAATATATTACATCGCGCCACCTATGGCTAATTTTCCCCCTTGAGGCAATCCATGGGGGAGGCTTAGACTTTTGATAGGCTGTAACGGTAAAAATAGCGGTAATTAGAACGAAACTTCATATATTATTTCGAAAAGTCCATCTACAACGTCAAAATGATAGGACCTAAAGCCGTCATTTTAAAAATCTTACTCTCAAAGAGAAAGTGCAAATACGCACTAACACGAATCCGAAGAAGAACCACAAAAAAGTGATACGTAGAATGATGATAAATCCTTCATGTAGATCAGATGCTTTAAACAAGATTTATGGAGGAGAAACTGATGAGTCCTAGGGTAAACATTTAAATACTATTCTATAGGGTTATTTAAGCAACATAATGAATGTAATGTCATACTAACAATAAATATGAGCCTCCTGGTCTAGTGGTCGTAAACCGACTGGTGATCATGAGATCCCAGGTTCGAATCTCGGGTCGGGCCAAAACAAATTGGTTATTGAGTTTTTTGTCAAGAAACTCTCAGTTTTTCTCAGGAAGTGGACGGTGTTTCATACATCGGAAAGCACGTAAAGCCGTTGATCCTGCGCCAGATCTCTCTCCGATCGTGTCGGTTTGCAGTGCCATCGGACTATGGGAGTGAGGGAATAGAGAGTGCACCTGTGCTTGTTGAGATGGCTAGTCTTCGTTGAGACGTGAGCAAAATTCGGTGTGGAGGTGATTACAATTTAATTACAATATGAGCACATCGTCATACACAAAAACAAAAATAGTTTTATTAATAATTTAAAATTAAAAATTTTGTACAACCGACTTCAATATAAATTATTAAAAATAACTCAAAAACTATTGGACAGACCTTGATCAATATATGGGCCCATATGAGAAACACCAGTTTTCAAGTAAAAAAGAATCATCGAAATCGGTTCACTCAGAAAAAAGTTATGAGGTAACACACATAAAAAACATACAGTCGAATTGAGTACCTCCTCCTTTTTGAAGTCGGTAGAAAATAGCGATGTTCATTCTGTAAATACTAGGAAAAAACACAAGTTAGTTATACCAGTTACTCGACTCCAAAGAGTCAGTAATTCCTTTATGGGGCAATGTATGTCTTTTACAACAAAGTCCCAAAAAATATGCAGGCCTTATCTATCACAAAGTTTAAAATTTTTATTAAGCAAATTTTTTAGTAAGGGTTATTATACTACTAAAGAGTACATGATTGATAATAAACCCTGGGAAAGAGGTGATCGCTAGAGGTGATGCTGTTTCTAATGTCTTCATACCAATTGTATAAAATAATAAATTGTAAATTGATTTTATTTAAAAAATAAGTCCTAATGGGTTTCTTGCTGGTAAAAGTAAAAAATGACTTTCAATTAGTATTCTTGTAATATATAATGAATAAAAATGATTCTATTCTATTCATAATATTGTTCTAGTATATATATAATATGAGGAAAACTGTATGTCTGAAGAATAAAATTTTTGGAGGATATGAGAAGTCCGTCAACACGCACCGCACGACACATCTCAGATATCTGAGATACCTATTAAAAAAATATATGGCAAAGACATACTTCGTTCGTTAACACGCATTAGGTCAGCATTGCAGATATTTCCTTGCCCTAAAACACTGTCAGAAATGAGAGGAGGCCTGTATAAGCTATAGCTTTACTTTTTAGAAAAAAAATCTCTTTTTTTATTTCTACTTATGAGAAGAACAAGCGTTAGCATAAAACAGTTTTTTTTTTAATTTTAAAAGCTTTCCTTACATGTAGTTCAAAATAATATCCAAAGAACATGACTATGTTGGTAATAGCACTCTAGCAAATGTGGACGTAAATTACTTTTTCTAGCTCAACGAATACAATTTTATTGGGTACTGAGAAAACTTTAAGGCAGGTGTCCCATTCCATCCGATTTGTGAAACGTATTACGCAGTTGGACTTTTTCATATCCCTTATAAAGTTCCTCAAAGGCTTCTGATTGGCAAGAGCCTTGTGCCCATGTGTGAACTTAATCCTACCGTGCGTGAATTGACGAAAAATCTCTCGTAGTACTATCACTCTTTTGAAAGCGTTCCGGTGTATTTTCGTTGAGCTAAAAACTTTCGCAATACCAACACAGCTCAAGTTTAAATTCTCGCGAAAAGAGGGGATTCAACGATCATCTGGCTCCGTCTAATAAAAGCCTTGCGTTTGTGAAATATGTTGTCACTACTTAAACTTTATGAGTTTAGTTTCGCTCAGTCTAAAGATGAGACAAGTTCGCCTTAGACATGATGAAGCCGTTCTTGAGTACATCATTATTATGTAAGTAAAAGTCAAGTGAAAAAATATCTGTTTCTCTTTTTTTTTTGGGAAATAAATTTGGTTTACTCTAAGCGAATACTCTGATAAATGCTATACATATAAGATCATACGAAATGTCACATTAAATAAGCAATTATATGAATTTATTTCCAATTGGGTGACGTTACGCAAATTTTATCGAAGCCAATTTCGATAGTGCGCTATTACGACGTTAAAGCGAGATAAAATAGGGACAAAGGCTATATATTTTCGATCCTTGAATGAAATTTCCATAATTCAGCTCATATTTTTAGTTTCATTTGTTCATAACAGACGACTTAAAGCGGCTTAGCCCAAAGTCAAACGATGCGAATTAGCATAAAACATCTCTTTATGACATTTATTTCGACAATGCTAACTTGAATTGAAATAATTTTCAAACTTAGTAAATAATTTTTTATATTTAATTATAAACAACAATAAATGGAAAACTAAAAGTTTATGCTTATATACGTTACATCTTAACATAATATGGATTATCATCGTCATTATAAGATAAAAATAGTATAGGATCACAAGAAATTGTATGTATTTAATAATGGTGATTGATTGATAGTATTCACATTGTACGATTCTATTACATTTATGCACATCACACTATCGTCATCAACTATCAGCACATCAACTATCTGACTGTTTTCACACTTTGTCAGTATTTTATTGATTACTTAATTCATTAAACATTTTGATATCTTTATTATTATAAGTAAATGTATTTTTATTTTTATGAATCTCAAAAATTACAGAATAATTTTCTTAAACGAACCTTATTTCTCCAACTCAATTTATTATTTTACGATATTCTGAGCACATAATTTCGTCCCCGAGACCGTAATTTCCAATTCCGCATCAATAGCGGTGATTTAAGTATTTCCCGTATCATTTGTTTCTTCCTTCAGATTCTAATATCGCATTTTTTATTTTGTTAAATTGCTTTCCTTTGTAGCGATATCCCCCTTCATATAAACACGCATGTGCCCCGATGCTTCTAACACAGATTTGTTTTTAAGCATTGACGTTTATTTGTTCCTGGCTCACGGCGATATTGCTCATTTTGTTTCTTATCGTTTTTCTTACGTAGATTTGATATCTTCAATGGTGGAATGACAAATGTCTTTTCAAATGCACTTACGCCGTATTTAAAAGGAAATAAATACAAACACCCAATAAAAGATCCTATTTAGAAAAGTATCTTCTGTTTGATATTGATATTTTTTGCATTGAGACGTACTGAGAATTTTAAATGAAAATTTTAAGAAAAGTATTTTAGTCTAGATTTATTGAATTTATTGAATTTTATTATTATAATTGAATGTATTTTAGTCTAGAACTAAATAAACAATACGCAACACATTTTATGTATTTTAGTACAATTTTACTCCTGTCCCGTACGTTTTTAATTCCGTCAAAAATCTAACGGTAACGGGTACGTAAACAATAAAATAGTGTTAAGTAAATGAGCAATCACATTTATCGCAACTCCCTTAAAATATCGAAAGTAGGGATACATTATTCGTATTTTAGTACAATTTTCCTTGCTATTCCAATTTCATATATAAGAAAGTGATAGATTTCTATCCTGTCAAAAATCTGAATGCCATTTTAGACTGTTTACAGCTTAAACAATAAAATTGTGTTAAGTAAATGCGCCATCACATTCGTACTAACACCCTTAAAAGATCGGAAGTGGGGATACATTTTAGAATGCAGTTAGTAAAAGCATGCGAGTAATCCCAAAACATTTACCTAAAATAAAACTAGTTTCCTTTAAGAAGTGTTGGTTCTGTAGGAAGGACTCCAGTAAAACTGGTATTAATCAATTACGAATCATACCAAAAATACTATATATAAAATAATTTTTCAGTCGAAATTGAAAATATCTCCTTAAATCTGTCATGTTCCAAACAACCTTTTAACAAGCGAACCACTTGTACAGTCAACGACGCAAAACATCGTTGATTACGCGCCCGCTGACAATAAATAGATTACGTCGTGTTACAAAAAAGTGCACAGTACACATTTTATCCTGCCCTCGTTTCGGTCGTAATACAATAATCAAAGGAATATGAGGGGCTGAACGGAATCAAACGTCTACATATGCGACGCGCGATAAAAGAAAGTACAAATGTTGAAAAATATCGGGGTCATAATAGGGTTGAGCTGTGAAAACGTGATTTATAAAAATTTTAATTTTTGTAATTTCTAGAAATTACTTTCTCCTTAAAATTTATAACATGAGGAAAATGAATAAATGTACATATTTTGTGTACATGTTAAGTTTTATAATAGGTAAAAATTTAACATTTTATTTTTTCCACCAAAGAGCACAATGCTTAGGACCGGAAAAATTAATTTAGATTAGTATTCATTTCAGATTTTCATATATTAAGTGGTTTTATTAAAAAAAAAACTTAACTATCCTAACTTACTTGGAATATGCATATTTTTCGAATAAGAAACAGGTCGAAATGGGTCGCAGCAGCAGCTGTCACGCATAAGATACTCGTAATCTCTACGGAAAGTGGAGAGCGCACCCTCAGCGAACTGTGACTTTGCGAACCAATCCCCAGGCTCCGCCTACCAGGCTCACATGATAATGCGAAAAGTAATTTTTATATTAAATCTTTGCCAAAACATAAAAGAGAGATTTCCGAGCGCGTTTTACTCCAACCCGGTGAATGCGCCGCATAAATTAGTTTTTTCCGGAGGTTGTTTGTTTATAGTAGATGCTTTTTCATTTATTTCACGTTAACATTTATGAGTACTATATCGTATCAGCTACTACATGAAGCATTATGAAATATTCAAATACATATTGCTTAAAAAGGTGCGTGGTCTGTAAGTGGCAATATTTTAATTTTGTACGTTGTCAAAAGTAGAATAAATTTTTCGCATACAAGTTATTTAATTTCTAAACTTAATATGTTATATGCAAATCGTGTAAAAAGATGATGAAAATTTCGTTTCCGCGTCGAATCAGCTTCCGTAGCTGGTCAGTAATTAATTAAAAGCTTAGGTTGTGCCATTATGGGTTTTATGCTAATAGGCGGCGGCTAATATGGAAGCCTTCAAAGGGTTGTACACGGGTGAAACATTAAATTTCAGCGAAGCGTGCGCTACAAAGCAACGGGGCGCTGCGCGTTTGTACACGTCTATATTAGATTATAAGAAATGCTTTGTTTTCGGGTATACATACGAATTTACAGCAATTTTAGTTTAAACGCGTTCAAGTAGCATAATATAATAACGCAACACGAAATACACGATTTTATTAAGTAATTAGTTATGCGATAAGCTTGCTTTAAATGGTTGTATGAATTAGTTAGCCATTACAAAATTCTGTGTATATATGCCTCGGGTAAAATCCGATGTATGGTTAAACCTAGATTTAACCGACTATAACTAGTGCGGCCGATTGTGGTTAAAACTTAGGTGGGACTAATGTGGTCGGTTTTGTGGAAACTCAGGGAAAAGGAGAACAGAAAGCTAAATTTTATACATATGTAAATAATATGTGTTAAAAATACATGAAATAAAACATTAATTGTTCACGTTTATACTGCCAATGTCCAATACATAATAGTCTGTATCAAAACCATAGAATTATACATGGATCAAACAGTAGCACAGAGTAGAGATTGTCGCCAAACAATTATGAAATGTTGCTGACAATGCCGATAAATAATTACTGTCAGTAAATATTTGTGTTTATTAGATATCTGTATTTATATTAATGGGCAGTTTAAAGGGAAATATATCTTGCTTAATATACAAACTTAAAATTTTTATGAATTATGATCAAATTTTGAACACTAGATTACTCGTTTTATTAAATAAGCGAACAATTTTTTCTTTATTAAAAAGTATAATTAGACTATTTTATATGTTTTTGTATCTGTGCTTTGCTTAGGTAAATTGGATATGGACTAGCACTCGACTCAGAAAAAATAATTCGTGGCCATAATAATGAAATACTTGTTGAGTACGGGATTCAAACCTGCGGTCCACGGTGTCGTGACCAAACGCTGGCCACTGCGGAATTTTTCCATCTAATTTTAAATATTATGTTATAAAATGGTGCCCGCCGGCTGTAATTGCTCATAGTTAGCTTCAGTGCAAATTAAACTTGAAATATGCTCTCACAGAATACAAGCGTAAAATAGCAGTTTAATGTTGCCGTGTTTCGTATGGTGAGTGTAGAGAACTGGAGACCCTTTTTATAATTAGCATGAGATATGCGCTTATTCCATTCACCGGTGCGTCTCTCTCTTTACTTGGGGCGGTCTAGAATCGCCTGCGAGTATTATACGTAGTAGATCAACGCTGCAGCTATAATATGATTGTTGTTAGTTCAGCTCGACCGGGGAAGAAACACGCTCTCACATAATACCAGTGTAAAATAGTAGCTTATTGCTGCTGTGTTTCGTAGAAAACCAAATAACCCTATTTCTGGAAACAAGACATTCCATCTTAGCCCACAGATGTGACAACGCATCTGCATTTTGATTCTTAATCGAGAATATATGTGTATAGGCCACAGCATCCACTTACCATCAGGTGGACTGTGTGCTCGTTTGTTACCCATATTCTATTAAAAATTAAATATAAAACGCAAATTCTAGAAAAACCAAAAACCAAAAGTTAAATTTTTCGCCTTTCATTGAATATCTCAACTTAAATTTTACTTTTAAAATACATAATATTATGAATATAAGCAATTTGTGGACATGGCTTAAATGGCTTTTACACACATTTAAAGGTACGGTGTACATTTTGTATACATAATTCTGGCACAATACCTGTTACCGTAGCCGTTACAGCCTACCGAAAATCCATTTCTGAACATAGGCCTCTAGATTGCCTCATAGGTGGGATATTTACCATAGTTGCCACGCTTGGCAGTAGAGTTAGCAACTGCAGCTTTTATTTTTTTGTTGTTATTAGGAAGACAATTCTGGAAATCTCCTGGTGTGCTTTTTCCTGTGTCCTCGTAACACACCCAGTGAAGATATGGGGTAGTAGATATTCTTACACCGCCACCACACCACTGCTAAACATTGGCCTTCCTCATAGATTACACCATATTAATTGGTATTGAAATTGAAAAATGTTTTATTGGACTAAAAACGTCTTTTGCTGTGATTGTCAAATCCACTATGTGAATAGTTAAACTAAAGTAAAGTCAAACTGATATTCAGTCTGCAAGTATAATGGGCAATGCAATTGTTTTCAGTACGGTTATTGAGTGCATGACGGCAGTGGCTAAACGCGCCGCGGCGGGGCCAGGGGTGTAGGCGGCGGGGCGGCTTCGAGTTAAATTGAGCACCGCTCCACCCAGACTCTCATTTCCTCTATCCACCATTGTGCGCCACTCACAATACAAAACATTTTTTTTACGAATTTCAACAAAAAGTGCTTTGAATTTTTTCCAATCTTCGCCTCTATTCAGCTCGTAAAAACTTAATGTCTGCCCGCAAAAGAGAAGGCGTGGCCTTTAAAAATACCCAACGCTACATTAAAGAACAGTGATAAAACTGAATTCAAAAGTGCAATTTATTTAACATTAAACGACGAACTTTCTAATTTTATGGCCACGATAATTAGAAGGATGATAACTCTCTCATAATAAACATTACTCAGTTGGCAAAGTTCAAGGAGATTTGGGCTTGAAATTGCTGTATTAAACCAATTAATTGTACTAAGAACGACTTTATGGCGCTATATATTTAAGGATTTGTATCATCTGTCAGTAAAAGTAAGCAAGACTTAATTTTACGAAGACGTTTTGTGTATCCGAAGATTTATTTTACTTTCAGTTTGCAATTCACGCTATATATTTCAATTCTAAAGAGGCTTCAAAAATTTCTTATAACTTACGTACTTGTAGCAATTTGGCACTCGTAGTAACTTTGTAACAATTTCCGCATAAGCTAAACTATTGTGTTCTATATTTATACATCATGCGCCGCAAAGCAATGCTTTGCGGCGCATGATGTATAAATATGATAAATATTAGGCGCATGATGTATAATTTACTCATGGCTTCCGATAGATGGCGGTATGACCATTTCATTTTTGAAGACGTAAATTTAAAAAATTGTCTAGGATTTCGTCTGGGTCGGTGCCTGCACTACAGTATTCCGGTCTAAGGGGTGAAGAGAGCCAGTATAATTGCAGTTTGTGAGACATTTCTTAATCCTCAGATTTGACTAAATATTACAGATATATCGTATCGTTACAGATACGTTATCGTTGGAGCTCATGTGGTTAGAGGGTATAACTATTTCGTTACACCACCCTCTAACCACTTGGCTTAGCGTGGCGATTTTGTTAAAAACTCTCTACAATGAGAGAGGCCCATGTCCAGCTGTAGACGTTCCGGGCTGACAAAATAGATGAAAAGGAAATATTCGCAGTGAATATGCCATATTTTGACAATGGAAATGCCAGCAATATCTTAGGATAAACTAGCGTGTAATGGAGGGAAGTGACTTATTTAAGAGGCCTAAATACATATAAATATTATCAATATATATATTATCTAAGGTTTTAAAATGCTAATGAATAGAATAGAATAGATTTTTTATATAGATTACAAGAAAACGTATTGGAAGTCGTTTATGCTTTTATCACTAGTCATGATAAAACCTCTCTACTGGGCCAAATGACCAAACCAGCAAGAAACTCAGCGTTACTTTTTTACAATAATTTACAAAACAATATGTTGTACTATTATATACGAAAACATTTAAAAACAGCATAGTAGCAAACAACTAATTCCTAGGGATAATATCAATCATGTACTCTGTAGTAGTAAAACAACCCTTATTAAATGTGATATGATACATTTTATCCGTTTATCTCATCATAATTTATTAATCATAATCTGTGTTACACAAAAATCAAAATTTTATCTTTTATTTGAAATTATGTGATTTATGGGCAACAACGTTTTTGCCTACCGATCTACCCTTACGAATGTATGTGTGCGCAGTAAAATCAGTTAAAATAATGCATTACCACGCATTTTGAACTTAAAAGATAAATAGGACAGTATGTTTGAGATTTTTTTAAATTAATTTTTCTTCACCATTTGTCTATATTACTTATTCTGAATCTTCTATGCAAATTTGGCCGGTTATTGCAAAATAACCTATATATATATATATATATATATATATATATATACAGTGTAAACTCTATATAGCATACTGCAATTTGACGAAAACCTCTTTAAAACGTAGAAATTGCTAAGGTTTGTTTGGTTTACATTGTTACCCTTGAGTTGGAACACTCTTTATAGCGTAGCAATAGCGAAATAATAATCATAATTTAGACCTCAAGAAACATTAATTTTACTGACCTTTAAACACAATACTGATATAGAGTCGTAAATATTTACGTACAATGGAATTCTTAGAAATGTGTTCATTTGTTTGTCGTAATTACCTAGCACATGTTTACTTACTTTACTCCCTACTATCGTCTTATTGCTATGGGTATATGTGTATCTTATTCTTAGTGGGTTTCAAATTTTTGAACTGTAAACATAGACAATAAAAGAATAATTTGTGTATTGACGAAAAAGTGTTATTTATTCGCGCGATAGAAAATGGAGAAAGAAAAAGTGATATAGTAAAACGTTTTGGATTCAGTCCATCTACAGTGTCTACCATTTGGAAGAACAAGGAAAAACTTCTACAGGTAGAGATGAATGGAAAGACTTCAAAGAAATTAAAAAAAGCCTAAATTTGAAGATTTGGATCTGGCAATGTTGTCATGATTTTGTAAGCAGCTTCAAAATAATATGCCTGTCTCGAGACTTTTATGAAAGCTAAGACAGAGAAATTTGCTGAACAACTTAGCATAATTGATTTAAAAGCGTCAGAAGAATGGCTTAGATAGTTTAAACATTGTCATCGTATCAATTACGGTAAAGTGAATGAAGACGTACGAGATATCGATGCAAATGTTACTTGGGACTGGATTAAAAAACTGTGGCCACAATTAAAAGAAAATGCTCACATTTATAATGCTGACCAAGCCGGAATCTTCTACAAGTTGACGCCCGATAAAACTTTAAAATTTGAAGGAGAGAAGTTTGAAGGAGGAAAACTCTCCAAAGAGCGTATCATAGTGCTTGTCGCTGCCAATATGAATGGCACAGATAAATGGAAACTGATGGTAATAGGAAAATCGAAAAATCTACGGTGTTTCAAAAACATAAGACAATTCCCAGTCACCTATAAAGCGAACAAATCACCCTGGATGACAGGTCAACTTTGTGCGACAATGGGATGTAGAATTAAAAGGACGAAAAATCTTGCTTCTTGTTGATAACAGCCCCGCTCATTCCCCTATATCTGACTTTCGAAACATAGAATTGTCATTTTTCCCAGCTAACACGACGAGTATCTTAAAACCAATGGATTAAAGCGTATATGCCACTATATATATATATATATATATATATATATATATATATATATATATATATATATATATATATATATATATATATATAAATTTTTTAACGTACTAATTGTTCTTAATTTTTCTATAATATGGTTATCGACATACTATATGAACGACACATAAATAACAACAATTATATAATTTCCGGGCTTTGTTTTAACATAATCCGTAAATATTAAGCCTGAAATTGACTTTTGTTATCGGAATTTCTTCTTTATTACCTCCAAAATCAGGTTCTTTATGACAACGTATAGATTTCCACCAATCTATAGCTTTTGCAGTTATACCTACTTGGCAAAAATTTCGAAACTTTTCCGTGCATTTTAGGATTGGCGCTGTTCAGTCTGTACCGCAGAGATTAATTTGGAGCTCGTCCGATGGATAGCAGACAATAAATCAGAGATGCTTTTGCTGCATGGCGCGTAATAAAGTAAAATTCCCACACAATATTCTTTTCTACGCTGATTTTAAAATTATTCTTTTATTGATTTTGGTCAGTTACAAAAGTTTGCATCGTTCATTTAGATTTTTCTATAGTCAATAGAAGTTCATATATTTGTTTGTCTAAAAGAAGAAAACGGAACATTAAAAATAAAAAATAATTTATTTTAATAATGTGTCGTAAACCAGCTTTCGATTCCTTGTTTATTTATTTTTTCGTATAAAACTAATTATCGGGTAGAGTGGCGCATCTTGGAATAACAATTATATAATTGTTTTTCGTAATTATGACTAGCTAAGATATGACACAGCTATGGAGTATACATAAAACTCAAATCGAAAGAAACTTAATATGCACTGTTAGAAATCCGAATTATTGACATTATTACTAATTATCATTCGCCAAACCAGAACTACATCATTTGCAATATTATGTAAAGGCTAGATTTACATTTCGTGAGTCATAGTACAAATTGATCCGTTATTTTTGTAATAAGTTTCAATAAGTTTTCTATCAAATAATGTTAATATGTCACGTTGATGTATACTTTGAACATTCATAGAGCCTTTCAATCTCGACGACTTCTGCTTTCAAGACTGTTTGCTGAATAAATCTTAAGTCTCTGGTGTAAGTTAGGATGGAAAAAGCATCTCAGAAGGTAGAACGCCCATTGAATGGTAAATTCAGGTGCGTCGGGCTCCGTCGGATCTAATAAATCAAACTTCAAGATCAGGTTATCGACATTTGCGACATGAGCAACGTTTGAATACTCAGAATTTATTTATTTAGACTTTGTAATTATAGATACATGTAACAAATCACCCAAGTTAAATATACATCAAAAATATATTTCTAATTTATCATTACTGTTGAAAATTCGAAACAATCTTGAATTTGTAACGACGACTTCTCTTGAGAAATCTTTTTAAATTCTCTATATCAATGATTTTGTTACAATATATGATATTATATTCAAGCAGTAAGGTCAATTCTATTGAATGTGACTTTTTAAAAGTAAATTACATTTTATTTTTCTTGTTTTATTTGTCTATGCTGTAAATATATAACGAAGTAATTTAATACAAATATCAAAAAGAAATGACTCTCGAATTTCAGGTTTAATATAACTAAGTGCTTGTTACTCGTGCTTGGGTTTAAGTCACGTCGCCTGAAAGCCATTCAAATTGCTTTACTACTATTATATCGCGGGAATGTTTTATGATCGCTTCAAATTGAAAGGTTGTTTTTCACTAGTGATATGAGTTTGGCAAATATTAATATTTCTTAAATATATTTTAATGAGAAAAGTAAGTAATTTCAAGTGATATTTTTATCATTACTTAAATAGAAATCTCAATCGGCTTGAAAAATCAACAACCCATGTGGAAGAAGGTAGATTCTCGCGTGGCAGCTGTATATTGGTAAGCATTTATTAACTATTAGCTGTGCCAGCGACTTCGTTCGTATAGCTAGAGAATCTCTTCCTTTGATCATTTTAAAGAAGAGTAAAGTACAAATTGACTCTGTTTGGAGATTTGGTTTAATTTTAATTTTATAAACACACCACTGTTTCAACTCAAGAAGTAAAATTATTATGTTTATACTTATAATAATAGTAATATATGTTTATACGTATATTATATTTGTATAATATGTTATAATGTACAAGTAGCTATATATTTTAATCTCGATTGTTCCAAGAGAGTGGGTTGTGATGGAATTCCATTCCTTTTCTTTGTTGGATGTGTAAAATCGTTCGCAGCTCCTACTAATATTTCATAGATATTTTCATGAAGGATAATTTCCAATACATATGAAATGGCAAATATTGTACCAATTCATAAACAGGGAACAAAATCTATAGATAATTAGGCCAATATCAATATTAAATGTATTATATGTTAGGTAATTGTTCTCCAGACCGAATTTTGGTTGCGGCGGCCAGTCCAGCGTCCAGGACAGGATTATAGGATCACATGATCAGCAATTGCGCTAACGACCATTAGAGCAACGAGTCAAACCTAGGTAAAGTAATGGAAAGAATAAGCCACAAGTTAGTTGCTTAGCCCATAGTTAGTTATTCGAAACATTCACTTCCAGCAATATGATTTTGTACATGTGCTCAAAGGGTACTAATCTTTCCTTCTTTAGTAATGGATGGTAACTGGGTGGGGTTGGTAACTGGGTGGGATATTGGGTGTCACAGTAACATTTTTTGTCTTATTCTAACAAAGGTAACTGTCATATGTATTAATAAAGAAAAACTTGTGACTGTCTTTTAGTAGATTTGTTATCTCGTGGAACAGGAGCTGTTCTTTCAGTTTGTTTGTCACAGTTACAGTCTGCATTTTAAGATACTTTTTTTTTAATCTGTTACGATAAATACGCCTCACTTCTAGTTTTTACACTGCTAACGCGCCATGGAGAATTGAACACGCGACAATCAGCTGCTCTTGAGGTCCATGCTCTGACCGCTGTTTATTGGCATTGTACATCAAATATTAGCCAGTATTTTGATCTTTGAATTGATGATATATATACGGACTTCGAAAAGGCTTTTGACAGCGTTGATCAAAGCATCCTTAAAAAGCTGCAGCACCACCACTTGGATGTCCCAGAAGGTTCGATATTGAGGCCTTTGTTGTATGCGGCATACTTCTATGATAAGGGAAAGTGTGTGGTGGCGGTGTCGTTGAGCCACAAGGGAAACGTACCGAAGCCTACATCGCGCTATCAAACTTTCAAAGTACTGCGGTAAATATAGAATAGCTCTGTACTACCACACGGAGCGTTGCCTGCTTCCTAGGCTAAACACCTAGCCCGATGGGAGATCTCCCCTCTTCCTTCCACGGCCAAAAGTGTTTTTACTAGGAGTAGGCTGTAACAGGTAAAATCGCATATCTGTTCCACCTGTTCCAGTACCACATAAATAATAGTTTCAAAAACCTGTTACCAAATAGCAGTCTCTTACTACAGTCTTGGTAGGAACTTCTCTTTCTAACTAAGGTGTTGAACCTATGCGAGAAAAGGGCAGAGCTTGTGACAACTGTAACAGGGTATCATAGTGTAACAGTAACATTTTTTATCTTATTCTAATAAAGGTAACTGTCATATGTATGAATAAAGAAAAGCTTGTGACTGTTGTATAATGAACTTTGTTATCTTGTGGAACAGGACCTGTTCTCACAGTTTGTTTGTCACAGTTACAGTCTGCTATTTTAAGATACTTCCATAGGGTACTTCTCTTTTTAACTAAGGAGTTGCACCTATGCTAGAAAAGGAAAGAGCTTGTGACGAGTAACATGGTGTCATAGTAACATTTTTTGTCTTATTCTAACAAAGGTAACTTTCATATGTATGAATAAAGAAAAACTTGTGACTGTCTTTTAGTAGATTTGTTATCTCGTGGAACAGGAGCTGTTCTTTCAGTTTGTTTGTCACAGTTACGGTCTGCATTTTAAGATACCTCTTTTTAAATCTGTTACGATAAATACGCCTCACTTCTAGTTTTTACTCTGCTAACGCGCCATGGAGAGTTGAACACGTGAAAATTAGCTGCTCGTGAGGTCAATGATCTGACCGCTGTTTATTGGCATTGTACATCAAATATTAGCCAGTATTTGGAATGGTTTAAAACGAAACGGTTATTTCAGTGTTTACAACGCTCTCTTAGAAAACAACTAATTTGTTCCGGGGACGATAATTAAGATATGAAGGATTTTTATAACAAGAATTACCAATGAAAAGTGATTACACATTATTTAATTTAAATTAAATTGATAAGGGAAGGAGAGAGAGAGAGCCAGAGCCGTTGTAGCTAAGAGGCTATGTGCTCGCTTTAAACTTCACAGTACGTGAGCAAACCAGGTTCAATCTTTGCCGGCACCAATGAAATTGTTAAATCCAATTTTCAGTGCTGATTTGCTATGTGCTGGGCGGTGAAAGAAAACATCGTGAGGATACCTGCATGTCCAAAAAATTAAAAAATTAAATATTTTAAAGACTTAAAATTGGCCAACACGCATTGTAGGGGCAGAGCGGTTGACACTTCTTGTCCTGAAACCCTCTCAGAAATGTGAGGAAGCCTGTACCCAGGAGTAGGACGTATATAGACTATGACGATAACTTAACGAGAGTCATGGTAGGTCAGGAGATAAGTGCCCGTATAAAACGCAAGTAACCTGAGTTTGATTCCCGCCGAAATCGACGATATCGTTAATAGCACTTTTGACATTTGATTTCTCGTTTCGTCAAGCTCGTTGGTTGAGGTAAATATCGTCAAAAATTACATTAAAAAATAAATAAATCTGTCAACACACAAAAACATAGCGTGCCCAGCTGTGTGACGTTTAAAGGCTGTTACTTTATAATTTAATTGAAGGATAATTATAATTATAACTGTTTGCAATTTTAATATACAAAAGTTATTTAAAAAAACAAGTTTAATACATCTTAGGTCCGTGATATCAACCGTCGATTACGTTACAATCTAACAAACGGGGGTGTTAATTTCTTCCGATTAAACGTCTCCCGTAATGTCTATAAAAATACATTACTCGATTTAAACTTAGATCATAATTAAAATTCTCTTCATATTTCACAATGAAAATTACATAGCCCGATTAGTTAAATCAAACTTAGCTTAAAGATTAAAATTTACCAATACTTCGCATATTGTTCATTTTTCGATGGCATTGAGTTCTATGTACTACGTACTAGAGAAGCTATTCCAAACAAAAAATGTGCACTACTCTGTTTTCGCGCATGCACAGGAGATAGTAGATTTTAGTCTATGATTGTAGATAGCGTGGCATATAAATGAAGAAATTATTTTTTTCTATTTTAATATTATTAGATATTTATTCACTTGAACAACAAATAATTTTACTTATTTGACTACTGAATTATTAATTACGTTCAGTTTTAAACATTAATTTGAAATCTCGTATTATTAGCGCAGCTCCACACTCTATGAATATTGAAGCCACACTAAATGACACTAAAGGTGTACGGATTGCAGTACAGTTCATTTGAACATAGTGAATGTTCGGAATGCCAAATCTAGTACGTAGTACATATATATCGATATTCGATGGTGTTTCTTTTTGCATATGGATATGTAATATAAAAAGAAGTTTTGAAGTTTTGTATACGTACCGTATAAATATACCGTAGAAAATTTTATCAAAGGGATTTAAATCTTTGCAAAAATCAAATTGAATGGTATTATACATACTTAGCTAAAATCACCAAGTGACAAATTAACAACAAAAAAGAAGAACACTTGTTAAAATTAAACGACAAACTGTGGTGTAAGAGCGGCTCTTTTAACCTAAAACAATAGATTAACTCTAAATTACAGGTTAACTGCCCCTGATTGACCGCTTAAGCTTACTAATAGTTTAAACCTCTAATGAAAGATTAGCTCATTCATTGATATTATAAAATAATCCATAAATAAAAGCATATGTGGTCTAAACTTAATATTAAAGATCAAACTGCTATTAGGTAATCTTACGGGCCTAAGTACAACTTTTATACTTGGCGTCTATCTTTGCATGTTTTTAAGATTAATATGTTTTAATAATTACTGTGTGACTCAATTAAAATAAAATAAAAAATATATCAATGTACAGAAATCATCCTCTTAGATCTATATTATACTTAGTTAAATAATAGATTAATTCTGTTTCCCTGTGTCGCCTCTTACGACATCCGCGGGACGATAAATTGGTTTAGTGGATATTCTTACACCGCCACTACACCTAACCAAGCCGCCTACCAAGCGTGGCAACTATGGAAAAATCCTCGCTATGAGGCATCTATGGCATCTGCGTTTAGCAGTAGACTTTTAGACTGTAATGGATAGATGGATTGATGCAAGCTTGACTTCAATATACAAGGATCAAAACAAACATTATTTCTTAAATTATGTTAATCGTCTTAGTAAATATTATTACGTATTATTTATTATTTTGGTCTAAAGAGCTGTTTGAAAAAAGGAAAGTTTGTCATTAAGAGATATCTGTGAAAAGAAAATGTAGAACTTTAATTAAAGACTGCCTTATCTAAAATATGAGGCAATTTGGTTAATTACTAAGTCGATAGGTGCGTATTTCAACTCTTTACGAGCGAGCTCATGGCCGCGATAACGTTTCTAATTGTCGAATAAAAAAGGATTACGCTTAATCCTTGTTTAATAAAAATGTTAATCATGAAGATTTCCCTTCGCAAAATGCAAATGTTATAGCATGAACCCCGTTCGCGATTGACGTCGGTTAAAATAATATACACTTACTTGTAAATATTATGTATGTACATTTATAATTACTCAGTATTTGCTTTAATTTTTGAAACTACGAGTAACTATACTATAATATAGTTAAGATTAAGCCTTCTTTGTAATCAGTAAAAAAGGACTGGTGTTTTTTTAGATTTACTTTTTTTTACGTGGTAGCAATATGACTGGTATAGTTGTAGCACGAATGGGTCGGCTCGACCGGGGAAGGACCACGCTCTCACAGAATACCAGCGTAAAATAGCAGCTCTGCTGTGTTTCGTATGGTGAGTGTAGAGAACCGGCGACCCCTTTTACTGAACGACGCATTCTATCTTAGTCCTCACGGGTGACATCGCATTTGCATTTTGATTCGTAGTTGAGGATGGATGTAGATGTCTATGGGCCACAGCAACTACTTACCATTAGGTGGACTGTGTGCTCGCTTATCACACTTTTCCAATAAAAAATCCTTGTAAAAATATACCTAATAATGTGTATTATCTTGTTGGTAGAACACCACTCGCTTTCCCAAAATTACGTGCATTGCCATTGCCACCACTAATGCCAATACCACTACGCCCCAATAACTATTCTAACCACTACACTTGGAAATACACACTATTGTCAATCATAAAACACACTATCCTATACATGGCGTCCTAAGGTGAAATATGTAGACTATGCGATGGCTAACCGCTAAGATAATAAAATGCTTTAAAAAAATAAATTAAGTTACAAAGCGACAATCTTATTATGTCTATCTTGTAAGAGCAACTATGATTTATGAGTCTATACGATTGACGGCTATGATTAATCACTTTATGAGTGACTGAAAATAGATAATTTATATTGCGGCTAAATTTCACATGAGATGAATAATTTTATGTAGTAAAATTCAAATTCAAGGATTCACTAAAGATATTATTTCTAAAAGCATTTGATAAAATTTAAATATTTGCTAACCTAAAATAACAGAACCAAATCCAATTCAAAAATAGTGAAGAAAAATAAAAATAAATTCCAGTCATAGACGCCTCAAAAAGGCAGTAGGTAAGTCTACACCGCAAAATCTAGAATCGAGTAATCCTAGAGATTTAGAGCGCACTGTAGATTCCTTTGTATAGCTACACATTAAACAGAAATCAACGTATTTTACTATTGAAAATATATGAATGAAAGAACACAAACTTTCTACATTCGCAGAAAGGCTACGTTTATAGTAAACCTTTTATAAGATAATAATAATGAAGAAACTATTATTGATGCTAAAGGCAAAATATAGATAAGTTACTGCCTAAATATTTGTTCTACACAGCAAAGGAATTATAGAATCTCGCTATTTAATACGACTGACATTGAAGCTGTCTTTGTTGTATGAACAACTGCAACACCAGGGAAATTGGAAGCGCGTTGCCTATCTTTTAGAAAGGAATAAGCTCTTTTCTTTAAGGTAGGTTTCCGTAACTCGTATCGGTCCGGAGAAATCGCCGGTGGTAAGCGATTCCACAGAAAGGTCGTACGAGGAAGAAAACTCCTAGTAAAAGGCACAGTGGTGGACTGCCAAGCATCCAGATGGTGTGGATGGTAACGAGAGTTTTGTCACGATGTGCGTTTGTGAAATTTGGTGTCTGGAATTAATCCGCACAATTCCTCAGAGCACTCGCCGTGTTAAATGCGATAGAAAATGCAAGGGATGCAACATCCGTTGACCTGAGGATTTTTCGAACCGGTAGTAAAAGCCTTAATGGCTTTAAATAAATATTATTTATTTATAATCTATGTTAAATAAAAAATATTCTATTGTCACCTATTCTATTCTTTAAAAGCAAAGTAGAACGATCTCCTCACTAGATGAAGTAACAACCAAACAAAACATGCAGGTAGTCGATGACTGCAGGTGGACTGTATTTGTGATGATAATAATGATTAAGAAATTTAATGTGGTACGAAACGTCAGGAATTTAATAAAAATAAGTTAATTAAACGCGATAGAATCCTTAAAAGTAGTTTTATTCAATGTGATACGAAATATATAAATTCCCAAAATAAAATATATATAAAAACATCAGCATATTTGTCAAAAGAAATAAACGATTTAAATTAAAAGGTACAGTTAAAATCGTTTTATTAGAAAGTATGGGTACCTGCACAGAAAGGTAAAAGAAAAATCCAAATTTAAGTGGATGCATCATTAGGAGAAAATTCTTAGGGATTATAAAAAGGGCTCCGTGGTCTGAACGGGCGCGTAATTTATAAAGCGTGGTTTTACGATCTGCATACGTAACTTGATAGTGACGCGCGTTTGCAATTATGACAAAAATCGGTATAAAATAACTTTTAGAAAATACCGTACAACTAAACAAATATATAATTTTGGACACTACAATAAATTCAAAAATACGATAATTTACAGTTTGTACCCAATGTCTGTCACAGAGGGTTTTTCCTTTAAGTGTTTCACCTAGAGTAGATGATTGAAATTTAGCAAAGTCATCAAATGCGTTTACCAAATTCTATATTTCGGTAGTTTCAAAATTTGAATTCTTGACCGAATGGAGTTAGTTTTGGTGGTTAAAAAGGATTTTTCTAAATCATCATCTTACAATTAAATGTCACTTGAAACACCATTATAAAAATGTGTAATTCATTATAGTATACAAAGAAGGCTACAAATGCGTAGTCACGTCTGAGAACATCACAGCATGTAATTATACTGACTCTCTCTCTCTCTCTCTAATCTTCAGACCGGAACATAGCAGTTCAAATGCTGTTCTTTGGCGGCAGAAATATGTAAGAGGGCGGTACCTACCCAGAAGTACTCCAAGGCAGAAGAGAAGTTCAACCATCGTCTCACCTACAATCAAATAGTTTAGTAGTGTAACTAAAATTTCATCGTTACTAAGTCAATGTATTTGTTCTCATAAATGAAAAACTTGTAACGGTTTTATTCTAAGATTTAATATTATTTTCGTAGTTAAGACGTTTCTGTATCGATAAGATAACGGCGATAGAATAATCCAGCCCTAATCCTTGCACGTCTGAAAACGAAATTTATTCTAACAATTCATGCACAGCTCCCACAAGTCGGATTATTGTAAATAAGTATTACGCCCGACACCCGAATTAATCCTGGACATTTTTAACGAAATGCGAAAAAGTTAGTCAACTAAGTTTTGCATTAGGGCGCACCGACTTTTATAAAACCTCCAGTGAAATATCGTTTTTCCCTCGGAATTATTTGTATCAATAGAATGTTTGGTGAAAATTTGCCTGTTCAAACTGAGGCAAGTTGGTTGAAATATTCAGCGCCCGAGTTTTAAAAGGTGTGTTTGACTTTACTAATAAGTATGCGGGCATTGAGCTTTAAAGGGAAACCATAAATTTTGGCAGTCTATTTCAAAAATCAAAAAAAGTTTTTCTTTTCTATACGTTTTGAAATACTCGTACATACATTTTAAGGGCGATATATTTTTACTAGGCATTTAAAATACCCTCATACTACTTCAACATATTCGGTATTAATGATTTTACAAAATGGAACAGTATTTTTAAAACAAAAGTTTTTAATGCAAAAAAGTATTTCTAACGACTTTACCTGAATATGTGTCATATGTTCACCAGTCACCATGCTGTTACTTTACTTTTTTACTAGAAATACTTTTCTACTAGAATATAGATATTCGTACCCAATACTACCCAACGAAAGCTAAATGTGCGTTGTCACTTGTCACCCTTGAGGTTGTATAGAAACTGTTGATACCATTATTTAGTTTGTTTTATTTTTCTGCATCTAGCTTTTAAGCCTTAAGACTTCATGTTGTGTTTTTAATTTTAATCTTCTAAGAATGAGCCAACTGGCAAGCATTTCTTAAAGACTTACCCACGCTCGGTAGACCGGTAGGTCAATAACAAAGCCGATATATTGCTTCTGCCTGTAACTAGTGAGTTCTAATCTGAATTCTGCGAATGTAGGTGGATTTTTGTCATCACTTGTCAAGCAGCAGGGTGCACTACGTTCAGGTGCGATTGACATTCGGGAAAAACGTTGACGTTGATTCCCTCAAATTTAATATGTCAAATGCCATTTAATATAACGTCAAATGAAATAATTTTACATGCCGCTAACAAAACATTTAATTTGTAAATCGAATCATCAACAGTTCGTTTATTCCAGAATAAACAACGCGACCTACATCGCGGCAAAAGCTATCTCGTTAATTGACCGCTCGTATAATTTAAATATATGGCGGCCGGCGGCAATATTTCAGCTGAATATTATAAATCAAAGGATTAGACGAACGAAACTGGTAAATGGATACTGGCAATGGAGATAATATATGCTTTATCCTGCTAACGCTATAGGGCGATAACGACAAAATAATCGCCAGATGAGCGAGAGGGCGTCCAGCCAAGCGGGGGGTGTCGGATGAAATGGGGGGCATTTGACAAAAAGTACTAAGTGCGAGTTAAATACCCTTTGTGTCGTACTCTCCTGTTGCCATTCATGGACGCACGCCGAGGGTCTTCTCATTATTCTGTCGAAATTCGATTATTTTCCCATTTCACAAAATATCCATATCGTCCCCGGCTCTTGCACTAATTGAAAATGGAATGGCACTTTAGGTGATACCCTGATAACTCTTTATTTGCTTATACTATATATTATTTAATTTTTTTCATTTTACGATTTACTTAAGGTATTTATAAAATTCTTCATAAAATATAATAGCTTGAATTTATTATGCTGAAATCTTCGTATCAAATGTAATTTAATCTAAAATATTAATAGCCTTGGCTTCGTAATAAATGGCTCACAATTTTGGATAATTTAAATCTGAGTGTATAAAATAGTAGGTATTATCATTTTCCAACAAAGAATCTTTGAAAATATACGCGAGTTAATTTCTTTGAATCTACGTGCAATTTAGCAGATTTTAATGCTTTTAGCATTAAATGAAAAAAACACCTTTATTTTGAAAAATAATATCTATATCTTATAATTGTGAATGCTTTTAACATTTTCATAACAGTTAAATGGCAAAAGAGGCAACCATAGCCTACCTGTACAGTACACACTGTACACGTAGGCTATACAGTGTACACTGTACACTTGCAACCGACTTCAAATACAGAATACTACAGTTGTGCGTGTCGCCTTAACACTAAGGCTTCATAGGCTCTATTTATACAGGTTTTTCATATTTTCGTGCTATTTGGAGCCAGAAACAGGGTAGAAGAGAAGAAAAATTTCTTTCTACTTGTAACACCTGTACACAATTATTGATAAAAGTGGTTCCATAATTTTAGGATACCTATATTTGGAATTACTATGAATTTATTTTAACTAACAAGCTATTGATGGTATGTACTTGTGACCTTTGAGTAAAAGTACGAAATTTTTTGTATTATTATGTTACTATGACGTTATTGCATTATTTAAACAACAAAAACATTTTAAATTATGTAAATAGCGATACATTCAAAAGAGCCCTCATTAATAAGCCAATTATATGGCTTTCATAGCCCTGTTTATTCAGAACTTGGTCATACCTTCGCGAATCCTTTTAATAAGTCCGAAGCAGCCGTATATCAGGGAAACAGACGGAAGTAAATATCCCGTCCGAAAATGATTACTCGGCACGCGCAGTTAACCGACGTTATGACCGGCTTATATCCCATTCCGGGGGTATTAGTCTCCTGGCCACCAATTTCTGTAATTTATTAAGAGTTTCGCTTACATTTGACCGGTCTTTACTGGCTTCGCTTTTTCTCGCTCGAAGGCAGCGGCCGGAAAGAAATATAAGCAGTTAGCCCGGTGTGATCAAAGACCTTCCTCAGTACGTCTGATCCCTAATATTTCACTCATAATTGGTTTATTCTAAGCTCGCAGCGTTTCCGCATGTGGTTCCTTTGATCCGCCCACTGTATTAAATTGTAGCCTGAGATGTATGGCGAGCATTATTCGTATAGATCTGAGGCTTTAGTCAATGGCGTCATTTGCCATTCTACTATTGAGAGCTTATGAAGAAAATACTGTCTTTGTCTTATTAAATCCGATAATAAACTTGCCAAAAAATATGTGCCAATATAACCTTGCGTGTGTAAAATAATTGTATAAATAAACAAAAGACGCATAAATTGAAATTCGGAGAAATAGAATGATTTTTGTAATATATAAATAGTTAAAATAATTACAATTTCTTTAGCATCTGTTGATATAAAAAAGCAAGGAGTGTAAAACCATAATGTACGTAAATCATGTTTACGTATAAGTATGATAAAACAATCGAAACTATCTGATAGTTATCTGCAAGTTCTATAATTGTTTTGATTTATATACAACAATTCCTTTTCTATCGGACAACTAGATAGAAAATTGGTTTCGCATTGCCGCCACTTTGTCCCTCCGTACCGGAAGTTGTCCGCCGATGTCCCTTCCATTTCCGACCGCGAAGGTTGCTGTCAAAGCTTTCCAAAAGTTCTGTTGTTTATACAATCCTTAATAGCGTTTTGTTGTATTAGAAATGTATTATATGTAAATAAAATAAACTACACAGAGACCAGCCTGACCTGAAGAATGTACAGTGAGTTTGGTGTGTTGAGTGTAAAGAACCGACGACCCTTTCAACTGGTTACGAGGCATTCCATCATCTTAGTCCTCAGCATCTATGTTTTGATTCTTCATAGAGTATAGATGTACGTGTCTATGGGCCACAGTATCTACTTATCATCAGGTACTCTTATTCCCTAAAAAGAAAACATATATCTTCGATTAATTAAATGCGGTGTTCCCCCGAGATGTAAGATGCAATGCCTCGTTACCGGTTAACCTCACTCACCATAGGCTGGTCATTCCAGCCTGAAAAAGCTGGTATTATGTGCAAACGTGGTCGGGTATAGAAATTGAATTTCAATTATTAGATAATTCTAATAATTCAAAGTGAAATTAATTATATAATGATATTTTTAAAATTTTATATGCTAAAATTTTATATGTATAGAAAAGTTATACCATTAAAATCACTATGTATTAAGCTAATACATACTATATAAACTAAGGCGATTCTTCTTAATACATATTGACAATTTTATTTTAAAATAGAGTGACGTAATTTTTGCCGGCTTTTTGCACAAAAATGGTAAAAAATAAGAATTAAGCAATCATATAAAAGGTTTTTTTTTGCATAACAATACACTGTTCAACGATACCGTGACTGTAATGTATGGGCAGAAAACAAAGACCCGTAAAATGCAACAGTTACATAAATTGTCACAAAAAATGAATAATACCGAACAAAAATATAATAAATGATGTCTAATAAATTAAAATTTACACGTTATCAATCTTTTTCTAAGCTTGAAGCAATATGTAGTTATATAAAGTTATTATACATTATACATAAATAACACAAAAAAACTATAGTTAGAGACAGATCCATTACAAAAACTTTATGTTTTTTTAGTAATACATTGTAATTTTGTGAATAGTTGAAATAAATTATTATATTTGATGAACGATGACGCAGTAGCACAGTAACTAAGCGTTTGGTTGCGGAGCAGTATGTTCGAATCCACACAGAAAAAGTGTTTAAAGTGTATGGCTTACAAAAAAAATTGTTCTGAGTATGAATTTTGTCCATATGTAAATTATATGTGTAAAACGCTTGCACGATATTATATGAGAAAATCCTAGAAATTTATAAATAAGAAAAAAATTGATGCAACTTGTAGATGCTCGATGAAAATACTAGTAATTTTAAAAACAGTGCTTGTAATTTTATGCTCCTATAAATCCACTAAGTAACCCTTGGAATATCTTTAAATAAATTAAATACATTTCAATTTTCTCACACAAATGCTTAATATAGCCATTCGGCAAAAAACGCTGCCGGCGTTACTGTTTGATAATTTTAGTTTGATTTTTTTTAACGCAATAAATATTGCAGTTTAATTATATAACAATTTATTTATCATTGTATTTTAAAAAAAACACAAAGTATAGTTACAAAGTAAAAATAAAAAATATATATTTGTACATCTATGTGTAAATTAATTATTGCCCTGCAATGGCAGCGTATGATAAGCCACTACCCCATAATATCCCGTGGATGTCGCGTAAGAGTAGATGGAGGAAAATCAAACCGAAGATGGATATCGCCTATCATTACCATTATAGATAACAGCTCATAATAATAAAAAAAAAACTGTGGTTGCTAGCATGTCCACTAAGCGTGCCAGCTTGGGCAAAATCCTCTCTATAAGGCAATCTGGGGGTGGGGGGGATGTATATCTATATTCAGCAGTGGACTTTTGATAGGCTGTAATGATTGAATGAGTCGCATAAGAAATCTTCCCCAACGGACTGCAGAGTCATTTGCCCTTTATCACCGAGTAATGGCATCTGCAGACGACTTTATGATAATAGATTAATACCGGGGTAGTTTTAGCGGTGGACGATAGTTTTAATTAAGGATCTTATTTCGAATTTTATCCGCGCTGCTATTGTGTTTGATAATGAAAGGCCGAGAGCGGCTGATTGGGAGCACTTGTGAATAGCCCGAGCTTTCCGCTCTCACTAAATTCTGTGTATTGCGCTGATTAATGTTTACCAGTGTAACGAGATACTCGAAGCTACGAAATTACGAATTGAATGTGAATACATTGTGTGCTCATTAATTATGACTGTTATTTTATTTTATTTCTGTTTAATGGCGTTACGCTGATGCCAAGAAACTTAAAATATAATTAATTTTATACGACCCTCCAATAATTGAATTCGTTACGAAAGAATTTATAGTCAAATGTTTGATAATATTACTAAGCAAGTATATTTTTTTTACAAAGTAGTGAACAATAGAAAAAATATATGAAGTAAAGTTACAGCCTTTATATGTCCCACTAATGGGCACAGGCCTCTTGTCATTCTATTAGGGTTATGGAGCTATTATTCCTTCACTGTCAAGCACGTGGTAAATCAGTACTTAAATAAGCAATTATCGGTGTGGACCGAACACAGATTATTTATCTTAGGATTTTCGTATGTTTATCCCTTTACCAAAAATCAATGAAGAAAAAAACCTGGACAAGTGCGAGTAAGACTCGCGCAATGAGGGTCCCGTATAATCTATTTTCATCAAAATTAACAACTTGCTGAAATTCATAATTTTTTTTAAACATTAAGGTTACTGTAATGGAAAAGTAAGTCAGATTAAAAGACAAACTTAATTTTGCAGTGAAAAAGATTCTCCCATACATCGGTCTACATTATTGACCATGCTCCAACTACAATTGTCATAGCACAAGAAATATTTTTATGTGATATTATTACAAATTAACAATTTTCGGATTATTTCCACTACTTGTGTTGTGAGAAATTGCTTCTTGTCAAATTTCATGACTCCAGGTTAAACGGACTTTGATGAGTGAGTTTGCGAGTATCAAAATTTTTGACATGAATTGCCATAGCTTTTGAGCTTGAATGTTTACTACTCCAAGAAATATTAGTATTTTATAACATTCATTTCAACTTGACCTCTTCTCGTTCTTGAGAAATAGTGCCTTGACGGATAGACGGACAGACGGACGGCTGGATGGACAAATAAGTGATCCTATAACAGATCCGTTTTCTTTTCAGGTATACAATCATAAAATGATGGTAACTGGATTTTAATGTGAAAATAAAGAGTAAACACATTCAATTCAACAATAAAACAAATAACCTAGTTCGTTTAAAAAATGTAAGCAAGTTTAAATTTTCTATGACGTAATATTAGAGCGAGCTCCCTTTTCCTAGCTCATGTGTTAGATCGTTGATTTCAGCGGAAATAATTACGCGTCCGGACCATAATTGGGACAAAAAGCCCTTGTTTAAACCGGACCAAGATCTGCAGGGGACATTATTGTACGCCCCTGGACGTGGTCCCGCTTACTGACCGAGAAAATTCTAAATTGTTCCTAATGATCACCTAGTTGATTTTCTATTGTCGAATACCTATTATCTGAGCGTAAGGTAATACAGTTTACGTATGTAGTCATAGATCTATTTAATGCTAAACACGTATTAACTGTAATGTTGTTACAAATTAATTTGCTAAGATTCGCATAATAAAATAAAATAATGTGTCTCACCTAGTTTGAAGAGCACCTCCCTTTCCTTCAACTGCGTGCACTATCTTCATCACCACTAGTCCCAACAACACTACACTAGGAGAGACATACTACAGTCGATAATACGACACGTGTTTCGCTTCTACACGAGCCATCCTCAGGTGAAGTAGACTCTGCGGTGGCTGACTGCTAAGTCTGTTGACGGTGGTGTGTCTTTCCTAGTGATATTGGAAGTAGTGGTACTGGGATTAGTGATGACGGGGATAATGCACGCAACTGAAGGAGGGCGGGAGGTGCTCTTGAAACTAGGTAAGACACATCATTTTATTGTATTACGCGGATTTTAGCAAATTAACGCCTATTCTATTAATTATTAAGATAATTCGTCTTTTCAAATCGTAAAGGTTTAAGGGGTTTCAGGGGAATATATATATTCGGTATACCCTGCAAACTAAGAAACAAGACCTGGCAACCGTATTGCAAGGAAATGGTTGCAAAGTAATTATCTACCAATTTGTTAGATATTTTGTTTTATAGATATCGAATTTGAGGTTAGGCGTTATTGCAATGTACCCAAGTGCCTTACTCTATATGACACTAGATTTAATTTTTCATTTTATGTTAATCTTGAGGCTTTTTACTATTAGAGGAATAGGTATTATAACCATGAAATTTTTAACGGCTATGTGGTGGTAGTGGTTTGATTTTTTCGGTGTGGTAATTAGTCGACTTGAACACAAAATAATGTGATACAAGAACAATAAGCATTATGAACTTTACATAATATTTCATTTGTAATTTCGACGTCTTCACAAGTGTATTTTATCGGAAGGTATTTCTGTAAATAGCATTAAGGGTAAATTCAATTGTCATCTTACTGTAACATTTGCTTGGCATCAAATCAAATGTCTACCACTAATAATAGGGGGCTAAGAGGGCCTCCATCGTGCCCTCCAGTTTCTAATTCAGTTAATTTGCCTTTAAATCTCATATTGCAAAATGGACGCGGGCAATAATTGCGTTTGGTAAACACCACACCGTCCGGGACAAACACAGGGTCTCCATTAAGAGCTTGCATCTAACAGGATGGCTAGCTTATTGGCGTAATTACGTTGTCTTTATGAGTACAAAGGTTACTTTGCGTACAGCTAATTCACTTGCATGCACCGTCATAATGTAGGTATTACATCAATTAATCGATGTGGTAAGGTTTGGTATATATTCTAATGCCTACCAAAATAAAGTCATAAGGCATTTTGATAAAATTACAACATAGCAATAACTCCCATGCCTGTCTTTTAGAGGGGTAGACAGAGCTACAGAATTCCATTTGGCATAATCTTGACACAGCTCTCTCGTTTCTTTCAAATACATATATCTACGCATATTTTTATAAATTTATTTAATTTTTTAACAAAAAATCGTACATCATATTCGAGGCTATAGTCTGCCGGCAGAAACTACTCTCGTTTACGTTATCTATAATTGTTGTACATTTTTTTAATGATTACTATTATTTCTATAGATTTACAAACATTGGTATTATGATATGATGATTTATAAAACTAAATACTATATTGTACCTAACTATTGTTCCGCAAATACTAATTAATTTAATAGAGATTCCAAAAATTATTTTAACTGTTTCTTATAATAATTATACTCACTCATCTTTTCTTTTAAACATAAAGGGAGGCTATTTATGATTGTACGAACTATTTGTCGTCTGGTTCGTTCGGCAAAATAATTAACTTCTCTAGGCACTTCTTAAGGTTGCTTTGTAACTGCTCTTGTATTATGTGAGTGATAAATATGCTTAAATTAATTTTTACCATACTAGTTATTAATATTAACATATCTACACAGTTGCACAGGAAAGAGTTAACAAGCATTAAAGAGTCTATCGTAGTTACTATTAAAAAATATATATTTTAATATTTTATCTACAAGATATTTTAAAAATAATTATATTAAAAGAAAGTCCATAACACATTTTTGTACCATATAACCATATAAAATTTTCGAATATACTAATGCATTGTCATATTAAGTGTCGCTGTTTAAATATGATTATGGGTCAATCAATTTATCCACAATTTGGTTGATAAACATTAGTATAGAGCGACCCTTGTCGACTTTGCCACTTATTTCTCCAGCAAAAATTTGCTTTGTTACTCTCTCCATATACAAAGTATGTAGGGCTATTTAAAAAGCCATTACTGTAAATAGACAAAATTAAAATATACCACTATCGAAAAATGAAAATCAACATATTTGTTTTTCAATACAATTTAAATGTTTATTTTTCAGTAAGTATAATGTTGATCATAATATGTTAATTTTGCCTGAAAAATTTGTGTCTCCAGACCGAATTTCCATCTCGGCGGCCAGTCTTAAAGGGGACTAACCATCTGAGCAGTGCAATATTACAGTCTGCACTCTTTATTCCCTGCTTCTTATTTTTCCACATACGTTAACTCGTTGAAGTTTAATGATTTCTTATATTTACTACACATTTAAATAAAACTAGTTTTTACGGATTTTATCACGTATATTAACTTATTTTATATTCCCGACGTTTCGGGCATTTTACAGCACCTATGGTCACGGGGGGGGAGGGGGGGGGGAGGGGGACGGAGGTGTTTGACGTCCCAATGATTAAAATGATAAATTTTTGTTCCGATCTACGCAGTATGAAATTATAGTATCTTGAAGTCTTGCGGTTGTATGCTTGGGATGGGATTTAAGAAATCCCGGATGTGAAGAATCGACGCTCCGGGAAGTCATGAGAGGATCGCCCCCGTCACTACATTAGATTTGATAGACCACAAATGCTTGCTAAAGAGCAACGATACCTTCCAAGGCTATTGAAATCAAAAAACATCCTAATTTCAATAGAGAAAATGGCTGGGTGCTAACATCTGCTTGGGATCCCATAATTAATAAAGTTTAATTCCAAATCCAAGCAAACAACTGCAAGACTTCTAGATACTATAAGTTTATACTGCGCAGATCGAAACTAAAATTAATAATTTTAATCTGGAGGTAGCCGTGGTTAACTATTACATTGGAACGTTAAACACCTCAGCCCCCCGTGACCATGGGTGCTGTAAAGTGCTCGAAACGTCGGGAATATAAAAAAAAACTTAATATACGCGATTAAATCCGTAAAAACTAGTTGTATTCCTTGAAGTTTCATTAATTATAATAATTAAACCAATTTATGGCAGCTATCTGTGGCAATTTTATTTAATTATTATTTTCGCTCGTGGGAAGTTGAATGAAATGATCAATAAACTTTAGTGACTACAATATGCCAATCCACTTGACAAACTTATTTACAGCACATGACTAATAAAAAAGCAGATTAAATATAAAAATGTAATTTCAAACACATTTGTTCAAATATAAAGACAGTATTTAACTTTTACCGACGCTGTAACTGTATTTAATGTTTAAGAAGTAATAAACACGCTTAATACTTATTGGTTCGCGTTAAATACAGTTGTGTCGGGGCTTTTTCTCCACATATCGTCGACACGAGTTATTAGACGTGTTCTGTGTCGTGTCACCATTGTTGTCCGGCTTGTTTCCTTCAGTCACAATGCGCAATAACCGGGGAGTGAGTAAAGCTCAATATCGCAACAGGCCGGGGTCCAGTGTTCGTCATATCGTTTCATCTGTTCACAGGTTGATCGTCTTGTTATAATTCCTATAATATTAATATTTGTTTGTTTAATGATAGCACAAATACACTTTTTCCGTCAAATATTTGAAAATGCTTCTCTAAAGGATAAATTGCTCCTTCTTTTTCTCATTTTTGTTATTTTTGTTTTTTAATAAAAATGTTATCTTCCACACTAGGATTTTCTTCTGTATCATGGGGGCTGTTTACATACATAAATTGCACAAAGACAAACATCCATACCCGGAACAATTACTTGTAGGCCATACAAATACTTGTTTCGTGCGGGATTCGAACCTGTGGTCCTCAGCGCTGTAACTAATCGCTAAGCCACTGCACCACTGATCCGTCTGATTGCTTAATACAGGCTATTAAATACAGGATCTTAAATAAACTTAAAAACAATTGACGATAACACTACCAATTGACGGAAATCGATGATGAAGTCCAAAACAGTACAACAACACATTCCGCATTCTGGTGTTTTGATGGGATGTTTATTAACTGATGTCACTCTTTTTCTGCCTGGCAGGCCGTTCGAGAAGGTATACCCTACTCTTTTTTACTTTTTCTTCTAAGCAGGAGTGTACCCACTGTTCCTGTTTGATAATAAAGCCAATATATTTATAGGTTAAATATACTACCGTGAAACAGCAGAACAATGATGCTGTGTTTCGTATGGTGAGTGTAGAGAACAGGAGACTTTTTTTTACTGGTAACGAGTAATTCCATATTAGTTCTCAGGGATTACAACGCGTTTGCATTTTGATTCTTAATCAATGATTATTTTTCTTCTCTTTAGATGTAGGTGTCTATGGGCCATAGCATCCACTTACCATCATGTTGTCTATGTACTCGTTTGTCACCAATATTCTATAAAAAAGGCAGGCTGTGCAAATGCAATTCATGCAACATAATATTAATAAAGTGATAACAACAATCGTTTTTATTTAGATTAGTTTACAATGATATGAAAATCTCGCGGCTCTGTTGTTTTGGACTATCACAGTAAGGTCAGATGTCGCCGTTTCAGAAATCAGTTCAATAAGTAAGAACATCTTAGTTATTACTGCTAAGGTAGTTTTTTTACAAGTTAGAATTATTCTTACTAATTATATCACCTTTTATCCGATTACATCGCACACACAGACGTAAAAGGCAACTATGAAAATGCAAGAAAGACCTTATAAGGGCTTCTTAGCCTCCGACGGAGGTTTACCGTCCCGTTTACGACTGACGTAAAGTACCTACCCAGAATATCATCAATACGCCTGCCAAGTGTTATGAATGTGGCTTTTATGGAAAATTTTCCCAATAACGAAGAAGGAGGAACCTAGTAGTTACTTAAAGGGGTAATAACATATAATGGAGATAAATAAGTACAAATATTAGTCAAATTTAAACCAAAACAGAAATAATTTTTAGTTTTTTTTTTAATGAACACCATGTATACAAGCTTACTGTAATCATATAAACGAAATAAGCGGTACAGGAGAATGAACAGAATTCTTATTCCAGTATGTTTTTCCTTTCATTCATTAACGGAACTATGATTTGATATCTATGATTCGACACATATCTAGTATTATTCCGATAATGGCTTGCTACGATTTGTTCATTTTATAACTTTAAAAAAGTATGGGATAAGGATTATTTTCGCATAATATATAACTTAATTTTGACCCGAACTTGGGTTAGACTACTTTAAGTAACTACGTCCAATTCTAATCACAATTTTCAAATATTTTTTTTTAATGTATATTTTGTTTATTTTACTATCACACTACATTCTTGACCATGTAATGGAAAGCTTTTTAGTCAATGTAATTGTAGCACATTAACCAGAGCCAGATGTATCCGATATCTAGGTGTTCAATTATACGATACTTCAGCTAGAAAGGACATATTATAAGTGTCTGTTCTTGGGTTAAAAAAAACTTATAGATGTTTTCAGACAATTAAGGACAGTCGCTAGCAAAAAAATACTTATTCAAACTTATAAAAGCGCTCTGCCAAAGTATCATTAATTATTGTGTGACGACGTGGGGCGGCGCATCGAAAACAAGAATGCTTCAACTTGAACATGCGCAAAGAGCAATTTTAAAGGTATTAATGCAACTACCATACCGAAATTCTAGCAATGAAGTCTACAACGAGGCTCAGGTACTATCAGTTCGCAAGTTGTTTATAATTTAAGCTCTCCTGAGATACCACCGTACAACTACTCACTACCACGAACCAGTAAAAGAAAAATTCGATGCCATAGGGCATCGAAATTTTGTATAGACCCATTACCAAAACCACCTTTACGCAACGACACTACAATTTCGTAGCACCATACATTTATAATAAAATTCCCACCGAGAATGTTGTTAGCCTTATAACTCCAAACACCAATAGATTCAAAAGATATGTACTGAAATGGCTGCAAAATCTTGATTATGTCCAAACTGAAAATCTTCTTACAATATTAAAATAAAATAAAATCATTAAAACACTATTAAAAAGACATGTGTTCACACGCGGTAGAAATGAAACCTTCAAAGTAAATGAAATATAAAATAATATTCCAGGGCAAATGATTTATTTAATATGATCATTTACAACCACAAATGCGGCATTAAATATAAGATAAAAGTTTAATTTTATAGCAAATAAATGTTACAATCCTTATTTTTGGACTAAATTTTAGTGTAATAAATCAAAATAATATTTTCTTTCGAGTAAAATTGCTTTGTAATAGCGCCATCTATTTCATTCTATAGGTAAAGTCATTTTATCGAACAAAAATTGACTGACTCTCAAGATGGTAGGTACGTAAAATAGACGCTAGATGGCTTGAAGTTATGAAATCATGGATTGTTGTAAATGGATTGATATATTAAGATAATTTTATTCAATATGGTTTATTTATTTAATAATTTGTTTTTATATGGTTTATTTTAACAGTTAAAATTTATATTGACCATTTTTAAAGCACCGCCACAAAGAGGACACTGAGATAATAGGTAACAATGTATTTAAAATAAATTAAACACACACACACACACACACACACACACACACACACACACACGCACGCACGCACGAACGCACGCACGCCCTCCCCACACACTGCATACACGCAACACCACTAAAAACACGTTAAACAACTATTACTTAAGGAATTATGAATCTTCTTATTGTACTTACCGAATATAGACTTCGAAATAGGAATAGGGGAAGGCACTGTTTCCTGAGATACAGGTGAAAACCTAGTTCAGGAGGCAGAGCTTTGCTAATAAACGTTATATTATTTTATTTTATTTTAATTAATCATAATATCTTACACGATTTGGACGATGGTTAATTTTTTTGTTTTATGCATAACAATATTCACTGGTAATTACTTGTACCCGAAGAAGGATATTTGAACGAACATATCATATCATCAAAAATCAAAAAGCTAAGTAGACAAAAGGCCAAAATATATCTGTTAAACATTCGGAGTTATTATATTCAGAATAAATTGACTAGTAATAGTACTACTACATTGTACACTTTAGTACTATCTATATTTAGCATAATAAACACATATATCTACAAAAACAAGAAAACAATGTTTATAAAAAAATTGTATCTTATTTTCGAAATCAGGACTCGAAAACATTCGAGTGCTTGGCTCACCCTTACGTTGGCCCTTAACAATGCCAATCAATGAAACATGAAATCGTACTAAGCAGATGCAATGATTCTTCACGGTGGATCCAAACATAATCACTCGGTTTATTACTTAAAAACAAACTTTAAGCTTAAAGAACAGAGCACATTTTATATTGGAGAATTTAGGCCACACAATGTTATTTTCGGTTTAAAAGAGGTATTGTTAAAGCAAAGCCGGCCAATCAGTTCTATCAGTACTTAAGAGGCCGATGAAGCGCGTATAATGCCTTACTCTACGAGGGTTAAGTCTTTACGCAGTTGGTTTTGTCATTTTATCAATAAGTTCTTGTTGATTCGCTTAGAAGCTTTTTCTGAGCTTTGAAATGACACCTAAATAGATATCAAATAAAGAAAATTGGCAAACTTTATTTTTCTTACAGACTTAATACTCCGTTTGAGATTTCTATAGCTTTTTATATGGCATAATGTTAACGCCCACATGTTGAACTTTTCTATGTGACTGAATATTATTATAAATATAGTATTCAATTAAAGAATAAAAGGAATTTTGTTTACGAATAAGTTCTTAATAATAAACATATTTATTCTATAATATATATTAAAATGTTCACTGGGAAAATAATACTTGTAAATACCGTTACAGCCTGTCTAAAGTCAACTGCTCAACATAGGCCTTCCCCATCGATTGCCTCATTGGGTGTTTTTTTTTTTGTAGAATAAGGGTGGCAAACGAGCGCACAGTCCACCTGATGGTAAGTGGATGCTGTGGCTCATATACATCTACATTTATCCTCAATTTATAATCAAAATGCAGATGCGTTGTCACCCTTGAGGACTGAGATGGAATGCGTCATTTCCAGTAAAAAGGGTCTCCGCTTCTCTACATCTACCATACGAAACACAGCAGTATTAAGCTGGTATGTTACGCTGGTATTCTCTGAGAGCGTGGTCCTACACCGGTGAAGACGACCCATTCGTGCTACAACTATGATATAGCTGCAGTGTAGCTCTACCGGGTTGGAAACCGCATATTTTTATTTTTAGCTGTTAATTGAAAGACGCTGCTGACTATCTCTTGGATTGTTCCCCTCCGTCGCCTCTTACGGGACCACGGGACGATATGGGGTATTGGATATTCTTACATCACCATTACACAGACGAATTCAGTTGAAATTTTAAATAAATAAGGTATATTCTTATTAAAGTTAGGGAAAAACCTGTACCTGTGACCTGTAAAATACCGATCATTTTGGAGTTACGAGTAGTTAAGGTTATAAACGTCATTATATATCCTAATGCTGGGCACAGGCTTCCTCTCCTTTTTGAAGGGGTTATGGAGCAAATTAGCCTTTGAAATATTGTACTCCTCAGATATACAGGTTTCTTCACAATATTTTCCTTCACTGCCGAGCACGTGGTAGATCAGCACTTAATATTGCAATTAACAATTTCATTGGTGCCGACGGGGATCGCGCCCAGGTTGCTCGCTTACTTTGAAATTTTCGGCAACCGCTTAGAGCCTGAGCGAAAAATAACTATAATATATAATTTTAAATTCAACGTTTAATTTTTGCAGAAAAATTTGTTCATAGCATTAAAGTGACAAACAAGCCATAGTCCACCTGTAAATGTAAATGGCAACTGCAGTCCATCCAACCAACTTCAAATTAAGAAAGCAGCCGGTAATGCGTTCAAGATGAATGAATGCCTCACAACCTGTAATTATGATGGCCCTACATCTGAGTATTACATTAAAATAATATACACCTAATCGCTCTTATAGTGAAATATTAGCAATAATTCATTACATTTTATTCGGAACATATTGCAAATCGATAACAGCAGCAACATTAAGGTTTTTTGGCGATAGAAGAACTTGATCGTCTTGTGAATGGCCGATCATTACAGTTCAATGACATACGCCCTTTATAAATAAAGGGTACTACATACCTGACAGTGAAATATTGTGATCCATAGACCAAGAATATACTGGAGTAATTGTGATCATTCAATGTCTGTTAAAATGGACAGGTATTGGTGAAATTATAGTTTAGCATTAAAAGTAAATCGCGATTACATTTATAGTTTCTTTCAGTGCATAATTTTTATCCTATAATTATTTATTAAAGAATATGTTGACATTAAAATATAGAAGTTTTTTCTAAAGTAGCGTCAAGTGAAAAAATATTTGAAATTTCAAAAATATGAGTACTTCATTAATAACGAGCACTATATATACATTTGTACTCAATTAAATAAGAAAAAGTTTATCAGTTTATAAAGTACATTGTAATAATAAAATTCTTTTCAAAGAAATATGCGAAGCGTGAAATTTACTCTCGAAATATTTTTCCTTTTATATACTGAATTAGATAGAACACAAGTGCCGCGACATCTAAAAGTATTACAATGAAAACAAGTAAAAAAACAAGTAGCAAAATATTTTAATCAACACATTGTTGAACAAAGGATGGGCGCTTTCTTTTTGTCGCAACGAATGCGAACGGCGTGCGTTGCTGCTGAAACCGAGAAGCGAATTTTCCATCCAATTATTAGCAGATTGTTGTCTGGGAAATTTTTTCCTTTAACTTAATTCTTAGGAACAGTTCAAGGTAATACCTAACATATTAATACATTATTTTATCAGTGATAAATTAAGCAAAATTGTTTGGACATTAAAAAGCCTATTATTTATTAAACCCTTTTGAGGATTACGCATAAAAAGCTTTGTTTTAAGTAAATTCGCTTTACGTTGTAGTTAGCATGTTAAAATATATTTTTTAATTGTTAGAGGCGTTTGTAAATATATATATTTTTTAATTAGCCTACAAATTACTGCTAATAGCCTAAACACAATATCAATTATTATATTCAAAAGTTAATGTACATAAGTCATAACAAAAGTAAAAATAAACATAATGATTGACGCCCTTACGTGGAGGACCTACGCTGCAGCTGTATTTATGGCTGCAGCAGGAATGCATTGGTTCGACCAGGAAGGAAACATGCTTAATACCTATATTACCCAGTCTAGGGAACAGACCTCTTTTTATTTCTAAGAGTGTTGTAGGCCAAAGAAGTGTCCACCACGCCGCGCCGAAGCGTGCTGGCGGACTCACATATCTTTGAATTTTTTTGGAACGAAGTTCCTTATCGGACGGTGCGAATTTGGCAGATGGGGGCTAGGCGAGAAAAAGTGTAAGATTTTTCCGTCACGACTCGATGAAGGAAGCGAGATGGAATAATATCCATCTCCCTGGCACTTTTTTTATCTTGCCATGAAAGAAATATTATTTTATTTTAAATGACGCTTCATTTTAATAGACGCTAGTAATTAATATATTTGTTTTTGTTAATCAATAATATAATACGTTTATCAATAATAATATACTACGAAAGGAATTTCGTTCCAACCGAGTGTTCCACGACATTCACGCATGTTTTTTTTGACATGCAGGTTTCCTCATGATGTTTTCCTTTACGGACGATCACATGTAATTCAACACTTAAAATTGCAATTAACAATTTCATTGGTGCCGGCGGGGATCAAACCCGGGTTGCTCGAGTACTGTGAAATTCAAAACGAGCACTTAGTCTATGGGCCACAGCATCCACTTGCAAGTAGGTGGACTGTTTTCTCGTTCGCTTACCTAACTTGTATAAAAAGTTTACGATTAAAACGTATTCGTTCAACCACGAAGAAAAAATAAATATTTTGCTGTAATAGTGACTTCGTTAGTGATGTATACCAGAGGGGGCAATTATGTTAAGATTAATCTAGTGGTTGGTTGCCTAGCATTGTTACCTTTGAGGACTAAAATGGAATGCTTCACACCCTGAATTATATGGGTTCTCTATACCCTTCAGAAAAAAGGCAGCAGTGCTCACACTGTGCTCACACAGTGCTCACACAGCAGTGCTCACACTGTTATTGGGCGGCTGAAATAGGTGAGAGGGTTATCCTGCCTACCCATACTGACTCCTAGATAGGAAAGAAGTCCTACCGTCTGATAATCTCTCTAAGTAAGTTGTAAAATACTCGTCAACGAATTCGAGCGTAATATTCCCAACAACTTCTGGCAAAGCATAGCTATGACATGGACGTTAAATATTATTTGATTGTCTATTAAAAATTATCTATTTGTCTTAATTAAGATCAGAGTTGAAATATTCAAAAAATCAGGAAAGATTACGGGAAACGTTTTTGTAAATTCAGAACGTGAATTTAATAAAATAGTACTTAAGTCCCAACTATTATGTCTTATTGGTGAGAATATGCAGTTATGAGTTCGGCGCTAGCTCCAGTTGCAATTGGGCAAATTTTTAATCCTCTAAAGAATTTTTTTTTTCAGACATACTATCTGAATGGTTTTCTTCCATGCAAATGAGAATTTCATTTGTGCCGACGAGATCAAACTTGGGGTTACTGAAAATCCAGGCTAGCACTTAGCCTATCACGACTCTTATTTAAAACATTCATTACTTTATTGTTTTTATTAAATAAGCCCAAAATAAAAATGTAAGGCATGATTTTATACACAATTTTAATAACAAAAATACCATAAATTATTCTTACTCGAGCACACTGTGCTCTCGCAAAAGGATTACTAGAGATAACGTCATAAAACGTGAAATGTTACAATATCGTCCCTTGTTTATCTAAGCCACCGTTTAGACCATTTTTATGAAGAACCGTGCAAATAATCTAGCACAAACATTAATCTGCTTTGAACAACACAAAATGTAAAGGACTTCGTAGAGTCAATATTTTCTTAGGGGACAAAACTCTGTTTTATATCAGCTCTTGGCGCCAATTAGAGCGTGATGCGATTTTTGAGTAAACTTCATTTAAGTAATTCAAGTCTCAACGTTATTTGAAACGAATAATATCTATTTTTGTTCTTAATTAATGAGTTATGTATTTAACGTTAATTAGAAACGTGATTTGCGACTAAAATCACTGTTCTGTTCCTCCTTCATTCCAATTATATTTGCATACATTAAATTTATATTATTTAAACATTTGTGTAGTGGCGGCATAAGATAATCAACTATCTCATATCATTCCGTGGGTGCCGTAAGAGGCGACAGAAGCAAATGAAACTGGAGATTGACAGCAGTATATTCCTGTTCTATACACAATACAATACTAAATAAAATTGAAGAGTGTCTGTAACATCAAAATAACTGCCTTTTATTGAACTGAGGGTGTTATTTTCATGCTATTAAGTTATTCTGTCTGCACGGCTGTGTGTCTGTCTGTCGCTCTATCTGGACTAATCTTCGGAATGGCTGAACTTGTAATGAAACTTCCGAATGGATAGAGAGCAATCCCAGGAGTAATATAGGCTATGTTATATCCGAAAACGAGTAGATGTTTTTTTTTTGAAAAATCAATAAACTAAAAATTATTATGGTCTTCAATGACAATCTTAAGTCAAAATAACGCAACATTAATAGATCCAACACAGGCGAAGCCGGGGCGGGTTGCTAGTAATAAAATAAAAAATAAATAAAAACTGCGTTCAAATAAAAAATAAAAAGTTCAGGTTCATCATTCGGGCCATCACATCTGCCAAGCAACTGTGGCAAATATCCCCCCTATAAGGCAATGGATGTGGTGGCCTATGTTCAGCCCTGGATTTTTGATAGATTGCAGTGGATAGATGGATGGATTTAAGCTCATGGAACAGTTGAATAAATAGAGGTAACTGTGGGAAATGCTACAGAATCTTGTGGCGGATATATGACGGTATAATTAGGTATCTCGCACATGCTAATCCAGCGACGAGGACAGTCAGACAGTATTGTATCTCGACTGTCTTTTCTAACCAAACGTAAATCCCCTACCAAACGTAATGATTACAGCAAAATTTTCTTCAAAATGAGAAACTCATATCTTTAGACTAGTTTAGACTGAGATAGACTTTTATTTTGCTGATGAAGAAAATATTCTTCTAAGTTATACATCTAATGATTTTTTTATGTTCAAATTTAAGTTTATTAAAAAAGGGTCAGAGAAACAGTTAACAAAAATCATACAATGGTTATTTGCAAATTCTATACCATTTGTACTTAATAATCAACAATGATAAAACTTCTAACACAAAGGGATAACAGCAAGCAAATAACTCAACCCTTTAATATTTCAAAATGGCGACGCCCATAATTCAATTATGGGAGCCGTTGTAACAATCGATGCGTGTCGTTATTAAATTTTGCTTTAGTTTAAAATGTTGCCCGTATAACTACAATTTATCGGTGAGCGCCTCCTCGGCTGATTTATTGATGCTTCGCTTCAAGGGATGTCGCGGTGAATCAGCAATTTTGGAATCGTTGGCTTTTACCCTTAATCTTAATAGGACGTCCATAGTATGTTCTAATATTTGGTAATTTAAAAATATAAAATAGTTCTCTATAACTCCATAATATAATAATAAGTAACTCCATAATATCTATTTAGAGATGGTTGATAGATGAAAAAAAAACAGGTGTGCAGTTCACACGCGGTAGAAGAGAAACCTTCGGAAAACTAAACATCGAGACAATAACACGAATATAGGAAACACTGTATGTATACTGTATTCTATCCCATTCTCTCGTAGGAAAAATCCTATAGATGTATAAGTTTGTCTCTTTTTAGTGTCGTTTCTTCGTTTCATCGAGTTTCAAATCACAACGATTCTAAAGAAGTTTTCACTTCAATAAACTACATATTTCACAATCTTAGTTTTTGTATGTTTCTAATTGATTTTTAACCTCTACTTTGGAAGTTAATGCTAGTTTTAAAGTCAATAGAGTCTAATAACATTATAACAAACCATAAATTTTTTGAAAAATCTCTGACTAAAATGAAGTAAGTAACGAAAAACAGTTTTAAAAAGGGTTCATTTGTCGCAAGGTCTGTCATACAGAGAACTAATTATGGCTTTCCTTAGTCCATCATATCTTTTGTTTTGTCTTAGAGATAGATACAGAAATAATATCAAAAATATAAGTAGTACCTTCACCTACCTATTAATATATTTAAAAAAAAAATCCTTCGGAGCTGCCATTATAAACATTTCTGTTCCCAATTTCAATTAAATGTAGCGGTATAGAAAAGCAATTATGTATTTCGTAGAAATGCAGCAAGTTATCAATTAGAGACTACATTTATTTACGTACCCAACGTAATTTCAAACAAACTCAATAAACTGAAAAATTATAGTTCATTCAAGATCGAAATAGATTTTCAGACACAGCCTGTGTATAAAATATTCAACGCCACATTATAGACCGAATGAGGTTCGAATTTAAATTAATTTAGCGGGCTATTAATTTTGAGTAATGAACTTACTTTCTTACTCAATCTTAGTTTAAATCAAAGATTTAATAAAAGTTATATATCCATAAGTTTAAAGGGCAAGTTGTAATAAAGTAAAAATGTAAATAAATTCAACGATGTTAAGCAAATTAGTAGCCTACGTACGCATTTTTGATACCAGTACACTTTTTGATATAGTGGAGCAAGGAATAGTCTACTAAGGTGCTCTAGTACGTTTTTGGGGACTTCACATGTCCTGCAAACATTTTTTATTTTTTAAACATACAGGTTTCCTCACGACGTTTTACTTTAACGAAGACGTGGTAAATAAATTTTAGTAGTGCCCACGAGCATAACTAAGCCTGATTGATGAACTTATAGTGGCGCACTTACATAACAATGTTCGTACTATATTAATATCCATATCAAAATATTACTAAATGTACTTCAATCCTATCTGTAGTATTTACGCATACGTATATGTCCTTAAAAACGCAAGTAAAGCAAAGTTTACGTCAGTGTCTTAATTTCCTAAAGTAGCCTTCTCGAGTGGTCCGGATTAAGCTGCAAAATCGTTCTCCTTCCCTGATATAAATCTTTTAGCGCTCGTTCACGGATCCACCAGATCTCTAAAGAGCCGAGCTAACTCTTACAACTGCAATTAGCCTGTTCGAGGAAGTCCGCGTAATCTTGAATAAGGGAGTAAACGAGGTGCTAAAATTTAAATAACGAAACATCTAGCGTATTTTAAGCTCGTTTCATTTGTAAAAATGAAAGAGAGATAAAAAATAATTATCAGCTTGAAAGTAAATATTACGAAACACTTATGCTCAAGGATTATATTTAGAAATACAAGTTACTATTTACTTTTTTATTTGTAACTACACATAAGTAATAAACCAAATTTTTATAATAATCTAAATAATTTCTACACAAATTCTAAATATTATTTCTGTGTACTACATATACTACAAAGTCCATAAATGAATAAAACATTTGTAGATGAATTCGTTTAATTATTTTTTGGATGAAATAAATTAAACATTATTTTTATAAATAACATGGAGCAAATTTGAGTATAATATTATTATAACCTTTTATGTTCTTTATAGGAGACTTTGAAATAGAAAATCTACTGTTATATATGTATATCTTAAGATAATATTATATTTAGAAAGTCTTAAATATAAGTTTTAGTTTCTTTTCAAGTCTTGATATTTTTTCAGTAACGAATCATCAAGAAAAACTTGAAGTATTCCTCCGCCTCTTCAACTTCGAAAGTGATTCGATGAAAAGAAAAATATACAAAGAGTTATTTTGCTTAGATATGCATTATGTGTGTTGTTGTTATGTGTTTAGAGTTTAATCACTATTAAATATATTTTAAGAATACTTACTTTGCTTAAAGGGTGTTTGTTTATAGAATCCGTGATGGAGATTCAATCAACCTATGCTAATATTATCTATGTAAAATTGTATGACGATATTTGGATGTTCGTTACTCAATCACGACTAATCGGATTTGGCACACAGACAATGCCCTAAATTAACACATGGGATATTCTTTACCGCCGTCAAATAAAAACACACACACACACACAGACAGAATATGGTAAAATAAAAACATTAAGTTCACATTTCCACGCGGGGGTAGCCGCGAACATAAACTAGTTCTAATCACCGAAATTTAATGGAAAATATGAAACAAAGTTTATATTTTTAAATGTAGATTATGAAATTACTTCATACAAGACGCACATACAAAATTGCAGGGACAATACTGCAGCGCAAATAACAGCTGGTTAGCGACCTTTTCTAAGTCCCCGAACGTCGTGGTAGGTATATTAAATAGTAATAAAAGCAAAAATTGGAAATCTCAAATCCGAACTTCGATAAGGTATACTACTTTCATATTTCAGATTATTCTTTTTAAATCTCAAGACAGACGTTATTATCCTCGAGGGCTATGTTGTTGGGAAATATCTTGAATTTTTGCATCGAACGTCGCCCGGTATTACTTTTCCATTAGTAGTTCGATTTTTGTTTGTAAATCCTTTTCTTTCCAATATTGTACGATGGCGGAGTTTTTGTTGTTGTACTTGTCCTTTTATTTTTAAATGAACCCGTGTATTATGTGAAATTGCGGAAATTACGACAAAAGTTTTAAGTGTAATAATTTTAAAATCAGTAGTTAATTTTATTTGTTATTTTATAATTCATTTCACTCAACAACAACAAGCGGTAAAAAATCACGATTCAACGAAGAAAAGAAACAGCGTATTCCATATAAACCACAGTTGTTTCATAAAGATGAAGCATTTGGAATTATGACGGTTTGCAACAACGACAATGATAATTTTTACAGCCTATCATTATCTCACTGCAGAACATAGAACTCCTTCAATGATGTTCAAAAATGCATGGCTCTGAGCCACTTGTACTCATCAATGCCTTGCATATCTAATCAGGACTTTCATCACAATCTATAATTTTCCAAACTACTGTATACAACAACCGTGGAACGGTTTAACCTCACCGAAGGAGTTGCATTACAGGCACATAACTTCCAGACTTCGGGCAAACAACTTAATACATAGCAGTATCACGCTTCGTCAGAAACATCAGAGGGTCTATAGTAACACTGATCCGATTTCACGTTCACAGACGGCACCGTAAATCCTAGTCGGTGATGTGATTTACACTAATTTCATTTCACGTGGCCTCGCTAGTCTAAACGCGCCTTAATTGCGACTAAAGACACCCCAAAATCCACGACGCAATAATTTATAGTATGTATCTCGGCTTGGTTAGACAGACAAGGATAAACTAATCTCTCAGGATTACATATAAACGTGTATCGAGGATAAGTAATTAATAGAACACCTTTTGTTTAACCAGATAAAGGATCGGAATAAACATTCGGTGTTATTTTTATAGTAATTCTATAAAAAATATGGTAATTTTATACGTGGTAGAGCCATGCTGCAGCTATATATATGGTATAGTTGTAGCACGAATGGGTCGGCTTGATCGAGAAGGACCACGCTCTCACAGAATACCAGCGTAAAATAGCAGCTTAACGTTGCTGTGTTTCGTATGGTGAGTGTAGAGTACCGTTTTTACTGGAAACGACGCATTCCATCTTAGTCCTCACGGCTGACAACGCATCTGCATTTTGATTCGTAATCGAGGATAGATGTAGATATCTATGGGCCACAGCAACCACTTACCATCAGGTAGACTGTGTGCTCGTTTGTCACCCTTATCCTATGAAAAAAAAAACTATATTATTTTTTTTATTTTTAGTTATCGAAATTGATCGATCAAAATTCAGTCATGATAATATGTCGCTTAATATTACTTATTGTAAGATTGCCTGTAGATCCAAGTCAACTCAAAGTTAATTAATAAATAGGAGTATATAATGTCTGTTCCTTCATTAAGGTACTTATTATAAATATGGGTTTTATTCTAGCCTTTATCATTATTATACTTACTATATGGCGTGTATTTTGTTACTTATTAAAGCTTGATTCTCGCTGAATATTTTTAAAAATTTTTTTTATATCTGAAGTGACAAACGAACTTACAGTCCAACTGATGTTAAGTGGCTACTGCAGTCCATGGACACCTGCAGCCTTCAAACAAAGATTTTTTTTAAATATGTCCTTTTTTAACGCCCGTATATTATAATTATAATAAGTGTCGTAATAGTTTATTAACTTAACATCGAATGGTTAAAATAATTTGAGTTTGGTTCCTATTAAGTAACGTAGTAATTTCAGTAAAACTTGTCCTTAACAAATATTTATTAAGGGAGAAAAATGGCCACATCAATTTCATTGTGTATTCGGCTTTAGAAACGAGACTGAGTACTCGCGTCTTTTCACCAAACCGTCTCCAGTGGATGCATTTTGTATGAGGGCTGGGAACATTTTAGATTAACTTGCTTTAATTATAGCCTAAGCAAACATGCTAAAGCGAAGCGTATGTAATCACGATCAGTAATTAGGTGGAGCAAGCGCCAGATACAGCAAGGGGGATCCGTAACCTAGTCGTAACATAAGAAAATCATTGCGAGTCAAGAACATGTGTTTAAGAAAGTTTGTTAATGTTTAATGAATTTGCGCGCGAATGGCGTTGATTTGTAGGCGCTTTGCGTTTAATTTTCGCCCTAAAACCGCGAGCCGCTAATTCAATAATTTGACAGGTAAGTAAGCAAGTGTATGTGGCGTAAGAAGGCGAGCACTTACATAATTATTGTTTATCAATTAAAATAGATTTATATATTGAAAGATGTATTTTGTAAATTAATATTTGTTAAAATTAAGATTATTTAGTATTTAGTTTATAACTAAATCCATTGTCATTACTACTATTCACGAGTCAACAGCTAAAGCCTTCCCCAAGAAATGTCACAAAACACGGTCCTAATCCAGCTGCAACCATCGACTTCTCGCATGTATTACCAGGTCGTTACTGCATCTAATGTAATTAAATGAAACGTGAAGAATACTTTATAGTTTTTATAAATTATATATAATTATATAAAGTGTTAGAAAGGATTTGCTACAATCATAAAAAGAGCACAGAGCTTTATAAAATGATCTAGACAGATTATACAAATGTTGCAAGCATAATAGAAATAGAGCTGAATATACAAAAGAAAATATCATACCAAATTCTTCAGAAAATAATACACATTACAAAATAATTATACCATTGCAAAATAAACACTTAAAATCCTATAATATACTGGAACTATTAAACGTGCAATATTTATACATTTGTTTGTTTATAATCACATTCTCGAAAACGGTTCTAACGATTTTGATGAAAATTACATTATTGGATTTAACGTGGGAAAAAAATCTATCTAAAGATCTTGCGATGTCTTATTTTTGGGAAAATTAGTTTTCACCGTTTTTTCAAGAAAAAAGCAACAAAATTTACTTGCACGCGCAATATGATTGATATTTCGACAGTTTTATAATAGCCATTATATATTTTTATAATAATAGGCTAGAGCGTAGGTTTACTACACCGGAGTGAGCGAGTCCGAATTCTGCATATAGGGTTAGATATTTTAGTTTTCATCGTTTGTTCTTTAGTATTCTAGACCACACAATCCCAACAAAAATGACTGGCGAAAATAAATTATAGACTAATCAAATGTTTTGTTTGCGGAGTTACATACATTGGCACTATGTGTATTTAATAACTGTGAGGTCAAAGCTTTGGTCGAAAGATATAGTCAGACTATAGTATATTTACAGAAAATAATTATTTTATCGAAATATCATCATCATCATCATCATCATTACAGCCCTTCACAAGTCCACTGTTGAACATAGGCCTCCCCCAAGGAATGCCACAAAGCATGGTCCTTAGCCACCTGCATCCATCGACTTCCTGCATGTCTTACACTTACACTTCGCCTACCGGTATGAGGCTGCCACTCGAGAACCTTTTTTCCCCATCGGTTGTTGGTACTTCGGGCTATATGGCCGGCCCATTGCCACTTCAGCTTACTAATCCGTTGGGCTATCTCGGTTACTCTGGTTCTACTGTGGATATCCTCATTTCGAAGTTTATCACGTAGAGAAACCCCAAGCATAGCCCTCTCCATAGCTCGCTGAGCGACCTTGAGCGTCCTCATACGGCCAGCAGTAAAGGACCACGTCTCAGATGTATAAGTCATCACTGGCAACACGCACTGGTTGTACAATCTCGTTTTCAGGTTTTGAGGTATACCTGACGAGAAGATGTGTCGTAATTTCCCGAACGCTGCCCAGCCGACTTGAATCCGTCTATTGACATCTCGGTCGAAGTTGAACTTACCTAGTCGGACTAAACATACTCGTCAACAACTTCGAGCTTAGTGGTCCCAATAAGATTGTTATTGTATGAGATTTTGTACTCAGATAATCTTTTATTTTTCAAGTTTTTTTAGATAGGTGTAATCCCTAAGAAAATTATTTATGTTTTCTAACGCCGAGCAAAGCTCAGTCGCCCAGGTATTTAATTATTGATTCGAAAATGTACCCTGGGGAGCATGTTAATGCTGTTTTAAATAAAACCCGAGGATGCTTTTAATAATGTTGCGAAATTAAAGAATTTTAATCTAACGCTGCATTCAAGACACTTAATTTTTCATTGCTTCGTTGTAATTTAGAACGTTGTTGTATTGTTTGGTATCCCAAATGTTAAAATAATATTCAAAGTATTACATTTTTTTTAATTAATTTCAATCATAAAAAAGTAAATTCATAATTTTTTTACTGGAAACAAGGCACTCCATCTTAATCCTCAGGGGTGACAACGCATTTTCAGTCTTAATCGAGAATAAATGTAGATGTCTATGGATGCAGTATCAACTTACCATCAGGTGGACTGTGTGCTCGTTTTTTTTACCTTTATTCTATAAAAGAAAACTCATTTCTGCAGTGCGTTACACAATCAAAGGTTTTGAGAAAGACTAATATTTCTTTTTACAAACATTTCTAAAGTATTGATAAACTCAGATTGGTTTTCTTTACGAGTACCTTAATAACTGCTGTGCCTTTGACTTTGCATGCCTTTTTTATTTATTCATTACAGCCTATCAAAGTCCACAGTTGAATCTAGATCTCCCCATATATTGCCTCATAAAGGGAATGTTTCCCATAGTTGACGCCCTTGGTAGGCGTTTGACAACCGATTTTTTATTTTTTTGTTTGTTATGAGGAAGACGTCTCTTATGACGATATGCTGTAGTGTATATTTTTAACCCGGCACTACATGGTGGTCAGTAATAGTAATGCCTTTGACTGCTGCGAATTACTATCTCTAGTTTTAATAATAATCCTTAAACTTACACATCTATGTTATATACGAGTACATATATAAAGGCAAACCTGACTGACTCATCTATCAACGTACAGCCGAAACTACTGAATAGATTTCACTAAAATTTGGCATACTGACAGTTGTAATGACGTAGGCATCCGCTAAGAAAGGATTTTGAAAATTGCCCCTAAGGGGTGAAAAAGGGTTAAAAATTTGTATGGAAGTCCGTCATTATTAGAGCTAGAAGCCTGAAAATTTTGTTTTAAGTTAACGATTAGAAATAAACACTTATTTATCCTAGGGTTTTGAAAATTCAACCCTAAGGGGTGAAAAAGGTTGAAAGTTTGTATGGGAAACAAGATCAGTTAAACTATTTTATTCGAAACTTCAGGAGTACTCCTATCAATAAATGAGTAAACAAGTGTTTCAGGCTCTTTCAGAATTCAGCCCTAAAAGGTGGAAAAGGGGTGACAAATTCTGAAAATCAACATGGTATCGTTTTATGGTTTATCGGGTCACTGATTACGAAAACAACAACTATTTCAAAATCCAACGTAGCGGACGGAAATACCTACCATCATCCCCTGTGGGTGCGATGTGGTTGAAATGTCAATATGGGTGTCGTTTTATGGTTTTGGGACGTTAATTACGAAAATGGCATCGATTGTGGTTTGAAACCAATATTGTTCACGCCGTTCACGCATCTGAACTTTATTATAAATATAAGTTTGGTTTATATAATAATTATATTCTAAGCCATACGTGCAAATAAGTGTTAGTAAGATTTATAACTGTTAAAGATAATTTCACCTTATTAATATCACACTTAAAGATCAATTTAGATTGCATAAACATTGTGAATAATTCTACAAATAGCAATCCATTACGTTTTCATATTTCGTCATTGCGACAGCCAACGGACATACAATTTGTACCTTTACCTTTCGACCCTCAAGCTGTTAGCATGCCCTCAAAAATATAATATTAACTCTTTTAAATTGTAACAAATTACATTAAATCAAGTTTGTGATACTCTAATCTATCTTTTCTTTGTACACTATCGTACAAATATGGATGGAAGGATGGATGGATGTATGTTTGTATGTAAAAATCATCATGGGTTGGGTGACTTGGGTGTCATTTTTAAGGTTTTGGGTCGTAAATAACGTAAATGATATTGATAAATATTTTAAACTTAATTTATTAGAATAGAATACTTTTATTGCACAAAACATAAAACAAAATAGACAAGATGATTTGTACAAAAAATTTGCACATAATTACACCTTAACAAAAAATACTAATTTAAAAATTAAAAACAATGAAAATAAACAACCAAACCAAATATATTTTTACAAATTAATAAAATGGCAAAACCTATTTTGTATTGATCTTCAAGTTTTAATCCCTACCAAATAGATGGCGTTGGTATTGTTTTAGAACGCGGTAAAGTTGTGTTTTTCGAACTAATATAAAGTGAATGGTGAATGAGCGCTTTACCTGTACCACATACGGTAACTATTCACTTTAACGGATATTTGACTAGACTTCGACTTTGTTTGCTTGCTTACGGTTTAAGATTTGCTTCGTGTTTCGGATTAGTTGCTTGATTTTGTCTTTCTTACAACCACTGTTCAAACTTGGAATTCGATTTGCTTTGTGATTAGGTATTGTTGATAGAAATATTTTTCTCACTGAAAAATGACTACAGAAACTCTTAATATTAAAGAAAAATGGAAGAACATACTGTCGTCCCATTATAGTTGACGGCGCCTGTTTGTTTCGTGCTCTTTCATTTTAATGTACGGAACCCAAGAAAATGCGATGGTGGTACGTTCACAAATTGTTAATTTGTGGTAAATGATTGGCCTAGGTTTTCAGTTACGACCCATCACAGAAATGGCGATAATTATTCAACAGCAAATGAATATTCAGCCGATATGTTAAAAAATTAAACTTACGGTGGATTTTGTGAATTGGTAGCTGCAGGATTAATATTTCCGTTTCGGTTTGAAGTATATCGAAGCGGTCTGCTATACAGAGTCCGGAACAGATATCTGTCCAGTAAGGCGATTACGATTTAGCCATGATTTATCTAATGGACATTTTGACGCCTATCTGCCTATTGTTGCCATCGATATATATGTACTACGCACTAGGTTTGGCATTCCGAACATTCACTATGTTCGAATGAACTGTACTGCAATCCGTACACCTTTAGTGTCATTTAGTGTGGCCACAGACTAATATGATGCTTACGCATAGTGTGGCTTCAATATTCATAGAGTGTGGAGCTGCGCTAATAATACGAGATTTCAAATTAATGTTTAATTAAACCTGAACGTAAATAATCATTCAGTAGTCAAATGAATAAATAGGTAATAATATTACAATAGAAAAATAAATTTCTTCATTTAAATACCTACAAAATCTATTTTGACAAAACTGACCACGCAGGCGCAACGCGCTTATATCAACTGCGCATGCGACTACTATCTCCGCGCATGCGCGAAAACAGAGTAGTACATTTTTGTTTGGAATAGCTTCTCTGGTACGTAGTACATATAACTCAATGATTGTTGCGAAGAAAATTACGGCGTCGCATGGAGGTACCTGTCGAAGAGCGTGATCCTTTTCAGAGTTTGACCATTTAACTGTTACATCTTTTCTAAACAGTGAAATATTATCTCCAACCAGCGGAACAAATCAATCTGTATCGTCGACATTAAAATATGAAAAGAAAAATAAACGAAGGTCGAGATTTACTAATTACACAAGAAAAAATCAATTAAAAGTGCACAAGAAAGATATAGACAGAACAAGCCAGATTCAAATCGTAAAGCTGTGTCCGCTTATCAGAAAAAAATCGATATACACAGGCAAGCTGTTGCAAATTACTAAACTGCGAATCCACAAGTGCATAGAGCAATTCAGTCACGGTATGAGGAAAACATTACACTGCGTTTATGAAAACAAGGTCCATTTCGCTATGGAGTGTGACCCTGATATTGCTTATAGAACTGACAGCAGTTTAGCCTTGGGTTCTATGACATATGTACAAGTGTCAGTGGTGCAATGCGCTGAAATGAAAGGATGAGACACCTGGTATGTGTTGCAGCGCTGGAAAGTGCAACTTGATCGGTTGAAACAACTGCCTCAACCACTCTTCAGTTTGATTAATAATACACCCAGATCATGACCATTTTATGGGTAATATACGTAAATATAATGCCTGTTTCTAGATGACTTCCTTTGGTGGTAAATAGGTAACAGATAATGGTTTTTACCGACTTTAAAGTACAATGCCAGGTCTACCATTTAATTGGAAGCATATTATAAGAAGCCGAACATGACGGTCAGTGCCTCCAAATATATTTTGTAGGTGAAGATGATCGAGAAGCAAAGATTCGATGTTCTAAATTTCTTAAAGCCAAATTTAATCAAACAATTGCAGAATATACTGCATCAAGTGAACCCGTATATAAAAGATCTGAAAAGTGCCATTAATAAAGCTCCTCCTTCAGAGTCATACAAAGTTGTCATACATGCTGATAAAAAAACAACAGAAAAACATAGAGGTAGGTAAAATGCACCAACTACAAATGAAGTGGCTTTAGTGTTAGTGGATCAACAATTTGATCGAAAGGACATCATCCTCGAGAGCCGAAGTAATTCATTTCAGCGTATTAGTGAGATACATCGAGCATATGATGCGCTACAGTATCCATTGATGTTTTGCTAGGGGATGACTGGTATTCAATCAACATACCACAACGCGATCCCAAAACTAAGTTGCCACTTAATAAAACTGTCTCTTCTGCAAGTTTCTATTCGTATAGAATAATGATTAAAGAAGGATAAGATAACTATTTCGTCAACTATCGTGCCCTTTTTAGTCAATATTTGGTGGATGAATATGCCAAAATAGAAACAGGGAGATTAAATTATATCAAAATAATCAATCCAAATTACGTGCTGATAGTTATAGTCATTTAAAGTACTATTGAACGATAAGACGCAGAAGCCAACCAACTAGGACTAATGGTTGTCCTTCCATCATCTTTACGGGGACCTAGGTATATGCACGAAAGAACACAGGACGCTATGACCTATGTTAGGAATTACGGCCAGCCTTTTATCACTTTCACATGCAATCCTCGCTGGGACGAGATAAAGAGCAATTGCTTCAAGGACAACAATCTCATGATAGACACGATATAATTTCGAGGGTGTTTCGACTAAAGATGAAAGAGATCATGAACTTATTGACAAAGGGCAAAATATTTGGTGAAGTGCGATGCTATATGTACTCAAAGGAATCTCAAACTGGTGAAGACGGTTATCCGCAGTACAAGAGACGTTTACTAGATGACGGTAGTCTCTTATAATCCAGTATTATTAAAAAATAACGCTCACTTAAATGTGAAATATTGTCATTCGGTGAAATCAATAAAATACGTCTGTAAATACGTAAATAAAGGTTCAGACCAGGCATTGTTTGCTTTAGAGAATGAGATGGATGAAGTTAAAACCTACACAAGTGGAAGATATATAAGTTCATCGGAGGCAGTATGGCGAATCCTTGAATTTCCCATTCATGAGCGTTTCCTCCCGTAGTCCACCTCGCTGTTCATTTGGAAAATGGGCAAAGGGTTTATTTTAATTAGCAAAATCTGAGTGAAAGAGTGAATAGTCCTCCAACAACCACACTTCTATCCTTTTCGATTTGTATAAAATAGATAACTTTGCAAAAACATTGCTCTACCTAGAAGTACCTGCATACTACGTTTGGGATAAGAGAAAGTTCCAAAGGAGAAAGAGAGTAGCAAACGTTGAAGGCTGGCCAGGGTCAAAAAGAGCACGTTCTGGGCAGGGTTTATATTGTGCATCCGAACAATATAGAAATCACCTTCGCATGTCTTCATGAGATCCGGGGCCCGATTTCGTGTGAAGCGTTAAAACTGTAGATGGTCATGTATATTCTACGTTTCAATCAGCGTGCAAAGCTCTCGGCTTGCTTGAAGACGATCAGCATTTGTTCGCAGCAATGGAAGGGCAGCACATTGCCAATCAACGCAAATGATTCGGGATCTTTTACGATTATTTTAGTATTCTGCCAAGTATCAGAACCTTTAAGCCTTTGGGAGAAATTCAAAGAATACCTATCTGAAGATTTTAAAAGGCAATTAGAAAGACAGGAGATGTGGATGTAGAGCACATAACAGATGTGGTATTTAACAAATGCCTTTCAGTAATAGAAGATGCCGTATTAGCGTTGGGTGATCGGCTACTAAAAGAGTATGGGTTACCTCAGCTAAGCAAAGAACAACAATTTGAAAATAGAGAGTTTCTAAAGAATCAAGTTACGACTTAGCATCATTAGAAAACACAGTTAAAATAATGAAGGATCAGTGAATGACGAACAAAAAGCAGTTTACACTCAAATTAATACAAAATTGAATCAAATGAGGGTGGAATATTCTTTTAGATGCTCGCGGTGGAACAGCATTAGCAAAAGTTAGAAGTACTCGCGGAATAGCTTTGGCTGTGGCTTCTTCTGGGATCGCAGCTATACTGCTTGAGGTTGATGAACTGGTTATGCTACCTTCAAGTTACCACCAATTTAACAACAGCTGATACTCCCATTTGTAATATATCGAAACAAAGTAATTTTGCTGAAGTATTAAAACATACGAAAATGATAGTGTGGCATGAAATAACCATGGCTCATAAGGGTGGCGTAGAGGCTTTAAACAGAACTCTACAAGATATAAGATCAAATAAGAAGTTAATGGGTGATGTTTTGTTGGCTGGAGATTTTAGACAGACTCTACCAGTAGTGCCAAAAGGAACTAGAGCAGATGAAGTTAAGGCGTGTCTTAAGAGATCCACTTTATGGCCTCTAATTAAAATCCTCAAGCTCTCGAAAATATGCGGGTACACTTAGGAGAAAAGAGTCTGCTGGTGGATTTGCGAATCTCCTACTTGAAATGAAGGCAACGGTGATTACCCGATAAATGACGGAATGATAACCATCCCTGATAATTTATGCACAGTTGTATTTACGTTACAGGAGTTAATATCCAAAATTTACCCAGATATTGCTCATATCCACGATAAGCCAATGGAATGTTTGTGTGAACGTGCCATACTAACCCCGAAAATGACCAAGCACCGGCAATTAACGATATACTGTTAATGTCTTTGAGGGGAAGAAATGTTGTACACGTCAATAGACGCTGTGGTCAACACAGATGACGCAATTAACTACCCTGTCGAATTTTTTAATTCACTGTAACCATCGGGTCTTCCACATCATAAGCTTATTCTGCGCGTGGGCACTCCTGTTATGTTGTTGCGAAATTTAAAACCTCCTCAACTGTGCAACGGAACCAGACTAAAAGTAAAAGCGTTACATCGCAATGTAGTGGAAGCTACAATTATAACTGAATGTTCACAAGGGAAACTGTATTTGTACCAAGAATTCCCTTGATCCCGAATGATCTTCCCTTTGAATTCAAACGAATACAGTTTCTCAAAGTCTGCTTTACAATGACCATAAACAAATCACAAGGGCAGACATTAAAATTTGCGGGTATAGACTTGAGAGAAAATTGTTTTTCACACGGGAAATTCTATGTGGCTTGCTCACGCGTATACTCGCCCAGTAGTCTGATAATTTTGGCACACAGTAATAGATTAGCAAAAAATGTGGTGTATAAAGAAGTTTTGTAGTTTACTAGCTTTTGCCCGCGACATCCAGTTATAAATGTGGCTTGTACCAGCAGACTCTTTTTCACACATGTGCGCGATATAACCGAACTCCACGCGGACGAACTCGCGGCCAAAAGCTGGTTTGTAATATAGGTGAATGTAACTTTTACTGTTTTAATAAAACGTAACTAAATACGAGTAAATAAAATTAATAATCTATAAATTATATAAATTTATACGTTTACTATGAACATCACGTAAATAAACCAAATTCTTCTTAGGAAGCTATAAATAAAAATAGGATGCACAGGGATGCTGTGAGAAACGAATGCAAATCACTATCTGTCAGCTTTAACCCCATGGTGCCAATATTATAATACTCGTATGATAGGTAGCTTAGAGTAGCGACAATGAGGGTTATTAATCTTAAGCTTACCAGATGTCGCGAGTTGGGAGTAAGGTTAGCTTATTTGTTACGCAGATAGTCACACAGTGTCATCATCTATGAAAGGTTGCAATTTAATCATGAGTTTTTCCAAACAATGCCTGAGTGGTTTATCTTTTAAAGTAAAATATCGCCCTTATTGACGCGAAGAGATTATTAACATAGAAGTTAAATTTACGAGAAAAATATTAAATTCAATTACAATTACAATTATTTTTATATACCTTTAGGTAAACTAATTAAAACTATAAACAAACACAAATTTGAAAATGTAGATAGTATTGTTTTATTATTTTCATATTTAAAATTTGCAATAATTTTCAAAGTCGAACCAAGTTTGTGAGGTCGTATCAAAAAGGCTCTGCAGTCAAAAGTTCAACCCATGTTACGTTCAATGTATGTGGAGACAGTTGATGGACGTGTTATTTACGCCTTATAAATACTGTTTATTTAACAATACTGACAAGTGTAATTATTCAAAATAAATACTATACAATTATTCAAAATGAGGGTTCTAACCTTTCTTTACGGCCGGGGAATATTCTGAGGTAATTTATACGATTATTCATTATAATTATATCTTACAAGTCAGTTTAAGTCTTTTTTGTGGCTAGCTGAAAAAATTTCACTAAAACAATGAATTTATTTCTAAACGATTAAGCCCCAAAAAAGTTAAATAACGATGATTTCTTTTTGATAGACTTGACAGTATACCTATTCGAAATATATAGCAGAACAGAATGCTACAAGTAAGTAGTAACAAGTATAATCACTATTGTGTGTATTTTTTAGTTATGAGTTCATTATCGCTGATCTAAAACATAGGTGTTGAGTATATGTCTTAGCTGATATGATATACGATCATTATCTGAAACAAAGTTTTTACAAAGCCACTAAATATGTACACATATTTGGTGCAATAAAGAATAAATAAATAAATAAATAAATATTCTTACGAAAAACTTTATAAATTATGTTAGAGATATTTATTACATGTAATAACAAAATAATAACGCATCGCATCTACCACGGGGAATGCTTTGAGGAATTGTTCGGACTAATTCCAGTCGCTCAGTTTCACCATCGCATATCGCGACAAAACTCGCAATCGCTCATTCAGATGGTATGGAGGGTCCATACCATCTGGATGATTGGCGGTCCACCGCTGTGCGATTTATAAGAAGTTTTCTTTATCGCACAACTTCCTTATAAAATCGACTACCACCAGCGATTTTTTCGGACCGATACGACTTAGGAACCTTCAAGAAAAGAGCCTACTTTTTTTTTAAATGCTGGCAACGCACTTGCGATTCCCCTGGTGTTGCAGTTGTTCGTGGGCAGCGGTCGACATTTACCATCAGGTGAGCCACATGCTCGTTTGCCCCCTCTTCTACAAAAGAAAAAAATGATTCTAGGATTCCATGTCAGTAGTTCTCACGATTATTATGTTCTTCAGTTTAGGTACAGAAATTAATATAATAACAAAATAAATTCTAGACTTAATTCTTTGTTGTCTGCTGAATATGGGTTTTACCCGCAATGGGAAAAATTTCTCATGAAGAGTCTTAAAAAGGCTAATAATTAATTAATATTTAATATTGGCATTATATTCATATGATTTATTATTATGCCTATCTAAATGATATAACGTGTGATGATGGCCTAAGAGAATTCATCACCCATTTCGTCCCGGTTATGTCGTAAGATACGACAGGGGTTCTTGATAAAAAACTAAGGAAATATATAATTGGAGATTTATTGATAGATTGTATTTCTTATTGGTTCCTGTAAATAGTGAACTCTATTTTTGAACTATATGGAGTGATATCTAGGGGATATAAAGGGATATTTTTGAACTATATACAGGGAATCGATAGATGCAGGTAGCTTAGGCCCATAATTTGTGGCAGTCTTTGGGAGAACCTTGTGTTCAGATGACTTTAGATGTGCTGCAATGATGACGATAACTATTACTAGACACGACCAGAGAGAGATGAGGCGCAGGAAAACAGCTTGTAGTGCTTTCCGAGGCACGGGGGTAACCGCGAACTTCTTGACTTCAGGCTGCTACGAAAAATTTATAGGCAGAAAAACCAAATAACTAATTTTTCTACGACCCGGGGTTCGAACCCAGTACCTCGTGAGCAGTAGTCGCGCGACTAATAGATCAACGAGGCAGCTTACTAGATCCACAACTTACTGCATTGCACAGTCTTTCTTCCTTGATAATTGGAAATTTCTTCATAGTTACATTGTATTATCAACTTGCTAATAAGCTACATATTAATATGAAAAAATATTAGGTACATTCATAATTAACATATCCTCGGTATTTAAAATACCATATAATATGATTATCAGCCTGTCCCCCTAACACAGACAAAATCAATAGCGTCTGCGTGCGGGTATATGCAAAATAATCAGATGAAACACAACTTTAAATATTTTTATATAATGTTCTCTTTTAAATAATTCTTTATTTTCCTTAATTATCTGTTACGTGATAGCCTGTTAACAGTTTACTGCTAGACATAGGTATCTTCCAAGTTTTAAGATTATACTTAAATCGTCATTAGGTGGTAAGACTCTTTTTATTTCTTCTCTTTTTTTACCGTGCTTACCGTACCTACCTCTTACCTTAGATCGTCTTTATGTCCCTTTGCATTTTTAAATATCGGTAGTCGCTGTATATATGGTAAAATACACAATGTTATTTGAAATTGTATGTGGTTTTGTTACCTCTGCATTCTCCGGGGAGTAAGATTATTGTCAAAGGCCCTGCTTTACCGAAGCGCGTGTCAGTTAGTGAAAGTGTTTCTCATTAGCTCCTGTAAATAGTGGTCCATTTTTGAATTGCGAGTACTAAGAGGGAAGACTCGATAAGACATACAGGGAGTCGATAGATTCAGGTAGCTTAGGCCATAATTTGTGGCAGCCTTTTAGGGAAGCCTGTGTTCAATGGATTTTAAATGTGTTGCAATGATGACGATAATGATGATATTATCTCCGGTCGTGCATTTATATTGACTGACTTATTATATTGACTGAATGCTCACTGAAATCTGAAATGACTATTCTATTTAAACTTAGAAAAATACATTTATTAATAAAAACTAAACTTAATAAATAGAACTAAAAATAATAAAATATTTTCCATATAATAGCTTCTGAATTCGGTTCTAAGACACAGTGTATTAAAGAATTTAAGCCCCGACTTCAGGATCTATTATGTCGAAATTATTTAATTTTTTTTGGTGCTTTAAAATAGGCTTTTACTATTTATTAAAAGTTAAATATTTTGACTCTTTTTAGCGGACTAAGGAATATCACAAGCTCAACGTAAAAACTAGAATATTTGCAATATATTTACTTTAAAAACTTCAATCCCTAATTTACCACCTTTAGGGGTGGATTTTTCTCAAATTTATAGCATCAATAAAGTAACTAAAAAAATTGGTTTACTTTTCGCGAAAATATCGCGTCATATATATATACACAAGAACATCCTTATTTTAAAAGTTGGTTAAAACATTCAATATATTATTTTCTCAACTTTCATAAAAGTTAAGTACAAAGATTTCGATTAAACGTCCTTACAAAATAATTACTCATAAAAATATAATTCCAAAAATTGTTCTGAAAATTTTACACTACTGCTTGTATTGAGCGGTTTTATCTCTCCGTACCTGTGTACTATATCGTAGTATTTACAGTGATTGTTTCGTCGTATTTATGCGCTGCGACACACTCCGCCCGTGCTACCGTAGCGTAGGGCGAAACGCAGCTTGTTTGTTTTATAGGGAGTTTGGAAGTTGTACAATAAGGTACCTAAAATGTCGCTCATTAAAACTGTCGTTGAAACTGAAACTTCAACTTTAAAGGACACGCTGTCATAGTTGCCTGCAGCTCTAAAATGCTACGATATTACAAACAAAATTATTGTATTATAAACTTCGCCATGGTTGGTTTTGTTTCCTTTAAATACATTCAACGTGTAAAAATAAATGTTTATATTTTTGCAGACGAACAATCAGTATTTTTTCTCCTTGATCAGTGACTGTTTATTTAACATCATCATTATCCTTAAAGTTGGACATAAAAGTTTCTCATATTAGAAGGGTGAAAAGAAGGGAGGAGGCCATCGTCATGTTTGACAGGCGGTTGGGCTAGTTTTTGCTTTCACAAGTCGCAACATTTTCTGACATTACTCAAGTTAACTTTGTCAATAACGTAACTATATTACAATTAACTATTTCATGGATTTTTCGTCTTTTTTGTCAACCTTTCTTGTTCTTTTGTCTTTTCACTTATTCTTTAACTGTTTTTTAAGCACCCTTATTTGTAATGTTAATTATATCTAATGACTATAATCATAGTCATGCTATAGTTATTGTGATATGCAAGTAAATAAGCTTTTTTATTATAATGGTATGCATAAAATAATGGAAATATCTTTCACTGTTTTATAGGTTCACTTAGTCGCCTCCTACGACACCTTTGGGACGAGATTGGTTCACTAGTCTTTATGGTTGTACTATACTGTAGATTTATTGTTACTTAAAAATGTGTTATACATAAACAATGAACTATTAATATTTAAACATTTTTATAAAAGAACTGTTATGTATATATTTATAACTGAACGAGTGAATTGCGGCGGATTGGGTACGGAATTTATTTTATTTTATCATCAGTGTCATTTTCAGGTAGCGCCAACTGGCGTGATATTTATCTATTAGGAGCACATATTCGATATTCTTTCACATGTAACAGTACCCTCCTACATCATCCCATGGGTGTGGGGATGGGATTTGGACCGCAATATACTTATTTTATTCATTCATCACAGCCATAGACTGTCTCATAAGGGACATAATTGCCCTAGTTGCCACGCTTTGCAGGCGAATTAGCAACCGCAGTTTTTTATTAATTTCAATTGTTTTCAGGAAGATGCTGCTGCCGAACTTTTGTTTTATTTACCTTTGTCGTCTTCTTTGACACCCACGGGAAAATATGGGGTAGTAGGTTCCCTTATGCCGCCACTACACGACGATAATATATTATCGTCAATTCTCTTAATATGTAAATTTATATGTTATTATGTATACATAATATCATATAAATTTACATATTAAGAGAAATAGTGGAGCCACGCTGCAGTTATAATATGGCTGCATACTAATGGGTCTGTTCTACGTACAGAATTGCAGATCCTTATTACTGGTATAGTTATTCTATTTCACGATGAAGGTTTGACTTTGGTTGTTGTTAGCCGTACACATACACATTGTGTTAGTGTGCGTAGGCCTCGGGAGCGCTACTCCCAGCCTACGCACACTAACACAATGTGTATTTGCACGGCTAACAACAATCAAAGTCAAAACTTCATCGTGAAATAGAATAATAATAACGATGCATTCCATCTTAGTCCTCAAGGATAGATGTATGTGTCTATAGGTCACAATATCTTATTACCATCAGATGGACTTAGCTATCGCTTGACATCCTTATTTTATAAAAATATTGATTGATAAAATACTTATTAATATAATATTGTTACTGTTATATTTATAATTTCTGTCATTAGATTTAAATGCACGTAATGATTCAGTATCGCCATTGAAAATATTCATACCTACACTTCAAAGTAATGGTCATAACTTTTGATAAAATGAACCGATTTTAATAAAATAAATACTAAATGTTACTCAAAGATATGTTTAATGATTTTCCTAATAATTTTTGAAAAAAAAAAACAGTATTATTTGTTTATGAACGTATCAAGTTAGACGTTATAAGTTCATAAACAAACAGACAGAGACAGACATTTCTAAAAATGATAACAATGTATTTAATTTATTATTTTTGGTCCCTCTCAATCATTTTTGTCATAAAAATATACAAACGGACGCTTGCAATTTACATTTTTATTATACGTATAAAAATATATACGTATTATATGTATATATATTTATTTATAATTAATGGAATTGCTAGTAGTTTTAAAAAAAAAATGACTTAAGCAAATACGCTTATATTTAAGTGATATATTTTCGAGTCAACCTCGGTTAAAATAACTTCTTTTAATGTTCCCGCAAGGGTAGTTTCATTTAGCTTGTTGTTCCATTGGGAATACGTTCTTTGAGATTAAATATTCTTTTTAATAATGTTACATTTAGAAATAATATGAATTGGCTGGACGGTAAGAATTCCGCTTTAAGTCATCTCAAGTTTTTAAATCAGTAATAAATGAAATTGTACTCGTATCAGTAAGCGAAGTGTAGGGTAGCCCCCCACTGCAGTGACAACCTGGTAAGAAATGCAAGAAGTCGATGGGTACATGGGCTTGAAACCATGCTATGAGCATTCCTTGGGAGCGGCCTGCCCTCTGCAGTGGAATTGTTATGGGCTGTAATTATGATGATGATAATGAAATTAAATCGGCATTTATTTCATTTAAAAAAAAGCTTGTAATTCTGCGCTGCGTAATCATTGTTTTAAACTTGTTGAAAATGTTAAAACCTGTTTAATTCAGTTTTTTATCATCATCCTCTCAGGCTGTAAACCGGCAACATAGGACACTACAAAATTAGAAAGATTTTCGGTCATTATCATCTATCGCCTTTGCCACTTAGATGCTGCCCGTTTTCAATATACAATTTTGATGGTAAAATTAAATTCCAAATAACATTAAGAAAATGATAGTAGATGAAACTGGTTTATTTTCCCCATTCACGGCTATCGACTGTAAAGATGGGTCCATTATTCGAAATTGTTACCTCAATGTCTGGTCATAACGCATCGCTCCTGTAACGTCGTAAGACAGGTATAAGCCATTAGGGAATAATAAAATACCCTTATCGGGCCATTAGATGCTCGTAAAATAACAGTTAGTCATATAATAATGTGATGGATGTAAATATCCATGTTTTTGTGGAAAGCTTGAGTATAGTCGCACTTATAAAGGCGCTTGATTTATGTGGAGCGCTGTCGCTCACAGCGATAAATCTTTTAGAAAAAAAAAAACCACACACAACGGATACTGAAAATTACCGGTTAGTTTACGTTGATAAACAAATGGTGGTGGTTTAAGAGAATCCATATCATCCTATGGGTGTCGTAAGCGCGTCTGAGCAATACTGAAACAGGAGCATCTTCCTAATAATAGGTCAAAATAATAAAAAAAAATCCGGCTGCCAATCTGCCTGCCAAACGTCAAATCATGAACATGGCAACAAAACAGGCATGGACTTTTGATAGGCTGTATTTGTTTAAAATTTGTCACACATTTCGAATGTACATATTATATAACTTAAATTCGGAGGTTTTTAAAATTGAAAATTTTAAAAACCTCCGAAACAAAACGTGCTGATGATCTTCAAACGGCAGAACCGATTCTGATAAAGCATGTCTAAGAACCACCGCTAGAAACCCTACTTTTAAATAAAAAAGAAATCGCATCCAAATCGGTTCACCCGTTTAAAAGCTACGGTGCCACAGACAGACAGACATAGCGGTCAAACTTATAACACCCCTCTTTTTGCGTCGGGGTTAAAAAGTAAAGGTAATAAAATTAGCACGCGGTTTACCTAATGGTAAGTTACTTGGTCCTAGGCCTAAAAGAGTCCTACCACCTAATGAACTAGTAAACTAGGTGGTACTACCCTCTTCTATTTATTTCTGCCGACATAAAACAGTGCTTGCACTGTTGTGTGTGTGTGTGTGTGTGTGTGTGTGTGTGTGTGTGTGTGTGTGTGTGTGTGTGTGTGTGTGTGTGTGTGTGTGTGTGTGTGTGTGCGTGTGTGTGTGTGTGCGAGCGTGTGTGTGTGCGAGCGTGTGTGTGTGCGCGTGCGCGTGTGTGTGTGTGTGTGTGTGTGTGTGTGTGTGTGTGTGTGTGTGTGTGTGTGTATGTGTGTGTTGTTTAATCTGCAGATATAGGTAAGAGGGTGGTACCTTTTCCAGACGGGCTTCTAGATAGAAAGTGAGTTCTACCACTTACTAAATTATTGTATATTAGGTAAATAATGGTATATTTAATTCAAAAAATCATTTAAAGGAATTTCTATACTATTAATGTCAATTAAAATTATATTACACTACTAATTACTATTATTGTTATCCCTTGCATGCGTGGTGTAGTGTTATTAATATTTCATATTAAATTAGGCAATTAAAACAATAAAGACTAAGCGAATTATACGTAGTAAATCGAACCAATATGATTATATGACGTTAATGTAATGTTAAACGCAAACAGATATTCTTAAGCTAATTCGGAAATTAAATAATATAAAACTATAAGAATTTTTTTAAAGGAATTTCGATCGATTGACTCCATCAAAATAGTATATTGAAGCGCCTTTGTCCCTCCTTTGTAACTTATTACCTATCATTTGGTGATCAGATTGATATTTAAAGATAAAAATCATCTCCATCAGCGAATCGGCTTTATACCAAATAAGCAACATCAATCACCGAGTCGCGAATATCACGCGAAATAGTTCTTTCTCCCCTTGCTTACTTGTGCAAGCGCTCTCCCGTCAAATTTCGAAAGAAATCACCCGGGTAATGTAAGGAAAACATACATCATGAGCACAATGCATGTATAATAGTCTACGCCGATAAGTCTTCTAGTATGGAAATTTATCCGATTTTCGCAACATCCCGCCTGAAATAACGTTCTTATGCACGATAAAGGGATCTTACATGTTACTTTTTAAATTGCTTCGTTTTTTACCTTTAAAAATTCGTTTTCATATTACTTACATTTAATATTTAAATTCAATTACTAGAAAAATTCTTATTTTTTGTTTTTATAAAATGTTGCGGTATAAGTATTAAAATTTTATATAGTTTCTCAAATTAGACGAAAACCATTCTTACCATAATTATAATATGAACTAATCACCATCATCATCATCATCATCGTCATCTTAACAGCGTTTTTTGTTTTAAACATTAATGTTTTAAAATTTATGTACCTTAAAATGAGCACAAATCGCATTAAAATAAATCATATTATTCCCTTTTGAAACAAGATAAATGTTCAATATCCAAAAAGCTTTCATTTAATAATATTTTATAAATCAATACTAAATATAAGAGCGAGCGATATAATAAAATTACTCTTACACGATCCGTTCTTAATATTTACGCTGGAATTCAATTTTAAGATCAAATCTAAAATCGAAATGACAATAAATTATTATTTATGTTTGTTTTAGAATATTAAACGTGATTACAATGAAAAATTATGGTATGAAAGTGCACTTGTTATGCGAAACGGAACAGTGATTGCTAAAAGGCGGTGTTTGATTTCAATATTTTTCGTCGATTGAATTTTTTAATAAGGTATCTCAGTCAATAAAAATGGGGCTTACTTAGCTTAGCTATTTAGACAAATGTCTAAATAGCTACAGTTGCGCAACTGCTATTATTATTATAAACTAATATTAACTTAGTTCTAACATCATGAGTTAGCAAATTATTCTAGTAGTAACATCATTGTATTGTACATATTATGAAGTCTTGTTATTTTGCTATCATATTTTTTTTTATAAAACTGAAGTGACAAACGAACTTACAGACCGATTGCAAGCGGCCATGCTCATGGACACTCACAACAAACTTTAAACAAAGAAGGCTACAGATTCGTTGTCAACTATGAGGATCAATATGGATTGCCTCACATGCCTCTCATGTTCTATATACACTTCGGACCGGAACACAACAGGGCAAGCTTACTATTTAGCGGTAAATATAGGCAAAAAGATGGTACCAACCAACAAAGACTCCTGGTTGGAATAGGAGTCACCTAGTAAATATAACTAAAATAGTTATTGGATATTATTTAAATGTTAACGCAAACAAAAAATGTCTCTAATAAATTCGGAAATAAAATCGTATAAAAATATAAACAAAATGATTTAAATAATTGCGATCGAGTCCTACCATTTTTTTATGGTATAGGGTGACAAACGAGCACACAGTCCACCTGATGGTAAGTGGTTGCTGTGACCCATAGACATCTACATCTATTCTCAATAAAGAATCAAAATGCAGATGTGTTGTCACCCGTGAGGACTAAGATGGAATGTCTCTTTTCCCAGTAAAAAGGGTCTCCGGTTCTCTACACTCACCATAAGAAACACAGCAGTGTTAAGCTGCTATTTTACGCTAGTATTCTGTGAGAGCGTGGTCCTTCCCCGGTCGAGCCGACTCATTCGTGCTACAACTATACTACTAATATAGCTGCAGCATGGCTCTACCACGTATAAACAATCCATCTATCAAGAATCTTCGTTTGTAATAATCATCAAGTGATTATTACAAACGAAGTGAACTAAGGAGCAGTACACCTATTGTTATATAGACGCAGTGGCCCATAGGCACTTAAATCTATAATAAAAAAAAGATTAAGAATCAAAATGCAGATGTGTTGTCACCTCTGATGATTAGAATAGAATAGAATAGAATAATTTTTATTCAATATAGATCACATGTGTAATTCTTATTGAAAGTTATTTTTTACTTTACCACTGGTTCGAAAAAACCCTCTGTCCTGAGAAGAACCAGCAAGAAACCCAGCGGGACTTTTTTTAAAAGTAAATTTTACATTAATGGTTGTACAAACTATTTACAAAATTTATTTTAGAAACTGCTTGGAAGCGACCACCTCATTCCCAGGGGTTATTATCAACCATGTATTCATTTATACTATAATAACCCTTTTTATACAGTTTCAGCTTAACAATACATTTAAACTTGGTAATAGAGAGAGCCTGTACACTTTCCGGGACCTTGTTGTAATACTTTGCCCCAATAATGAATTACAGACTCTGTGGAGTTGAGAAACTGGTATCACTAGCTTGTGTTTGTTCCTAGTGTTTATTGAGTGTATATCACTTTTTTTACTCACTTTCACTTTTTTATACTGAGAGGCCAAAGTTAATATATTTATTACTTTAAATTTATCTCTAAGAGACTCTCTCGGTTTTAGGTTGTAAAAGATTAGAAGATTAAGATGAAATGCTTAACTAGTATAAAGCATTTCCAGTTTTCGTTCGTTGCGGATCACAGCAGCGTCATGCTGCCATTTTACGCTGCTGGTATTCTCCCAGGACGCAGTCTTTCCCTCGTTAGCCAACCCATATCTGCAGCAGTCACTTTGTGGTACAATAAAGTAAAATATTACTATATAATAGTGGGATTTAAACTTTAGTATGATAAGTTATAAGTTAATTTTTTCCTATGCATTTATCTTGCAAAGTGTCTAAGGTGACTTGGCGCGGATTTTCGTCGGTTTCCTGATATAAATCATACCCGATTATCTTAGAAGACTGTCAGCGTGTCATACTTCGTCGACATATGAATAATTTATATAAGCGCAGACGTTTTTGAATCAGTCTTAATGCTTTCATATTTCTCACCTCTATTTCACGTTGAATAATTGACTGCTCACATAAGTTGCTGCTTTGGAGTTTTTTAGCTATTTTGTGATCAAAATATAATAAATTATTTATTTATTAATACAATTGCAATCCAATGGACTTTTTTACATTTATTTAAAGGAATTGAATGCCTACGGAGCATAGCTCGCCATATTTCTCTGTTTGAAGCCTTTAAAAATATTTTAATATCAATATCCGACTTTCGTGTCTCTACAAGATCACTAGAGGCAAGCTTTCATAATATGTAATTCACATGTAACAATAATTATTAACGGATATATAAACCATAGAGCCGTGTTAGCTAAGATGGTTAGCGCTCGCGGTAAATTTCACAGTACGTGAGCAACCTGGGTTCGATCCCCGCCGGCACCAATGAAATTGTTAATTGCAATTTTAAGTGCTGATTTACCACGTGCTTGGCGGTGAAGGAAAACATCATGAGGAAACCTTCATGTCTGAGAAATAAGAAAAAAAAGTATTTCGAAGACGTAAAGTTCGCCAACACGCATTGGGGCAGCGCGGCGGCCACTTCCTTGCCCTATAACCCTCTCAGAAATGAGAATAGGCCTGTGCCCAGCTGTGGGACGTATATAGGCTGTAACTTTAACTTTTTAACTTTTATGTAAACCATCGAATGATGCTTTAGAATAATTACACTCGATAGTTCGATTCTAACAGCGAATATTCATGTAATTATTATCGCCCAATGGCACGGAATCGGTGCGTATCATTAAAATTAACCTAAAACCCCTTGGCGCGTAAAAAGCGAAAATGACGGGCGTTTATAAAGCGCGAAACATTACAGAGTGATAACATCGCTCCACGTCCGCAAACGCTTTCAAATGAAGTATAACATGGTAGTTGAATAGGCCGCGATGCCGCAGTTTGTATTCAAGCTGAGTGCCGGCCCTTCATTGATGGCATTGAGCCATAATCATTCATAATGGATATTGGCGTGTTGCGGGAACGAACGCGGTGTATAGCGACTTTTTTCAAAGACCCCACGTGTGGTTTATTGACGCTAAGTCGTGATTTATTTTAAAATTTAAGCACTTTTTAGGATTTATGTGTGATCGTTCCTTTTTATTAAATTGTCAGCTGTCTGTATTACAAACACACACACACGCGCGCGGATCCTAGAATACACACACGCACCACTCACATGCGGGTAACTTTTTTTAATTAAAATATTAAATTAAGAAACAAGTATTGCTCACATAAAGTATAATAAGATATACATGACTTTAATTTTAGTGTTGTCGGCAGAGGTGCAACTCAAGTTCCAAGAAGCTATTATAAAATTAAACCAAACAAACGGCCAGGTAGCCAGATTTGGATTTATATTAAATCAATTGAATACCAATTTATTATTACTTGATCTGCAATTTATAATACTTATTTGTTTATTACCATAGCTCATATTTTAAACTAAAATATTTTACATTTAACAGAAATGTGATATTGGCAGAGCCCTTCACATGTTTAAATAAGGTAAGCCTGAAAACAGATCGTATTCATAAATCGAAGGTCTTATGATTTTAAATCTTCATCCATTCACTCGCGCCGTATGATTGCCGAGGGATATTTGGTTTATTTTACATGATTTTATTGAAGCTGATAGAAGTAAAGCCGGGATAAAATTTCAATTGCCAGTACTACAGACAGCAGTAGCGTGTCCCCGCAGTTTATTTATTGTGTTCAACCCCAAAGTACGGGCGATAACATCATTCATATTATCTGGAATAGACTTGAAAATAGTAGTATTGAATATTATTTTTGTAAAAAATATATTGATAATAGAAAAAAAAACATTTAAACTTGACCAGCTGAGCGTTGTTTTTAATAAAACTATGGCGTCTTAAGTAGTGCCAAAGAGATTTGTGGCACTAATGGAGATTTAGATTATTCGTGATAGAATCGATCTTTTATTAACTTTATGCCCGTCTAGGGGGATGAGCAATCTTTTTTTCTAAACACCTGCTAATTGACGGACATGGTGCTGGCGACGAACTAGCGCAGAAAATCCACCAAAACACGTTAAACCAAAAGTTCGTAGATTTATGAATGCGAGCAACAGTACCACTGTGAGTAGACAGGCAGATAAAGGGCTCATAATGCTTGCCTTCGTAACTAATGAGCATATTCGCAGGAGCGACCCAACGGATCAATAAGCTGAAGTGGCAATGGAAAAACTGACAACTAATGGTAAATAAAAGTTCCTGAGTGGCAGCCTCATAAGAGAAGTGTGGGCACATTTTTTTAAAAACAGCTCTATAGTGCAGCGGTTAAGCGTTTGGCTGAGGCACTGCGTACCGTGAGTTCGAATCTCGTACAGTAAAAGTATTTGTATGGCTATTTAAATAAAAATAGTTTTTCGGATTTTATCGCGCATAATATTAACTTATTTTATATTCCCGGCGTTTTGAGCACTTTTATTAAATGTGTAGTGTTCGCGTATAAGAAATCATTATTTGTATGGATGACAAATTATTCTCCTCTACATGAGGAATTTCTCCTGAGGAATTTTAATGTTAAAAGAATATTACCTATTTGAAGTCTAATTACTGCTATTTCCATACAATTCCAGTAATATCGTAAGAGATGAACTATGGGATTTTAGAATGATTTATTGCCTGGCTTGGTCGATAGATGATGATATTATAACCATCTTTTACCTATCAGATGTAAAATACCCAGTACCAATGGAATCTATCCCTCCATATTATCTCAAGGATGTCGAGAGAGACGACAATGGGATTTCAGAAGAACAATTGCCTGGCTTGGTCTATAGTTATAAGTTGCCGGCGTCTGTCTTTACATCCGGGCATTATTATTCATCACCACTTACCATCAAGTGGCATTGTAGTCAAGCACTGGCTTATATTAAGTGAAAAAGTCGACTGTATAACTATTTCGTACAACAGACCTTTGGAATCCGTCACCCCACATTATGTCAGGGGTGTCGTAAGAGACGGCTTGGTACATTCATTCATTCATTCATTCATTCATTCATTGTAGCCTATCAAAAGTTGACTGCGGAACATAGTCCTTCCCATAGATTGGTTCATAGACATATTTGCCATATAAATAAAATGACTAAAAATAATTATTGTCAGTGTGATTTGTAAAAAGAATCTTTAAATTAAACGTCAAAATTTAAAATTATTTAATAAAATACTTAAAATCAAAATTAATTGCACAAAGTTACAACTATTCATTAATAAACACGTAGTTTAATTTGGCGCTTCCAGCTAAATTAATACTCTATGAATTTCGGTTTACTCTGTCGCTTCCACTCGAAAAATTTCAATCGTACTAGCCGCAGACTGAGAGAGGCTACAATGAAAATCCCTAGAAAACCTGAAAATGCGCCCAAACTTGTGGAGCGATGAGATAAGTTGGGTCCAGTCTCTCAATTATTTTGCGTTTATTATTCTTTACTTGAAGCCAATTAATTAAATTCGATTCTTATATTAGAACGTTTTTAAATTGAGTTTGGTTTAACTAAACATCTTAATTAATTAATTAATTATCAGAATAAATGCAGTTGAGATGAGAGCGTTAAGAAGTATGATAGGAGTTAAATTGAGTGACAGGATAAGAAATAGTGAGATAAGGAAACGTTGTGGTTTGAAAGAAGATGTAGTGACAAAAATTGAGAAAGGTATGCTGAGATGGTTTGGCCATGTCGAGAGAATGAATGAAGAACGATTGACGAAAAAAGTGTATAAGGCGAGTGTGAATGAAAGTGTTGGAAGGGGTAGACCTAGGAGGACGTTTCTCGACCAAATCAGGGACGTCTTGAAAAAGGCCAGGTCAAGAGTACCCTAAACCGAAGAGCATGTATGAAGGGAATAATGAAAGTGGACGAAGCGAAACAAGTATGTAAGGATCGTAGCAAGTGGAAAGAAGTGGTCTCTGCCTACCCCTACGGGAAAGAGGCGTGAATATATGTATGTATGTAAACATCTTTTATATTATTGATGCAAATAAAATTATTGATTTTATTCCTGAAGTTTTATATGTTGTTGTCCATCCATAGGTAAACTCACAAAATAGGAGAATTGTAGACAATACTGACAATAAGCACCGATAAATAAAATCAAAGGCAATACAACTTTTATCAGGCGGTTGTTGGCCATAAATTTGCGCTTACAACCTAAAAGCGCTATTGCGGCAAACGGACGCCCTCCCTAACACGTGCTCGCTCAGATAAATCTGCACTTTTACACTCGTTTATCATGGCGATTATTAAAAAAATGAAGAATGTTTTTATGACAATTTTTGTCTTTCACATTAGTTTTATTATGGAATATAAATTCCTAAGTATTGTTAATATAATTGGAGACTTACGAGATAGATTATATACACAATGATGCATGAAACCACTACAAATATAAATAATAGAATCCGGAATTACTTTGAGGACGTCCATTACATTAAAGACGTTAAAATAATCGTGTGTCTTTCACAGTGTGGTGTTGGGATTAGTGATGCCGATGCAATTGAGGGAGGGCGGAAGGTGCTTTTCAAACTAGGTACGACACATCACTTTATTTTATTACGCGAATTTTAGCTAATGGGTTTTTTAACATCGTTAATTCACTACAAATATATTAAAATAAGGAGAGTCGTGGTAGCTCAGGGGCTTAACGCTTGCCGTAAATTTTACAATACGCGAGGAAACTGGGTACGGTCTCTGCCTGCACCATAGGATTGTTAATTGCAATTTTAAGTGCTGATTTACCACGCGCTGGCCGGTAAAGGAAAACATTGGAAGGATACCAGCACGTCTGAGGAATAAAATATTTCGAAGAAATTTGAAGTCTGTCAACACGTACGAGAGCAGCACGGATATTACAGCCGTGCTGCTCTCGTGCGTGTTGATATTTATTCCATAACCCTTTCAGAAATGGGAGGGGGCCTGTACCCAGCAGTGGGACGTATATAGGTGTCGTTATTTTATCCTGATACTAATAAATACTTTCAACTACGAGTACATGGGATATGTTACAGTGTTACAATCGTACGCACGAACTCGTAGGCGCATGTTATAGTCAAAATTTTTTTTTCCTTTTGAAAAATCGTTTTAGGATTAGGATTTTCTACTGTATATTGGAAGCAGTATACATACATAAATCCCACAAGGACAAACATCTAAGACCCGGAACAATTACTTGTAGGCCATACAAATACTTGTTCCGTGCGGGATTCGAACCCGCGGCCCCTCGCGGCGGAACTCTCACCCGCAAGTCATCGCCAAGCCGCTCGCCACGGAGCCGTCGCTGTCAAATGTATTTAATATGTAGCTTTTGCGATAAAATCTGAGAAAGAACTGTATGTATAATTTTAGGGTAATAGTTTAAAAAAATCTAAACACAGATTTACCTACATGTAAATTTCAAGCATTACCTGATCTAACATAAACCACAATATTTCATATTATGATTTAATGTGATAGATAAAACAAATGTTGTGAGTTTTTCTTTACATATAATTATACAACGAGACATACCACCGTATAAATTATTCATGCATAGACCAAAACATGCAGAGAGAAGACGTATTCAAAGATAATCTCCGGTGATTTATGATGAGAATCCTCGCATTTACACTACACTTCTATTTACATCGACTTGCTTATATTTTATCTACATTCGTAACTCTCCAGACATCTAAAGCGGGAATTGAAAATAGAAGTATAAAATGCATCACTTTGCGTCTAAAACAATTTCAACTCAAAATAAGCATGATTTAAAAGTATTGATAAAGTCACTTTCTAAAATTATGTCCAAGAGATACTGTCAAACTTTATTCCATTTATCATTTAAAAATTACGAGTCTTTTAATAAGAACGACTGATTTCTACGGAAATATAACTTAAAATATCTAGTGCCATAGGTTTTGTTGTAAAATTTTTCGTAAAGCTAATTATAGATAATTTTAATTTAAATAAATCTGTTCATAACACTGTCAGCTACCTATATATCTTAAGTAGGTAATATTATTATCACCATTACGTAAAAAAATTACAAATGAACATCGGTTTCCGCGCAATTTGAAAAAGTTATCTTGATTACCAAGTCTAGATCGGCTATTGTCGAATCGGACAATTTGCACTTTTAAATTGGTATGTCCGGTACTTAAAGCCTTTATGTTTTCCTGGTATTTTTCGTTTTGTTTTCATTTTCCTTATGAAACCAAAGGCAAGATAGAAGATGGAATCACTGATGCCCATCCAACAATTACACAAGAGTGTGCGTAATTATGAATATATGTGGCAACTAAGTACGAAGTCTTTATATTTAAACTGGTCAATAAAAATTAACATGATTTAAAAAAATAAAAAAGTAAGTATCTTTATGTTTACTTTTTTAAACCGAGGGCAATTTAAAAAAAAAATCTATCGCCCTTAATTAAAAGTTGGAGTAATTTAAAACAGAACAAATCATTGATTAAGGTAACGACGTTCCGTTAGACAGTAATAAGGAAGTGGGCGGAGGGCAATTTTCCTCAAGCTTAATGCGTATAGGCGTGGTTAATATATAACAGGGAATAGTGAGCTCAAAGATAGAAGACATTATTCCCATATAACTTGTATCAACGAAAGAAGGAAAAAAGCAAAAGGGAAAATAACTTGCAAGACTCGTACAAGGGTTTTATATACGTAATATTTTAAATTAAATTTCATAATAGAAATAATTTTATTACTAAGAAGAAATGTAATATAAAATAGAATACTCGTATATCCTATTTTCTTTATTTTCACGATTAAATAGTAATATGATCGGATAATAATGTACAAAGGACTAAAATCCCTTGAAAAGCTGACTTCAGCGTGTGAATTTTTGTAGTGTAATCCCCTGCCCCTTCCAAGGGATTTTACCCGAAGAACTCGTATTACCGTCTCAAAGAATCGAAAATAAACTAGAAGTTTGGGAAATTAGATTGTTGCCTGTATATAGTATTATAGTCTACTAAAGTTCGAAAACAAAGAAATTTAATATAGTTACGATGCTTAGACTCTTGAAGATCTTCTGATTAGCGCTTGACATCATGAACGTTTCTCCACTTTCACTGAAATCAGTTAACACAGCAAAAGCTCATACCACTTAAAGTATTTTATATTATACTTCAGTTTGCCATTTCACTAATTGTGATTGACAATATTTGTACCACTTCACAGGTTTATCTAGTATAATCACAAAATAAGGACGTGAGTTTCAAAAGGCAGCACGGAATGGACTATGCTGCACTGCTGTTCCAGTGGCCTAGTACAGCCGCGCGCATCTGACCCAAAACGATAGTGAAAGTGAATCAATACAGCCCTTCTTGGCTATCATCGCTTGTCTTAACCACTGTAATGAGAATTGTTACGCCAAAGCTAATTTATGCATTTGATCTGTGTATTGTTGTTTGACATAAATCGTTCATTCAAATTTTTCTGTGACATTCCTTCAGGAAGGCTTATGTTTAGCAGTTGACTTGTGAAAAACGGTGATGATCATAATAAAGGGTCAAATGTTTAATTGTATTTGTGCACATTATTTTCGATTAATATTAAAAAGAGATAGCGTGCTTATTTCAAGGTCAAATTTTTTAACAACGAAATTCTTATACGTCATCAGCCCATAAAATTCCACGGCTGGACATGGGCCCCTTCTGTTTTATGGAGGATTTACCTTAATGGTTATGCTTGGGAGGCGGATTGAGGATCGCAGTACCATATGTCTCTCTCTCTCTTTGACTGGCCGTTCTGGGTGTTTTACGTCTGACTTAAACAAGATAATATGTATATCTCCACATATAGGAAGCCATAAGATTTTTTTAGCATTTCCCATAGCCGCTATATGCTATATATGGCGGCTATATAGCCGACCCATCCGTTGAGTTATGTCAGTTTCTCTAGCTGTTTTGCGGTTTAGTACATGGGAACTAGCAACCTTAAAGATATATTTACGGTCAATAACGTCTTAAAACTAGGCACATACTACCATTAATTATAGTGGGAGTTATGGAGTATTGAATCTGGCCCCCGCTGCTCCATTGCGTGTTAACGGACCTTACGAGTCCACAAAATATTTTATTTCTCAAACCTGTAAACCTCACGATATGGTCCTTCATCACGAGGTAATAATAATAATAATAATGTCCTCCAGACCGAATTTCGGTCACGGCGGCCAGCTTCAACGGAGACTAGCCATCGGCGTAGGACAGGGTTATAGTGTCCAAGTGTATGCGCAAGCACAGGTGCACTCCCTATTCCCTCACTCTCATAGTCCGATGGGACGGTAAACCGACACGACCGGAGAGATCAGTCGCAGGAACAACGGCTTTACGTGCTTTCCGAGGCACGGGGGTGACACACCGACAACTTCCTGACTCCGGGCGGCTATTGGAAATTTCTTGACGGAAAAACTCAGTAACAGTTTTTTTTGGCCTGACCCGGGACTCGAACCCGGGACTTCATGATCGGCAGTCGCGTTTACAACCACTAGATCAACGAGGCATCACGTGGTAGCTCAGCAAATAAATGTAATAAGTATAAGGAATTTATTTTAACATAAAAAATATAAATAAAGCCACTCGCCGTATTACATTTTTAAATTAGAATTTAAGTCTGTTACTAAATCAACTGTACTAAGAAATACTTATTGTTCTTTAGGGAACACTGGCGCTACTTCGTGTAATAAGAAATTGAGAATGAATAAAAAAAGTCACTGCAATTTAGTGAACATTTTTCCACTATCTGAGAGCAACTTTATTGAATCAGACGATTAATTCTTTTTTCTTTTTTGTTATTTCCAGACAAATTACTAGTACTGATGTTTTCTACGCAAAATACAGGTACAATTTGTTGTTAAACGGTTCTTTAAACACAGCTCTTCAATTAAAGACCGTGAGATAATCTCGTTATCTGTGACTACTAATTCTTAATTAACAAGAATAAAATCTAAGATGGTGCTTAGAGGTACTGAACCGTGGTTAGGGATTGTGAGGGTGAAAACTGTTTGTTTATTATCAGACTTCATCACTGTTTTGTGTTCAGTTATTTTGTAAATTTTTAAGCGTTTATATTTTTAAGTTTATTAAAGCATTTATATTTTTATGATAGTTATAGATAAGTTTGATTAATTTGGTTAAAACATCATCGATATATGCACATAAATATTTATAAAATTCCTAAGTATTATTTAATTTTTCCACCAAATATCACAGAAATTGTACAAACTAGAAAAACCCAAAAAATCCTCTCTTTTTAAATTTATATAAAATGTTTATACTTGAATTTTTCTTATTAATTAAAGAACGAATTAAGAAAATATAGAATCAAAGAATAAATAGGTAAAAAAGGCTCGCTTACTTTAGCGCGTCATTACTCTCAATGACACATACGAATATATATTTTTTCTATTGGAATGCTTAAATGGCATTAAACACTCAATTGACTTTTTTAATTGCCTACCAGTGTAGAAAAGTGCAGATGTAAATTGTTTTGGGTATAAATTTTCGTTCTTCTCTTTTATATGAGTTGCATTTGTAAACAGGGGTAGATAAACAGCTGAAATGATAATATTATAATATTTGATTACATGGTAGAGCCACGCTGCTATGTTATGGTTGTACTATATATATATATATATATATATATATATATATATATATATATATATATATATATATATATATATATATATATATATAATAGTAGCTTAATGCTGCTGTGTTTCGTATGATGAGTGTAGAGAACCGGAGACCCTTTTTACTGGAAACGAGGCATTCACTCAGTGGTAACAACGCATCTGCTTTTTGATTCTTAATTGGGTATAAATGTAGATGTCTATGGGCCACAGCATCCACATACCATCAGGTGGACTGTGTGTTCGTTTGTCACCCTTATTCTATTAAAAAATGTGATTGCTCCTTAGCGAACGTTCTCGTATCATCTATCGTATCATATATAAAAATTAATGTTTGTTTGCTCGTATTTTATGCGCTGTCATACCGTTCCTCAGATTGCGGTAAAAATTTGTCAACCTATTGCTTGGATATGCGCGAAGGTTATAGGTATATTACAATTAACTTACAGTAGGTGGCGCGCGTATCATACCGACACATTTATTTGAAAGTTATTTATCATTCAACTTCAATGAATGTATTATCATTCCTAATTAAACAACATAACTCGTCCACATTTAAAACGATATTATAACGAAAGAGAAGATGGGTGTCACCATCTCCCTGATAACAACACAAAGTAATATAAAACCCCTATGAGACAATCTATGGAGAATCTTATGTTCAACAGTGGATTTTGATTGACAGCAATGGATAGAAATTGAAAAGTTTTATTCAAAAACAGTCGCTTGTATATACGAGTATATAGAGGTCAGTGCAGTCGAATAATAAAATTAAATGTTTGCTTACATTCGAAGTGTAGATAACAACCATTTTCCACTACAGAGACAAGAGCGGGCCTTCTGTATTTACTTTGTGTTCAATTTGGGCAGTGGAATTGTTACGGATTAAGTTATTATTTTTACAATAAAAACTTAATTAAAATTATTTTTAATAGTTTGTTTATTATGTACGAAAAGTGTATTTTTTCGTAACTGAAATATTTTACGTAAGGTGAAATGAGTAACAAGAACTTCTTTTAAATTTAAAAATTAACATTATTTTAATTTTAAATTTAAAGTTGTTTCTATTGTTATGAAGTATTAACACTATGTTGTTACATAGCTTTTTAATTAGTTTATGATATGATTAAGTATTAAATATCAGAATAACTAATGAAGAAATTTGAATACAACTGCTAGCAAATTGGTGTACAGTACACATGCATTGGTCCGAATCGATTTACAGATCGAATTTGTCTGCAAAGTTTGAATGTTTCAGCACGAAGCGAAGTTTAAAACGATGGTATGTTGACGGCGAAGGGATAAGTTATTGAATCTATTTATAATACCAGCATATACAAATGATATTACATATGGCAAAATCTAACGTAGCTGTATAATTTTTACTTTTTATTGCTCTATTTGGCAATGGTCACTTTTGGCAGACGGATTAATTATCAATTGCAGTATTTGAGCAAACTACACCTGGTTTAAACGAGATTTTTATATAGTAGTGAGTATGAAAAACGAACACACAGTCCACCTGAAGCTAGGAAAATGTTGTGGCCCATAGACACCTACATATATCCCTGTTAAGAACCAAAACGCAGATGCCAGTAAAAAGTAAGTCTCCGGTTCATCTCTCACCAAACTAAATACTCTAGCATTATGCTGCTATTTGAAACAGGTTTTCTATGCGAGCCTTCTCGGTCGAGCCGATCCATTATACGATACGCTGCAGCGTGGCTTTACCACCACCTATTGAAGGTTATCATGTGTTCTTGGTGTTTTTCATGGTTAACTATTACAATACCAATATAATCAAATAGGATAGATAGCCAACGCCAAAACGCGATGAAATTGCTGAAATTCTCTTTCGTTCATTATAGTCTATCAAAGTCCGCTGTTGAACATAGGACTCACTATAAATTGTTTCCTAATAATTTTTTAATAATTAATTTTCCTAAATATTTGCCATAGTTGCTACGCTTGGCATGCGGGTTGGAAACCAGTTTTTTTGGAACGAAGTTCCTTATCGCATGGTATGAATTTGGCGGATGGGGGGCTAGGCGAGAAAAAGTGTAAGATTTCCGTCAAGACCCTTTCTATAGTGCGAGCGAGATGGAATAATAATCATCTCCCTCGCAATTTCTCTAATCTTGCCATGAAAGAAATATTATTTTAAATTACGCTTCATTTTAATAGACGCTAGTAATTCATTTATTTGTATTTATTAATCAATAATATAATACGTTTATCAATAATAATATACCACGAAAGGAACTTCGTTCCAACCGAGTGTCCCACGACACTCACGCATGTTTTTTATTTTCTAGTAGTTACTAACAAGACGCTGCTGCTCATCTTCTGGTTTGTTTCCCTCTGGCGTCTTTTACGACACCCACAGGACGGTGTTGATAACTTGATATTCTTACACTGCCACTACATGGTTAAAAAATTCTTATTAATATATTTAAAACAAAATGCTTTTAAATTACCTAATATCTTCTTCTAGCCGGTGAGTTATACGGGTTGTATAGTATACGCGTGATGGTAGGGTATCCAATCGTAGTGATACGATTCGTGCCGAAACCATTAGTCATTTTGCGAATAGATATATAGAATTCGCAGAATACTCAAAGTACGTCGAACGTAAATAGATTCCAGGAGGCTCTTGCTTTGGTCATCAAGTGACTAGAAAATAAGTTAAGGGATCATAATTTTAACAGATAAAGTAATAAATCTCAAAATGAAATATATACATACGTTATTATAACATATTATAAGGGTCGACATTATGTTAATTTTAATACAGTTGCTGATAAGACTTCAAACAATTTAATATAAAAAAGATGTTAATATTTAAAACAAAGCACTCTGTTTCATATAAAGCTTAATATAAAACGAGGTGCTCCCACACTTTAGGTACGTCTACTAAAAGACTGCTTCAGTTAATGACTTGTTCGGAGTTAGGAGGAACGTCTGCCGCGTGCGAATGTCAAACTTGCCTCAGTTATTAACTGGCACGTCAGTTTCTAATTACTCGATCCAGTTATCACCTGCTACTGACGGCTTTGCTTCTACCGCAGCTAAGAGTTTATTCCTTAATCTAGGGTCGATCACTCCCGCTGTTATATAAGACGGTTGTATTTGGGCGTTTTTTATTATGTCAAAAATTTTCTATTTTGAAAATCTGTTATTTTTTTTACAAATTTAACTTTAGAGAAAATATGTAAAAAAAATATTTCTTTTTCTTTCTACCACACAATGTCACATACATAAATATTTCAAATATTAATTTATTATTATTTTTGACTGCCTCGTTGGTCTAGTGGTTGTATTAGTGCGACTGTTGATCATGGGCAAAGAAAATATACACTACGCGAATCATGGGTTCGAATCTCGGATCGGGCCAAAAAATCAGTTATTGAGTTTTTCCGTTAAGAAATTCTAAGTAAATGCCCGGAGTCTGGAAGTTGGCGGTGTCTCACCCCCGTGCCTCGGAAAGCACGTAAAGCCATTGGTCCTGCGCCTGATCTCCCTCCGGTCGTGTCGGTTTACCGTCCCATCGCACTATGAGAGTGAGGGAATAGAGAGTGTACCCGTACTTGCCCATACATTTGGGCATTATAATTCTGTCCTGCGCCGATAGCTAGTCTCCGTTGAAGATGGCCGCCGTGACTGAAATTCGGTCTGGAGCACATTACTTAAAAAAAAATGTTCATTTTAAAGTAACTGTATTATTAAACGAACTATTGTATAAATTAGCGTCTGTACATTCATTTGTTCAACCTTGTATTATAAAAAATGTTGCTTTATTTCTTTATACCTTTGTTAGCCTGGAAAAGATCTCTCGCGATAAGGCCGCAAAATTTTGTACTTGTTTTTGTAATGTTTTCTGTATCTTTTTTATTTGTGGTTAATTAAAAGTATATTTATTTTTTCATTCAAGTGTTAATAAAAATTCTTGCTCAAAATATCTTTATTCTACTCCTATTAGACGCGATTCTAATGTGTGCGATAATGTACTCCAGGTCAAATTTCGATCATGGTGGCCAGTCCCAACGGAGACCACCATCTGCGCACGGCAGGATTATAATGCACGAGTGTGTGTGCAAGCACAGGCAAACTCTCTATTCCCTCAAATTAATAGTCTGATGGAATGGTAATCTGACACGACCGGAGAGACATCAGGTACTGGACCAACTGTTTTACGTGCTTTTCAAGGCACAGGGGTAAAATACCGCAAAATTCCTGACTGACTGGTACTGAGAATTTTTTAACAGATAAACTCAGTAATTGATTTTGCCCGATTGGGATCAAACCCAAGTACACATGATCAGCAGTTGCACTTATGACCACTAAACAAACAAGACAGTGAATGCCATGATGCATATTTGGCACAGCCGCGTAGCAGCGTCAGGAGGGACAAAGCTCTCACAGAATACTGGTGAAAATTGCAGCATATCTTTGTTGTGTTTTGTATGGTGAGTTTATTCTTACTTAAAGAAATAATGAAGGAGTTGTAAGTATTATAAAGTCTAATATTAAAAAGTCTCAATATTAAAAATATTGAGACTTCACAAATACACAATTAAAATAATTAGCTTTCGCAAGAATTCGGTCGTAGAATCTACAATTTAGTAGCCACACCTAACATTTTCCGCTTAGTCATCGTAGTAAGTCGTAAAATTGCGTTGTTTTTATTACGCGGTACCTACTTTAAGTGGTAGATCTATGCTGCAGCTATATTATGGTTGTTGCATGAATGGGTCGGCGCGACCGCGAAAGAACCACGCCCTGTATTTCGTATGGTGAGTGTAGAGGACCGGAGACCCTTTTCACTGGAAACGAGACATTCCATCTTAGTGTTCAAGGGTGACAACACATCTGCATTTTGATTCTTAATCGAGGATATATTTTGTAGATATCTATGGACCCTTATTCTATAAAAAACTGAACTTTTCAATTTTTAATTATGATTTTTGATTTAATTGGAATAGCCTTGACTCCATCCAAAACTTTAAATAAATGATCATCTCAGTAATTGATAATTACAAAATATCTAGAAGATTTACGCAGAACCACATCTAAAATGTAAGGAATCAGATACCTAGTCCGTTTACCCTAAAGTGACAAAATATAAAAAATCGTCCAAACTTGTTATCACCCATTTCGTCCTATGGGTGTCGTAAGAGGCATGTATAGTAAAGGACAGAAAGACGTCATCGCCTTCGATAGATGAAATTATACCATTTCTTATTATATCAGATATAGTATGCCCAGGAGGGCGACGAGGAGCAGAGTTAAATGTGCTAGATATCTGATACTATAATCTCCAATCCGCTTCCTAATCGTACCTATTACGGCAGATCTTTTCTCAAACGAGAGATCTCCAGCAGTGGAGTATTTCGAGACTATAAAAAGGAAGAAGAAGGCTTAGGCTGATGATAATGACGATAATGACGTAATAATTGTTTTTGTTAATAATATTTCCCCAACTTTATGATGATTTCTTATATTTACGCGCGAAGACTACACATAGAATATAACTATGTTTACGGATTTTATCGCGTTTAATTTACTTATTTTAATTCCCGAAGTTACGGAAACGCGGAAGCGCGCAACGCGAAGCTTGTTGTCTTGAAATACTCGCTCGACGTGCTGAAGCTCTGCGCCTACGTCACAGTGACCGAGTGAAGCCTGCCACGGTCGAGCGTGTGCCTGTTGTACTACCCTATGTCAGAGGAGTCACAGATAAGGTTGGCTACGCGAAGCGAATCGAGCTTCTATTAAAACATATTTCAAGCCGCCGAAGAAGATTAGTTAATTTTTACCATCCGTCAAGTGTAATATCCCTCTACATGATGCAGGAGTGTACAAACTTGATTGCGAATGTGGTCTCTTTACATATGACAAACAAAAAAATTTATTAAAACCGGCGTGAAAGAATATATAGCTGACGTGAGGCACCGACGCTCTGGAAAGTCTACAGTCTGTGAACATGTTCAAGATTGTCCCCGTTATTATATCAGATTTGACGGACCAAAATCCTCGCAAAAGAACATTCAAATTAAAAATCATCCTAATTTCAATAGAGAAGATGGATGGGTGCTGCCATCTGCTTGGGATCCTATAATTAACAAAATTAAATCCATACCCAAGCACACCCCTGCAAGACTTCAAGATACTGTAAGCTCATTCTGCGTAGATCGATGACCATGGGTTGCTCATAAAGTAAAGCTCAGTAAAGCACCTAAACGTCGGGAATTAAAATAAGTAAATTAAACGCGATTAAATCCGTAAACATAATTTTATCCAACTTTATGATTTTGTCTTGTATCACGAAGACGTTTTACATACATAAATTGCGCAAGGCAAGTCCTTGTATTCGTACGGGATTTGAATGCGCGGCCCTCATCATTGCAAATCAATGCTCAGCCTCTCTGCCATCGAGCTGACAAAATTTCAATAGGTCATTATTTCAATTTTCATTGATCAGGAGGATTACATATTTTGTGGTGTGCATCGAATTAATTTAATTCAATTAATTAAGAACGAGACTTACGATTTTGTACATTTTGTAGTGAACATGCTGGGGTATATCAATTTCGGGCTTAAGTCGCTGGACCGTTGAGTGTTATTAAAACCGCAGCCGGACCCGAAAGCTTCCAATTAACTTACTGTACGAACTGAAAACCGAGCAGCTGTTACTAAGTTATGGCAGCTGGGTTGACGATTGATGCATGCATGATGTTAAAGTTTGCAAATTTATAACACAGTATAAACCTAACAGTATGATCATATTATGAATAAATTCCATGGTTATTTTATTCTACTTTAAAATGGGTTGTAAAGGTAAAAAAATAAAAACTAGACAGACAGATAAGAGTGATTTCATGGAAGTGTGTAATTCATGGAAATCCTAGACTGCAAAAGACCTGTCAGATCCCACGTTAGCAGTTAAAGGTGAAAATATGAGTGGAATAAATATGATTTTTTTTAAGTATCGATTATAATTTTTAGCCTTTGGAGAAGGATGATCGTTTTGTAAAACTGATTTAAGACTGATTCTAAACATTGAGTCTGACGTCAGTTCAGTCCATGTAATTATGTACATGTGTGACGTGTTTATTTTCAATTATTATACTTAGAAGAAAAAAAATACCTTGAATATTTAATATTAACAGAATTTAATCCATTTAACAAGCGGAAAGTTTCTTAGAAATCATAAAAACAGTGTGGCAATTCAAATATGCGCTCTTTTATTGCGGATCGTTTTTTTATCTACAGCCACAACATTGACTTCAAATGGAACCAAAAACGATTATTCTTTGCGAATGTAAATTGAATCAATGTCAGTCGATCTTCCTTTGTTAGGGATAACAATTAAAAGTGATGAAAGGGTCTGAATTTTACAGTTATTCAAATGAGTTTTTAGTGATTCACGTCGGTTCATTTTGTGTCATAACAAATTTATCTTTTATTTATAATACATATAAAGAAATACTTCATGTCAGTGCACTTAATATTATGTTCTTGAAAATTTATTTTATTTTCTCAAACATGCAGACGTTTCTTCTACCACGTATACGTGCATCTGTATTTAAAATTACAATAACAATTTCAATGATGCCGGTACTAGGGGTCGAACTGAGTTTGTTTTTACAAATATCATCTGTCCTGCAACTACAATGGCGTTTTGTCATTAAAAAGTTAATTCGCACATTATTGATAAGTGCATATAAGTGTATATATCCCTAAGCTAGTAGGCAACATTATGGGGGCTAATGCCTTCCAATTTTAAAAATATTTTTTTATCAATATTTAAAACTGTATTGTCAACGATAGATTCTATTATTATATCTATATCTCTATCTAATATATCTAATCTTTATATAATATATTTTATATTATATTTTATTTCAGCACCCTTTTAAATAGAAAAAGGTAACAGGCGAAAGCAGCGAGTGTAATTTTGGAGCTCTTGGTTGGGCGCAACAACTCAGTCGGGCACTTGAGATTCGCAGCGCACCCCGGTCAAAACGGACCCTAGCTGGAGCTAAAATTATACGTTGCGGGCAAATTGTCTCCGCTACACTATCCGCTTGATTTCGAGATGTCTGCTATTTGTTTTGTGTAGAGACAGCAAAATAGTTATTTTTTGTTTTCTATGGGACCGCAATAATAAATATAATTTTTTATTTTTTTAAGTTTAAGTCTTTACAGTCTATAATTACATATTTGTGTATTATACAATATATTGCTGTTTAGTGGTGGTGTAGGAGAATTCATCGCCCCATTTTGTCCCATGGGGTGATGAATTCTCCTACGAGAAATGTCAGAAAAATCTGATGGTTTTCAAGTAAAATACACAGACAGCTACGGGGAGAAGCGTCAAAAGTGTGATACGTCCATTCATTCCAAGTGGAATTCACCTGGGATTAACAATCGCAGAACCAGACGTATATATTTAACAGAGCAAAAATAACAAGTCTTTATACGCATTATTACACGTGCTGTGTACGTAACGTGAGTCGTTCAAAATTTTTGGAAATACAGAAATGTGAATACGATCTCGCATCGAACGATGACGTATCCATTCATTAATTCATTATAGCCCATCATACACCGCTAAACATAGGTATACTTGCCATATTCGCCACGGGTTGGAATCCGCAGTCTCTTTATGCTGCTGCTCATGTTCTATTTTAGTTTCCTTCTGTTGCCTCTTACGTTATCCACGCGATGATATGAGGTAGTTGGATTCGTTACGCGGCCAACACAAGGCCAAAAATTTAATATATTATATACAAAACGATTGATCACATGTATCTGCTATTGTTGCTAGTGTGGTAATATCGAAAGCGGACTTAAATTTAGTGCTTTGAATTGACAAACATTCTAAAATCGTAATACGATCCAGCGGAACTTGTAACTGTATCGTGGTCATTTACCCAGAAGGCCGCATAGTAGCATATGCAAACTATCAGCATTAAAATAACAAGTTAAAATCACAAAATTTAATTGCACTAAATATTCATTTAAATTTACGTCACACTGGGAAAGGCCCATATCCAGCATGCTTTTACGTGCTGGTTTCTACACCAGCAAAAAACGTAAAATACGCAAACATTTTAGATTAACAACATGTACATTCTTTATGAAGCTTCTAACAGAAATTACTTTTAAATTTTTCGACAAAAAATTGTTTAATTCATGTGCAAATATTTGGAATGTGGAATCTGAGAATCCCGTTAGATGCGCTTGAGGGAAATTCAGAACGGGACTGTATTCCCGACGGTACTAGCGAGCGCTCTCGAAAAGTTAATAATTCGAAATCCGTTGCCGCAGCACTTGTCTGATTCCCCATTCATATTCATATTTATTTCGTTTCACCTACGCCCAGAGCCGATTCTCAAATTTAAATTTAAATCCTTAATTTTAACAAGACACTGAGCGTGACGAGCGCTCAAGTCTTCATTCAGAAAGATTGTTCGTCGACTCGGAAATTGATCGCCATTGTGCACGACGTGATTTTGAATGAGCAATATTTAAGAATTAAGTCCGTAATCTCATATTCATGTAAATTAACAAACAAATATTTCTCTTTGTGTGATCCTTTTTGTTTCGCACAACAGGATATTAGATAAAACTGTACGCTTGGATGAATTTAATTATTTTAATTTGGCAGTTTTTACATTTCATAAGTGGTTTATGTAATATGAATAAGGTGTTACGCACATAACCGTATGTATACATAGTATGTATGATTACAAATTTAGACTTATTTTATTTGAAAAACTTATTTATTACCTAAATAAATGTTTTGTATGCTAAGTCAGTGTACCTTACTTTCTTTGGCCTACATCCTTACTTAACAGTAACATGCGAGATATTAATCAAGTGCAAGCTTATAATAGGTAAAGTGTTACAGTTAAATTGCAACCAGCTGTAGAAGACTTTGTATGTAAACGGACGAAAACTGTGCTACTGTGTATTATGTGAAGCAAATTCATCATCTCGATGGCTTGGGGTCCACTACCGTGCGATTTCCGCGGAATTTTTTGTGCCAGCGGTTTTTCCGGACCGATATGACTTAGGGATCTTAAAAAATGAGCCTCTCGTTTCGAAAAGGTCGGCAACGCACCTGCAATTACCCTGGTATTGCAGATATTCATGAGCGACGGCGATTATTTACCACCAGGTGAGCCGCAGGCTCGTTTATCTCCTCTTCCATTAAAAAAATCTGCCATACAGAACTAAAACACAGCTGTTTAAATTGCTCGATATGGTTGACCGATGCCGTCCCAAAAGAGTAATGAAAGGGGAGAGAGGAGTCTCCGAGACATCATAAAATTGTTGAAGGTGACCAACCCGGATGACATGCCTACTTTCGAAGCAAGGGACTTGCACAAACTACCCCTGTCACGTTAGATCACGTTGACGTCACCAGATTGCTGAAAGAAATCACAGGTTTGAAAGCTAGTCTAGCCGTGATTCAGTTCAAGTTAGAATCATCGCAGTCTACTATCACTATCACATAGTGTGCCACCAACATATTCTAATCTGATCACGCCCCTTCTACTCTCCTCCCCTCCTCTCCTCTACTTTTATTAAAAACGAAACACATTGATTGTTCATACGCGAATGACATTGTTTATTACTTAAATTTTAACGAAAGAAATATCGATTTAGATAATAGTCACAAACTTCTGTGGTTTACGGCTTTTATTTTTTAGTGTTAAATGTTTACGTGGTAGAGCCATGCTGTAACTATATTCTGGTTGTAATAGGAATGGGGGAGAGAAATAATCTACCGGGGGAGAACCACGCTCTCAAAAAATACTAGCGTGAAATAGCAGCTTAATGCTGCTGTGTTTTGTATGATAAGTGTAGAGAGCCGGAGACCCCTTTTACCGAAAACGTGGCATTCCATCTTAGTTTTCAGGGGTGACAACGCATTTGCATTATGATTCTTAATCGAAGACATATTTTTTGAAGATGTTTATGAGCCACAGTATCTACTTACCATCAGGTGGACTATTTGCTTGTTTGTTACCCTTATTATATAAAAAACAAATTTAAAATATTCCTTTTTATCATTCATTCATTCATTATAATAAAGCCTATCAAAAGTCCACTGCTAAACATAGGGCTCCCTTATTGATTGCTTTATAGGCGGGATATTTGCCGTAGCTGCCACCCTTGGCAGGTGGGTCAGCAACCGCTGTTTTTTATTTTATAGAGCTGCTGCAGCAGAGCATATGATGCTGCTGCTTATACACAGTTTCAGCTTCACTCTGTTGCCTTTTACGACACCCATGGGATGATAATATGAGGTAGTGACTTAAGCCACCACTACAAGGCGAAAAATATTCCTTAATTAATAATGGTTCATTTTACAACCAAATGTAGCTTTATCAATTTTAGATTTAATATAAAGACTGAAATAATATTCATTTTGATAAATTCCTTATATTAAGTGAAATAACTGCCAAGACCGCAAGGGCAGGAATGCAATCACCATTCGGGTAATTAATAATTCTAGACCGGTCTGAGGACATAAAGTCTGCGGTACCGAGAACTCCCGCTCTCCTCCCTATTAGTACCCCGTTTTAATACTGCCCACATAAAGCGAGAACCACTCCTTACATATTAATTTTAGGAGACTACCCACTACATAATTAAATAAACGAAATAGTTACTGTTTTGTTTAATATTTTTATCTAGATAGTGATAGTTAACTATCAATAAAATTAACTTACAAGACATTGGGATCAAAGTTTTTTTTAATATTGTTCATTACATTTCATAATATTTTAATAATAAAATGATAATCAGACATTCTTGAAGAAGGTCCTTAAGGATGAAAATGCATTATCTTGATTCTTTCAAGGTCCGGTAAATATGCAATAGCCGCTTTATTTGAAGTGGTAGTGTTTAACCGCTTTCATTGAAGTGGTGGCAAGCATACTCAATAGGATGATCATAATATTTTTAGTAATGCTCTTCGGGATATATATATATGTATATTACGTGTTAGTGTCAAGCTTCAGCGTGTTATGACTGCAGCACCAATAGTTGGCAAGTACCAGCAGCATAATACTGGGTTTCGTATGGTGAGTGTAGAGAACCGAAAACCTTTTACTGGTGTGGAGACTTTCCATATTAGTTCTCAGGATGACGACGCATCTGCAATTTGATTATTTATCTAGGATTGATGTTGGTGTCTATGGAGTAAGAATAAGAGAATGCATCATTTATTTTCTTTCCATCGGTGTCGTAAGGGGCGATTGCAGAAAATTCTAGAAAAGTCTAATGGTTTCCTTTCCTAGTATACCATCTCGTTTACGGCAGTCGTTAAATATGACGCACACCAGCGTTATGGGTGCGAGACGTCTGATGTTATCCGCCTGCCAAATGTGATGATTAAGGCAAATCCTCCCTACAACGGTAGAGACTTTTAAGGATTGATAATGAGGATGATAGAGCCGTGGTAGCTCAGGGACTAAGCGCTCGCTGTAAATTTTGTACGCGAGCAACCCGGGTTCGATTCCCACCAACCACCCACCGTGCCCACCAATGAAATTGTTAATTGAAATTTTAAGTGCTTATTTACCACGTCATTGGCGGTGAAGGAAAACATCGTAAGGAAACCTGCATATCTGAGAAATAAGAAAAAAAATATTTCAAAGACATGTGAAGTTCGCCAACACGCATTGGGGCAACGCCGTGGACATTTCCTTGCCCTAAAACCCTCTCTGAGATGAGAGATAACTTTAACTTTAATGAGGATGATGATGATGATGACAAACCACACCAACCACTTGTCCTCAAGTGAATCTACTTACACTCCCTTTTCACTCTTACTTCTTACATAATATCTTCTATAAAAATTTCCTAGTTTTTTTCATATTAAAAACGTGAACAACGACAATTGACGTACGTTTTTTTAATATTAATTATAAAATAAGGGATTCAAAAGTTACTGTGGCATAAGATATAATAATAATAATAAAATCCCAGAAAATGTACAAAATTTTTCAATAAATAAGTTTAAATGTTTTATTATAGAAAAATTGTACAAAAAGGGTTATTATAATATCAAGGAATACACGAGTGAAAAAAACCCCTGGATATGAGATCGCCACCATGCTGGTTCTACTAAAACTCATTTAAAATTTGTACAAACAAAAAAACAAAATTATTGTAAAGTGAAATTTGTTTAAAAAAAATCCCGCTGGGTTTCTTGCTGGTTCTTCCCAGGACAGAGGTATTTTCCGAACCAGTGGTAAATAAAAAATGACTATCAATAATAATTATGTAATAATCTATATTGAATAAAAATTATTCTATTCTATTCTATTCTATAAACGTGCAGGACAAAAATAACATGTGTGTATTTTGCCGTTTAGAAAGGTAAAATAAAGTGACAAACTCACATGATTTTTCCATACAAAACGCTTTCACCAATTAAATGGTCGAATTTCCACCAGACGCGATTGTAGCAACGTTAAAACGCCCGCAAATTTTATTTTATTCCAATTATTTGATAAGTTAACGTTATACCGTTAACTACTTTTAAATATAAATTCTAAATTTTACAGTAGAAAGAAAAATAAAATATTTTCTTAAAGTTTTATATATCTCTTATATTTCAATTGGCATCTTGTTAAACTTTACTATGGCCTGAAAACGCGTATATTGCTTTGCTATTCTTATTTTCGGATACCTTGTTTGACTTATGACTTTCATTCTTATTAACCAATCCTTTCTCTTTTTCTTCTTTTGTTTCATATCTATCTATGTATCTAATACTTGTATATATAGTGGTCTAATACAATATAACTTACACAACAACTAGTATAATTTGCGGATAAGGGACTATTATTATGTATATATTTTTAAATAATTGCCCTTTGGAATACATTCAACTAAACTCATTGCCTTTATTGTAAAATAAATGATCAGTTAACGTTATATGCCCAGTTGTTTCACAAGAGCTTTGTATACTTTAACAAAAGACAATACGACTACGACGAACGTTTTATTTAGTTAGTATAAAATAGATAATTGCGATGTTGTTTTTTAGTAGGTAATAATTTTCTTGCTTACAAAATAACTACCTCTCTTAAAATAAACAATATAAACGTATAAGTAACGAAAACAACAGATTGTAGACTATAATACGTTCTTAGTTTGCTCTTTAAGTTTAACGGGCTTTATTTAGAATCGTGGTTGCTAGTAAGGCGGTACTCGTAAATTCTAAAGGCCACAAATTGAATAGCGACTGCGGTGCCAAGTATTCACGTGTTCTTTCCAAACCAATTAATGTAAAGAACGCTTTGTATTTATATTTTGTGATTTATTTTTTAAACTTACAAATATATTTTTTAAAACACAATATTCCTTTTGCAGAGCCAACACTCTCTCACTTATAATGTTATTCCCCATCATCCATTACATCACGTGAAAACTTAGGCTTTCTCTCATAGTATCTCGTACAATTTTAAATCATCAGGAAGATGTTGCTGCCCATCTCCTGTTTCAGTTTCCCTCTGTCGCCTCTTACGATAACCATGGGACGATGGGGTACTGGATATTCTTACACCACCACTACACGGTTAATTAACCGACTATTTTTTTTATTTAATTTATTGATTAATTCCCCGCCAACTGATTATTAAATTTGAATTAAGAATTTTTAATATGCATACCGCCATCAGTCAGTCGCCTTGCATCACAATTAAAGTAGACTAGGTGGTAGAACTCTTTTCTATTTCAGCCACCAAATATTAGGTGATTACCTATGAAATTGCCGTTTTTTTATGAAATAACTTAATTTCTATCACCCATGCAATCGATGCATCTTTGTTAACGCAGTGGCAGTTTATTGATGCCCTTCTTGAAGAAATCAGCTGGACGGGAGGCAACAAATTCTTCAAAAGCATTTTGTACTGCCTCTCAGGTATTGAATTTTTTTCCCGCCAAAAAGATATCCAAATTCTGGAAAAGTAGAAGTCTGTAGACGCAAGGTCTGGTGAGTACGGCGGATGACGGAGAGCTTCTAACCCCAGCTCTTGTAACTTGGAGACCGTCTCTCGTCAGTATGAGGTAGCGCGTTGTCGTGCAGGAGCAGCGGGGACGAGCGATTGACCAAAGCTGATTGGAGACGTGCGAGATTCTCCATCATTGTGTTCAGTTCTTGTTTTGTTCTTGTACCATGTGTACACATCTGCGGTAATGCTCATCCCATTTCGTAAGAAGCTGTGATGAATTACACTTGCGCTAGACCACCAAAGAGTGACCATCACTTTTCTAGGGGTAAGTTTTCGTTTAGGGCATTGTTTAGGTGCTAAACCAGGATCCAACCAACTTGCTGAGCGCTTGCGATTTTCAAACAGAATCCATTTTTCGTAACAGGTAACAATGCGGTTCAAAATTCCTTCGTCTGTGTGCCTGTTGAGCAGTGCAAGTCACGTCTCGACTCATACTTCGCGTTGGCGATCATTGAGTTAATGGGGCACCCATTTGTTAAGCTTTTTTAACTTGCCAATTTGATGCAAATGGACCAATATTGTTTTGATGCTAATTCAGCCGTAGATTGAGTATATAGTATCAGCTTCCACAATCGCCTTTAATTCGTCATTGTCGACCAAAGTTTTCGGACGACCACGGGGTTCATTTTTCAGGTCAAAATTTCCAGAACGAAAGCGGGCAAACCAATAACAGGTGGTGCGTTCGTTTGTAGTATTTGCTCCATAAACGTCGTTGATGTTGCGTGCCGCTTGTGCCGCGTTGCTGCCACGACGGTACTCATATTCCATAATTACTCGAATTTTTAACTTATCCATGACGACTAAAAAGAATCAAATGCGATGAAAACATAACGCTAATCAATAAACAAATGACCAGTTTTGAAAAAATAATTACATGTTTTAAAAATAAAATTAATTTGAAATTAGAATTCTTAGCCAAACAAAAATTATTTTGATTGGAAATGGCCAATACTGCAGAACGGCAATTTCATAGGCAAAGAGACCTATTAGCAGTTCTTACTTGCACCTTGCGACTCAGAAGTGACTACGTATTTGTTGCCTTGTTTGTTTGAAGTTGGCTACGGGTGTCCATGGACTGCAGTAGCCACTTACCATCATGTTGGCCGTAAGTTCATTTGTCACTTTAGTTTTATATAAAAAAAAGCCTCTTCCAAGATACTTATTGCATTTGCTAATCTTGACACTACTTTGATTACCAGCCAAATAGATTACGTAGTTTTGCATTATCTATTTGATTGATAATAGGGTATTAGATACTAGCGTTAACTAAAATACTTTTATAAGTCGTCAAATTATTACTTTTAAGTCATTTGTTCACGTTTAATAATTGCAGTTGATTTTCATAAAAGTTACAACATATTCTATTTTTTAATAGGAATATAAATATAGTAATATTATTCATAATATATTCTGCAAAGGTAAAAGACGCAACAGTGACTTTAAGAAGGAATAATCTTTTCCAATAGAAGTGAAATCTCATTTCAGTTCCTTTTATATACGTTATAGTACAGCTTGAAAAATCGTTACATTCACCGTATCGGGTTCAATCATCTCGCGAGCTCGGTGCCCAAGTAAATAGTTTCGTGGTACGTTGTGCGTGACAGCTCCTGCGTTAATATTGCGACTGTCGTGCGATTGACGGAAGGAAAAGGGATATCTTCCACTGGGCAAGGTATTCAGCCAGGGGAGCGGCCATCGCTCCATGTAATAGTTTGGAGCTATTCTATATATACCGCAGATCTTCGGAACTTTGATAGCGTGATTTACATCACTATGAAATCCCATTTCTAAAATATTTTACTTAGTCATGGACATATATCTCTCCATACTAAGTTAGAATTCGCGGTAGGAAATCAATTTTAAAGTACAATAGAATTTGACAAAGCAGTATTATCAAAATTTCTTTAGGTTCTGATAATCACGTGACTTCACCATAAATATGACATTTTAATTATTTACATTCTTATTATAATGTCGCTTTGTGCTCTATTACATCGTCTTAAGAGCCATAAATCGCAACGGGGGACGCGACAGGACGTTATTGAAATACCACATCACGACTGTCCCGACTCATTCCTAATTAAATTTCACACAGACACATTCGTGGCTCGTAAAATTTTATAACCCTTCAAGTTTTCATCGGAGTGGTGTTATTGCTTCTGCGTTTTAGATGCGTCGTCATCTTACGTATGAAAATGCTGTTACAATAGAAATATAGCCGTCAAACTTTTGTTCACTGGTTCATCTTCAATACAAACCTGATTTAGTTTCATACCCGCACATCTATTAATATCTACTTCATTTGACTTACTTATAATTATGCTTGTGTATTTACACTATGAATTTAAAAGTTGAGTACAATCTAAATATGAACATTATTTCTTTAATAATAAAAAATAAAAAATTTGTACAACCGACTTCAATATAAATTATTAAGAATAACTCAAAAACTATTGGTCAGACCTTGATCAAATTTATATGGTACCACATGAGAATCACCAGCTTTCAAATAAAAACAGAATCATCGAAATCGGTTCACCCAGAAAAAAGTTATGAGGTAACACATATAAAAAAACACAGTCGAATGGAGTACCGCCTCCTTTTTGAAGTCGGTAGAAAAGACTTAATTTGGTGTCTTATATTGCTCTAAAATTTACTATTCTAGTGCTACAAGAAAAAAAAGGAGAGAAAAATCGATATAACATCGAAAATATTGCAAAGGAATCTTTTATTTAATTTTTCATATAGTATTTACCGTAACTAATCTGTATTTTAAGCACCAAATAGTACACTCTCGAACCTTGCGGAGGTACGAGTAATGAATGCTCTAGAGAATAATAAGCTAACAAAAGAAAATCGTTATTTGTTTTCCGTTTTCTTTTCCCTCGACGACGGATCACGTCATTATTCTGCGGATCGCTCGGCTTTATTCTTTTATTTTTTCGTTCGACATCGTGTAGTAATTAAAGATAAATATAATATAAAACGCTCCACTTCACAGGGATCGTCTCTCGCTTTAGCTTTTGTCTTCCTAAATGGACTCCTGTTGATAGATTGTCAACCATTGTTATCTTAATCTGCGCGTCGCCCGGGGAAAGAATAAATGATTTATAAGTCGAGCGAGTCGGAACACATCACCGTGGCTTGCCGCAACAATAGAATACACAAGCAAGGTAGATGTTCTAGTTATTTATAATTTTCTTAATATTAAAGTTAATGTAATTCTAAAGTAATAATAAATATGTTGCTAACCAAAGGCATTTGCTACGAAATTGTAATTGTTTTTGAAAGATAGCTGTTTAAGAAAGTTTTATATATAAATAAAGTTTGTAGAGAGTCGATAGTAACCAGACTGCACCTGCAATATTCCCACAGACGCGCAAGAATAAGACGATACAAGTATTCTGTAAAGTTTTTCAGTGGCCATTCGTCTGAGATGATAGAACTTGACACTAATGCCTTCTTTACGCTTATTATATTGTTACAAAGAAAATTTAAACCTGTATTATTTTTCTCATGTTATCTGGCTTAAGTACAAATGGTATTATTTGTATTTTGTTTTACTTGAATAATCCAACTGAAACATGCTTCGTGATTTTAATCGAGTTTTGAACTTGATATTGAAATAAAATTACGTTATAAAAATAATACCAATGATTAATGCATTGTTGTACATACCTTTATTGTTTTACTGCAAAACAACAATTTTTAATCTATTTGCCGTTATTGTTACAGCCTATCAAAAGTTCACTGCCTATGTAAGGCATCCCCTATTGATTGTCTTTGCCATAGTTGCCACGCTTGAAGGTGAGGTTGGAATTGAGAGAAAAAGTTGTTGTATGCAGTCTTACAAATATATACATTTGGTGAGGAGTATCGAAGCCAAAACTATTGAATGAGCAGGTACGTAGGACTTTTAGTTAAATCTACTATGCTGATAAACTGATTATGTTTGAATTTTTTTAATAAAGTGCGTCAATGACATTATATTATTGACATAGGGTATTTCGGATTTTGAAGAAGCTTTTATTATTCAATTAATTAGAGGCGTGGTTTCAAAGACATAATAAGACTACCAACACGCATTGGGGCAACGCCGCGGACATTTCCTCGCCCTAAAACACTCTTAGAAATGAGAAGTAGCCTGTACCCAGTTGTGGGACGTACATAGGCTGTAACTTGACTTACTTTTACTCTCTATTAAGTATCTTAATATTAGATAAACACTTAAGCATGAGTGAAATGTATAAAATGCGAAAGAAACTTTGAAATTATCTTAAGTCTTTATGAATTTGCAAAAATTCATCGTTTAATCATAAATAATATAACATTATCATGCAGCCTCTTTGTTAATAAGATATTTTATTTTAGTTTTGCTAATTTTTAGTTCTATACAAAAGTTATTGAACTTATTACAGTATCCAAACATCTCTTAAAATTAAGTATGAATCGGATAATATGAGCTAGAGAAATGTTCTGTCACTTCGACATAAAATAAGCAATTTCCCTTTGTATCAACGAAGGTGTACAGCGTGTTTATGACTCCAGCTTTACGATTTGTTTGTGCGAAACCTTGTAGCGAAGTGGTTTTTAAAATGGAATTTAAAAATTCGTTTCAATAAAAATATGAACTCTGAAAATGGCATTTGTTGCCCTTTTATTTCTAAACTTATAGTCGTAGTTGCAAGTACTTGATAAAATGTGTTTATATTAATGTAAATATTAAATTACACAAAAACATCTACTTAATAAAGATTTAAAATAAATTCATCATTACCAGCATGAAATATATCCACATTGGAAAGGCCTATTCCACAGTAAAGAGTATATTTTAGGTTTGATGATCGAAGTATCTATGATCGTAGTAGCGTTTAACACTAAAAAGTGGTTATGCTGCGGATGTCATAAAATCTTCCAGAAATTTCCGTTCCGTTACAGCCTATTAAATTCCACTGTGAACATAAGTCTTCCCCATAGTTTGCCTCATAGAGGGGATATTTGCCATAGTTGCCACACTTGGCAAGCGGGTTGGCAACCGCAGTTTATTATTTTTAGTCGTTATTAAGAAGACGCTGCTTCCCATCTCCTGATTTGTTTCCCTCTGTCGCCTCTTACGACGCCCATGGGATGATATGGGGTAGTGGATATTATTACACCGCCACTACACGGTTTCCAGACATTTATTTGATTAAAATCCATGGAAACCATAGATAAAAACATTTAGGGAAGGTAACAATTTAGGCTTATGTACAAAAAACGAGTTCATATGAAAACGACGAAACAAAATACTTTTAACGTTACCGGCAGAACGAAAACACTGCAATTTCAGTCGAGGCACATTCAATGCTCTTTTTAAGGGAAAAAAAGTATTACGTGAGTTGAATATATGAGAACGGCGCAGACCGGACGATCGAATGGACACAGAATATATTAGGGTAAGTGAAGACAGGAAAAGCTACGAGGGAATTGTACACGTTGCGGAATAAAGACTATAAGTGCGTAATATTTATATATTTCTTTAATTTTTAATGTTCTTATAACCTAAAAGAAATCATTTTTACGTGGTAGAGCCATGCTGCAGTTATAATTAGATTGTAGCACGAATTAGTCGGCTAAACCGTGGAAGAACCACGCTCGCGAAGAATACTAGCCTAAAGTAACAGCTTAATGCTGCTGTGTTTTGTTTGGTGAGTGTAGAGAATCGAAATCCCTTTTTATTGGAAACGGGGCATTCAGTTTTAGTTCTCAGTCATGAAAACTCATTCGCATTTTAATTTTTAATCGAGGGTAGATATAGATACTTACATTTTACACTTAGCATCGAGTGGACTGTGCTCGGTCACATGAGTAAATAAAACCTTACCTCTTTACTCTGTGGCTCGGTTCCCAAAATTATTAATTTTTGTTCCGATCTACGCAGTATGAACTTACAGTATCTTGAAGTCTTGCAGTTGTATGCTTGGGTTGGGATTTAATTTTATTAATTATGGGATCCCAAGCAGATGGTAGCACCCAGCCATCTTCTCTATTGAAATTAGGATGTTTTTTGATTTCAATAGCCTCGCGAATCATCCTTGGAAGGAATCGGTGTTCTTTAGCGAGGATTTGTGGTCTATCAAATCTAATGTAGTGACGGGGGCGATCCTGTACGTGTTCACAGACTGCAGACTTCCCGGAGCGTCGATTCTTCACATCAGCTATGTGTTCTTTAACACGGGTTTTTATGGATCTTTTGGTTTGTCCTATATAAGAGAGACCACATTCACAATCAAGTTTGTACACTCCTGCATCTTGCAGAGGGACATTACACTTGACTGATGGTAAAAACTAACTAATCTTCTTAGGCGGCTTGAAGTATGTTTTAATGGAAGCACGCTTCAAGATGTAGCTAATCTTGTCAGTGACACCTCTGACATATGGCAGTACAGCAGGCACTCGCTCGACTGTGGCCGGCTTCACTCGTTCACTGTGACGTAGGCGCGGGACCCGAAGCTTATTGTCGTGCAAAACTTGCTTGACGTGTTGGAAGCTCGGCGGCCAGGTGTTTACTGTCACAGATCTCTCGTGCTCTCTGAAACAAAAATTTACCCACGGTAGCTAACCGTGAAGGATGGTGATGAGAATCACTGTTTAAATATCTATCTGTATGGGTCTTTTTTCTATACACAGTGTGGCTCAAGGTGTTATCAAGATTCCGAATTACTAACACATCTAGAAAAGCTAAAGAATTGTGTGCCTCTAACTCCATTGTGAACTGAATTTCAGAATTTATGGAGTCAAGATGGTCTAAAAATGGAGTTACTTTATCTAAAGGCAGAATTGTGAAAGTGTCGTGAAAGTGTCGTGTAAAGTACTCGGAACGTCGGGAATATAAAATAAGATAATATACGCGATAAAATCCGTAAAACTAGTTTTATTTAAATAATAAAATAATTTAACAGGATGGTGCTAAAGCGTAGTGTATAGAAGAATTAGAGCCCCAACTTCAGAATGTAAATTATTTTCTTCTCTTTGGTTCTTTGAAGGTGGCTTTCACTTTTTGTTAAAAGTAATTTTTTTACCCTTTTGAGTGGACTAAGGAAAATATTACATTCTCAACGTCGCCTAAATACTTCAATAACTTTATCACCTATTTTGCCACTTTTATCGGTAGATTTTTTTCTCAATTTTGTTACGCAGGTCCTTTATATACCTAGGGACTTACGCAACTTTAATACTACTCGTATTGAAGAAGCGATCGAGTGGAACCAGGGCTCCAAAGTCTTTGCTAGAGATCTGTCTGCCAGAAAGAGCAAATGTCGAAGCTGAAAACCGAATGTGGCAGCATCGTTTCCGGGACACCTGAGATTTTGAGTGAGATTGAGAAGTTCTATAGGCAGCTGTACACATCATCGTTGAAGCCACACGCAAGTGTGAGTAATGATCCAAGAGCAAGTCTTATCCGACACTATTCCGATGATATCGCGGACGTCAGTCTGAGCGAGATTAGAATGGCTCTCTAGCACCTTAAAAATGGCAAGTCCCCGGGCGAGGATGGAATTACAGCGGAGCTTCTGAAAGCGGGTGGAAAACCGGTACTTGAAGTCCTTCAGAAGCTCTTTAATTCCATCCTTCATGGTGGCACTACTCCGGAGGCGTTGGGCAGAAGTGCGGTGGTCTTGTTCTTCAAGAAAGGCGACAATGCTCTATTGAAGAACTACAGACCGATTTCCCTTCTGAGCTGCGTCTACGTGCTGTTTTCTGGAGTCATGACGAATCGTCTCGCACGCAGACTCGACGACTTCCAGCCTCCCGAACAAGCCGGTTTCTGAAAAGGCTTTAGCACCATAAACCACATACATACCTTCGGCAAATTGTACAGAAGACCGAGGAGTAGAATTTGCCACTATATCTTGCGTATGTGGACTTTGAGAAAGCCTTTGATTCCGTCGAAATTTGGGCGGTGCTACAGTTCCTTCAGCGGTGCCAAGTTGACTGTCGGTATATCGAATTGCTGAAGTGTTTGTACAGTAGGGCTACGATGGCTATCTGAGTACAGAACCAGAGAACGAAACCTATCCAACTGCAGAGAAGTGTAAGACAGGGTGACGTAATATCCCGAAACTCTTCACCGCTGCATTGAAAAACGTTTTCAAGCTACTGGACTGGAAAGGATAAGGTATTAACTTCAATGGCGAGTACATCACTCACCTACGATTTGCCGACGATATAGTCCTTATGGCAGAATCGCTGGAGGACCTAAGCACTATGCTCAATGATCTCAATAGTACCTCCCAAAGGATAGGTCTTAAGATGAACATGGACAAAAGAAAGATCATGTATAACGTCCATGTCACACCTATGCCGGTAGTTGTTGGAGGCACTAAGCTCGAAGTTGTTGACGAGTGTGTTTACCTGGGACAAATAGTCCGACTAGGTAAGTCCATCTTCGACCGAGAGGTCAATCGACGGATACAACTCGGCTCGGCAGCGTTCGGGAAATTACGGCACATTCTCTCGTCAGGTATACCTCAAAACTTGAAAACGAGATCGTACAACCAGTGCGTATTGCCAGTGATGACCTATGGAACTGAGACGTGGTCCTTCACTGCTGGCCGTATGAGGGAAGCTCAAGGTCGCTCAGCGAGCTACGGAGAGGGCTATGCTCGGGGTTTCTCTGCGTGATAAACTTAGAAATGAGGATATCCGCAGTAGAATCAGAGTGACCGACATAGCCCAACGGATTAGTAAGCTGAAGTGGCAATGGGCTGGCCATATAGCTCGAAAAAGCGGCAACCGATGGGGAATAAAGGTTCTCGTGTGGCGGCCTCGTACCGGCGGACGAAGTGTAGGGCATCCCCCCACCAGATAGAGTGACGACCTGATAAGTCATACAGGAAGTCGATGGATGCAGGTGGCTCAGGACCTTGCTTTGTGGCATTCCTTGGTGGACTTGTGAAGGGCTGTAATGATGATGAAGGTGGGTGGGGGCCGTATAGTGGAGGTGTAATAATATCCACTACTCCATATCGTCCCGTGGGTATTGTAAGAGGCGACAGACGGAAACTGAAACAGGAGATGAGCATCAGCATCTTCGTGATAACTTAAAATTATACAAAACTGCGGTTGCCGACCCACCTGTCAAGCGTGGCAACTTTGACAATATCTCCCTTATTAGGCAATTTATTGGGAGGCCTATATTCAGCAGTGCACTTTTATTGGCTTTAATAGATAGATGGAAAGTAAGGTGGCATAAATATTAAAAGTAATTTTGTGTCTTTACTTTAGTCAGAGTACCATACTATTTGAGTCGTGGTAGCTCAGTGATAAACACTCGTCTTAAAATATGCGGTTGACCGAGTTTCCCTCCTCTCAGAAATGAGTAGAGGCTTATATAGGACACGTATATAGGTTTGTTACATTACTATGTCATACGTACCATTTATGTCACGTTTAACATTTTTGTTTTTACAGATGTTATGTCTTTTTAATTTACACAAATATTATTTAAAAAAAACATGTGTGCAATCACTAAAATAAAAATATTTCACGGCAGCAGATTTATTTAATATGATAATTTTCAACCACTATTGGTAAACTTAAAAATAATCGAATGGCGGATTCGAACCACAACCTTTATCTGCCATTATAGGCTTCTGTCGCTTACTACACTGTATTCTATCTCATTCTCACGTAGGCTAAATCCCATAGATACGTTTACGTTTGTCTCTTTTTAGTGTCGCTTTTTCGTTTCATCCACTTACAAATCATAACGATGCTAAAGAATTTTTCACTTCAACTATATAGAATATTGAAAAACTTAACCCATTACCTGTCCCGTGTTACACAGAATGTTCATTGCTTATTGTCTTATAATTGTGTCTTTAAATCGGACAGTGATAGTGTTAATATTAAAGTTACTTAAATAAATGTATATTACTTGATGTGATGTAACACTATATAACATATATTTAAACACAACTTTATGTACATTTTAAGACAGAACAACCGATATAGTCTAGTGGTACAGCAACCTGAAGTGGCAATGGATCAAAAATATAGCCCGAAAATCGACTAGCGATAACCGATGGGAAGAAAGATTCTCAAATGACAGCCTCTTAAGTAAGTGAAGTGAAAAAAATATAAGGACGGCCCCCCACTAAATGGATACTTGATGATAGATGATGATAGATGTAAAAAATCATAAATCAGACTTAAGTTTTAAATTATAGTCTATTTCAAACGAAAAACAAAAACATCATGTTTATAAAGCTTTTTGTGTAAGAGACAATCGAGATGTCGTGACAATCATGGAAAAACAATTTAACAAAGGCTGCAAATACGCACTTTTATTTGTTTAATACCGTCCAAATCAAATAACATGATTGCGTCAAATATTTCAGTTTCAGTTTGGAAGAAATCTATGCTGAGGAGCGGAGTTAACATACTTGTGATGATAATCTAATTTATCAATTTAGGTTGCGTGCTTCCGTCCGTGCGTGCATGTGCGCGCGCTTTTGTGTGTGTGATATCGATGTCCGACTGATTGTTATGATTGTTTATAATTTCAAATATTATTTTCATGTTTTTAAACGTATACTATACTTTATTTTGTTTTTCGTTAATTATTTTATTATATTATAACTATCATGGACAAAAACTTCTTCTTTGGTTTCTGTTAGCGAGTTCTATTAAAACAGCACTTTAGTAATATCACTGCATAATAATTCCGAGTCTTGGTCTTGCCTCATAAAAGGTTTCCAAGCCTTTTTTCGCTTCGTTTTAATGCTAAAGTACAAAATACTTATATACGTTTTGTGCCGTATTATTTTTGTCTTGAGATCTAGCTGCAAATAAAACTTGCTTCTACATTTCCTTTCTTTCTTTATTTCATACCCTTGTCGTCATACCGAGGTCCGAACTCCTTTGATGGTTATGTATTATATCTCAATTCTTCTGCCTCCTATTATTGAAAAATAATAGCTTTGAGTGCGGTCGTGCGCTGGCTTCGGGCTACTGCAGATCCAAACGTCTTTTGTGATGTACAGGACGGCTTTATACTATTCACGGAACATTTGCTGCATGAAATAAGATTTCGATTAACGTGGGTACGATATAAAGTAACGGAAAGATAAATTTAATATTTATGGTCCTCAAGGATAGTAAAACAAAAAAAATGTGAGTTGCTAATCAAATTATTCTTGTCATAACATAAAAAATAAATCCAATTTAAAACATATCTACATTTGACATTCAAAGAAATGCACGTAACCGAAGACCGTGCTTTGTGTCCGTGTGTGTGTGTGTGTGGGGGGGGGGGGCTATGGTCAGCAATGGATTTGTGATGGGCTATAATGATTATGATTATGTTCAATATTTGTTAGACACAAAAATATAGATGTGAAATAGTATCGGCGCTGCGCTCATCATGCCGGATGCCCAGCGTTGTGAGTGTTGGGCTTAAATTTATTATACAAATACTATAGACAAGATGAGTCACAGTGTCACCAGTGTGAAGGTCCCTGCGTTTACTACCATGGTTGTTGAGCACAGAGCCGTGGCAGTGTACTGAGTAGAACATTCTTTTACAAAATGCCTACCTGAGGTTAGATTCTTGAAACGGCCTATGTTGAATAAAAAAGCTGATAATGTAGTGCGAGCTCTGGTTGGTTACCTATAAGTTACGTGTGCAACGAGTAGTGTATGTTTTACAATAATTGCATTGCATACGATTTTCACTCTATATTTAACACGCATTTTTCACGCAAAAACGCTATATTATTTTAATTTTCATTCAAACAGTGTCCAATTCCTTAATTTTAACGTCCTAACCCAAATAACATATTACTATTTTTTTTAATTTCCTGTACCTATACGAGTATATCCACATTTGCCTCATAAAGGAAGGGACGCAAAACAACGCTTATTCTAACGAAGATTCGGACACTATCGCCATGCATTAGTACTTAAAAAATGTAAAAATTCTCGGCGCGAATGGACATGCAGCCCTCGCTAGTAAATGTAATTAAATAATAATATCGCGTTGAACTCGAAAATAATACGTTAATTATAATTCCGGTGTTCGTATCATCGTGTAGCGCAAGCAAGAAAACCCTCCTGTATGAAGATAAAGTGCCATCTGCTTGGGATCCTATAATTTTGTTAATTATAGGATCCCAAGCAGATGGCAGCACCCATCCATCTCCTCTATTGAAATTAGGATGTTTTTTAATTTCAATAGCCTCGCGTATCATCCTTGGTAGGAATCGGTGTTCTTTTGCGAGGATTTGTGGTCTATCAAATTTGATGTAATGGCGGGGACGATCTTGAACATGTTCACAGACTGCAGACTTCCCAGAGCGTCTGCATCCTACCAAGGCTATTGAAATTAAAAAACATCTTAATTTCAATAGAGAAGATGGATTGGTGCTTCCATCTGCTTGGGATCCTATAATTAACAAAATTAAATCCAAACCCAAGCATATCACTGCAAGACATCAAGATACTGTAAGCTCATTCTGCGTAGATTGAATCAAAAATTAATATAAAAACTGAAGGTAGCCGGGCTAACTGTGACATCGGTACGTCAAACATCTCAGTTCCCCCCGTGACCATGGGTTGCTGTTGTAAAGCACCCGAAACGTCGGGAATTAAAATAGTAGATTAAACGCGATAAAATCCGTAAAAAATAGTTTTATTCAAAATTATTTTTTGTTTGTTCGTATTTAATGCACTGCCATACCGTCCATTAGATTGCGGTAAAACTTTTTTAACTTATTGCTTGCACTCGCGCGAACTCGCTAGGTGGCGCGCGTACCGTACAGACAATTTATTTGAAAGCTATAGATCATTCAATTTCAATGATTATATCATTTCTAATTAAACAATATAACTCTTCCAAAGAACATTGCTCTGCGCCCATACATTGTTCGCCCTGGAACCAAGAGCATCGGAAAATTATGTGTTTTATTGTCGATCATTAGTAAATTCCTATATGATCTTATTTTTATAGCGGACTAGCTGCAGAATAGCTATATTTCATAAAAAGTATCAGATTTTGAAGTTATAATCGAACCTGAAAAACAATGTCCTAAAACATTTAGATATTTTTAGTACCTATCTAGATAATTAGGTATGCAGTTTTTGTTCTAAGGCCTACGTTTATGTAAGTGCAACGTATAAATGCATATAATCTAGTTAACATACCTGCTTTGTTAGCATTGGTTTTGAAATGAGAGAAAATGTTTGTGTATTAATGTAAAAATAAAAATGTATGTATTTATTGGCAGATAGCATTTAAATGTTATCATTAGCATATACGGTACGGTAAGATACCGCAATTACACAAAATACACTTTCCATTGCGTATGCGTAAGTCCGTTTATGAATGCTAGGTTATTGTTTGAGCGGTACACAGTTCCGAAAATCACAGCAAGGTAAGTCGTTTTTGAAAGCAATCAGGGTCCGTTAAAATAACCAAGTCGTAATGTTCAATATATAGTCCCGAAAGTCACCAAAACACCGATACAATTACAAAGAGCAAGCGACGCCAATGTAATTTTGACAGAGTGAGAGATGAAGTACAAAGTAGGCATGTCGATCTGAAATCGTTTAATCGATTGTTTATAGTAAAATAATCGATTTTTTAGATCGATATAGATCTCAAAAATCTTTGTCCGATGTCCTGAGATCGACTTAGAACACTCCATCGATTCAATGAATCGATCCAAAAACCTCTCGAATCGAACTTTTTGAAGAACTAGCTATATTTCAAATGATTCAAGAAATAATTTTGCATAGTTGGAACATCTGTTCCTTGTGACTTTTTTCTGTTCTGTTCTGCGTTCGATCCCAGGGTTGGGAAAAAAATTATTGGATTTTTATAACTTGAAGTTCCCAGTAGTAGTACGGAGTCTGGATTTGTGCCCGGTGTTTGGCAATACGCGCACCCCCTATTACATGGGACGTATAACATAACTGGTGCTAATTGGCAGTACTACACACCTCTGCCTACTACTTCTGGGAAATACAGGCGTGGTGTTTTGTTTATTAATTTAATGATGTTTCTATCCAATTACTTGTATTTACGGTAAATTATCATCAATAATGTTCTGTGTCTATATTAGGCATGTTTGAAAATGTCGTGATTAATCGAGAATCGATCTGTTAATGCTCGATTTAATCGAGAGTCGATTCTAGTATGTTCGATTTGAATCGATTTGGAGATCGTTTTTTTTAAGTAAATCGACATGCCTAAGTGAGAGCACAGGTGAGAGACTGACAAGTGACAAGTGACCATTTAGTTATATCAAAAATGGGAGTACCAAATACGATACAATTTATGGATATTTCCTAAGATTTACTATAGCCATACGTTACAAACAGTATTACATACATCACCTTTTGTCATACGATAATATTAAAACCATAACAAGTATGACAATGACGTACTTTACTTATAATAACGCGTACGTCTCTACTTCTTCCATACTTGTAACAATATTAATAATAACATCTGTATCTAGTCTGCAATATTGATGTTTTAAAGAACACATTTATAATTAATGCAGTAACGATAAGTGTTTTTTTTTTAATATTAATTGTCGTAAACTCGTAAGTTATCGTTTAGTAAGAAGTAAAGTACATACCTTTCTAAACGATCATTAAAAATCCTGCGTAATTATCTTTATGAATTTTTTTTTTTCAGTATTATTCTAACCACCTATTTAAAATCGAGTATGACCTCATTCGTTAGATATAGTAGATTTTATAAATTATACTTTTAGGGAATAACATAACATATATTTCTATTTGCAACTTTATTCGAAATAAATTCAAAATGTGATTCAGATTAAAAAATATGCAACAGTTCATTAAAATTGCAAAAAATCGATTACAATCGATTGGGCATCCCTAATAATTTTTTGACACCACATGATGTTTGGCGAAGATGGCGGCGATTAATGTTATTAGTCGAGTAGAATACTTTTTAATGTTCATTTTGGCATGCAGCTAGTCCGTGTTGTAAAGTTCTTTCGCGAGAATTTGTGGTTTATCAAATCTAATGTAATGGCGGGGGCCGTCTAGGATATGATCAAGCTGACGTGAAGCACCAACGTTCCGGGAAGTCTGCAGTTTGTGATCATATCCACCTCAGTCCCCCGTGACCATGGGTGCTGTAAAGCACCCGAAACGTCGGGAATTAATAAAAATAAGTTGATTAAACGCGATATAATCCGTAAAATTAGTTTTATTCAATGTGTAGTGTTCGCGTAAATATAAGAAATCATTATAGATAGAATTTGTCTAAATCGTCACGCCTTACAGACAGATTGACGACCGCAGTTATCAAACGTCTCGCATCTTTCACGCTGCTGTCAGTCACCAGTATTTTTATACGTCTGACCTAAAAGGAATAATATACCGCCAGCTATCGAAAATCACATAGTTTTTTGGGCATTCCATAGTTGCCTCTTACGAGATCCACGGCCGCCGCCTTACACTGCCACTACACGCCACAAGTATTTCTTATCAATTCTTGTCAATCCAATATAAAAAATCTTTCTAAGCTTTCGAGTTAATTGCAGATATAAAAAAACTTTATACCTTTAAACGTTTTTCCACAGAGACAGGTCCGTGGCAGTAATTTGTTCAAATACAGGCGGCATTTTTCTTTTCGCTGCACTGTCACCGAGTTATTTACGAGGGGTCCGCTTGTTTAATACCTTTTCATTAACAATTTTAAGGTTCAGTTTATTGAAGTCGTAAATAAAACGTACAATTGCCCAAGTGCAGCAACTGTCAGCTGGCGTAATTTGGAAAAAGCTTAATTACTCATTTGGAGGGCGGAAAGTAACGCTTTTGCATTTGCTTTATTCGTTTCGGTAGGTGCTTTATCGATGAATGTTTAATCAGCTTAAAGTGAAACGAAACGAGTTTGTGTGAAGTAAGAGCTTGATATCATCATCATTATAATCATCATCAAAATAAACATTGTCATTACGTCTCTTCACAAGCTTACTGTTGAATGTGGGCCTCCCCTAAGCAATTCCACAAAGCATAGGTCGGGCCACCGGCATCCATCGACTTCCTGCATGTTTTTCTAGGTCGTTACTCCATCTGGTAGGCGTGGGCGTGGTTAGTCGACGTAATCATGTAAAAGCTCCATTGCTTACATCAAGCGTACCGACTGCTTTGACTGCACTAAGCGCAAGCTGTGCTTCGCGTTGACCTAGAATCATGAAATTTGGCAAGAATGAAAACTGATAAACTACATTTATAGTATGTCACTTTTTTTGCGATAGGAAGCTTAGCACCGAGCATCGACCGTGATGTATAAGATAATATTTTTTCTAATGCATAGATAGGACTGTCTGGACTTCAAAATAAGGAGAAGTTTCTCAATTCGACTGCAGCCTACTCTTTTTCAAAAGATCGGCAAGCACCTGTTATTCCACTGGTGTTGCAGATGTTCATGGGCGGTGATAGTCACTTACCAGTGAGCCGCATGCTGGTTTGCCCCTTCTTATATAAAAAAGTTCTGTTTTTGTTCGTTTTACGCAAATATCTTAAATGTGAACCTATGTTAATTTTTTTAAATTAAATAGGTTATACTTCAGGGGTAGCCCCATATAAAATTATAAAAACAATGCCACCGTAGAGGTGGGAAAAATGGAACCATATTAATGTAACTATTAAGATGGAATTCTTGTTGTTACCTTGGGATTGTTATATTCTTGGTCCACTCAAGAGGGTCCACAAATTAAATAATTGTTTAGTTTATAAAGAGTAAAAGCCGACTTGAAAAACTAAAAAGAATAATGAACTTTCCATTTAACAGCTTACTGAAGTTGGGGCTTTAATTATTTTATACATTACGATGTTCCCCGCGACTTCGCCCGCGTGGAATTTTTTTGCGCGTAATCCTAAAATAAAAGTAGCCTAAGTTACTTCTTATAACATCAGCTATTTGCCAGTGACAGTTCCATCCAAATCGATTCACAGGTTTTTGCGTGATGCGTGTTCACGCCAAAATAGTTCGTAGATGACAGGTTTTTTTCAAACTTACCTTTTTGATTTATCGTTATATTTTGGCCAATTTACACAATATTGTTTTTTTTTAAATATGATAAGGGTGACAAACGAGCACACAGTCCACCTGATTGTAAGTGGTTGCTGTGGCCCATAGACAGCTACATCTATCTTCGATTACGAATCAAAATGCAGATTCGTTGTCCCCGTGAGGACTAAGATGGAATGCCTCGTTTCCAGTAAAAAGGGTCTCCGGTTCTCTACACTCACCATACAAAACACAGCGGCATTAAGCTGCTATTTCACGCTGGTATTCTGTGAGAGCGTGGTCCTTCCCGGTCGAGCCGACCCATTCATGCTACAACTATACAATTAATATAGCTGCAGTATGGCTCTACCATGTATAAAATTTATGAAAATATTTTTATGATTTATAGCTTATGTGTTATTCTGATGTATGAGCAATATTATTGTAAGGTTTTTTATTAAAATCCATTCAGTAGTTTTTGCGTGAAAGAGTAACAAATATCCATACATCCTCACAAACTTTCACATTTATAATATTAGTAGGATGTCTTACCACCGTATTTTGAAGCTGTTGTGAGGAAATTATTGCATTCATTTTAGTTCTTTGAAGTTTGCTTTTACCTATTATAAAGCTTAATTTTGTGAATTTTAATATCTAAGTTAATTATGTTGGTCACTAAACTTTAACTGTTATACATAACTATTATATTTATAGAAATGCATATTATCCTTGTTAATTGACGGCATTTGTGTATCTGTATTGAAAACAGACAAAAACTGTGAAAGCAGGCCTCTCGATTCATGGGATAGGCTATCTACATAATATAAAACTAAGTTTATATGGAACTCTCAGGGCGTGAGTCCGACTACCACTTGTACTGTTTTTAAAGAAGTAGGATTGACAAAAAGGCACACAATCCAACTGTTGGTAAATATTTAAGAAAAAATATATCTGAAGTCATGATGGATTAATTTTTTTGTTACCGGTAAAAAGATCTCCGGTTCTTGTCTATCATCATATGAAACACAGAAACATTATATATCAAAAGTCACACAATCCAACTGTTGGTAAATATTTAAGAAAAAATATCTGAAGTCATGATGGAATACCTTGTTTGTTATCGGTAAAAAGATCTCCGGTTCTTGTCTATCATCATATAAAACACAGAAACATTATTCTGCTATTGTGCTATGGTATTCTGTTAGAGTGTGTTCCTTCTCCGGTCAAGCCGAATTATTAGTGTTGCAGCCAGCCATAATAAGCTGCAGTGTAGGTTTACCGCGTTAAAAACCAGTAAATAATGAATACAAAAACGGAACAAAATTAAGTCTGCCTTAATTTATCCTTTTCTTTCTCCAATTTTTTTTTTTTTTTTTTGTGCGATATTTATATATTGTTGTTGAGTAATAACAATATATAAATATCGAATTTCAGAAAAAAAAACACAATATTATAAATTCAAAGAATTGGCAATCATAATAAAGCACACGTGCGTTTAAGAGCATATAATCATTGTGCGATGATTCACACATCCTTCCCTTAGGACGACAAAAGTGTTTATAAAAGCTGCGCATAAAGTTCACGTTCTGGATTGACGCGTAAAGGGTTTTTGTTTCGCAAACTCACAATTCCGTTGGGATTACGAAAACGTTGATGAAGCTCTCAATTTTATTTTTAAATACATTGTCACTTCGATTTCCATTAACGGGATATCTAACTGGTACGTTCGGTCGAGTCATTAAATTATTAATTAACCCGCCACCGCCGCATCGGGATTTATTGGATTGCAAGGGAGATGAAAAAAAATCACGTAATGAAATCAGACCCACCCTGCGATCGCTCGACTCGAATACAAACGGTTGCCATTGCCGATAGCATTCGGCTAAGCGTGAAATCGTCATTAATATTGTACTCGGGTCCGTAAATACCAACGCGGCTAGGTGATGGCAATAGGTTATTTCTATCACGTTATTCTCTTTTTACTGTACGTAAAAGCACTGAATTTTAGCTAAAATTTTGCTCATGCAATTTGTATGCGTAAAAATTTATATGTAAACGTATATGAAAATGTATTTAAAACGGAAAATAAAACTTAATATTGCTTTCATATTTCGAAGCAATGCTGTAGAAAGTCTATCATCTGATATTTCCTGGTCAGCGCCAGGTACCTTAATAATGGACACTTTTAATAATAAATTAGGCACATTATACATTTATATATACTTATGTAATTTTTTTTAATTTTGAAATATTACACAGTTTTAAAATAAAACACAAACTAGACATAAAATTGGAACAAGCATAATTCGGTAACAAATCGATTACCTACAAAATTCCTAACTGCGTACAATTCTCCCCTCGCGGCTATAATTTAATCATTCATACATACAGATGCTTATAAAACATTTGACCTTGGGGATAGGCTCCCCGTAGCCTAGCAACGCCAGTACTCTGCTCAGGTCCCCTGTTCGGGTCTAATCTACAGATAATCATACCTATAGGGTTCCTACAGAGCTACATTATGAAGTTAGAAATATTTGTTATAAAGTAGTACGCACAAAATATGTAGAACGTGTTTTTAATATATGTTAGTGTTTGATATTTATTACTCTAAATCATAATTTAATGCTTGAACATTTTACTTAGAATGCACCTTTAATTATTCATATTAAATTATATTTATATATAATATATAACTATATATAATAATTATAATCAGTTTTAGAAATTTGTTGTTAATATTCATAATAATTTCATTATTGTTTGTATTCTCAGGAATTTGTTAGGTTAGGTAAACTACGGACTTCTATTTGGCACGATCACTCACTTCTGCAGCATAATTTTGCTTTGTCGCTCTTTCCGCATAAATTTTTTCTAAGTATAAAAACCACCGAATCATTCTTTTTGTAATCCAGGCTACAAAATATTCTTGCAGACCACACTTGTCTCTTATCACATAACTTCTCACTCTATTATTCAAAATCACCCGACTTTCACTACTATACGTTAAGGAAGAGAACACAACATTGTGAATTGTCACACGTGCCTTTTAGACACATTCTTACTTCCCACAATAGAGTGACGAGCCCCATTATTCATCCATTTACCCAACCAACTCTTATTCTCTTCTTATGTCACATTTCGTTTTACTTTCTTCTCTTTCAAAAACCATCACCTTCGTTTTATTTACGTTCTATTTCATTCCTCTTTAATTTAATGATGTGTTCTTTTTTAACTGGATTGGATATTTAGGTCACGTTTCATCATTGCCTTACAGCCCTGATGAATGTCTTACCCAAGCAATGTCACAAAACATTGTCTTGGGTCACCCGCATCCTCATGGACTTGTACCTACTCCTTCTAGTAAGGAAACCGTCCTACTCATAAGAGTACGAGGCTGCCACTCAAAAACCTTCATTCCTATTAGTTGTGGTTTTGTTTTAATTATATGGTAAAATTTTTTGCCCACCATTGCCACTTCAATTTACTAATTGACTGAGTTGGTTACACTTTAATTAATAAAATTTGTTAGGGCTCACTCATATGTATACGTGTAGTTTATCATAAATTATTATCATTAATATTGAATGATATTAGTCTGTATGTTAAATATGTCTTTTAGTCGCATCCAAACAACACTCTATTCGTACACCTCTGGTGGAAATGCGTCGTAACCCCTGCATGGCAACGGGTTGCGTCACCCGGCCGCCGGGGCGCCCCGGCCCGATACAATCAAACTGATGAATACTTTCAACACTACATCTAAGCATAATTGATACGCATAGTAAATATCGACCATTTCTTGCTTTATGCGTCGTTAAGTTAAAAAATAATATGCGCATAGAACATCCATCCAACATTAAATAAAATCCGATACCATTGTTCGAGTCTATCTCTGTTTTTCTAAATATTAGTATGTTAGATTCAGTTCATTGTAAGGTTCAATTTAGTTTGTTCTGTTATCAGATGTGCACCAAACGGAATAATTTGAAGTACAATAATATTGGCTTTGGAGAAAACTAAGCTCGGTGTTTCCCGGCATGATCCGTAATGAAGATACGAAGTGGAATAAAAGCAACTAACATAGGCCAACAGATCAGTAAGCTGAAGTAGGTTGGCTATATAGCTCAAAGAACTGATAACCGTTGGGGGAAATAGATTTTTGAGTGGCAACATCGTAGCGATAAGAGGACTGTAGGGCGGCCCCTCACTAGATGGTGTGATTCACGAATGCGATGGATGTAGATGACCTTGCATTGTGGCATTCCTTGAGGGAGGCTTAGGTTTAGCAGTGGGCTTGTGATAGGCTGTAATAATGATAATGATAAATATAGGTTCCAAATGTTGTGACAAGGCATACTGAGAGCGTTCTACACTAAGACTCACCTCGTGTTCCTTGAACAATAGCATTTTTCAAAAGCATGGAACTAAGTGTGTATTGATGTTGCAAGAAAGATACTCAGTATGAACTACAAAACTACCTGGTGCTCACTACCCCAGAAATAGGACAGTAGCAGTGCGTGGTCATCCTCCTGCTCTTTAACGTTTCAAAGATATCGAATTGAACTTAGAGCTAATCTTAGGGATAATATACCTGCAAGATTTCAGTTGCTTATACTGTTTATTAATTGATGTAGTTGTAATCAGCAGTTTGGTAGAAAAGGAAACATTTTTATTACTTTTAATTAGTTAAAAAATTAGCATTTAATTTTATATATTACTAGCTGGCACCCAGCACGTTGCAGCCGCAGTAATTGTGGATATATTGGTTAAAATTTGGAAGAGTTATATTGTTTAATTCCTAATTGGAATGATAACACATTCATTGAAGTTGAATGATATATTATATTTATCAAATAAATTTGTCGGTAAAAGTACCTATTTGCGCGCGTTATTTACGCGCTTATTTACGCGTAAATAACGCGCATAAATAACCCTTATTTACGCGCGTCACCTATTGCAAGTTAATTGTACTATGCTTATAACCTTCACGCAAGTGCAAGAAATAAGTTGAAAAAGTTTTACCGCAATCTGATAAACAAACAAACATAATTTAAAAAAAAAACTATTTTTATATATTATGAAAGCAGTTTTCCCTGCTGTGTTCCCAGAAATAGTTATAAATAGCTAGTTATGTTATCTTCAAAAGATCAGCAGTGACACAGTGAACTGATGCGAAGCGACACGTTTACCTCCACTGCATTCAACCCCTCATATTTTTGTCCTTACAACACACTCTCCCTGTGACACACTTGATGTTTCCCCCCGTAATTACTTCCCTTTTCTCCCCAACCCTCCGCGCGCTGTCCATAATATGTACCTAGGTCTCATCTGATCCTAGGTATAGCTATGCCTGGATACTCAACGGGATTTGCGAGGGGAATACTAAAAGGGCTCAGCGTCAGTGTGATATAAATCTACATTACATTTGTGTTGGTTTGATGGGGGAACTCGAGATACTCTGTTTGCTTTATACTTATGTTGAAGGTTTTGCATTAATAGAGAGCACTAATATTAAATATATTGAAAAAATTATAATAAACCGTGTAGTGGCGGTGTAAAAATATTCACTACCTTATATCGTCTGGTTGCCTGGGTGTCGTAAGAAGTGACAAAGGGAAATAAGCCAGGAGATGAGCAGTCGTCCTATTAACAACTAGAAAATAAAAAACTGCGGTTGCCAACCCGCTGCCAAGCATGGCAACTATGGCAAGCATTCTCCTCATGAGACAATCTATGGATAAGTCTATGTTCATCAGTGGACTTTGATAGACTGTAATAAATGAATAAAAATTAAACACACATCTCTTCGAAGTGATTACTGTCACCACTGAAACAGAAAATAAACTGAAATAGAAACCAAAACCAAATTTTGGTACAAAATAATCTTAACCTTAAAAAACTGAATATTTATTTGATAGAAACTTGTTAGCACAGATGTTAAGCGTTTGATTGCACGGCTGCGGGCCTCTGATTCGATTTTCGTAGGAACAATGTAATCGTATGGTATACTATAAATAAATGTTCTACGTGTGGATTTTGGTACATCAATTTTTCTAAACATATTTTTGAGAAATAAAATATAAATTGCACATGGACAAACTCTTAATGCAAAATACCTTAACGATAAAGAAGATTTTTTTATATATATAAAGGGGTAGATGAACTCAGCTGATGGTAAGTGACTACCGCCGCTTTTACTGAAGATCCCTAAGTCGTATCGGTCCGGAAAAAAATTCACAAGGAAAACTTCTGGTAAATTGCACAGTGGTGGACCGCCAAGCATTCAGATTGTATGGATGGTATCGCGAGTTTTATCGCGGTGTGCTGTGGTAAAAATTAACGGCTGGAATCAGTCCGAAAACTTACTCTGAGCACTCCTCGTGGTAGATACGAGTACAATAGAATATGCAAAGGGGTGCAACAACTCTTCGCAGCGCTATTGAGTCAAGCCGATTAGAAAGAATTCGGTCGTAGACGAACGAAATTTAAAGAGGTACGCTTAAAATACAAAACTTCATATTTCATTTTCATATTAGATAGATATTGCAATATAAAATAAGTAAGAACTTATATAAATTCAAGAAGAAGTTAGTTTAGTTAAAGCTGCAGCCTTGATCCATCCCACTGCTGATCACAGGCCTCCTCTCGTTTCTGATATATGCAAATAGTCCGCCGCGTTGCTTTAGTGGGTGTTGTCCTCAAAATTTCTTTAATGCAGGTTTTTTCACTGTGCTTTCGTTTACCGTCAAGAGCGTGGTAAAGAAGAACTTAAAATTGTAATTAACAATCTCATTGATGCCGGCGGGAATCAACTTCCAGTTGCTCGCATGTGAAATTTACAACGTACGTTTAGCCCATAAACTACTATGGCTCGATTCAACTAAAATTCCATAACCTTAAATTAAATTTAAAATTCAAAAATTTCATAAGTTAAATTGTAATTATTATTAAATAATAAAATCTGTTTGATCTAATAAAGTTAAATTAGGTTGTGAAGTACTTAAATAATAAGAAAATATTATAATGTAAGTAGATATATAAAATCGCAGCGTATTTAAGTTGTACCGAGAGTTCAGCATATACATTGAGATGTCGCTAGCATAAAAATGTGTGATTGTTCGTCAATTTGTTTGGCTCGCTACTCATAAAAATAAAATTAAAATATTTGTAAACAGAATGCTCCACACCGTTGCACGTCCGTCACTCATTTTCTACACTAACAGATTCGGAAGAATCCACTAGACTTACAGTGTGACGTTTAAAGATGTTAAAATTCGCGAAACCATTAAAATTAAGAAACGTCCTTTAAATAGAGAATGATGACTTGGTTGGTGAAGTCCATTTGCTTGGGATCTTATCATTCATAGATCCACTAAATCCAAATCCTAGCATACCACTGCAAGACTTCAAGATACTGTAAGCTCATTCAGCGTAGATCGGACCAAAAAAAGATATTCAAAAGCTGAAAGTAGCCTGCCCGGCTAAGTATAACATCGTGACGTGACACACGAAAAATTAAAAATAGGTAAAATAACTTAAATTAATCGTGATGAAATCCGTAAAATTAGTTTTATTCAAGCATTTGCGTAAATATAAGAAATCACTATAGATCGAGACAGATATTTAAAATAACCAAATCAGTTTTTAACACATTAAATGCTACAATATTTTGACTAGAAACTTGTCAAAATATTTTCGCAACTGGTCACTAAAATATAAAACAACAATGTTACGGTTCCACAGCAACTTAAATTAATATTCTATTGGCGCAAACAAATTGGCGGTTACCTAAAAAGAGTACCCATTAAAAGGAATCGAACATTCAGCCTTAAATTAACTTCGGCAAAAGTTTACCCTCAAAATAATTAAGGATTCGCCGCAATTATCACCATAAAATCAAAATTCCCTTTGATCGTCATCCAGAAGAAATAATTATTACGATTCTAAGCTTTATTTTAATACTTTAGAGTGCAAAATTCATAAGAGATAAATGTTTAGACGATATTGTGATGAGCAAATTTTAATAGCTAAGACGCCGTAACCAAAAAGTTTTGCACTTTTGCCTTTTTGTGAAATCACCAAAGGGAGACTCACAGTGATAATTATAATTATTTGCCAGTTGTAAGTAAAGTTATTAGACCAAGTTCCCGTAATTGCAAGTCTCTTAAAGTATCATTTAAATGAATAATGCTTCGATTTCAATAGAGAGTTCGAGTTACTGCTCTTCAAAAGAGACAAAATTATCGGGGAAAGGAAATTATTTTTTTTCGCAAGCGTTCCGACGCGGAGTTAAATTATTTCGCATGAAAAATTTCTTTAGGGTTTTACAATTCGTAACTGCATACTTGTATACTTCTTGGAGTGACGCGACGGTTATTAAATCCAATTTCACTTAGCTCTTTATCTCATTTGGCAACTAATTCTCTTTTATTGCAAATCTCTAAGCTCTTAATTTTTTTTTTATTGAAATAAATATCGCGTGGTCTTAATATGTTTTTGCTGTCTATGATAGATAATTTTAGAGAAAAAAAAAGATAAATGAATATTAAAAATGAAGTGACAAATGAACTAACAGTGCATATACACATGGCAGAGCTACGCTGCAGCTATATATTATGGTTGAAACACGAATGGGTAGGCTCGACCGAGGAAGGACCAGGCTCTTACAGAATACCAGCGTAAGGTAACAGCTTAATGCTGCTTTGTTTCGTATGGTGAGTGTACAGAACCGGAGACACGTTTTACTAGATACGAGGCATTCCATATTAGTCCTCAGGGGTGAGAACGCATTTGCATACTGATCCTTTATCGAGGATAAATGTAGATGTCTATGGGCCACGGCATCCACTTACAATCAAGTGTACTGTGTGCTCGTTTGTCACCTTTATTCTATAAAAAAAAAAAACATGCGTGAGTGTCGAGGAACACTCGGTTGGAACGAAGTTCCTTTCGTAGTATATTATTATTGATGAACGTATTATATTATTGATTAACCAATACAAATAAATGAATTACTAAAATGAAGTATCATTTAAAATAATATCTCTTTCATGACAAGATAAGAAAAAGTGCGAGGGAGATGGATATTATTCCATCTCGCTCGCACTATAGAAAAGGGGTCGTGACGGAAAAATATTACACTTTTTCTCGCCTAGCCCCCATCCGTCAAATTCGTACCGTGCGATAAGGAACTTCGTTCCAAAAATTCTGAAAATAAGTGGATACTGCAGTCCATAGCCACCTAGAGCCAACTTCAAACAAAGAAGGCTACGAATCTGTTGTCACCTCTGAGGACTAAAGTGGAATGCCTCACAGACTATAATTATGCTGGCTCTCTATACTCTTCAGACCGGAACACAGCACTGCAAGCACTGCTGTTTGGTGGCAGAAATAGGCAAGAGGGTGGTACCTACCTTGAAAGACTCCTGGGTAGAAAAGGAGTCCTACCATGTAGAATTTAACTCAATGATCCAGAAGATTGCATTTTATAATATCAATATTGAATTATATTTTAATGACCTGTGTCTTCTGATATTATCTTACACCTATTTATGAGCACCGAAGACCCTATTACCATAGGAATTTTCATACAATAATTCATCGTACTTACGTTAAAAGCTATAATCGAAAGGTATAATAAAATTCTATCTATGATAGATTATCATAGTTTAAATCCCGTAATCGGTTTACGGTAGCTATGCATGCTATTATTTGTAAAGTCATAAAATGAAGCCGTCATTCTTCGCAGACTTCAGATAGATCTATCAATCACAGACCGATGAGAGCGCGACGGTTTGTCAAATCTTATCTCATGGTTGGACCAACGGAGCGAGTAATAGCTATTTACCTGCTGCCAACCCGTGTTCGCGGGATTATCTTCTCGCGTATTCGATTTTGATTCTTTTTTGATATGAAAGGGAGATTAGTAAGGGGTCCCTCGCTTGTAGCAACTGAGTATTTGTGAAGTAAAAAATATAGTGAAATGAATTCTTTTGCAATTACATCAATTTTATTTATTTAAAGGTCATGAGATATAATATATATATAATGTTACAAATTTTCAATCTTACTTTTTAAAATATATTATATAGTTTATTAAATCACAGATTTTATGCAATAAAATAAGAATTTTAAAAACATCAGAAGTTAAATATCTACTGTTTATAATATGTCACAACCAACTTTGATTACTGGTGTTAGTTGAGAGTACTATATTTTGATAACATGTTACATAAATCTGACGATAATGATTTTTACCAACTTTTTCAGTCATAGGTCGTTTTTTTATTAGAGTCATATAGCGGTCCTAATTTAACTCCTAAAAGAGCAAAGTGCAAACTGTTCTCCCACGGGCAAAAAGGTTGGACTGTTTGAAGTTTTCCAGTTCTTTGAACACACTTGTGTGATTATCGGAGCTATGGGTTTAAATTTGATGTCATTATTTGTATTATTTGCACAACGAAAACCTTTCAGAAAAAAAAACTTTACTTTTTAGATACTAAGATATTAACTTAATAACCGTGTAGAAACGTAGAAAATGCCTGTTTATTAAACCCGTTTCTTGTATTTTTTCTCATAGGATATGCAATAGAGATAAAAATAATTAGGTAAATAAATAAATAAAGCATAAAGGTGACCACAATTTTTTACTACCCTTATTAACCAACGGAGCCTAAGTCTGGCATGAATTAATAAAACCCCTAAATAAGAACTTCATTTTAAAAAGTATCTAAAATGTTGAGTATAATAGGCAGCAGAGGTTAATCAAGGACTATACCATTTTTTTCTTTTTATAATATATAGGAATCACTTTTGGCTTTAAACTATTTATTATCTTGACAGATATAATGGGGTAGAAAGGTGTAAAATCTTGTAAAAAGAAGTTACCCTTTGTAGAAATATATATAAAGAAACTAAATTAGCATTTCTGTAGATGAATAAAAAGTAATTTGGATGGGAACTCCCATCCAACAATATTACTTTCTTTTTTATCCTTACGTAACTAATTTTAAACATTATTATTATATTTCTTCTTGGTCATAGTCTTCATGACTGAAGGTCGTGTCCGTAGTTTAGTGCCTACGTCCGGTCCTCGGCTTTTCGCATTGCGGTCGTAAGTAGAAGGCCAGTGAGTGATTTGACCTGGTCCGACCAGTGGCTAGATGATCGGCCGCGTGGTCTTTTGCCCCCACCTTGCCTACGATTTTAAGTCTATCCAAGTTACTAGGCGGGCGTCGGGCAATGTGACCAAAGTAACTGATAATTCTCTGGTAAGACGTAGTAGAGACAATGGTGTCAACACGTATGACAGTAAATAATATTAAGATTAAGATGTGCGTAAATATCATTAATGAAACTTCCTTTGATATGTAATATATTTGAAAACCTTTGTTATATTAAAACCACGACTTTATTTAATAGTAATTTAAAATATCGCATATCACAGGAAGACCATTATCCCGCCCGAGTCCCCATTCAGATTAAACACTAATTCTTGTCCCGAATAAAATACAACGCTGAAAAGTTATCAACAAGACTCGGACTGCACAAACAAGTATAGCCCTAATGGGTCGCAGGGGACCTCTCCTTTAATGGCCACTCGTAAATTGAACGAAAATAATTAAAATCGCGCGTCCGCACAGAGTCGCCGACCAAAACATAGCCATTAGGAACGAGTGGATGGCATTAAAGGGTTTTCTATTCGATAAATAAATAAACTAGAGGTTCGTTTAAACAAGTAAATGTAGCAGTACTGTCTTTAAAAAAAACTGAAGTGATAGACGAACCTACAGTCCACTTGATGGTAAAATAGGTATAGATGAGTGGCTACTGCAGTACAATTACTCTGAGGATGAAGATAGAACTGCTATTTGGCGACAGAAATAGTAAGAGAGTGGTATGTACCCAGACGGACTCCTAGACAGGAAAGTCCCATCACATAGTAAATTTCTAAGTTGCTTAAAGTATTCAATGTACAAATCTTTCTCCTTGTGTTTTTAGTCTGTAACAGTGTACAGTGGCAATGGATCTCTCACAATGAGGGACGGATATCATATTGCAATGAACATTTACGAGTACATACCAAAATATGTGTCTTGTTTTCGGCTTAGTGCTCGTTGTAAATTTCAAAGTGCGCGAGCAACCCGAGTTCGATCCCCGCCGGCACCAATTAAATTGTTAATTGCAATTTTAAGTGCTGATTTACAACTTGCTCGACGATAAAGGAAAACATCGTGAGGAAACCTGTATGTTTGAGAAATAAAAAACATGTTTCGAAAGACATGTGAAGTCCGCCAACACGCGGAGACTTCCTTGCCTTAAAAACTCTTAGAAGTGAAAGGAGGCCTGTGCACAGCAGGTTTGTATATAGGCTGTAACTTTACTTTACTGTTTTGTAGTAAAGTAAAGTTACAGCTTTACAATCTAGTCACATCAAGATTAATTGCTACAGCTTATGGACATCTGTACCTTACTGTTATAGGTTTCATTCAGAGAATGTGCACAAGAGCTGCAATCTTTAGGTCCTCTATCCCCATTCTGCCTCAAACATACGATTGAATTTTATCTTTACGCTGCTAAAGCCCCGACTCGAACAAAGCGTTTCGCTTCATTGTTTTTTGGTGCAAACATCGTGGAATGGTATACTTCGCATGCGTCTCTTCTTCCACAAAATTATATATTGTGAATTTTCACGGCATGAATGAAAATGCAACTTTATTGGGCAGTTGACTGTGTTTACCAGCTAGTGCTCTATTACAACCTATTTAAAATAATTTACAGATGCATTGTGATCACTAAGCACTAACATGGGATGGTTCATAGTCGCTACTTATATGAACTACCTAACCCCTTAAACCGGAACAAGTCAGTGGGTGTGTGGCGCGATGACATCAACCGCTCTAAGAGGGTGCCATCTTAGATGTAACTCTACGCTTAAAGGAGCCTTAATACTCGATATAACACGAAAAATTGAGTGAGTATATTGATGATTGATAGAATGATAAAATTAATGATTGATCACGCTAACATAATAATCATTCACATGTTCACTTAAACGGCTGAACTTAGGCGCAAAGAATGTCCCAAAACAGAGTTCTGAACTAACTACATTATTAATTATAAATAATTCTTATTCTCTTTTTATTACATCTTTATTTTTATTTTTACAGAACGACAGGAGGACATGCGACTCTCTCATTGTAGAAAAGATCTGTCATAATGTTAAGTCACTAGATGAATTTGCGGCCACAGTACCAAACTGAATTTCATTTGGAAATCCGATACTGAGATTCTTCTCTCGCGAAAAATCGAATGAAATTGAATACTTTTAACGTAAAATACAACCGAAACATAAGTTATTTTTATAATTTTTTTCATTAAAATAAGGGTTTACAAGTATGTACCATGAATTTTTAATTATATTAATTATTTTATTTTAGTTTTTATTATATAATTTGTTTTATGCCATTTTGAATTAATATTAAAACAAATTTCGTTATATTACATAATATTAATATATACGAGTATAATAAATGGAGCCAAACTTAAAATAGTCTCCAAAATTTTATTTACGTGTTCGTTAGTTAAATGTACAAATAATTGTGAGTTATTTTGAGTATAGGGGCGGGCGTTTAAATACAGAGGAGTGGACCAGACCGATCGTAAAATATCGTCAATCACGGTCGCACTCAGCCAGATTAAATTTGAATATAGTTAAAAAAGGACGACGATTATGGTGAATCGTATTCGAAATATTTTGAATACGCTACATTCAATGTACAATCTGCGTGAGCGTATTTTTATTTATTAATGTTTATTATCAAAAATAAAAATAAAGTTATTCGCAAAGCGCGGTCCTGAGCCACATGCATATTTATTATACGTGGTAGAGTGTGAGACCGTGTAGGACCACGCTCTCACAGAATGCTATCTCGCAGAATGTAGATGTCTATGAGCCACAGCATCCACTTACCATCAGGTGAACTGTGTGCTCGTTTGTTACCCTTATTCTATAAAAAAATTCATCGACTTCCTACATATACGATACAACTTAGAGGCCTTCAAAAAACAAGCTTACTAATTTAAAAAAAAACAGCAACGCTCCTGGTGTAGAAGTTGTTACTTACCATCACGTGAGCCGCATGATCGTTTGCCCCTATTCTATAAAAAAAATCTTACCAGGATGTCTCTTCTCCTAGCGGGGAACCGCGATAGATTTAATAACAAGAGTAGCTTTCAACTTTAAGGAATTTTAAAAGTGTGCAATGTGGTATCTCATGGCAATTAAACATGTTATTTGAAACTGATTGGCAAGTATCTAATAAACTTATTATTTATCTGCTTAATGTTGATTTTCACAAATCACAAACTTATGACATCGTAACCATAGATCGCAATATAAAACAGAACACGTCGAAATGTCACCCGCACTATAGTTTCGTAATTAAATTATGAGCTGCTTCGATCCCCCTCGTGCTGACGGAGATTTGTTACAGTCATTTTCAATACAATATCAATAGACCTTTTTGATATCATGCAAATATTGATCAGTTTAATTTGTCTGATCAGTGAGTAAAAATCTTAAAATAATACATTAGTTTTCGTCATTTTCTCGAAATTTAATAAGCGATAAATAAAAGTAATAATTACGTCTTATTAGCGTTCTGTATACGTGATAACTGAATGTTGAGATCGGACATGGTTTTAATTAAATTTACATTTCTTTATAGTTTCTGTCGTCTTTTTAATGACAACTTTCATTACTCTATAAGGACTCTAATAAAGTAATACAGTTGGTTAATAATTAAAACTTAAATAATACAGAAAGAATATACAGTAGAATTCATTAATATTTTATGTATCTCAGCATCTCACAACGTATAATCATAACTTATATAATAATATAGCTGTATAATTTTGTTATTGGAAAGTTTAAATTGAAATAAATAAAAAGCCTTTTAATCGTTTCTCTTTGCTAAAGGTCATTGAATTTAGAAAGGCGCAACAAAAATCATAAATTGTAATAACAATCCCAGGTTCGTTTCGCAGTGGCAAAATTAATTTTCAACAGAATGCGTTAGTTTAGTTTTTCTCATTTTTGGAGTTGTGCTATAATTCAATAGAGAACATAAATTTTACGTAGAGTACTTTTCGACTAGGGGTACTAACAATGCTGAGGGAAATTAATTTGTTTTTCTTACAATGGAATGTCTAGACAATCGCATATAATTCAAGTTTTATTTAGTCCTTGCAAACACTAATGGTCGAGTGCTAAGGGCGTACATATTTTAGACAACACTTGTGTATCATCGTAAAGGTGACCTTATGACTCATAATTACTTTGAAATAAAATTTACTTAGCCTATTGAATATTCTCTAATAAATTAGAGAATTCAGGTAACAAGTAGTTATCATTTATCCTACTTACTTATTGCGGCCTTACTCATAAAAATTGGCTTGAATTTAAGAAGTGCTTAAAGTTGTTCTCTATCTTTTCACTTTATGACGATATAAAAAGACAGGTATACAGAAAAATAACTTTAATAAGAGATAATGAATAATAATTATAAGTACGACAGGAGATATGATTATCCTGGACGATGAAGACGTTATTTTCAACAAAATATCTTTTTCAATTGTCAAATTAACTTTTATACGCGGTAGAGCCACGCTGCAGCTATATTATGGTTGTAGCACGAATGGGTCGGCTCGACTGGGGTAGGATCACGCTCTCAGAGAATACCAATGTAAAATAGCAGCTTAATGCTGTTGTGTTTCGTATGGTGAGTGTAGAGAACCGGAAACCCTTTTTAGTGGAAATGAGGCATTCCACTTCAGTCCTTCGGGAGTGCAACGCATCTTGATTCTTAAAAAGGATAAATGTAGATGTCTATGAGCCGCAGCATCCATTTACCATCAGGTGGACGGTGTGCTCGTTTGTCAGCCTTATTCTATAAACAATTCTTTTACGACTTATATAAATAAGTACAAAATTAATTAACTTTAAACGTATTTAAGATTCTTTGGTTTCAAAAATTTGTTGAAAATATTTTTTATTTCAGAATTTGGTAGCATAGCCATTTTAAGGAGCGCCTTCTCTGTTTTAAGCACGTTGAACGCTTTTTATCTTCTTATTGTGGTGGAGATCGGAGATGAACACCAGCTGATTATCCAGACATCAGTCGAAGATATGTAGGGTTACAGTAAGTCAATTATGTAAAAGGATTGTACTAGATATATAATAATATTTATTAGATCGTATATTGGCGATACTTTTCAGCGGTATTTTTCCTTTCTGTCCTTCTTTTCTTTAAAAAATCAATCTCTTTAAATTTAATATTATATATTAAATAAATAACATAATATTAGCTTTAAAATTACATGACAATATAAAATTTTTTCATGTTTACTTTATGTTTATATGAGTTATGATGTTAAAATGCAAAAGCGCATAATTTGATTAGTTTACCATTGATTTTGACTTTTCTATAACTATTCACTGTAAATGCTATATTGAGAGAGATTTTTTTAACCATTTCACTGTCCCGTGAGTCATATATGAACATTTCGATTATTTAACTATTGTCTTTTTTGCGGACAGGCAAGTTGAATCAACTTTAGTTATATTTTTATCACAAACTATTAAAATAACAGTATAATACCATACCTCTTTCACACTTTACCGCCAATCATTTCGTAAATATTTCAATAGAGCACGTTATATGTCGCAATCATAAATATAGACTTTTTGAACATAGAACTTACAACTAGATGTTATGTTAAAAATATTTGTTTATTTCACGCTTTGCTTTATAGCAAGGTCAAATTGTAATTTACTCGTTACGATTTATAATGTATAAACAAGTTATGTCCCTAAGAAATATTGTATATTTATTTTGCTATAAAACAAAGCTGTGTAAAAAAGTAAATCGTTGGAGCTCTGTAAATTTTACTTTATCTCCCATTTTATTGCAAAGCTCCTAGTATTACTTCGCGACACTAAGTTTTAATATTTTATCTGTCACCGGTTCGCTGCTTTTATTGCGAAAGTGTGTAGCGAGTGTGGCTACAAACTGTTCTATCATTTGATTGTTAAGCTTTTGATGCGTACGTTATAATTTCAATTTGTAAGAATGAATAACGGGCACAAACACTATAAATATCTGTGGTAGAGCCTTGATTGACATTACCGAGTAAACATATTATTATTAAGGAAATAGCTTTTCTTACACTTTTTTTTAAGGAATAAGATTTAGATATTACTAACCGAATTCAAAAAAGGAAGAAATAAATAATTCGACTGTATGTTTTTTGTATCTATGTTACGCGATATTGTCAGTAATTGTGAATCGATTTTGGTGATTCTTTTTTTAAATAAATGGGTTATACTTCTAGTCCCAAATAAATTTAGGGAACAAATTCCACAAATAAGGTTGGCAAAATAGGGTATGAAATTTTTATTAGAACTATTTAGACCACATTGAGAATGTGATTACCTCGTACCGGTAAGCGAAGTATAGGACGGCCACCCACAAGATGGAGTAATGAACTGGTAAGAGATCCAGGAAGTCGATGGATGCAGGTGGCTCAGCACTGGTTGCAAACATCCATGGGCTCCAATTACCATCAGGGGAGCTGTGAGCTTATATTATTAAAGGAATAAATTTCTATTGTTTAACTAAATTTTAATGTTAATCCTTCTCCAAGCGATTGCAAAGGTTTAATTCTCAATTGAATTTCATTTAAAACAAATAAATTAGTTATTGTTATATTTTGACTCCCCCGAATAAAACGGCAAAAATTTCCAAGATTCGTGTTTCCATACTTAAAAGTGCGGTAGAGTAAATATAAATGATATCACCTTGGTCGACAACTGACAGACCTTTGTATTGCAGCATCAGAGGAATAAGTACAAGTTATTAAACATTTAATATGTTATTTCTCCGTGTTGTTGCGGCGTAGGAGATCAGCTACCTTGTAACATTCCGTGGGTATCGTAAGAGGCGACAGAGGTAATTGAAATTGAAAATCGACAGCAGCATCTTCCTGGTTACAAATCAAATTACTAAAAAACTGCAGACAGCGGTTGCCAACCCGCCTGCCAAGCGTGGATACTATGCCAAATATCCCCTTATTCAATCTATGGGGAAGGCCTATGTTCAGCTGTGGACTTTTGATAGGATGTAGTGAAAAAAAAACATGTGTGCAGTTCACACGCGGTTGAAGTGAAACCTTCAGAAACGATATAATAGATAACACTGAATACTGTATTCCATCTCATTCCCTCGCAGGCTAAATCCTGTAGATGTATATGTTTATCTCTTTTTAGTGTCGGTTTTTCGTTTCATCGAGTTTTAAAATCACAAACATTCTAACGAAGTATTCACTTCAAAAATATCTTATTTAAAAATGATTGGTTGGCAAGAATATATTAATGGCGAAATATTTTTATACGCAGTTTTGACGCTATATGTACAAGAAATCGCTTTAGTGACATTACTAAGATTAATAAAACAATAACTAATATATTTCATACACATTTAGTATTATTTTTCATTACAAGTTCAGTTTATTATACGCAATTTTGGATACTACTCTCTAATCTGCGCCGAGCCTGTATCTTAAAAACTAACTAGTCTCTTGCAATGGCAAAATTACTTGCAGTTGTGTGTTAAATGCAATAATTTTATTGAATTTGCTGTGAAAACTGTAAAATATGTTGCGGTGTCTGTAATCATTAATATTCGTCTTTAAAACAGGAGGTTGATGGGAGTTTTATGTCTTATTAAAGGGTTATAAAATTTTATGTGGTGCTGAAACTTGGCGCGACTTGTTTAATTAAAAACGCCTTGTGAATAATCATGAAGCTTTAAACGCCTTCTCTTAAATATGTTATCCACGCGATAATTTTATTAATATTTGACACTAACATCTTTTACTAAATTTAATAACGTTCAAAGTTTTTAATGGCATTTGTGTTTTGTTTAATAAATAATACATGATATTTTATGTTTAATTTTGACTATTAATTTACTAAGTTTTCTTGAATAATACAATTTTTTACAAATTTTAACGCTATATTTAGATTTATTTAAGCTTGTGCATTGTAGCACCCATGGTCACCAAGAAACTGAGGTATTTGAAATTATGATTTCAAGGTTAAACCGGGATAGCTTTACATTTTAATTATTAATTTTGATATGATATATACCGAATAAGATCACTGTATCTTGATCTTGCAGTGCAGTGGTATGATTGGGTTTGGATTCATTTTATTAATAACAGAATCCCAAGGTATGGTATTTTGAATTGGTGTTCTTTTGCGAGAATTTGTAGTCTATGAAGCCTTTTGTAATAAAGGGTCGTGCTGAATGTTCTGATAGCTTGCAGACTTCTCAGACCGTCATGTCTCTTTATATATATTATCTATCTGTTGACTATGTCTCTTTGTTTATATAGTCTGTTCTCTTTTATTTTTTTAATAAGAAAACTAGCAGTACTTTTTAGTACTACTAATATCCCTTTAACCACTCCAACTGAGCGTAAAATGCTTGTGCTAGGAGTGGTTCACGACAGTAGTCGAATAGCAGGTTCGAACTCACGATCATTACTATGTTGAACTCTGTTATGAGACTTACGATTGAGAGCAGCATTATAATAATTTACAAGGTTCTACTATAAACTGTTCCGACGTCACAGTATGACCACATCATTTATGTTATTTACTATCGCTATCACTATAAAAACTTCAAACAAAGAAAGCTACAGATGCGTTGTTACCTTTGAGGACTAAGATGAATGCTTAACAGCCTGTTATTATGCTGTGCAAGTACCGCTATTTGACAACAGAAATAGATAATACGGTGGTACCTACCAATACAGACTCCTTGGCAGAAAAGGAATCCTATCACCTTTATTCAGTTTATGAGAACTCTCTGTTAGTAACATTATAAAAACTTTTCATAAGTTAAATGTATGTATACTTTTGTAAAAAGAAGTTTCAATCTTAAAGAAATAAACACACAAAGAAGAAGAACGCATTGTATTCTATCCGACAATGTTGATATAAAGTAGCTATAAAGCTATTAAAGATTAAATAATTTAGTTTAACAAAAAAAAATCACTCGTTATACAAATGTCCAACACTCAAAACTATAAGCAGAGTACAATAAGTTGTTGAAGCAGCAAAGCTTGTTCATTAACGTTAAACACCGACTGGCGGCTTGAGCACGTAGGAAAGATTTGCGAACAGCTGTACAATCCGCATAGCGACAGTTGCGAGATTTGCTTCGTGCAGCGTAGTAAGCTTAAGAAGGTTCAGAATTAATTTAGAAAATAAAGAGTAATAATAACATATTAAATAGTCTGGAGTGTGGCATAATTTATTTAATAAATATTTATTTGTAAGGGTTGGCTCGCGAATGTTGACACAGTTTGTTTTTTAAATTTATTTGTTTCCCAAAATGTGTAAAATACACAGCTTAAAGAAACATCATGTTCATGTTACTGGTGTCCAAACTAGGTACAAACCTGTATTATGGATCATCAGGCCACCACCCCACGGTTAAATACAATCTTTATATTATTGAAAATGCAGATAGAAAGAATGCAATTGTTTGCAAAACAGTTGAAGATCAAGTCTAATAAAATACTGGTGAAAAAGAGGATGGGTATCTTATGTTATATATAATATCTTTACATAATTTTTGTCTTAATCTATATAACGGCCCCTCTCCACATTCGTACATATACGGCAAATATTGGCACTCACTATTGTATCACGCTCTCAAAGAAAATTTGCGTAAAACAGCAGCTTAATGCTGCTGCGTTTCCTTCCATCTTAGTCCTCAGGACTGACAACGCATTTGCATTTTGATTTTTGAAGACGTATATGGGCAACAGCATCCACTTCCCATTAGGTGGACTGTGTGCTCGTTTTTCACCTTTATCCTATGAAAAAAATACACATCAAAGGACTGCGTGTGGTTGTTTATACGCGAATTTACACTGTCGTCGGTTACTCATTCATTTGTGCTGGAAACATTTAGCAAAGAAGGTTTTTGTGTGAAAATGGTTGGTGATGAAATCGACGAATTAAAACGCCTCGGTAAAATTCATCAACGTTTAAATTCATTGAATTATATCAAAAAGAGGACATAATTCGAGTCCTTAATTTTTTTAAAATTAATGATACAAACGAGCATAAAAAAATTAAAACAACAAAAGTAAATAAAGTGTCGTCTGACAGTACTTAATCGTAACCCTGATTTCATCGTCATCATCATCATCATTAGCGGCAAACGAAAAATTATAACCTACCAAAGTCCACCGCTGAATATGGGCCTTTCCCATAGAATGTCTCTTTGGTTGCACTTACCATAGTTGCCACGCTTTGTGGGCTTTGTGACCGCAGTTTATATTATTTTTAGTTGTTTTCGGGAAGATAGTGTTACCCATCTTCTGTTTAATTTCCCTCTGTTTGCCTTTTACGATACCAACGGGATGGTATGGGGTATATTACCTTACGCTGCCTTAAAAGATAATTACGTTGTTTTATTACAATTATAATAGAATAATCTTTTCATCGATTTTTATTAATTTATTTTGTATGACGTTAATTAAATTTTAATAATGCAATCATTACTACTACGCACTTAAATATATAGGAGCAGCCGCTATGACCTCACCTTACATATTTGTTAGACCGTCAACTGAACATATTGATGCCTAGGTGATTAGCTAAACATATACGAATATGACGAGGGGCCTTAAAATACAAAATCCTTACTAATAAAATATTTCTCTTCCCTTCTAACCGGCTATCCTCACCTACACGTTTTTTTGACAGCTGCAAGAGGTTTCTGTGCAATATTGGTTTATATCAAAGATTTCTATGTATACTACCAGACCAAAAAATGTGTCACAGGTGTGGATCATGCGGGCGCCGGCTGGGCGGATAGCTTGCGTGGTAAAAACGCCACGTATCTGTATTTTAATTTACAGCAGTTGCTGTTTTTAGGCAAATACGAAATAAAGTTACATGTTTATCAGAAATAAACTTCAAATCATGTAGATAAAGTGCGCACATAAATAATGACAGCGTTTTCTTAGTCACATTAAACAAAATCAGTATTAGTATGTCGAAAAAAACGTTCGCGGTTTACAAAACACAGAACTAGTCTTATCGCCCACTCGCAGTCGACTACAGTAACTTAGATGCATTTTTCTGTGTTTATTCCTTTTTGTTTCTATAAGAAATTAACTACTATAAATGAACTGTTAATAAGAATCAAAACAACGAAAAAACGTTATGAATATAAATATTAGGTACTTCAAATATGTCTGCTTATAGAAGCTTATAGTTACACTGACTGTCAAAAATTGCTTTATGTCGAAAAAGTTATCTGCTGACACTGTATTTCATCTTGATGCTCTTACCATGAATTAAAGATCTATTAGGTTTTGACGACGCAGTTACTGTGTGTTTGTGCTATATTAATATTAATATAATATACAATAATATGCTGAATAAATATATTTAAGACATAACATTGCTAAAAGTTAAAAATATTGTACACCTCAAATAGGTAGACTATGGAGCACAAGTGTACATAAAATATTTTTAAGATCTTATTTAATTTTACCTGTAGTCATGCAATAAATACTTTTGATTTTATTTTATTTGATTTAATGTAAATAAATCTCGTTAAAAATTTAGGGATCTAATGATAAAACCGGTATTTTAAGACGACTTAAATTCTACCACAATTTTTTATAATTCTACCATAATTTTTAATAGGGATATTTAGTAATAAGAATTTATTTAGGCCGGGTTATGTGTTAATTATAACGTTGATGTTTTAAGTACTTCTAAATATCCAAGAGATCTCTTTGAAAATGTTCGTTACTGTGTTGTTACATTAAAAATTACCGGATGCTATCTCACAAAGTATCTTTTGATGGTCGTAAAAACATCCCTCAACGACCATCCGATCTCACTCGCCCTTAGCCCCGCCTACCTCTGTACAACAGCTTTTATGTCCTGTCCCGAACATCTTAACCCCGATAATAAAATGCGGGTTGTAAATAGATAATAAGAGTGAAATACGTGGTAGACGCCATTAAAGGCGCCATCACTACAATTTAACTGCCGCTATCTAAATGCACTAATCGACCCCGCGTAGTATTTTAATATCTGTTTTATTATTCGAGAAATCAAGGGGCGATTAGAAGTGATCACACATTAGATTAAATATTTTGTAAAATTCCAGTAAAACCGTTTTGTACAATAACGCTATAGTTTTTTTTTAACTAACTAAATCCCTCCTTATTATCGGCCCGTAGTATAATATACCAATAACGCGGAAATCCATTATAATGAGGTTGTTATAACTTAATTTGTTTAATTCCATTCCAATTCAATTAAAGAAAGAAAATGATGTGTCCTGCCCAGTTTGAAGGGGACCTCCCACCCTCCCTCCCTCCCACCCTCCCTCAATTGCGTGCACTATAGCCGTCACCACCAATCCCAGCACCACCACCCCCAGCATCACCATTCCTAAAACCACCACACTAGGAACAATACACCACTCTCGATAATACGACACGTGTTTCGCCTCTACACGAGGCATTCTCTGGTAAAGTAGACTTAAGACTTCCTCATACCAAAACTGGTCATAGGTATTTCCCATTTTAAAGTGAATTTGCCATCATCACCACACCTAGCAAACGGATGGCGATTTCAGTGGATACTCATGTGTTGCACCTTTAACGCGTCTCATCTTGTCATCTAGGTATTTATCTATATCTGTCATATAGTATAATGTAGTTACAGTCTATGTCACTGTTGGACTGGCTGGCCACATACCTTCTTTCATTTCTGAGGGTATTTTAGGGCAAAGAACTGTCCGTTTTACTGCCTCAATGCGTGTTGGCGGACTTCATATGTATTCGTATATTTTTTTTCAATTTCTCAAACATTCAGGTTTCAATGAACTGTGAATCACAATTTGAATTGAACCTTCTTGATCGCGTACTATTATATGTACGGCGAGCGTTTAGCCCCTGAGCTACCATGGCTCTACATCTATCACATACGAGATGGTATATCGGTGTAAATCGAAGGCCAATATATTTTACAATGAAATGAAATGATTGATTCTTTTCGGCCTTCACCAGATGGCTATTGTAATGGTAGGTTTTTTAAGCCGACTTTAAAAAGAGGAGACAATCAATTCTAAGGTACTATTTCAATTATTTCTGTATATCACACGAATAATGTCAATTACTTCTGTATGTATCTTCGTTAAATTGTGAACCGATTTTAAATCACTCTTTTTTATTGGATAGTTTTGTATTTCAGCGGTGGTCCCATAAAATTTGGGGAAAAATTCCACCCTAACGGTGGATAAATAGGGGATGATGTCATTAATATAACTATTTCAACGACTTGAATTTTAAAAAAGTAAGAATTAAAAACAGATAATCTAATTTTCATTCTAGCTTAAAAATGTTCGTCTCAGCAGTATAATTATCTAATTTTCTATCTTAAAATCTTTAGGCTCGTTCGTCTCACATATTTTAATCCATTAACGAGATCCTTTTAGCAGCGTAAATGTTGCACGAAATCATCGAATAATGAAGATAAAATAGTGTTTCTCTAATTACAATGCGAGCCTCGTACGGGATAATTGAGTTAGTGGCCTGTGCTTCGATCGTTATTATGGCGTATTCGGCTCATACGTAATCGAAAGAAATAAAAATTAATGAACATTAAATTGTTTATTTTACTACGTCTTAGTATGTTTAGTTCTTAATAATTGTTTCAGTGTAGCTAATTTGAATAAATTCAATGGAAAACTTTGTATGCTTGCCATACAAAATATAAAAAGAGACTACTTCGGAAGAAATTCCGGACTCAATTATCTGCTGGTCACAAACGGTTATTTTAATAAATCCAAGTTTCCATGTTACACATTCCCCGCCATATTTATAATAATATAAGAACAGAAGGACTACAGAACAAAATTTTGGAAATAGCGGAGGAGCTATGTATTAGGAAAATCCCACTAGAGATCTTGTGCATACCGCCTTGTATATAAAAAAGTCCACGCATTATGTAATAAAAATGCTCATTCCATTGGACAATTGTGTGTGTAAAATTTAGAACAGTTTTAGGTCTCGTATTGTTTAAAGATGATTTGTAGGAAATTAGTCACATGGATAAAACCTAAACATGATCAAAAAAAAACTCGAAACAGTCAAAAAAGATAGGGAAAGGGACAGAAATGTACACCAAATTAGTTTATAGTTACATGTTTTATCTTACTCGTAATTATGATTGCGGCACGAATGGGTAGGCACGGGCGGTGAAGAACCACGTTCTCACAGAATACCAACGTAAAATAAGCAGCAAAGTTAGGCACAAACAAAAATAAAACAGGTGTAACGAACAAAACAAATCTGCATTTTAATTCTAAATTGATGATAGTTCTCACATCATATAATTTCCATCAGATATGTGCTCATATGACACCCTACTTCTATAGAAAAATTGAAGAAGCGATTTAGATAGCAAACAGAGGCAACTGTTAAAATTGAAGACCGACTGTGGCAGCCCTATTTTAAGAGATTTTGATTAAGGTTAAGAAGTTCGTCCGATTACATTAGATAAGAAGTTCTTTGTGCTACTATAAGTCGTTATTAAAGCCACTAAATTCTTTATACGTGGTAGTGTCACAGCTATATTATAGTTGTAGCATAAATGGGTCGGCTCGCCCGGGATAAGACTACATGAGTAAAGAGTGGGACCACGTTCTTACAGAATACCAACGTAAAATAGCAGGTTAATGCTGCTGTGTTTTGTATGGTGAGTGTTGAGAGCCGGAGACCCTTTTTACTGGAAATGAGGCATTCCATCATTGTCCTCATTGGTGTAATGATAATAAAATGTAATGTGTATGGGACACAGCACCCACTTACCATCAGGTGTACTGTGTGTTCGTTTGTCAAAAAAAATAATTCCTTAAGTTGAGTGAAGAACGTATATACTTATAACTGTTTATTTCCAAATTTTACAACGGTGGTACGTTGAAAATGTGGATCGGAATTGTGGTGGACCTATGCTTTAGGTAGGCGACAAGGACAAGCGATTGAAAAACTACAGACAAAATTCCGTTCTTAGTCGCGAATACTTACTGTTTCGAGAGTCACTGCGAATGGTCTCGGCTCGAATGCTAACTTTACGAATTCCAGCTTCCCTTATAAATCTGTTCTTGACAAAGACTTTATAGCCAATTGACTGCGCATACATGGCTCCAACGTTTGCCAACACATAGGCGCTTTTGAGAGCTATGTAAATATGTGACACGAGTTCATTATTCTAGTCCCGATCAAGAGTTAGATAATTGTGCACGTAATAATATTGTCCCTTCTTTAAACATTTCTGAGCAAATAAACCATGAAAATACCTTTCTGTTTGGTTAGATTGAAGGATATATAATAAAACATCTACTGTAACAAAGTTATTATAACTTTTTATCAGTAAGTATGAAATATTTTAATTATGACAAATATTTTTGTAAAAAGCCGTGGTAGCTCAGATGGTTAGCGCTCGCTGTGAATTTCACAGTACGTGAGCTACCCGGGTTCGATCCTCGCTGGTACCAATGAAATTGTTAATTGCAATTTTTAGTGCTGAGTGCTGATTTACCACGTGTTCGGCGGTGAAGGAAAACATCATGAGGAAACCTGCATTTCTGGGAAATAAGAAAAAAATATTTCGAAGACATGTGAAGTTCGCCAACACGCATTGGGGCAGCGCGGCGGATATTTCCTTGCACTAAAACACTCTCAGAAATGAGAGAAGGCCTGTGCCCTGCAGTGCATCGTATATAGGCTGTAACTTTAACTTTAACTTTAAATATTTTTGTAATATTTTCATCATCATCATCATTACAGCCCTTCACAAGTCCACTGCTGAACATAGGCCTCGCCCAAGGAATGCCACAAAGCACGGTACCGAGCCACAACATCCATTGACTTCCTGTATGTCTTATCAGGTCGTCACTCCATCTAGTGGGGGGACGCCCTACATTTCGCCTGCCGATACGAGGCTGCCACTCGAGAACCTTTCTTCCCCATCGGTTGTCGGTTCTTCGAGCTATATGGCCAACCCATTGCCACTTCAGCTTACTAATCCTTTGGGATACGTCGGTTACTCTGGTTCTACTACGGATATCCTCATTTTTAAGTCTATCACGCAGAGAAACGCCGAGCATAGCCCACTCCATAGCTCGCTGAGCGACTTTGAGCTTCCTCATACGGCCAGCAGTGAAGGAACACGTCTCAGATCCATAGGTCATCACTGGCAACACGCGCTGGCTGTACAATCTAGTTTTGAGGTTTTGAGGTATGCCTGACGAGAAGATGTGTCGTAATCTCCCGAACGCTGCCCAGCCGAGTTGAATCCGTCGATTGACCTCTCGGTTAAAATTGGACTTACCTAGTCGGACTATTTGTCCCAGGTAAACATATACGTCAACAACTTCGAGCTTAGTGCTCCCAACAATTACCGGCATAGGCGTGACATGGACGTTAAACATGATTTTTGTTTTGTCCATGTTCATCTTAAGACCTATCCGTTGGGAGGCACTATTGAGGTCATTGAGCATAGTGTTTAGGTCCTCCAGCGATTCTGCCATAAGGACTATATCTTCGGAAAATCGAAGGTGAGTGATGTACTCGGCATTGACGTTAATAATATAATATAGTAATATATCTAGAGCCATGCATTCCTCCAAAACCCACTTTACGGTGTTAATGGGAGACTTCAACGCAAAAATAGGCACAAGGAGAACGATGAGCTGAAAGTAGGGAAATTCAGAATGGGGAAACGGGGAAAAGGGGGACTCTTTATGATGAACTCTTTCTTCCAGAAGCGGCCCCACAGAAAGTGGATCTGGCCGAGCCCCGACGGTTCGATAAAAAATGAGATTGACTTCATTATGACGACCAGACGACAACTGTTCAGTGATGTCTCAGTGATCGCGAGGGTGAAAACTGGCAGCGATCACCGAATGATGAGAGGCACACTCAACCTAAACGTTAAGTTGGAGATATCACGTCTAATGAAGTCAACGCTCCATCCTCATCGCGCCAAAGCCCCGAAAAATTTCAGCTCGAGTTACACAATCGTTTTCAGTGCCTAGAAGATCTCAATGAAGTGGACGATATGAATGACAAGCTTGTGGAAACTGTCCATGTGGTCGGAGCTAAGTTCTGTAAGATCCGTCGCAGAAGAACACAAAAACTCTCCGATCACACTCTTAATCTCATTGTTGTTAGACGGGAGATGAAGCTGCAGTCTTCAGTAGATTTGACAGAATACAGGCAACTGAACAGGCATATCTCCAAATGCATGCAGCGGGACTTGCGTAACTTCAATACAGCTCATATTGAAGAAGCGATCCAACGGAAACAGGGCTCTAAAGTCTTTGCCAGGGATCTGTCTGCCAGAAAGAGCCAACTGTCGAAGCTGAAGACCAAATGTGACAGCATGGTTTCCGGAAAACCTGAGATTTTGAGTGAGATTGAGAAGTTCTATGGGCAGCTGTACACGTCATCGTTGGGGCCATACGCAAGTGTGAAAAGCGATCGACGACTCCCAGCCTTCCGAACAAGCCGGTTTCCGAAAAGGCTTTAGCACCATAGACAACATACATACCCTTCGGCAAATTGTACAGAAGACCGAAGAGTACAATCTGCCACTTTGTCTTGCGTATGTGGACTATGAGAAAGCCGTCGAAATTTGGGCGGTGCTGCAGTCCCTTCAGCGGTGCCAAGTGGACTGTCGGTATATCGAAGTGCTGAAGTGTTTATACAGTAGGGCCACGATGGCTATCCGAGTACAGAACCAGAGTACTCATTTCCTCCACCTCCTCATCGGGATGTGCTAAGGTTGGTGCGTAAACCTGTATGACCTTTAGCGAATTCCGTTTGGTGATTCTGAGTATAAGATACGCAACCCTCGTCGACACACTCCCAATCTTTACAACGTTGTTTACGAGAGACTTGTGGACGATAAATCTGACACTTCTTTGGGACAGATAGTCGCCCTCCCGGTGATAAAACAAGTTGCCGGATTCGAGGATCACCGTGTCCTCCCCCTCTCTTCGGACCTCGAATAATCCTATAATATTCCAGCGTAACTTGTCTATCTCTTCTTCCAGCTCCAGGATCTTCTCGTCAGTCCTCAGGGTGCGTGCGTTATATGTTGCCAGGTCGAGTCGTCGTAGGTAGCAACCGAACCTCCACCGGAGATTCTTAGCACCCCCTGACCCGCCGTTACCATGGTCGCCACCATAGCGAGGAATAGCGGGGCCACCGGGGGCTGGGGGCCGTCTCTTCGTAACTCTCATCATGGGGGGATATTTGCCATAGTTGCCACGCTTGGCGAGCGGGTTGGTAACCGCAGTTTTTTTATTTTAATATTGCTGTTATCAGAAAAATACCGCTGCCCATCTTCTGCCTCAGTTTCCCTCTATCGCCTCTTACGACACCCACGGTAACATATGGGGTAGTGTGTATTCTTACCCGCCACTACACGGGGCATTTTTGTAATATTTTAATTATGACAAATAAGTGATTGCGGGGCTCAAGTTAAACTGGATGTTTCACATACAACCATAATATTTTCCCGCTTGCGTACGACAAAATTGTTGCATAGACCAATTACAGTCGCGATATTTTGTCGTCCCCCGGTCCGAAGTAGTAAGTCGTGTACTTAGAAGAAATTAGCATTCCTCTCCCTAGAAGTCAAGTCGAGTGGGTCTGATGGAGTCTGTACTATTGTGCTGAAGACGTTTGCTCCGGAGTTAGCACCGGTTCACCCGGGGCACCCCAGTGCATTCCACTTGACCGCATCCAGCGAACATTGGCTCGAATCATCGAGGACCGAGTTCTCCGATTTACTAGGAGTTTTCGCTCTTGCAAGACTTCTTTGTAAAATCGTTTACCACGTGCGATTTTTCCGGACCTATATGACTTAGAGACCTTCAAGAAATGAGCTTACTCCTTTTAAAATGGCCGGCAACGCACCTGCAATTTCCCTGGTGTAGCAGTTATTCATGGGCGATGGTCGCTTCACTTACTATCAGGAAAATTTGATTTAATGTGGACGAAACCGAGGGGTGGAAAGCTTGTAAAATATAAAAATCTAGTAAATATATTCGTGGGCTGGGCATGCACGGACAGAACAGGTCAGTGGGGGGTGCATATTCATAATTAGCCTAGGGCTGTCGCAATTCTTAATATGGCTCTGTGCATACCCATTAAAAACCTATCTTCCCTACAAATACGGTATGCCTGTTTTCTGAAATGCATTAATAAATATAAAAATAAATGCGACATAGTCTGTACATGAAAATGGATATGTCAAAGGTATTAACAAAACTGTCTCCATATATTCCCATTATAATAGCATTTCCTAGTTCTGTCGGAAATAAATAAATCTGCACAAGAACAGCGGATGTCAGTGAAATAAATGTGACGTCAATCCTCGTCCATTTGCAGTTGACATCGCCTCGTCGTTAAGATTTAGTTGCATCGAGACACAAGAGCTTTACGTTCAGTGAACTAATATAAACGTTTGTTATTTACTCGAAAAATGGCAAATATAATGTATTTTTTCTTAAATTGTATGATGTACAGGGTACTTTGGTGAAGGATACATATATGTATTACTGTAGTACAATACATTTCAACTTGATGTCAACTTCCGAAAATTATTTGAAACTATCAACTATGCAGGAGATATTATGAGTCACCGTCCGTAGTTTTTGTAGGTATTTAATAAATAAGCTTTATGAAAGTTTTCATCATAACTACAACCTTTTACAAGTCCACTGCTGAACATAGACCTTCCCCAAGCAATACCACATTATACGGTCCCAAGCCACCTGCATCCATTGACTTCCTCCATTCTTTTATTATGATTATAACTTTAAAATTTCATCGCCTGCATACGCCTATTAAGGGAACGGATCAGCTTTTCTATGTCTTCTTGGGGTGTCTCTTCCCATTCTTTTGTATCGGGAACTGGATTTCGGGCTCTAACCTTTCTTTTATCTTGTCCCAGAGATGCTCGATGGCGATTTAAGTCCGGACTATTAGCTGGCCACTGCATAAGTGGAATTCCGACCTTCTGAAGATATCAAGTTACAATTCTAGCGACGTGCGGTCTTGCGCGATGAGTTGAAAATTGTCCCCAATATACCCAGCGTAAGGCATCACATGAGGTTGCAAAATGTCCGTAATGTAACTTTCAGCATTAACCGCACGATTGCGAAAGAAAACCAACTCCGTACATCCGATTAAAGATATGCCACCCCAAAACAACGTCCATCAGAGCCTACAAGGGTCATTCGGCTTTCATCGCTGAAGAGAACTGTCTCCCATTGACCAAGATTCCATTGCACGTGTTGCCTAGCAAATTCTAACCTTGCTTGCTGATGATGCAGTGAGTTTTGGTCCTGTTGCTGGCTTGTGTGGTGTCAGGTTTTGCTCCCGAAGTCTTCTTCTCACCGTATTCTTACTTATAGACACTCCACTAGTTTCCCTCAGCCTACCCTAAACATCAACAGCAGAAAGATGCCGATTTCGCAAAGAAGTCAAGGCGATAAAACGGTCATCCGTCGGGTTTGTGAGACGTCCTCTTCCAGACCCTGGTCTCCGGCGGTACTCTCCCGTCTCTAAGTATCGTTTATAAACTCTACGCACTGCTGATCGATTCAAATTTAATCTCCTTGCCACATTTCGTTGACTTAGCCCTTCACGAACGAGATCTACCACTTGAGCGGCTTCTGCTTCAGTGGTATCCATATTTTATGGGTAAAAGTAACGATATGTCTGCTCCAACAAAGAACATAACATTTTAGCAGTATGTCATAATTAGTCACACATTCATTACTTTAGAATCTAATGATCCTACGTTTAACATTCACAATACAGCCTGTCAATAATGCACAACTGCACATAGACCTCCCCCATAGATAGCCTCATAGGGGGTATATTTGCTATAGTTTCCACGCCTGACAGGAGGCTTGGCAACCGGAGTTTTTTTATTTGTTGATGTTATGAAAAAGACGCTACGTTTAAAATCAGAATAATAAATAAAACAATGTTTTACTTCGCGACAACAACTTCTACAGTGAAATAATAATTGGCAATTTATAAAGACCGTATTTACGGAGACGTAAGCCGCTATAGCAAACTCAAAGAAGGGGAGACAAGACAAAAACTTAATGACAAGTGGACAATGATAGAGATTTGAAACGCTTGTCGCCGCTGAGAGATTGTCAGAAAGCGTTACAAAGGGTAACATCCAATAAATGTTTTGTTTAAGTATATAATATTCCGAAAATTATTTCATTATGCTTGGTGCAATCGTTCTTTTAATTTTTGTAAACTTTATTGTTCTAAACATCAATCATCGAAAAATTTCAATGGTCCAGGCAACGACACTACATTGAATAAAATCAAGTCTCTAAGCCTATATTATGTGGCAACTGGTACGTGCGACAACTAAAACTTTATTTATATAAATATAATAGATGTACATTTTCAACACAGAATACCGGCGTGAAATATTCATTTTGCTGTTTACGAAGCTTTTCGTCTTAGTCCTCAGGTGTAACAACGAATTAGCATTTTGATTCCTACTCGAAGATAGATGTAAGTGTTTATGGGCAAGAGCAACCACTCACCATGAGGTGAACTATCACTGTAACTTCTATAAAAAATCAACAGCTTAAATCGCACAAAAAATTGGTTCAATTTAAATAATTTGCAAAAAATATTTTAATACATTAAATTTAGAAAACTGCGACAAAGGTGTGGGATCTAGCTGGTACTGCGAAGTTTATAATTTACGATTAATTTAATTTATGAGTCTCATTAAATACAAAACAGGTTTGAAAAGTGATGTACAAATTACATAAAATAACATTAAAATGAACAAACGAACATAACATATTTTAATGTTTTGCAACAACCGGGAAGGTCTGGTGTAGGTTAATACTAAGTAGCCTAATTGCTAAGTATCGAGTCCAGGGTGCAATTTCCAGGTGGAGTCAACTGAAACTGCGTCCAAGGTCCGCACGTTTCGTAATACGATCCCCATTTTACATGCCAAACGTGGCGATTACGGCAGATCCCCTATACTTTGTTGGTAGACGTAACGATGACGGCAATTCCTTTACACTATGCGAGAAGGTAATATCCAGCAGTGAAATGTTTATGGACTAGTGCACTACTGACAACGTCATAGTACGCGTAGTCGTACTGCCCAGCGCAGTGCTTAGTGACCTATCGCTAGATAACGGAACGAACTGATGAAACATGCGAAATGCGATGGATGCTGGTGGCACAGGACTTTGATTTTTTTGACAATCAATGGCAGACCTGATCAATAGATGCAGTATATTGCCGTGTGGTAGCCTCTTAAGGTAATCTATCACCGTATTTCATACTATGGGTGTCAGAATAGGTTACTATGGGAAATGTCAGAAAAATCTTATAATAATAATAATAATCTTTATTTGCAAGAATATCGTTGTACTATGGTGTTTGAGTATAATTCGTTCTACATATTCTACCTTAGTGGTGTGCAAATATTAATGGTCAAGTAACCTAAACAACAATACTTATCGAATTTAACAACATATAAATTATTTAATATTATTCAGTTGATTTGATAATTAATTTATTATGCTACAGTATCAGAAAAATGCCAATAAGATATATAAGTAAGTATTATTATATCAAGTAAGATTATTATTATAGTTCAATGTCAAATATTAATTAATATTATTATGTCAATAATTACATAATGTCAATTATAAATGTTACATATCCAATTGTCATTAATTTCATTCTATTTTTACATCAAATTTATTAATTAAATAAGTCAAATTTTATATAAAATAATATCAAAAACATTATTTCTTTAAACATTGGAATCTGACGTGTAATTAATTATATTCTAAAAATATCATTCATTATTACTCGTAAGTAGGTCGTTGTCGTTTAAGAACTCTTCTACAGAATAATAACATCTTATGGCATCTGACAGATTGCAGTATAACCATTTTGTATACACCAGACCGGTGAAGTGCACTAGCGTCAAAGGTGCGAGGCGTCTGGTACTGCGATCGACAATCCGCCTGATAAACGTGACGATTAAGGCATATATGTGTGGATATCATTGTCATATACATTGTGACAGCGACGTATATAAAGTTAAACGTCTGTTTGTTTTGGAACGCCATATTATATACCATAGGCACAGGCAGCGAATCATTAAGACCGGCATATTATGCTCTCCATTTTATAACAATATATTTGCTCAGCAATCTAAGAAGCGGCTCTCGTCTAAATCAAATCAGACAATCAAGTGGAAAAATCCATGTCCGTTGAACAAACAATCAACTCGAGTTACGCGGTCGGGAGTGACGCGGGACGGTCCTGACCTCGCCTCCCACTTATTTGATCTACTCTCCACTCTCGCTGAAGAACTCTCCTGGGAATCTGCTATTTGTTTTAAAGCTTTATTACTAAGTAATGTGTACATAGGTCAACCCTCTAAAAATTTCCCAACTCTCAAACTCTCATGTTGACCAATATCACTAATGTATTCGTGGTTAGAAACGTACCGAATATTCGAATTCAGTTTATTTTGATTTGATTGACTAACGAAGTCAGACAAATGTAATCTTTAGTTTTATTTGTAGTGTTTTAATTGAATTTTTCGTAAACGATTTCATAAACATCTATCGTTACGTAAAATTCTTAACAATACTAAATACTGTTAACCAATACGTAAAATAATATAAAAATGTTTGTATTTAAATTAATTTCATATTGGTTTCCTTTAAGAATATTCTAAAGCATACATCCAACTCCTCATTAAAACTTCCTTACTACAGTAAAATCCCACGTTCAGGAGAGGCATTTTTCTTTAACTACTTGTTCTGTAGTTAGCTTACCGTAAACAGATACACAGACCCAGCTCCTTGAGCTACCAGTGACTCTTACCATTCTTTCCGAGTTCTGATGAGAGGGAGATATTTTAATTCACTATATACCATAACCCGTGAGTGACGTTGTAGCTAAGGGGCTAAGCGCTCGCTGTAAATTTCACAGTACGCGAACAACCCGGGTTTGGTCCCCGCCAGCACCAATGCAATTGTTAATTGTAATTTTAAGTACTTTGTGCTGATTTACCACGTGCTCGGCGGTGAAGGAAAACATCATGAGGAAACCTGAATTTCTCGGAAATAAGAAAAAAATATTTCGAAGTTGAAGCTCGCCACCACGCATTGGGGCAGCGGACATTTCCTAGCCCTAAATCCCTCACAGAAATGAGAGGAGGTCTGTGCCCAGCAGTGGGACGTATATATGCTGTAAATTTTAACTTTTATATCATAACCCCTCAACTCTTTTACTTAATGCTACACAAAAATGAAGATGCAGCCAAGGTATGACGATAGCTCTAGATCAATTTACGCCAACAAAATGTGGTGGCTGAAGGCGCAGAAGAAAACAGTGATTCTAATGTCTTAAAATTTTAAATAGGACCATGAAATCTGAATAGTCAAGACTTAGCTGATTTTATAGCGAAGGAGGGAGTCTACATGATGTACTCTTTCATCAGAAACGATAATATTGTACCTAAACGTTAAGTTGGAAAGATCACATGTAAAGTCAACTTTGTCACTTCTTCACTTTGGAGAAGTGGTTGAGTGAAACTAAAGCTTCAAAGTCTTCGCCAGAGCCTACTTTCAAAGTTAAAACTGCCTGCTCCACAGTCATTTCCGTTCGATCGGAGTTTTTGAAGCAGATTGTTAGGCTCTACGGACAGCAGTACAAATACGACACATTAAATATTATATTAATGTTTGTGTAGTTTAAAGAGCCGGTAGTAGCCGGTGGTAGCTTAGAAGCTAAGCGCTCGCTGTAAATTTCACAGCACGCGTTTGATCTCCGTCGGCACAAATTAAATTGTTAATTGCAATTTTAAGTGCTGATTGTTATGTGGCAGAGACAAAAACTCTTTAAAAATAAATTTGTTTAGTACTTTTAAACTAACTTCAAATATAGTAGTTGATACAGAGAACTTGGGAATGGAATTATGTTGAGGGATCGAAAGATTTGGTTTAAATAGTGTAGGAAGCTAGGAGGTGGGGGTAAACATAAGGGAACAACATTGTTCTTGGTGTTATGGTTAACTTATGGTAAACTATAAACATTAGCATATAATATTACAATCGAATTAGTGTGGCTCCTAAGGAAGTAAACAATATGATTTATAAAGTATACAGGTCTTATAACATAAAGTAAATAGTATCCTATGACATAACATTAGTTTGGCTTCTAAGAGAGTAATTTAGTAAATAAACAATATAAAGTATACAGGACTTATAATATAAAGTAAATAGTATCTATGATATAACATGATTTACCACGTGCTAGGCGGTGAAGGAAAACAGTGAAAAACCTGCTTGTCTGAAATATTAAAAATCATTTTGAAGACACGCGTTGGCTACACGCATTGGGACAGCGAGGCGGACATCGCTTGCCCTAAATCCCTCACAGAAATGAGATGAGACCTATGCCCAGCAGTGGGATATATGTATATGTAGGCTATAACTTTACTTTCCTTTTTTCTTGTAAATTAGTAAAGAAAATTAATGATGTTCATTTATTAACGTTATTTGAAATCATATTTTTACAGTAATGTATAATTATCTGATATTTGAATGCTGTAGTAAATAGAAACAGTTGCACATAGGTGCGCTTTTAATTTATTCATCAGAACAAATACAAAAAACTTGTACGTCTGAACCACTAGGGGGAACCTATCCCCGGACAAAAAGGTGTCAATTTTTGAAAGATTGCACCGCGTCATGAATATTATATGAACGAATCGAGTTAAGGGTATTTTGTGATAATGTTCGACGGCGGTCGTTTGGATGCTGTCAGCCTATGTCATTTCACATGGATTGGCCCTTTGTTAAAAGTAACACGTACGGTGTCAACGCGGGGCACAGATCCTATCGCGCGGAAAATTTGCCACGAGAAAATATACAATATTTTTTTACTTTTAAGAGAACGTTTTATATCATACCAATTAAAATATTCAGTTAATGCTTTTGTCATAAATAAAATAACATAGTTATCGTTTATTTTAAAAATTAAATAACTATTTCAAAAAATTTGCACGTTATTAATTTTCATTTTAAAATCCTAAACCCTGTATAAATTTTTACTTAAAATAGCAATTACGTATTTCGATAACGGAATTGTATCGCGATTGATCCTGTGGTTTTAACAGTTTTATTAATCATGGGTTCAGTAAATACAAATCTCGGCTACGAGTTAATTTTAAATAAAACTTATAGTTAGCATTAAATATTTTCTTTTAAATAAAACTATCTGCTGTATCGTAGAGACGGTTTACAAATATTAATTTGTCAAGGACAAACATTCAGACCCGCAACAATTATTTGTAGGCCGTACAAATACTTGTTCCGAGCGGGATTCGAATCTGCGGCCCTAAGCACCGCAATTCATTGTTAAGTCACTGCGTCAAAGACCCATTACTTTTACTATTATAAATCAGTGCTTGACATTAGTCAATTCAAAATCAAAAGAGATATTAATCCCACCTGATGGTAAGTGGTGATGACCAGCCAAAGATGGTAAAGCGCACTGACTTAGCTTAACAAGAAAACTCTTGCCTTGAAAAACACAGAAAGACCACATCCACATTACGATCGTATGGAAAAACAGATGCAGGCAAATGAATTATTCCGTTTTTATAGTTAACATCAGAATACCTTTTAAAATGCAACAGAAAATGTTAACAAAAAATTTATATAAAGATTAAGATTATTCCACGCGTATTTGTTCTTATATTTACAGCATTATCCTGTTAGAATACGATGTTCCGATATTTATATACGATCTTCCAACAAGTTATAACAAGTGCCGTAAATAATAGATTATTTCGCCTACTAAATGTTCGATAAGATGACTGTTTTCCAAACGGAAATCGTAAAATAAGTTTTTCTGCGTCGCCACCGACGATGCGGAGTGCGGCAGTCTGCATCGACAAACTTTGATAAAATACTACACGTATAAGATATTATTTGTGCAGAGAAAATTTTTATACGTGTTAAATGTATTTTTCTGAATGTGAATTGTATCAAAAAATTTTGTATAACGAAATGGTTAGAGTAAAAGTGGCGTCTTTTCTAGGTTCCTGTAAAATTGGTATATTATGAGGAGAACAGTAAAAATAGTTGCGGTTATGGAAAATTCTACTTATTGTGTTATACGCCCATTACCAGGAATTAACTCTACGTGCTAATAAAGGAAGTCCTCTAGTGAACATAGGTCTCCTCCATAGATTGCCCCATGGGTTAATTTGCCATAGTTGCTACACTTGGCAGGCGCGTTGCCTGCTGTCCATCTCCTGTTCCAATTTAGATCTGCCGCCTCTTACGACCTACGGGACGACATGGGGTATTGGATATTCTTACAAAGTCAAAGAAAGAATATCACAATAAAATAAAGAAAACAGCTGCCGAAAGTGCAGTTGCCGAAACCGACAATTAAAATCAGTAAGGCAGGGGACTGCGTATTAACCTTCCATATTTTTTTAAACAGTTTCTGGAGTCAACATTTCTTAAGTCTTATGTATGTGTATATTGTAGACAACGCTATTATTTGTTTTCTACCGACTTCAAACAAGAGGAGATACTCAATTTGACTGTATGTTTTTTTTTATGTGTGTTACCTCATAAGTTTTTCCTGGGTGAACCGATTTCGATGATTCTTTTTTTTATTTGAAATCTGGTGTTTCACATGTGGTCCTATATAAATTTGATCAAGGTCTGACTAATAGTTTTTGAGTTATTCTTAATAATTTATATTGAAGTCGGTTGTACAAAATTTTTAATTTTGAAACAGAAACAGAAACAGAAACTTTTTTATTCAATATTGATTATAAATAATACTTATTGAAAGTCACTCTTTTGTTTAATTACCACTGGTTCGAAAAAAACAACCTCTGTCCTGGGAAGAATAAGCAAGAAACCCAGAGGGACTTTTTTATTTTAAATAACAGCTTACAATCATGTATATTACACAATTAACAACACAAAACAAATTATAAATAGCTTGGTAGCGATCACCTCATTCCCAAGGGTTATTATTATCCATAAATTCCTTAATATTATAATAACCCTTTTTATACAAACTTTGTTTAATAAAGTTTTTGAACTTTGAGCAGGTCAAATTTTCCATATTTTCTGGGATTTTGTTGTAAAAGCGTATACATCGCCCCAAGAATGAATTACTGACTCGATGGAGTCGAGTAACTGGTACTACTAGCTTGTGTCTGTTCCAAGTATTTACAGAATGAATATCACTTATTTTTGTAAAACTACTTTTATTTTTGTGTACGTACATTACATTTTCATAAATATATTGAGAGGCCAAAGTTAATATATTAATTTCCTTAAATTTTTGTCGCAGCGACTCTAGGCTTTAAATAATAAATTGTTCTTATGGCCCTCTTATGTAAAACAAATATAATTTCAGTGTCAGCTGCGTGTCCCCATAGCAAAATACCATACGACATTATGCTATGGAAATAGCTAAAGTAAACTAGTCTAACTGTTTCAACACTGGTAAGATTTCTAACCTGTTATCAGCATATGCTGCAGAACTAAGTCTGCCTGCTAGTTTTGATATATGGAAGCTCCATTGAAGCTTCGTGTCTAGTGTTATTCCAAGAAAAAGGGTGGTATCTACAAGACTCAGTTCCTCCCCATTTAAAATCACATTAGTATTCAATTGTTTGACATTTGGAGTCATGAATTTTATACATTTCGTTTTAGTGTCATTTAAATACAAATTATTAACATTGAACCAATTTACTAATTTAGATATAGCATTATTTACTTCGTCATATTTTATTAATTATTGTCTTAATTTAAAAATAATGAAGTGTCATCAGCAAATAATACTATATCATGGTTATCTCCTACTATGTAACGTAAGTCATTAATGTATACAAGAAACAGAAAGGAGCCGAGAACTAAGCCTTGAGGCACGCCCATTTGTACCATCGACCCGGAAGAGCTCATACTGTTAATGACAACTTTTTGCGTTCTGTTACTTAAATATGAAACAATTAATTTAAGAGCATTACTTCTTACACCGTAGTGTTGAAGTTTCGTGATTAATGTTTCATGGTGAACAAAATCGAAGGCCTTGGATAGGTTGTGACCTAATATACCCAAAGCATCCTGTGAATTCTCCCATGCATTAAAGATATATTTAATCAGCTCAATACTGGCATCAGTTGTCGAGCGACCCCTTGTAAAACCAAATTGATTTTTATGAAGTAAATTATATTAAAGAAATTCAACATTTGATCAAGATAATAGTAGATAATAGTTAAATTTATATTAAAGAAATTTAACATTTGATCAAGAATAATTTTTTTTAAAAATCATACTAAGTGTTGGTAGTACAGAAATAGGTCTAAAATTGGCGGGGTCTAATGTAATACCAGATTTAAATAAAGGTATTACTTTACTATGCTTCATTAAATCAGGAAACACACCAGATTCGATACTAGTATTAAAAATAATAGCTAAATGAGGCGTAATTGTATCTATTATAGACGCAATAACTTTAACGGAAATTCCCCACAGATCCGCAGTTTTCTTAATATCAATAGTTTTAAAATATTTTATAATATCTTTTGATGATACTTTATGAAATTTAAAATTCTTTGTACACGCATTTACATTTTGTTTAAGAAATGATTCGGCAACGGCAGGAGAAGAATTCAGTGATTTAGTGGTTAAATATTCAGTGACTTAGTGGTTATAATATAATTTTAAATTATATTAAAACTTAATAAATATACAATAAAATAATATTTAATGTTTTTAATATTTGTAAATAATGTTGTTTTCTTTTCGTCAGTTATGGACAGGTATGATTATACTTTTACCAGTGATAAGTAATAAGAAAATTGCCCTTTATAATATTTTGTTTAAAAACCTTTTTTACAAAATAGAGCCGCATAGGCTAACAGCATTAACATCACAGAATCTAGCTGATGCGTCACATTGTAAAATTTTGAGTGATTATGACTACAGTTTAAGTCAGTGGACAGTAAATGATGACAGTATTTAATTCAACATATTTCGTCATTCCATCTTTTTCAGTAATAGTTTACCTGCCTAGACACTTAATACTCAAATTTGCTTCACGTGTTATGCATTATGATCTTTTAGGTTATGTTTATCTACGATTATAATATATGATGTCTATTTTATTACTATTACCATTGTTTTGTATTCTTTATTGTATGTATAATTTATTTTAATTGTTGTATATATTCACTTATGAATTAATACCATTTATATTCTCTCCACCACATAGTACTCGACCATTCGGAGCTTATTTGGTGGACTAGACTAAATAAGAGGTCTTAAAATTATCCCTACTATTAGTCACCGAGTTGTTGTATTATATTGTTGTAAAATCTTTAAAACTAAGAGTGACTTGGCACAATTATTATGAACAACTGTTATAATTTGAGCAGTCATTGAGTATATCATCATTCGTTTTCATCTAACACACCAGCACAAATTAGAACAACTACATGCGAATCAGGTTTCGAAAGTCGATTCATTCCCGATATATTTATAAGAAGCTATCACACGCAGCCTGATGTTATAAAACGAAAACCAATTTCGATTTGACTTCAGCGCCCTACACCATTTCCGAACAAATAATTTTCATGTCAAACACAATATTGGGCGGCAACAATGACGTTCAAGTGAAATGAGACTTCATTTTTAACTTTACCTTGCCACATATATATTATACATTTTTAGATACATTTAAATCTAATTGAAAGACCTTCTACGCTTGCTTATCTATACAAATAGATATAATAACGTCTATAAAATAAAATAATCAAAATTTAAGGCTTATTTAATGGCAATTTCTCAAGAGATCTAGAACATGTTAACACGGAGAACAGATTAAAACGGGTTTACAGACGAAAATTTTTATGTTTCGTGATCTATTTTAATAAGGATAACAAAGAATACTACCCACCCATTTCGCGATGGTCCCTGCAGTCCACACCAATGTCCATCCTTGATGAAATATCGAGGTATGTATCCGTTATTACCCTTGAAAATTTAAATAAATTAATAAGACAAAATTTTTATAACCCCTGCGACATGAAACACGAAAGATTTTTAGGCAGCGAATTTCAACGGGAAATTGTATCAATTACTTTACTTTTTTTATTAATTATTATATTATGTGCAAATATATAATATTGATATAATATGTGTATGTTAATATTGTTTTAATATTCATATATCATTAAATTATTATTATTTTCATCAAACACATTCACGCAGTAAATAAACTCCTTTCATAGTTGAACATTCGTCGAACTCGGGAACTGTATACAGTGTACATTATATTTAAGTAATTATATTTTTTAGCCAATTCGAACGATAACTCCGTAAGATAGTCACCACTATAATTTTACATGAATAAAAAATACTTATAATAGTAGGATAGTGACATATCATAAAATATATTATGTGGTAGAGCCACGCTACTGCTATATTGTGATTGCTATGTTGACTGCCTTGTTGGGCTTGTAGTCGTAAACGCGGTTGCTGATCATGAGGTTCAAATACCGGGTCGGGCCACAATTTTTCTGTCAAGAAATTCTCAGTAACAGCCCGGAGTCTGGAAGTTGGCTTCGGTGCCTCATAGGCACGGGGATGAAACAAGTAAAGTCGTTGGTCCTGCGCTCGATCTCTCTCTGGTCATGTTGGATAACCGTCCCATCGGGCAATGAGAGTGAGGGAATAGAGAATGCAATTGTGTCTGCGTATATACTCGGATACTATAATCCGGTCCTGCGCAGATGGCTAGTTCCCGTTGAGATTAACCGCCGTGACCGAAATTCTTTGTGGAGGACATTATTGATATTATGGTTGCTGCACGAATGGGTCGACTCGACCAAGAAAGGGCCAAACTCTCATGGCATACCAACGTGAAATAGCAGCGTAATGTTGCTGAATAATGTATTGTGAGTGTAGAGAGCCGGAGACCCTTTTTAGGGTTCCGTACCCAAAGGCTAACCAATGGGACCCTATTACTAAGCCTCCGCTGTCCGTCCGTCCGCCGTCCGTCTGTCATGTCATGATCCGTAACAGGAAGATAGTTGAAATTTTCACAGAATGTGTATTTGTGTTGCCGCTATAACAAAAAATAATAAAAATTTAAATAAATTAAAAATTAAAAGGGGCTCCCCTACTAGAAACTTGTATTACGATAGAATAGAATCATTTTTATTCAAAATAGACAGAACATAATACTTATTGCAAGTAATTTTTTTACATTTACCACTGGTTCGCAAGAAACCTCTGTCCTGAGAAGAACCAGCAAGAAACCAATCAGGATTTTTTTAAACCACAATTTACAATATAATATTTTATACAATTGTTATGAAAACATTAAGAAACAGCATGGTAGCGATCATCTCATTCCCAGGGGTTATTATCAGTCATGTACTCTTTAGTATTATAATAACCCTTACTAGACAATTATTGCTTAATAAATATTTGGTAATAAATAGATGGTACGGAACCCTTCATGCGCGAGTCTGACTCGCACTTGGCCGGTTTTTTACAATCTTTATAGGACACTATTTCTGCCCAAGAGTCCATCTGTGTGGGTACCACCTTCTCACCTATTTATGTCACCAAGCAGTAGTACTTGTACTCTGTTCCTGTCTGAAGGGTATAGAAAACTAGTGTAATCACAGACTATGAGGTATTCCATCTTATTCCTTTAAATGTGACAACGCATATGTAGCCTTCTTTGTTTGAAGCTTATTTATTTATTTAAAACTTCACGTACATTCGTGTTACCATGGGGTGGTGCAGGGTTAGAATGAAATACGTGTAACAAAAAAAGTTGTTTTAAGAATATAATTTGTTTGAAGTTGCAGCTGACCATGGGCCACAATAGCCACTTAACATCAGATGAGCTGTGAGTTCGTTAGTCACCTTACGTTAAACAAAATTGCATTTATATATAATATTCTAATAGCGATCCACCCCGGCTTCGCACGGGTGATATCTGGATCTCCACGACAGCGCCACCTACCGGGTCTAACTGTGAATCTAAACCATCTAGAGACTCACTCAAACACACAAAAAATCATCCAAATCGGTCAAGCCATTTTCGAGTTTTAGCGAAACTGACGGACATCAATTGATTTTTATATATAGAGATTGATAGACAGAATAACAAGATAGAAGTATATTCTAGGCAGTGCAATGAAGAATTATTAGTGTATAATAAGCAAAACATTGCATATTCAAATCCGTCAAAATACTCTTAACACATTGACTAACCCCAAACGAATTCTCTTTCATGTTGTTAAAGCAACAAAATGAAACGGGAAATCGTATTACTGTGCGCCGCGCCCACTTGAAATTCATTAAAACCTGTTCTTAGTCAAATGTAATAATTTATTTAAGCAACAAAAATCCCCAAAAGTAATATCCATTGAAGCGTATTTTAACGTTGAAACGAAGATGTAAAACGAGGCAATGGGTACGTATTAGCGTATAAATAATTCAGCGTATCTTTTGCCGCATTATGTCATTTACGGTGTTACCTTTTAGACGGTATTTACACAAAAGAAGAGAGAATCAAAAATGATAATTATATGCAAATCTCAGAACCGTTTTATCTGTTCTTCTATATTTTTTTAGAATAAGGGTCACAAATGAGCACAAAGTCTTCCTGATGGTAAATGGAAACTGTACACTTATATCTATCCTCGATTAAGAATAAAAAAATAGACGCGTTTTTATCCCTGAGGTTTATGATAAAACACCACTTTACCAGTAATAAGGGTCTCGGATTCTCTACACTACGAAACACAGCAGCATTATGCTGCTATTTTACGCTGGCATTCTGGGAGAGCGTGGTCGTAGCCGTAGCAGTATTCACGAAGACGCTGCTACCCATCTTTTATTTCGGTTCTAACGACACCCACGGGATGATATCGCGAAGTGGATTATCTTACGCCGCCACCATAAGGCGATAATACGGATAATATTTTATAATAAAAAATATAAAATAAGGATTTTATTTATTTATAATGTTATTATAATTATAACAGAATATCGTTTTGTAATAATAGTGTATCTTTTGCGTGGTTTGAGGAGGTTTTGTCTAATAAATAACCTGATTATTTATTCCTCCATTGATTCCTTTACTACAGCTCATTAAAGGTCCACTGCTAAACATAGGCCTCCCAATAAATTGCCCCATAGTTAGATGCTAGACAGGCAGGTTTAAAACCGAAGTTTTTAATATATTCAGTTGTTGTCAGGAAGATGCTGCTGCCCATCTCCTGTTTAGATTTCGTCCCGCCGCTTCTTACGCGCTTATTCTTCTTAAATACCTCATACCGCCATATAATCCCAGGATTATATGGCAGTATGATGTATTTAATTATTCGACACACTATAGCTAGCACCGACTTCCGTACCGTTTTACTTTTTATTTAAAGTATAATTAACTTTCAAGAATCCTTGGAGTATTCCAAGTAGTTTTTTATGCAATCACATGTTATTATTGTCTCAATAAATTTTTAAAACTTTTTTACGAACCATAGCCATAATTCAAAGGACAGCCCAGATCAGGAACAATTATTTGGGCTATACAAACAGTTGTTCCTTACGGGATTTGAGCACGCTACCAAACGCATAGTCAATGCCCTACAATTTTCCTAATTGTATTACTAACATCATCTAACGGATGACATCTTTCTTGATATTTCTCTTTGTCGCCTTTTACGACACCGAATTAGGTTATTGACTATCTGAGACCTTGTATACAACTAGATAGTTTTTAGATTAAAATTATATGCTTTACACGTGGTAGAACCATGCTGCACCTTTATTAGTAGTATAGTAGTAGCACGAATGGGTCGGCTCGACCGGGGAAGGACCACACTCTCACAGAATACCAGCGTAAAGTAGAAACTTAACACTGCTGTGTTTCGTATGGTGAGTGTAAAGAACCGGAGACCCTTTTTAATAGAAACGAGGCATTCCATCTTATTTCTCAGGGGTGACAACGCATCTGCATTTTGATTCTTAATTGAGGATAAATGTAGATGTCTATGGGTCACAGCAACCACTTACCATCAGGTGGACTGTGTGCTAGTTTGTCACCCTATCCTATAAAAAAATGCAAGTTTAAAGTCTTATGTACATTGGTCCGCGTATGACGTACTTCAACGTTTGTCAATTCTAGGCAAGAGGTGCCGAGCTTATAGCCATTTATTCTAGTTTACATTCACGTTAGCAACAAAGAAACCCTGACCATAACTCTTTCCATTACTCGCCGAGTGTCTTTGAGCTTGTGGAGTAACCTTATCCTCAATGTCCACGTTTCGGCGCAATAGGTAAGTACATGCAGGACACACTTGTGAAGACGTTTGTTTTCAGACTGTATGGTGCGGGCGATGAGACTAAACACTTTTTAAAGTTTTTAAAGTCTTTGAATGCAGTTTTTATTTACAGCGTGGATGTAAAACGTCTTTTGAGCAAACTTCTCTGATTCTTAAAGCTTACTATTACTTCATACACATATCTCAATGATGAAATTTTATATTATAATAGATAGAAAACTATATGATTACAGTAACAAGCAAAGTAATACGTGGACTATTATTTTATTGGCGGTAAAGGTCTACTGCAGCCCATGGACACCCGACACTAATTTAGAAGAAATAAGACTACGGATGAGTTGCCACCCATTATGTCTAACATATAATCAGCGTTAAATTCAAGTTAAAGCCAAATTCGTTAAAACTCAATCAATCAATTTCATAATTATAGTGGTAGTGCATGAAATTACGCAACAACTATGTTGTTTGTGTTACTTTACCACAGGCCAGACATGTTTGTTAATGGCCGCTTAACCAAATATTTACGTATCTAATACTGTGTGAACTATTCTCATATTATGTTTGCTCATCAATCATTGCTTGCATGTATGTATCGGAAAATCAACGAATGATTGATTCTAATACGTTCAAAATTTTTCAGAAATACTTTTATAAATTCATTAGGGAAGAGTAAAATATCCCTATAAAAGTGTTCGTTAATTTTACTCTGTACTCAACTTACATTTTTTACTCTCTACTCAACAAAATTTTTCTATTGTATTTTTTTAGAATAGGGGTGACAAACGAACACACAGTTAACCTGGTGGTAAGTGAATGTTGTGGTCCATAGACACCTACGTTTATCCATGATTACGAACAGAATACCCTTTTTACTGGAAATGGGACATTCTATCTTCTTAATCGAGGATAAATATAGATTTATAAGGGCCATAGCATCCACTTACCATCAGGTGGACTGTGTGCCGTTTTTCAACCTTATAAAAAATCTAAATGCGGATGCGTGGTCACCCTGAGGAATTATATGGAATGCCTCGTTTCCAGTAAAAAGGATCTCCGGTTCTTTATACTCACCATACGAAACAAAACAACGCTATGATCCTTTCCCGGTCGAGCCGACCCATTCGTTTTTGTTATATTATACATATAATTAGTATAATTAATATATATTATATTAAGGCTTCGAGATGTAACAGTAAGATATTAATCTATAATATAATATAATTTTCCCTCCCTCTATAATATGTGCTCTGGTTAAAAATATTCCATGAAGTTATATTCAACTGATTCCGACTAATAATTTCATAGCTGAAATCCAGTACAAACCAGTGTTTATTATTTTCTTTTATATCGATCTAAGCTTCGTCTAGAAAAACAAACTAAAAATTCAAATCTTCACGATCATGTATTCGAGAGGCGCGCGTTCTTCGTTAGGCCCGGACCGCCCTTTACCTGCGCTGCATATGTTACAACACTACCTACATAGAAAACCTTGTTTTTACAGTTTTTCACAAAACTAAATCTCATTTGTTTTGTTTATTTGCTGCCATTTGTCGTACAAGCACAGAAAATCAAATTTCCTTTGATTTACTGTTGAAACGAATTCTTATAGAAAACAAAAGAAAGGCTTTTCTTTACCTTGAAAATACTTTTACTTTTAAAGGAAGATTCTAACTTTATCGTATGAAGAATTCGTCATAATCACAACGCTCGGCAGGCACAGACACAGATTCGCGATCGCAGTGTAGCGGCGTTAGCCAAGATGACTTTCTAGGATCGTTATAGCTATAGAAAACTATTAAATACTAAATTTTATGGTTTTTTTTTGCTCGTCAAACTTTGGCATAGCAATATATTTATGAAAATGTAATGTATGTACATAAAAACATAAATAGCTTAGACAAGAATAAGGATGTTCATACTTTAAACACTAGGAACAAACATAAGCTTGTAATACCAGTTACTAGACTCCACAGAATTAGTAATTCCTTTATGGGGCAATGTATACGCTTTTACAACAAAATCCGTCTCTCCGTCGCTACTATTGTCTCACTCTAATTGTATATTGCTGATTTCTAGTCGAGCCGCGTATTTCAAGTTTATAGTGTCATTTTCCTACTCCAATCTATATCATATCACCATTTTTTAAAAGGTGGCAGTAGATAGGAGTACTATCTGCTGCCAGCTGTTTATTGCATTGTGAGTCTTAGGTTTGAAGGCCAGTTGATGTTTAATTTGAGAAAAAACAAGATTTTGGTCGGCTGAAGGAAAACAACGTGAGGATACCGGACTCGGACGGTCGGACTCGCACCGACTAAAATCCCATGGTGTTCCACCTTCGTCGCATATTAGCAGGGCCACGGGAACGGTTTCGCACACATCCGCGGCTCCACCAGCGTCGGCCGCCCCTAGGTGGCTCCTCCTCGGGAGAGGACCACTCCTCCTCATCTCCTTCTCAGGTAAGGCGCACCAGAACACATGGCGCGCCATCCTTCGCGGCCTCCCACTTAACCTGCGCAACGAATGCCCCTGTGTCCGATGCGCGAAGACCATGGCTCCAGCGGCGGATCTGGTCTATGGCTTCTTCGCCAACCAAGATTCGGCTGTGGAGGGTAGGGATAGCGGCGCCTCGCAATACCGACACTCCTCTCCCCCCACAGCCTCACCACCACCACATCAACGGTGCGGTCCCGTCAGAGTCGCGGAGAATAGGTCGAGTGGCGGATCGATATAACAACACTCCTCTTCCTCCGCGACTCCACCTCGGCTGCAGCGGTAGGGGAGAGGACACCAATGTGTGTTGGTGGGCTACAGCGCCCACCAACACACATCTGAAGTGGGCTCGTCAAGCCCACTCGGAGTGGCCACCTCGGGCCTGCCCTTCACCTCGGGCTTGCTATGTGGGTTCCTCTTAGTTTACCGCGGGTGACCAAGCCACAGCTATTTAGCCCCCGCCACGACAAGGCGGGAACCCGTTCGGGGGGGAAATGAGAGTTGGCCTATATCCAACAGTGGTACAAATATAGGCTGTAACTTTTTTATAGAAATCCATCACCACATTTCTTCTCGTGGGTGTCTTAGGAGCTGACTATGGGACCTTAGAAAGATCTTATGGCTTTCGATAGATGTCGGTGAAACCGTCTCTTATTCTTTTTACTGTATAGACTGGCGACGGGAGTAGAGTGATAAAACATGGTGAGAAAACCTGCATCCCTTAGTAAAATAATGTTTCGCGCACAAGTGAAGACCGTCTACACACAAGGCAGTGTAGTAGACTCTTTCCTTGCACCAAAATCTCGTTCAGAAGTGTCATTTTAATTTTAATTGAATTTTAATAAATTTTATGATGCTGAGCATATCTAAGGTCACGCAGTTTAACGTGACGGCGTGTATGTTGAAATAGAATAGATTTGAACGTTATTGTAATAGCGTAGTCAGTATTGTCGAGGGAACTCCTTAAACCGATTAAATTACCATTTTAAAATTTAGTGTTGTAACTCAAGACTTGTTACTTAAAATAGTTATAATTGTTTTTAATTATTTTTAAACAATTTAAATTACTTAATTCAATTAATTAACGTAAGCTGCTACGATAGTTATACCGTATGGTCGTTGGCGACGTAAAAGTGTTCTCCGTACCATATTAAATGCCCATGTCATGACTTTGAGGACTAATGAAGAAAAGAAAACATGTGTGCAGTCCACGCGCGGTAGAAGTGAAATCTTCAGAAAAGGAGACAGAGATAATAGGAAACAATGTATACTGTATTCTTTCACATTCTCCCGCAAGCTAAATCCTATAGATGTATATGTTTGTCTCTTTTTAGTATCGCTTTTTCGTTTCAATGACTTTCAAAGAAGATTTTAAAGAAGTTTTCACTTTAAAAAAATGACTAATGTTAGATTAACTTATAGTCAATAGAAATCTCTTTTAAATTAAAAATAGAATATGAGTAGATTTTAGGAATAATAAAGTAACTAAAACAATGATTTTTTTAATAATGTGTTGATGTTTTGTTTCGTTGTTTTATTTGAATATGAAATTTCGTAGACCACTCTACAAACACTTAAACCTGTTTCATAAATTAAGAGAAAAAATATTTTAACATAAAATTCAGGGCGTGAAAAAAAAATTGATAATATAAACGTACTATTTTATAAAACATATACTACGCACTATTTATGCTATACTATAATTACTATAAAAAATCATTTTATATTTCGAATTACGCACAAGCACTTACAATTTAAAAGGCAATAACCTGCCGAAATAATATTTTGATTTTAGTAATGTGTGACACTCGTAAATGATGATGACGATTGGCGACGATTTAATTACGTAATGTTGGTAATGAAGTCTCAACTCCCAAAAAATATGAAGCATTATCAATTGAAGCATCACATTATGGTTTTTTTTAGAAGATTTTGATTGATTTGATTATCATGACATCATAAGCCAGCAGAAAATCGATGACGACAGTATCTTAAGTTCTTAAAGCGCCTAAGTATACAAAATTACTTGAGGTTTATATAAAAAATCGGCACTAGTTTCGTCGCTTTAATCCACATGCGCCGACAATACACAAAATCACATCACTTATACTGATCGAAATCCACTTCTAATTATTATTTAAGCGATAAAACAGGAGCAAGAATCCGTCGGCGGTCTAGTTTCCTCCAAAGCTTAGCGTTATACGAGTAGATTGTCACAACCAAAATGATGCTTCGCGCATTTTTGCGGCTTCTGAGAAAAAGCAGTTTGAATTAATCTTGACTGCAGCAGCAAGTCATAACTATCAAATAACTGCAATCTTAATTAATAGATTATTTATTTATTGTTACTATTTATTACAATTTTAATTATTATAATTAATATAATTTACGTGGCAGAGCTATGTTGCAGCACGAATGGGTCGGCTTGACCAGGGAAGTACCACGCTCCCACAGAATATCAGCGTAAAATAGCGGCTTAATGCCGCTGTGTTTCGTATGGTGAGTGTATAGAACCGGAGACCCTTTTTACTGAAAACGAGGCATTTCGTCTTAGTCCTCAGGGGTAACAACGCATCTGCATTTTCATTCTTAATCGAGGTCTATGGTCCACCGCATCCTCTTACCATCAGGTGGACTGTGTGCTCGTTTGTCAACCTTATTCTTTAACAATAATAAAATCTGTTTTAAAATGTTTTGATCACAAGTAAACAAAACGCTTATAAGGGGTAAACATTTAGTGGTAGGTTCCTTTTCGTCATATACGAGTATATTATTTTATTTTACAGTTTTAGAGAACACTTATTATATAAAGTTATATATATAAAGTTTTGTTGCAGCAGCTCATTAGATGGTTGATGGCTGAAATTATAAACGTATTAATTGCCTAAAAAGAACCTAGCTCTCATATCACTTATAAAATAAATGAGTAAACAATCCATTTTTAAAATTGTCAAAATAAATCTACCGACAAAAAATCAACTCACCACAAAATTAAATATATGTTTTTAATTCAAACATAATCAGGTGAATTGATCAATGAGCACGTCCATTATTTATTAACGTCGTTACTTTGAACTTATTACCCAAAACGAAATTACGGCTAACAACTATAACCCGGAATTGTGCACTGAAATATTCATGGTCCAATTATACAAATTTATGATATAACGTAGCAATTACGTTGTTTTGTTCGACCATTGTAGATATTATGTAATAAAAATAGGCATATTTATGATCAAATAATATATATATATACGAATGGATCGGCTAGATCGAGACGCGCTCTCACAGAATACCAGCGTGAATAAGCAGCTTAATGCTGCCATGATTCGTATGGTATGTATATATATACCATGATTCGTATGGTGTATATATATAGCACGAATGGATCGGCTAGATCGAGACGCGCTCTCACAGAATACCAGCGTGAATTAGCAGCTTAATGCTGCCATGATTCGTATGGTGTGTGTTAAGAACTAGATACCCTTTTAACTAGAAACGAGGCATTATATCTTAGTCCCGAGAGGTGACAGCGCATTCTGCATTTTGATTCTCAATTGAGTTTAGATGTAGATGTCTATGGGCTACAGCATCCACTTACCATCAAGTGGACTGTGTGCTCGTTTGTTACCTATTCTATAAAAAAAAGATATATTTAATGTGAAAAAAGTGAGTGTTCTTCTTATTCACTTTCGATAAACTGTAAAAAATATCATGAATTAAAAATAGGGAAAAAAACTGACCGTTCCGGATTACATTAACAAGTTTCTATAAAAATAAATTTTTAATAACCCGTCTAGACCAAACATTCCCTAAGAGATTTTTGCTTCGCCAATCCCAAGTTTTCCACTCAAGAAGCCAACATTGATCGGTTCACGTTTTATTAGCGGTTGTTTGAGCCAAGTTCACTGGCTCAGCGAATTCATTTCTCTTGTTTAGTCTCAATCACATTCAACATCATAAAACGCAAAATAAAATCCATAATGAAGCAACTTCATCTTGTAAATATTTGCCCGTCTAGAAATGTTGGGGTGAATTCGTTGCTGATTTACTTTTATTAAATAGTATAGTAAATAATTATTAAACAACAGAATGATTTAGGGATTTATTTCGAGATATTCTACATATTATTATTTACCACCGTAGGGGCTAGAAGATAGTTACAAAGTATTAGTGCAAACTTTGTAACAACTCATATTGTCTTAAGCCGGTTGTCTTGTTGGCATCAATCTTCTCAAATGGACGTTATTACCAAGTTACTCTCCCCTCGTCTAAAGCCCAGGAGGTCACTTCCTCTTACGGTTAATTATTATAATTGGCAAAAGGGTCCGCAACCACGTGCGCAATATTGAAAGGCCACTTTGTTTCCGCACCCTTTTCCAATTGAAGAATAGCGTGAATTTCAAATTATCTATTCGTTATTAAAATTTAAAACTATAAATGTTCCAACAATTAATTATATCAGCTTTTTAGATTTAAAACCACTGTGCGTATATATAATGTACCTAAATATATACTCATTACATTATATATATATAGCACGATTTTAAAGTTTTTTTTTGGTATTTGCTTTTTTAACTCTGATGAGTATGAGGCTTTTGTTTGGTTTTATGGGATACAGTTTACAAATTCACTATATAAAATTTCCTCCAAATACTAATTTCATTCATTATCGGTGCATCTCTTTAAATAACGAAAGAGACTGTAACGACTTTGAGGCGCAAATTAGCCAGCCTTTCGGTGTTTTACAAGATACATTTCAGAGAGGGTGCGCAAGAATTGCATAACTTACTTCCTCCCTTTCCGTTCCATCATCGGACCACCGTCTCAGCTGGTCTCCACCCCTTCGCTGTCGACATACCACGCACTAGAACTCGACTGTTTGCTTCGTCGTTTATAATGCGTACAGCAAAGGAGTGGAATAATTTTCTAGCATCTGTATATCCATCCGATTACAATGAAAGAATATTCAAGGCAAGGGTGAATCGGTTTTTGTTAAGCTAAGTCTATGCGCTTTACTATCTCCGGCTGCATCACCACTAACCATCAAGGTGGACAGTAGTCAAGCACTGGCTATAAGCCATAATAGTTAAAAAAGAGGATGGAGCTATATACATTCAAAAGTTCTGAAAAAATTTCATACGGTGATGTTCGAGGTTATTGCCATATGATCGAGTTTTTTAAGTGTGACATAAACACTTTAGGATAATTAAGTAATTAAATAAACGCATGATATAAAATAAAAATAAAAAAATTGATAAATACAAGCAATAAGCGACAGCAGCCTTGAAGTTAAGGGTATGGACTGCGAAACTAGAAAAGTCATGGATTCAAACCGCCATTAGACTCCTGTCGTGTATTACTCCTATTAAAAGTATTTTAAGCTTAGTTGAAGTGGTTAATGGAAGTATACATAATGTTACAACAATACTTTTCAAATTTTCAAGGCAACTCTATTTATATAAAAATGCCAATAGAACAAAAGGAATGATTTGACAAATTTGAAAATGTATTAATAATATATAATATTAACTCTATAGTTTAACAGCTACTGCAGTTAAACGTTAAGAACTAAATAAGAGTTTGCGTTTGCAGGTAACGTTTGACTTATAAATTAACTCCTATAAATTCCTGTAAGTAAAATTAAACATTTAAAAAAGCAAAAACCGGCTTCAAAGGAATTATATGAAAGACTAAAGTTACAGCCTATATACGTCCTACTGCTGAGAAATGTCCGCCGCGCTCCCCAATGCGTGGTGGCGAACTTCATATGCCTTCGAAATATTTTTTTCTTATTTCTCGGACATTCACGTTTCCTCACGATGTTTTCCTTCACCGCCGAGCACGTGGTAAATCAGCACTTAAAATTGCAATTAACAATTACATTGAAATCAAATCCGGGTTGCTCGCGTATAGAGAAATTTACAGCGAGCACTTAGCCTCTGAGCTACCAGGGCTTTACTATGAAAAACTAATTTCCACATAATTTAATGGCGTCTGCAGTTTGTGGCTCAGACATAGTGTATAGAATTGTAGTCCCAATTTCAAAAGCTATTAATTTATTAGGAAATTATTTAATTCCTTATAGTTTAATGAAGTTGGATTTTACTTCTTTTTTTGAAAGCTTAATTTTGTGACCCTTTAGAGTGGACTAAGCAATATCATAAACTCAAGATAACAACGAAAATGTCGTTTAATTAGTTACATTTAAAATACTATCCCATATTTTTCCACCTTTGGGAGTGGAATATCTGTTGGTAAGAAGCCACTGCAGTCCATGGACAACTTCAAATAAAGAAGGTCACAGATGAGTCACATCTGAGGACTAAGATGGAATACTGGCCTCTTATCATATTGACTCTCTATATCCTTCAGACCGGAACACAGCAGTGCAAGTATCGCTATTTGGAGGCAAAATTGGTAAGAGGGTGGTACTTTCTCATACGGACTCGTAGACAGAAAGGGGGCCCTACAACCTACTACACAGTATTTTATATTTATTTATTTAAACATGAAAAGGTTGCCTACATTGGTTAGTGCGTATTGCACTCATATTATCATTGGCTATTATTTTAGTTAACTGCCTCGTTGGTCTAGTGGTTGTAGTAGTGCGACTGCTGATCATGAGGTCCCGGGTTCGAATCCCGGGTCGGGCAAAAAAAAAATCAGTTATTGAGCTTTTCCATCAAGAAATTCTAAGTAAATGCCCGGAGTCAGTAAGTTGGCGATGTCTCACCCCCGTGCCTCGGAAAGCACGTTAAGCCGTTGGTCCTGCGCCTGATCTCCCTTCGGTCGTGTCGGTTTACCGTACCATCGGATTATGAGAGTGAGGGAATAGAGAGTGCACCTGTGCTTGTGCATACACTTGGGCACTATAATCCTGTCCTGCGCCGATGGCTAGTCTCCATTGAAGCTGGCCGCCATGACCGAAATTCGGTCTGGAGGACATTTTTTTGTTTTTGTGATTGATAATTGTATATATACATATTTTTGTGGAAATGTATTTTGTTGCTACTACGACGGCTCCTTCAAAATATGTGTAAGTATTATATTATGTATATTTTGTTTAATTTCTGAAGAGGTTTCAGTAGTTCAGGGGCTAAGCGCTCGCTGATAAATGTTATTGCACATACGCAAGAAAATTCAAGTCCGAATTATACGTGGTAGAGCCATGCTACAGCTATATTAGAAGTATAGTTGTAGCACGAATTGGTCGGCTCGACCGGGAAGGACCACGCTCTCACAGAATACCAGCGTAAAATAGCAGCTTAATACTGCTGTGTTTCGTATGGTGAGTGTAGAAAACCGGAGACACTTTTTACTGGAAAAGAGGCATTCCATCTTAGTCCTCACGTGTGACAACGCATCTGCATTTAGATTTTTTATTGAGGATAGATGTAGATCTCTATGGGTCACAGCAACCACTTACCATCAGGTGGACTGTGTGCTCGTTGTTCATCCTATCCCTTATCCTATAAAAAATGTTTATAGCAAATTTAAGGTTTATGCACGTCACCAGTAGTAGGATATATTTAGGCTTTAACGTTACTTTTTTAATCTTTCCTTTGAAAAGCTAAAAAATGCATGGCTATTTTCTTAGAACCAAATACCCGAGTCACGGGATTTGATCATCGACGTCGTCATCACTAGCCAATAATAAATCCACTGCTATTCCCTAATGCTAGCCTTGCCAGCTCTGCCCTATAAATTGGCACAAAGCACGGCAATGGAACGTTACAATAGATACGCATTGATTAGATCTTGCATAACAACCTGCGCATTAAAATTCCAATAATTTTCATAAATTGTCACCGTGATCGAAATCGACCAAAAAAAAAAACAAGACGATTAAGGCATTATTCTGTACATTAATTTCTGTTTTCATCAAAATTATAAAAGTTCATAATATTTCATAACGATAATAACAGGATTATATATAATCAAAATTGAACGCCATAATCATTAAGCGAACAATCTCGAAAATTTATTGTTCCAACGTTGATACAAATACGTCACATACTAAAGTTCCAATTTATTCGCTTTCACCAACAATGAGAAAACCAATTGACGCGTAAGCTAATTACCTGTTCGAGATAGCAAGACCCTTCATTTCTACTGCGTAACTTAATTACTAATGCTGACAGACAAGTGCGCTGTGTAACGCGTCCAACGTAACTTGAATCCTGTTGAATGTAACCATTAAACGATAGCAACTAGCTATCATAAAATGTAGAGACTTGTTGCGAAGTTCATCGACGGTGGTCGGTTTATGCTTATATGAGACTATTATACAGTATTTGAGAATGTAGATTAGGTATTACCTCTTATAATACAACATAGAGGAGTCAGTAAAGTCAATTACTTCTCTGAAATAGTTCAATTTCGCATACGTTAAGATGAAGTACCCTCACGGTTTCGGGGAAACTAATATATTTCCCAAATTGCTTACTTAGAGTTCAGTACTAACTTTGAGTTTGCGTTACCTCTCTCTCTCTTTCTCTCTCTAATTTCTTCAATATAACAACGTATATTACTAATAATTACAAAATACTTTTTATAAGAGGTGATTTTCATCTTACTGAAACAGTTTTTTATTTCGTACTTAGCAATTAGTTTCATGACACTTAAATTTCTACAAAATATTTTAAAATATGATAATAAGAAACAACAGTAACATACTCTACATTGGCTATGCACGGATGTTTCTCTGCATGATAGACTTCAAAATAAGGATATCCGCAGTGGATTTGTTCATGGGCGGCGGTAGTCACTTACCATCAGGTGAGCCGCATGCTCATTTGCTCCCTCTTCTATATAAATAAAGAACTAGAGTAACCTACATAGCCAAACGTCATATAGCTTAAAGAATTAACAACCGATGAGGATAAAAGGTTCTCATGGCAGCCTCGTATCGGTAAGCCAAGTGTAGGGCGACACCCCACTAGATGGAGTTGCGACTTGGTAAGACATGCAGAAAGTCGATGGATGCAGGTGGCTCACGACGTTGTTTTGTGGCATTCCTTGGGGAGGGAGCTATGTTCAGCTTGTGCAGTGGACTTGTTAAGTGTTGTAATGATGATAATTTTTAATCTAGGAAACTCACCAGATTTTTTTTAAATTATGCTTAAAAAAACTATATTATGACACATAGCCTATGACGGCTCCGTGGCACAATGGTTTAGCAATGAGTTGCGGCGCTGAGGGCCACGGGTTTGAATCCCGCAGGATTAGTATTTGTATGGTCTACAAAAAATTGTTCCGGGTCTGGATGTTTGTCCTTGTGAAATTAATGTATGTAAACTGCCTCCATGATATAAGACAAAATCCTAATGAATATGATTAGTAAGGGGGTAGATTTTTAAGAAAGAAAAAAAAAGAGTTTTAAAATATGGTGAATAATATTTACATAGCAAAGACATTGATATACATTTTTTGTATATCAATGAGCAAAGAGGTAAAATTGTAACTTAATATAACATGTCTTTTTTTTTCTTTTTTTTATAAAAACGTTACCCCCACACTAGGATTTTCTCCTGTATCGTGGAGGCAGTTTACAAACACAAATTGCACAAGGACAAACATCCAGACCCGGCACAATTATTTGTAGGCCATACAAATACTTGTTCCGTGCGGGATTCGAACCCGCGGCCCCCAGCGCAGCAACTCATTGCTAAGCCACTGCGCCACGGAGCCGTCAAAATGATAATAACAACACATAATATGATATACTTAGTACTATCGATTTTAAAGTTCTCCTTCATTTAGCAATCATTCTATTATTTTTTTGTTATATAAAAACAGAAAAATATCCTTATCCTTAAAATAGATATCTTCGATATAAATATATTACCTTAATATTTAAAACCCTCTACCGGATTTGTTGTATAATATGCTTTTGAGATTGTAGGCCAACTTTTAGGGCTTAAGTGGTTATTACTATAACGCTGTTACTTGTTTCTGCCACAAGACAGCTATGCAGCCTCTGCTGTTTTGATTTGAGTATTTGTAGTATAGTTACAGGCTGTGAGTCATTTCATCTCAGTACGCAGGCGTAACCACACATCCGTGGTCAACTATGTTCGAAGGTTTTTGATGGTGTTCATGGGCCCCAGTAGCCGTTTACCACCAGGAGTAATCTTTGACTCGTTTCAAAAATATTATATAAATACAAGTTATCTGTATCGTCTAATAATTTTATTTGTTGAAAGTTTTCAAAAGGATTTATGTTAAAATTTCATATTATTCGAAGTCGACAAGCATATAGAGAGGAAAACTTTCAATGCATGCCCGTTCCTTCAGTGAATGCAGGAGACGGATACAGTATCGTGGGAGGGGGAGGGACAGGGGAGGCAGAAAGTTGCTCCGTCGATTCCAGAATCTTGAAGAACTAATTTAACTGCGTCTACTAACTGCCACTTCAATAAATTCCAAACTTTTAAATATTTTTAATGTATCCAATTTTGAATTTTATTTTACATAGCCAAAACAAGAATATTCTTTAATAAATAAAGAAATAATATATTTTATGTTTATAAAATGTTCTAAGTGGTTATGATTTTGTTTATAATATTATGCTTTGCAGTTTTTGAGCATGATTATGTATGCAGTAAGGTGGTAGTGTAAGAGAATAGATCACCCCATTCCTTTACATAGACGCCACAAGAGGCAGCTATAGAAAACGCCAGAAAGGTCGCCTATCCTCCAATAGATGGATTTTTTGAATATGGTACATGTTAAATATCCAAACCGGTAACAAGGTGCAGTATCAACGGTGAGTGACATTTGGTATTGTAATCGATCCGCTTGCCAAGCGATGGCAATACGGCAAATCCTTATATTCTAGTCAGTCTAGTCAGCAGTGAATCATTACGGTATAATATTGTTGTGAAATATACATACCGCCTCTGGAAAATAACTGCATCAAGATTTAAATATTACCAAGAGCATTGAAAACTCAAATCCATTGCTGAAGTTGGCCTCCCTTATGCAATGCCACAAAGCACGTTCCTGAGACACCTGCATCTTTCCATATCCTGCATGTTTTACTTCACTCTGTATAGTTGGTGGCCGTCCTACACTTCCCTTAATTTTTAAAAAGTTAATTAACAAAGCCAAAGTAATCTGAGTAACCACCGTACTAAGACAGGCTGATGCTTCGAACGGTTATGTGAGGCCGCTACGTCGCGCTTAGTTTTGTTAGTAGATCGATGATGATGAGATGTAAAATGGGATCACAGTCAAACCAAGTATGAAAATCTTTTTAATTTATTGTGTATGTAAATGAAATGATAATGGTACTATAAGCAAAATATTTCCTCATAAAGTAAATAAATTTACTTAATATGTGCACACTAGCATCACTATTTTGATATACTAGTTTTGTTTTTTTGTACATAAATTACGTAAGTATATATACTGAGAGGCCAAAGTTAATATATTTATTTCTTTAAAATTTTCTCTAATTCCTTAGAACCTAGGTTACAAATTGCTCTTAAGCCTCTCTTCTTAACAATATAATTTAAATGTCATTCGCATTACCATATAGCAATTTTTCATATGACACGTGTATGATTTGAATATAACTAAAATAAACTAATCTAGCTGTTTCATGCAAGGCTTGTAATCTTTTTTACAGCATAGCTAAGTTTACTAGTAGTTATACAGGAGGCCCATCGAAGCTTCGCGTCAGTGGATTCTACAAGAATCAGCGCCTCTCCATTTAAAAGTACAGCGGTATTCACCTATTTAACATTTCTTGTTGTGAATTTAATACATTTCGTTAAATATATGTATATATTTTAAGTTTGAATTGTTATTGTTAAAAGAAAAATAGTCTATCTACTTGTGAGTTTCTTGCCTCTTCTTCTCAAAAGTTTTCCCGCAGTAGACGCTTGTTGAACCGATGGCGTAGCTTCTTTGACTTTCAATAAGGGTTTTTTGTTAAGACCAAATTTAAATAAAATATTTGGATTAGATTTTGATTTAGAGCATAGACTACACCTTAACTTCTTCGTTGAATTAATAATTTTTGGTAAATTACAGACCCTTATATACATATACGAATAATACAATGGACCAAAATTTCACAGCTATTTCTCGTAATGATATCTATCTTGAGCCCGTGCACCGTTAGTACAGCTAATTAGACGGCCGGCTTCGCGCAATGCATGTTAACGAGTGACATTTGCATTCGCACCACCCTCCCTATTATGAACGTTCACTGTCTGAACCGAAACGAATTTTGGCTCGTCATGTGTAATAAGGTAAGTATTAAAATTTACTTTATAGTTTAATATTTAATTTTAATTATAAATCAAATCGATTATAATATTTAATTTGTGTTTGTAATTTTTATATTTAATTAAAAACTAAAAATATGTTCAGCGCCCACTACCGACAACGCTTATGTAGTAAATATCATATATTCCTGCTTGAATGGAATATTTATCTTTGTCAGTTTAGGAGTAATAAACCATTTGAATTCATTTAAACAACTCGCATCATCAAGGCTTGGTATTTTAATACTTGTTATAGAAGAAGATATGCACCTTCTGTAACCGGTCATATAAGTATTACATTCTTAATTAACCGACTAAAATATCTTATTTTGATTTGCCATAAGGTGTTTTTTCCAATTTTCCATAATGACATAGATCAAGCATGCCTTCTAGTTGTTTCGACTAAGCAACTAGTCACGGTGTGCACACTACTACTCCCTTTAACCACTCCAACCAAGCCTCATATGCATTAGCAAGACTATTACGACTACTGTCGTGAACCACTATAGTCTTTGAAAGCTTGTGCATAACCGCAGGAATCTGATTAGGAGCGGAGATCTATCGACCTCGTCGGTGATAGTAGCACCAACGAGTTTGGCCTCCACGGACATTCATGTGAAATAAGTACTGATATTTTGTCCTGTCGCGGTTCCAGTATGATGTTATCCGAAGAGCTTTTGTCTCTAAAAACTAACAAACTTTCCCTCAGTTTCAGAGCCTTGTATAATAATTAGGGACGAGGCAGGATACCTAACGGTATAATTTTGATCCCTAGGGAGAGATGTAAATTTCTTTTGTGGGATTTCATGCATAGATCCTTTTGTGGTCTCTCACCTCAAGAGTACCTCGCTTAGAGCTGCAACAATAAATGGCAGTAAATGCTATACTCTTTTAGGCCTGACGTAAATTCCCAAACCGGTGACGGGCAGCATCGTCAAGGGTGCGAAACGTTTGGCACTATTTCTTCATTCCGCCTGCCAAGCGTGGCGATTAAGGCAAATACAATCAAAAAATGAAGCTAAATCACTTTGTGAAATAAATCTCATCATCACACGCACATAAACTAAAATAAACGATGACTTTCGCTACATATAAATAAAATTGTAGTATTTATCTGTAATGTCAAAATAACTGCCTTTTATTGAGGTGAGGGGGTTATTTGCATGCCATTAGAACACGAATAACCATTTTTAATTTTTCTGTATGTCAGTCTGTCTGTCCGTCTGTCTGTTTGTCTGTCTGTTTGACCGGGCTAATCTTCGGAATGGCGGAATCGATTGTAATGAAACCTCACAAACAGATAGAGAGCAATGCCAAGAGTAATCTAGGCTATATTTTATCCAAAACCTTGGAGATATTTTTTTGAGACAACGAAAGATTAATAAAAAAATGGTCTTTGATGAATATCTTAAAAATATAACGCCAAATTAATAGATCCTACCCAGGCAAATTCGGAGCCGGTCACTAGTTTCATAATAAAAATCTAACCGGTGTGAACAAAGGTTCGTTCGCGTAATGAAATATCACTTTTATATGATGGGTGGTGGGGCCGGAGTAACCGTCAAAATCACCACGCGATCATTACACCGGGGAATGAGTCGGAAAATGAGCGCTCACGGATAATTGGCGTCCCGGAATGAATTTGTGATTCTGTAACGTGATATTTTGATGAGGTGCGGATGACGCTGGGTCTTCAACGTAGCACCGTGTGTTTGTTTATTTATGGGGAATACTCTAAAATTAGCTAGTTATAGTTGATGTAGAGAATGATTCAAGTAGGTGAATTAAAAAAAATGGGCAAACTTTATTCCATGGAAGTCCAATTTCTGCGAAACGCTTTCAATTAAAACTATAAAGTAATGATTTCTTATACTTACTCGAATACTACACATTGAAATAAAACTATTTTTTTTATTGTAATATAATAATATAATAAGTATATGTTTCGTCGGTATTGTACTATTTTACAACACCCGAAAGTTGCTAAAGAGCACTCAAAACGTCGGAAATTAAAATGAGTTCAAATAAACGCGATAAAATCGCGATAAAACTATAGAGGTTTGAAAAATCTTTGTGATAGATGTTGTAATCATATTGTGTTTCAAATTTGATTGGCTCTGTAAGAAAAAAAGGGAAAAGTTATTGTCCTATCACGAGGAACAGATCCCATCTTTATGCTACCGGCGTTAGTTGGTCTACAGCTATATGTGTACGCATTTCCGTGTCACCACCAAAATACGTACAAGTTGTAACACCATGGGGTGTTAGTCAAGCCCAACATACGTGATAAAGCCATGCTGCAGCTATATTATTGTAGTAGCAGGAATGGGCCGACTCGACCGGGGAAGGACCACGCTCTCACAGAATACTAGCTTAAAATTGCAGCTTGATGCTGCTGTGTTTCATAATATATATCGCTATATATAGATTATTGAAAAAATGATAAAGCCAGCGTTAAAGACACGAGAATAATCACAAAACAACCAGACCACGAATCCAATTTTTTTTGTTTTTATCTGTACTGTATTTTAAATGTCCAATTAAATTATATAAATATATGCTATTTTTTTATAAAACCTAATAGTGTTTTATAAAAAAAATAGCAACTTTATGGTATAAAGTTATCGAAATATGGCATGCCATGTCTGGAGTGCACTAGCTACCAATCTTCTGTTCTAGTTTTAGATCAAGTTCTTAGTCTCGAGGTAAGAACGAACACGTAGCAAGGAAACCTTTTAGGTCCGAAGAATAAAAAATGAAAATATGTGAAGTCCAGCAATTTTCAGCACAGCAAACTCCTTCCAGTACTACCCTTTCAAAAAATTGAAAACATGTGCCTAATAGTAGTACGTATGTACGTAGCTGTACCTTATTTATGGTTTATTCTTATTACCTTAAATAAAAGGGCATTCTCTTAAAGTCAACCCCGTGTAAAAATGACTAGCAATAAAATTTAAGTAAGTAATAATAATAATCACTGACTATTAAGTATAATAAGGAAAACTTATCGAATTGAAAATGACACATACTCAACAAATATGTACACATACATAAGCTTAATCTTTGTTTTTAGAGGTAAGAAGTTTATTAAATGATAAAGAAATCTTAGAGAAGCAGAGACTGTACGACTTATGTCGGTGACGTGAGGCGCCCAGCTCAGTATACTGTCCAAATACAACCAAAATTCTTAACACAGGTAGAGAAAGGTACTAAGCAATCATTAACGTAGTGAAGTCGATTCGAACTTACTATGAACGAAACTCGAATTGACAGTGACACCAAAGCTTTAATATTTTATGTAAAAATATAGCATACAAATTAAAAATATCATGTGCAATGTTAACGTATTTGTATAAATATATAAATACTTTATCGCACGCTTTAATTAAAAGGATTACGAAAACAATGCCCTTTGGCATTCTCTCCCAGTCAACCCGGGACGTACGTACGTATTATCCTGTCTCTATATTTTTAGGTGACTTCGATATAATTCTGGAATATTTATTCTGCCTTTCATAAATTTTTAATTTGTAAGGCTTGTGGTAACTTAGGGATATGCGCTTGTTTTACATTTGTATAAACTTGAGTAGCCATTACATAATAACATTAAAAATTACGAAGTTTGGGGGAGGTCATTTATAAATTACTATAAAGTAAAGGATCGTATTTTAATAGTACTAATAAAGCTCTGGCAATCGAACTCACTAGTGTATGTGTTTTTATTTTAAAATTTTAATGACATGAGAGGGTCTAAAAATCTAAATCAATCTGAGTTAACAATTTGACGACCGCTGTAATAACTTCTTCTGCAAGTGTACGGCGACGTACGAAGCCCTAGCTCGCCCTAGCTCGTCCTAGCCCGTATCGGATCCAAGACGTAAGGTTTATTATTAGAGAAAGTTTAGATTCTTCATTTACTTTTTTATTTATCAGTCTCTTTAAGATTAATGTTTAATCAAGATGCTACGAATTTTTTAAAGATAGATGTAATGTCAAAGAAACGAAAACTTTTGTAATAATACAAATTCTTACAAAATATTGGCCAGTTGAAATTCGAACTCAACCAACTCTGTCGCCATTCGTCAGGTTTATGACCAATTAAAGCGACTGTAAACAAATAAAAAGAGGAGAGTTCACAAAAAAATATCTGTACAAACTTTTTATTGGAGAACTTTCTCCGACAATTTATATCAAAACCCTTTTAACTTGTTAAAAACAAATATATTTCAAGTTCTAATGCAACATTATTACAAAAACATTTAGAGACATTTAAATTTCAACTGTTAGCAACTGAGAATATTATAAAAGTATGAATAACCAATAAATCGACACCGCTAACGACCAATATGCTGAAACATCTTGTCGTATGAATTTATGTTCGAGCCATAGCAAACTAACCCCACGGAGTATTAAACTGTTATAGCGCTATTCATAGTAAAGTATTATAAGCGGCGTCTGGAGTTCGTGCAGGCTTCTTAACTCTTATTGCCTGTTTATAATATTTTTGTTTGCTACCATCCTGATACTGTTGAAATTGCTGTTTATTCCTGTGGGATATTAAACCTCCCGCCGCGTTTCTCTCGAGTTCGTCTTTACGTAAAAAGAAACGTTTCCTGTTTATCGAACACCCTAGAAATATATCCATGTTTGAAATTATCTCACAGTTTTATATTATTATATGTAATTGTACTTTTTGTTCTTAAAATAATAAAGTATTTCTTATCCTATATTTTTAGTGAACAGTTCGGAAAAGAATGACGATTTTTTTTTCTCTTTATTTGGATCACCAATAGATGACACACGAAACTGAGATAAATATATAACTCAACACTGCGAGGGCTACATGCTACGTATTCATCCTCTTACAGGTGACCACAACTTATTTAGCGAAATGAATTAAAAAAAGAGGAAACAGATAATAATATGCTAGTAAATATATACATATGACAGCACTCCACTACATGGAGTGACGACCTGGTAAGACATGCGGGAAATCGATGGATGCAGGTGGCTCAGGATCGTGCTTTATGTCCTTGGGGGAGGCATATGTTCAGCAGTGGACTTGTGAAGGGCTGTAATTAATGAATGAATGAATGAAAAATATATAGTTACATGAAAACCAGATTCGTTACAGCTACAGTTTGTAAATTTAATGCTTATAGTCTAGTCTATATTACATAAATCTAATGATTTCATGAGATACCTATTTGTGAAATATTTACGGATTAAATATTTAAAACTAGACAACGGATAATGAATTATGTCTATTTCTATGGATTTTGGTATATGGTTGTATAATGACATCATTCTGGTAAGTGGGGAGGTGCGACCTAAATTACTTTTATACAGACATTCTTTGAACGGCTTGTAAACATTAAAGCGCGGTAACTTATTTGGCACAGATATATTAATTTTACTTTAAATTTGCTGGAAGTCGATATGGTTATATACTCGTAATAATTTATGCAAGAAAATAAGATCCAGTGTTTTCCTTCTATTGTCATTTTAAAATATTTAAGTTTGTAATCATAGGAGTTTAATAAATGTGATTTCTTTGTGTGGTGACATTAAAACACAAATATTACTTTTGATTTTTTTTTATACGGTTCTTATGTACTTCATAAAAAGGATTCCAGACTTGACTACAGTATTGCATAATACTCCTCTCTAATGTATTATATAGAAAAAGAATATATAGAATATAGTATAGTATAGATTATAGTAGAAGAAAAAATTTCAGTTGGTATTAAAATTGCATTTAAAATAAATTTCGTGTGAATGCCTAATACCCCTGTAAATTACAATCATAATAATTACTTAGCAACTACATTTGAGGAGTACAATGTTTATAAAGAACAGCAGGAGCCGGGCTTCATTACACAACGGCATATGCCTGCCAAAAGTATTTTAAAAAGCTTTTGTAAGTTACCCTTTTCCAACGTGAGCGTTCCGCAATGAAATGCTCTTTTATACTTGAAGAGGCCGCGCATATTATGATGTCGGAAGCATACAGAGGCCTACAAAAACAGATACGACGATAGACAATACGCATTTTGATAATATAACGCTTTTTGATGAGGGTCCCTAATAAAGAAATGGAAGGCTTTTATGTACTTAGTTAATTCAAAGCTGAAACATTTTACTGACAAAAATCTTAAAAATTTATCTTCTTCGCAATTACAATTTTATGATTTAACCACAATAATAATAAATAGAACTTTATTTTACAACATAATAATTTAAATAAAAAAAGTGTATGTGATCCTTCATGATTTACATGAAGGATCGAAACTATGTAGGATTGATTACTAAAAAATTTAACTGAAACGCTAACGCTGCAAAATTTTTATTTACCATTATCATTCACAATCTCCCCATGGTAATATTAGCTTGACCCTAATTTTCTTCACACTTCGAAATAAAATTTCTATACAGTACTTGAGCAACAACTAATCAAAATAGAAGCGCATAGAGCCTAAACGGACATCTTGGAGATCATCATCTTGACCGGGTGAAATACAACAATTTTAAAATATTTTTGGAATGGTGCTGTTTGCTTTTCCCGCCTTTGTCGTTGCGCCCTCTAGGATAGAGCTCTTGGCTTTCATTTATTTAGCTTTAACAATAAACCAGACTTTAGCCATCATACATAGTCGAATATAGCCGGAGACTGGTGACACAATTTGAGCACGGACTTGACCCATCTAGTTATATAGCTTAAAAGTGTCGTTAATGAAAGTTGTATAGGGAATGGCTCGTCTGCCTGGCATGTACAGGTGGGACAGGTTCTGCGCAAGGTAAAAGTAAGGTAAAATATTTGTGTTAAAAATATAATTGACCCAGCATCAAAATAACACAAATTGCATTCTATTATCAATAATATAGAGCAATAGATTAGTATATTAGATATTAGATTTCATTCTCGCTGATCAATTCTTCATCACATGATCATCACTGGAATACCATTGTTCTTATTGACCTTCATTGTATATGAATAAAATTAATTATATTTTATATAAATAAATATGTAAATAAATTAAAATAATATAAATAAATTAAATTGCCTCTCCATACTCAATGGAAAATCTAAACGATAATATAATTAATAGAATTAAAGCGTTACTTTGCGGAAATCCATTAAATTAAAGTTATTAAAATTAATTTGCTTAGATCCGCGCAATATAATAAAATGATGTGTCTTACCTAGTTTGAAGAGCATCTCTCGCCATTCCTCAATTGCGTACACTATCCCCGTCACCACTTATCCCAGCACCACTAATCCCAGCGCCACTACACCCAACACCACTACACTAGGAAAGACATACCGTCGATAATACGACACGAGTTTCACCTTTACACTTTACTTCACCTGAGGATGCCTCGTGTATAAAATTAAACAAGTAATCAGTTTATGTCCTGAAAAAAAAAGAGTTTACCTAAGTAATAGCATTTCTAAGCACCAGATAAAGTATTATCATGTCCCTATAATCATTAATTTTAGTAACAAATTTAAACTAGATTCAAATTAAAGAATCAGGTGCGTTTGACATTAATAGAAGGCGATCGTATATGACCCCCACAAAATAATCAAAGCGGTATTACATCTCCCTCTGTGTCCTACAAAGTGACAATAGCGAGTGTACCCCGAGGGATTACTGTGTCTATTGATACGATGGGTACCCACTACTGTTTCACTGATGGCACTTGAAAACAAACACGATTTTAATCAATACATCAAACAAAACTTGCCCACTACAGCAATAATAATTAAAAGCGTATGATTATATGAAATATTTGCGGAGGACTAAAGGGGTCCCATCTATTCCGCCTGAGGCTGTAGCTCTATTGCATAAGTAAGGCATAGTTTCTATAATCCTACGCCCTTCTGTAATCCTGGTCGGCAAGATGATGATTGCGTCCCATTTTAGTTTACAAAAGGTAATCCTTAAAGGCGAAACTATTGGGGAATTTCGTCCGTTTGATATAGGTAGTTAGTGTTTACGATGTAAATTTGTCTGTAATATCATAAACCTCTTTGATTGGATATACTCAAAGTTCGACGGGTAAGATACTATAAGTTATAAGGCTAGCAGTATTTGTTATAATAAATATATAGCCTTACTTATAAGTGTTTGCTAAATTTTAATCACTATTTACTACTTACTTAAAAAATAGTACTTTTAAATGCCTTTTAGGTTTAATACATTTCTTTAAATGGCTCTTAAAGTAGACGCCTTTTTTGTAAAGCGCCTAGGAGACGAAATAACTCACTATAAAACCGGTCGATAATAAATAAAATAAAAAAATCAAGAACATGTGTCAATCCTCCACTCCCCTCTTTAATATTTTAAAACTCCAGTACCCTCTTTAATATTTTTAACACAGTAATAAGTCATAAAAATAAATTACTTACATCATATAATACATCATTAGACTTGATTTTCTAGTTTGGATAATGTATAACAAAAAAAACTTAGGTTACAATAAAACTCAGGCGGTTGTATCGCTAAAGAGCGCTCTTCCAGACAACCCTAAGAAATTAAGATTAAGGAAAAAATGGAACAATTGGACAGTGGGAGTCTGTGTGTATTATAATAATCTTATGTATTAATACCTAAATAAAATAAACCAGTATATTATATTAAGATTACAATATAACACACTAATATACAAAAAAATTACATAAAGGGAAACAAATCCAAATGTCGATAGTGATGGCAAGTGATTGTAACAGTAATAGTGATTTATGACGTCAGTCTTAAATTTATCCAATGTTTTCGCACGACGAAATTGCGGAGGAAGTACATTCCATAAGCAGATGGTCTTGACCGTAAAGTAATTCTTAAAGTATTTAGTTCGAATAGAATGTGGTGCGAGTACAAGTTCTCCGGTTGACCGTAGATCTCTGTCCAGTCTGTCATGGCCAATAAACTTAGTTTTCCTTCAGATAGCTTAGGGTCATAGGATTGAACAATACACGGTACTGAAGAGAAGAATCATATCCATCAACTAGCTCGTAGTCATTAGATTAAACAACAGAAAAGAAGAATCATATTATCTATCAATTTAGATTAAAGCTGCTCAACAGATTAGCCTTATAAACCAAACGTAAAATAACCGGCGACGGAGCAGCATCAAAGGTGTGAAACGTTTGGAAAAGCGTGGCAAGTACTCCATACAACGGAAGAGGCCCATGTCCAGTCCAGCAGTGGACATTTACAGGCTGATATCATCATCATCATCATCATTACAGCCCTTCACAAGTCCACTGCTGAAGATAGGCCTCCCCCTAGGAATGCCACAAAACACGATCCTGAGCCACCTGCATCCATCGAATTCCTGCATGTTTTACTAGGTCATCACTCCATATAGTGGGAGGTTGTCCTACACTTTGCCTACCGGTACGAGGCTGCCACTCGAGAACCTTTTTACCCAACGGTTGTCGGTCTTTCGAGCTATATGGCCAGCCTATTGCCACTTTAGCTGGGCTATGTCGGTATGTCGGTAACTCTGGTTCTACTGCGGATATCCTCATTTCTAAGTTTATCACACAAAGAAACCCCGAGCATAGTCCTCTACATAGCTCGCTGAGCGACCTTGAGCGTCCTCATACGGCCAGCAGTGAATGACCACGTCTCAGATCCATAAGTCATCACTGGCAACACGCACTGGTTGTACATTCTCGTTACATCCCCATGATGAAAGTTACTGGCTGTTAAGGAACGAAAAACAGTTTTTAGATATTGTTTTAATAATAAAAGGACGATCACGTCAGGTAGAGGTAGTGGAAGACAGCCAGACTCCTCCAGTTTTGGGTTAACAGAGTTTACATATTAAAACATATTTTAGTTTTCATATTATAGTTAATTAGCGTTTATAGATACGCCTAAAATCAAAAATGAAACTAAGCTCAAATTTTTATAATAATCAATTTACAACAGTTGTCGAATGGCACATTAAATCCTCAAAATTCAGATATCCGTAAGTCCTTTAACAAGCGGAGAAGAGGGCGAACGAGCATGCGGGTCACCCGATGGTAAGTGACTACCGCCGCCCATGAACAAGCGCAACACCAGGGGTATTGCAGGTGCGTTGCCGGCCTTTTAGAAAAGAGTAAGCTCTTTTCTTGAACATCCCTAAGTCGTATCGGTCCGGAAAAATCGCCGGTGGTAAACAATTTTACAGAGAAGTTGTACGTGGAAGAAAATTCCTAGTAAAACGCATAGTGGTGGACCGCCAAGCATCAAGATGGTGACGATGGTGTCGTGAATTTTGACGCGATTTGCGTTCGTGAAATTTGGCGGCTGGAATTAATCCTAACAATTCTTCAGAGCAATCCCCGTAGTAAATGCGATAGAAAATGCAAAGGGATGCAACATCCCTACGCAGCGCCAGTGAATCGAGCCGATCAGAAAGAATTCGGACGTCGACAATTCGAATCGCTCTGCGCTGGATGCGGTCAAGTGCAAGGAGCTGGCACTGGGGTGCCCAGGCCTAGAGATGAGAACAGTATTCCATGTGAGGTCGAACTTGCGCTTTGTAAAGTTGCAAGCGATGTGCCAGCATGAAATACTGTCTCGCTCTGCTGAGCACGCCAAGCTTTTTAGACGCCAACTTGGCCTCCCCTTCCAAGTGACCACGAAACTGCACACTATTCGATATGTTGACGCTGAGGATTCCGATGCTAGCTGAGGCAGTAAGGAGAGTGCCTTGAAACTGAGGAGATACGACAAAGAGTTCTTTTTAGCGGTAAACGCGCGAACTTGTGTCTTCTGGGGATTGAACTAGACAATATTTAGTCGCCCCCAATCCGAGACTTTGTTCAGCAAAGACTCGACTTTAGACACAAGTTTGTCCCGGTAATCGGGGACGTTTTCCCGAAATATTGGCACATCCGGTGTATAAGGCGTCACCAGTGCTGTCATCTGCATAGCAATGAATGTTACCAGTTTTCAATATATCATTGATATGCAGATGAAATAGCGTTGGTGATAGAACGCAGCCATGTGGAACACCAGCGTTAATAGGCTTGTAATCAGATCATGCACCGTCTACTACGACTTTGATGCTCCAATCAGCAAGGAAACTGGTGATCAATTGCACAATTTCTCGGGAAGCCCATAGGAAGGGAGCTTCGAAAGAAGCACTTTGTGCCAAACCCGATCGAAGGCCTTCGCTATTTCCAAACTAACGGCCGATGCCTCCACCTCGGACTCTACTGCCTCCGCCCATCTATGAGTCAGGTAGACCAGAAGATCACCAGCTGATCGACCACGACGAAAACCATATTGGCGATCACTAATCAGCTGATGATCCTCAAGGTAACTCATGGGCTGGCAGTTAATAATCGTTACCATTATTTTGGAGAACAAGGAGGTGATGGCGATAGGCCTGTAGTTGGACGGGTCTGAGCGGTCACCCTTTTTAGGGATCGGGTGGACCAAAGCTGTCTTCCATGAATTCGGAACTACGCGTAAAAAAGACGCGTTAAAACCAGTGCCAAGTCCGGAGCACACGTCTTCAGCACAATGGGAAGGACTCCATCAGGCCCATTCGACTTGCTGACATCCAGGGAGAGGAGTGCTTTGCGAACCGAGCGCTGTGTAAGCCGCATATCCGGCATGGAGTACTCACACCGCGGGATGGTCGGCGGTATGTTCTCCCCGTCATCGAGAGTCGAGTTGGACGCAAAGAAAAAGAAAAAGCCTAACAGATCGGCTTTCTCCTTTGCGGCATGGGCCAGTGATTTGTTATCCCTGTGCAGAGATGGGAGAGATGACCAACAGAAGTTCCTCGGACCGCTTCTTCAATATGAGCAGTATTAAAGTTGCGTAAGTCCCGTCGCATGCATTTTGAGATCTGTCTGTTCAGTTGCCTATATGGTATCAAATCTACTGAAGATTGCAGCTTCATTTCCCGTCTAACAGCCATGAGATTAAGAGTGTGATCGGAGAGTTTTTGTGTTCTTCTGCGACGGGTCTTACAGAACTTAGCTCCGACCACATGGACAGATTCCATGAGCTTGTCATTCACATCGTCCACTGCATTGCAATCTTCTAGGCACTGAAAACGGTTTTGTAACTCGAGCTGAAAGGTTTCGGTACTTTGGATTAGAGCATGAGGGGGACGGAGCGTTGACTTCATTAGACGACACCTCGCCAACTTAACATTTAGGCTCAGTGTTAACCATTCGGTGATCGCTACCAGTTTTCACCCTCGCGATCACTGAGACATCACTGAACAATTGGCGTCTAGTCGTCATAATGAAGTCAATCTCATTTTTTGTCGAACCGTCGGGGCTCGACCAGGTTCACTTCCTGTGGGGCTGCGTCTGGAAGAAAGAGTTCATCATAAAGAGTCTCTCTTTCTCCATGAAGTTGGCCAGCTGCTGGCCCCTTGGGTTCCGTTGCCCCAATCCGAATTTCCCTACTTTCAGCTCACCGTTCTCTCTTGTGCCTAGCTTTGCGTTGAAGTCTCCCATTAACACCGTATAGTGGGTTTTGGAGGAATGCATGGCTCTAGAAATATCCTCATACATTTCCTCCACCTCCTCGTTGAGTTGTGCCGAGGTTGGTGCGTAAATTTGTATGACCTTCAGCGAATACCGTTTGGTGATTCTGAGTATAAGGTACGCAACCCTCGTTGACACACTCCCAATCTTTACAACGTTTTTAACGAGAGACATGTGGACGATAAATCCGACATCTTCTTGGGACAGATGGTCGCCCTCCCGGTGATAAAACAAGTTGCCGGATTCGAGGATTACCGTGTCCTCCCCCTCTCTTCGGACCTCGGATAATCCTATAATATTCCAGCGCAACTTGTCTATCTCTTCTTCCAGCTCCAGGGTCTTCTCGTCAGTCCTCAGAGTGCGTGCGTTATAAGTTGCCAGGTCGAGTCGTCGTAGGTGGTAACCGAACCTCCACCGGAGATTCTTAGCACCCCCTGCCCCGCCATTACCATGGTCGCCACCGTAGCCAGGAATAGCGGGGCCGCCGGGGACTGGGGGCCGTCTCTTCGTATTATTCATTCATGGGGGATATATTGCCGTAGTTGCCACGCTTGGCGAGCGGGTTGGCAACCGCAGTTTTTTATTGTTATTTGCTATTATCAGAAAGATGCTGCTGCCCATCTTCTGCCTCAATTTCCCTCTGTCGCCTCTTACGACACCCACGGGAAGATATGGGGTAGTGGGTATTCTAACCCGCTTTATATAAAGGTTAGGAATTACGTGGCCGATACTAACATTAAGCTGAGCAGTAGGTACTTTTTTCATCTGATCTTTGACCTCAGGTAAAAAAAAAATCACTCGTTATATTAAGAACTAGCTGAATGCGGCAGACATTGTCCTGCCAGTTAATATCATAATTTGTGTTCAGCAATATTTTTTATTTTAACGCATGCAATTTCATTTATTAATTGCCGCGCTTGATTGATAAAAAAATGCAAAAAAAATCAAAAATTTTAAATTTGTTTGTTTCTAAAAAAAATTTTTTTTTAGTTTATAAATATATACCTTCTCAAATTTTGAGTTAAACGATTTCATATATACAAACATCCTCTTTTACACGTATATGTATAGATTTCATATTTTACTGTGTGTAAGTGTATGTGTATAGATTTCAAATTTTACTGTAAATACATTAAATTACATAATCGCTAACAAACAAAAACACTATCAGTTTTATGAGCACATAAACATAAAAACTCATCGAATCCACGAGAAAAAATATGAAAATACCCCTACTAATGTCTTGCATGTGTGGGAATAAAAGTTTTTCCATTTAGTGGTACATCGTCGCGGATGCTATTTCCCTATAGAAGTCATAAACATGACGCTTAGCGGGCAGCGACGCAGCCAGCCCCTCCACCGCCTCTCCCCATTCTGTCCTCCCAGCCGCCTCAACTGCTAAAGTTCAATTTTATTTTAGTATTTAGCCCCGGTCTATACCCTGCAGAGAAAAATGTTTCGCTTCCCTGTCCATTAGCCGGTTTAAATTAGAGTTTTAATTTTTAAGAGCGCCATTTTCTCTGTAACGTAGTTTTATGTTTCGTAAAATTAACCATTTTTGGTAGTGTTTCTGTTAAAATTTGCTTAGTTAATATATTTTTTCATTTATCATTACTGATACTGGATAGGGATAAAAAATAATGGATAAACTGTTTACGTTTTTATTTAAGTATAATAGTGTAACAAATAAACTGACAATTCACTTAAAAGTATGTGATAAAGGCAGTTGTACTCTAGCCCGTGAACACCTGAAACTAACTTAAAACAAAGAATGATTCAAAAAATAAATTTTCATCCTTGAAGACAAAAATGGAATGTCTGTGTACTTAACCTAGCTTTCTTTCTTTTTAAGTAGGCTCACATCTACTTAGGGGTTAGAACCAGAACTACTAGGTAACTCAAGAGATACCTAGGCGACTAAAAAGAAACTATGTACTAGTACATAGAGTTTTATTATTTCAAAATACCTAATTTTAATACTTTTTTTATTTTCTAGGTATATAAAAACTCACGATTACCTCCATCTTCACATTATTTAGAAAGGATCGCAGACATAAGCAAGGTAAATTACATTTCATTGCATTACTTACAAACTGTATTGCTCAGAAATATAAGTACGCAAATTTGAAAAATGTATTATCCAAAGCAAATTTTAATAATTATATTACAGGCCCCGAATGTTTCAAACAACGTTGTCTATTAGGGAGTGTGCTATTAAAGGTACAAAGAGGCTTGTAGCAAAGCCACGTGAGCAAATAAAGTTAGTCCCGAAACGCTTGGTAATGAAAGTTCATTGGATTAAGCCAGGCTTACATAAGCCCCAATAATAATAATAAGCAAAAATGCACGTGGACTCTACCACGCATTAAATAACTCACTCAATAACCTCCAATTTAGGGATCTCTAAACAGACCCAAGCGAATTCCTGTCTTAGACATATAACGGTGTTTTCACCGAACAAAAATAAACTCTAATGGAAGCACGAGAGGCTGAATTTTTCTTTAATTAAAAGTTTCACGTAGCTTTGGTTGCGGTGCTTCAATTTTATATAATGCTCGTTATTATTTAACATTGCGCCCGGTTTCAGAATTATTTTTAAATATGTTTTTTTTTATAATGGGGGCTATTTTTCTTTGATAATAATGACTTTATGGGATTTAAGTCTACCACTTAAAAGCTTTTTATTGGTTACGTTTTAATGTTTACTAGGACAATTTTGTGCATAAAATTCGTTTTATAATTTTTAAATTATATTACTATATTACTTTTATATTTATATTATAGTATAGTTTAAGAGTTTGGAACTTTGATGTCATTGAAAAGTTCCTAAGATTATCGTTCTATATAAAAATAAATAAACTCATTTTACATGTGACTGTAAGATGTGACATGTGACATTTTACATTTTACAAGTGATATATCGCTTAGTGACGATTACTGTACATTTTTTATAGGATAGGATGAACAACGAGCACACAGTCCACCTGATGGTAAGTGGTTGTTGTGACCCATAGACATCTACATCTATCCTCAATAAAGAATCAAAATGCAGATGCGTTGTCACCCGTGAGGACTAAGATGGAATGACTCTTTTCCAGTAAAGAGGGTCTCCGGTTCTCTACACTCACCATACGAAACACAGCAGTGTTAAGCTACTATTTTACGCTGGTATTCTGTGAGAGCGTGGTCCTTTCCCGGTCGAGCCGACACATTCGTACTACAACTATACTACTAATATAGCTGCAGCATGGGTCTTTCACGTATAAAATTTGTATCGATATAACAAAGGATACAAGAAGACTGCGTGAAAACTTTTCTATTTATAGAGTCGTAGTTTGAACAAGTATAGACGACACCAGCTCAGGTGTCGTATCGGAACAATTTCGTGTCATTTGTCTCGACGCTGGAGCAATGCTGCAATAATGCACCGCGCTCCATTTACGCTCATCGCAATTTGTTTGGAATTCACATGCATTTTTGCTGTACGATAGTTTCTCTACCACTACGCTTGAACACTTTAAAATATATAAATACATAGAAGAGGTATCATTTTAAAGATTTAGCATAAGATACTTTTGTATTCAAGTTAGTTATCTTAAAATTCATAAGCGCTTTCAGAATGCATTTATTGGCTCATTCTACCTCGCTGGTTAGGCACAAATATAGTTTTTAAAATTACAGCCTGTATACGTCCCACTGCTGGGCACAGGCCTCCTCTCATTTCTGAGAGGGTTTTAGGTTGCCCTTAAATCTCATTTTAAATTTAGTTAAGGTTATTTAGTTTATAAATTATACAATCTTAAATTTATCTATGCACACATATTCGAAATATAAATCAATAATTTTTTAAACAAAACATAAAATTTAAAATTACATAAGTTATTTATTTATTTCTATATAGAATAGTTATAAAGAAAATTATGTGTTTAGAATTGCCTTATGTAGATGCGATATTTGCTGAACTTAAGTTCATATTACAAACAGCGTGCCAATTGTAAATAATATTGTTCTTTAGGCAACATTAATATAAAAATGGCGGTATACAACTGCACGTCGTTGCTTTATATCTTTTGTTTCCGTTTTGTAAAATTTCGCCCCATAACATTATGTTGATGGCGGCAATAACGCTTGAAATATTTACGAATATCCTAACAAACGAGGCGCGCGGTGATAAATAGATGATACTCGTACCGGATTGACCGTGTCGGAATAAAGATTAGTTAGGAAGACCGCAGACCTCACGAGCGTTTCATTTCTCACTGCACAACGATTTGTCCGGAGTCATTCGAGCTGTTTTTATTTTTCACAAAACAAACCGCACGGAAACTCTCGCAGTTCTTTGTCGCTATCGAGTTCTTTGTTAGAATTTTTATTTAACTCCGACACAGAAGATACGTCATGTGAATTGTACCAAAATATTGCATCTCGTATTTATAGATTATTATAAACAAAGTTTTAAATAATTGAAGGATATTCAACGTTTTCCTCATGACTGAAAATTCATTCTATGAAATTGATTACAAAAAAAGACACTTGCAGTAATCTGTGAGTGATTACAGCTGCCAACTAAGGCTGCGGGCACGTTTGTAACTTTAGTGTCATAAAAGTTTAGGGTGTGTAATACACACCGTGGGCCTAAAGTACTAAAAGACACATTATTTTTAATTAAGTATAGTTGGCTAGATAATTTTGATTATTTTTATGAAATTTTTAAAAGTGAGTGTAAACATCTCGTAAAGAATGTAACGCTTGTAATGTTGTGTCAAAGAATGTACTGAAGGTCAAGTAAACATTACGCAGGTAATGTGTTTGTGTATTAAATAATTGTTTTATTTTGTATGAAAAAGAACTAAGGCACTTCACTTTTTTTTACTTACAAAACTTACCGGGACCGTGGATAAAATCCTGCGAATACCTCAAGCACAAGATGATATTTATAATTATAAAAATGTGCATCATCATTCGTCACCCTCAACCTTATCTGGTAAAGTAGGGTAGGACACCCCTGCCTCCCCTCCTCGATCGGATTCTACCTTATCGTGACAGGGGGGGGGGGGCTCGTCGTGGCTTGGTCACCCATGATGAACAGAGGAACCCACATAGCTACTCCGTGTGAGTTTGGAGAGCCAACTTCGGATATGTTTGCTAGACTACGGCAAGAGAATTGTCCTCTCCTCGTACAGAGGCAGCTTAGGTGAAGAGGAATATTGGTATAACAACGCGCCACTTGCCCTATCCTCCGCGACTCTGGCGGGGCCACACCGCTTAAAGAAGTTACCTAATTAAAGTTCCGACTTCAGAAGCAATGTAGAAATCATTTTATTCCTTTTAGTTTTTTTAAGTTGGTTGTTACTTTTATTTAGTTCTTTTACACTTTTAAATAGACTAAGCTATATCACAAGTTCGAGATAGTAACTAGAATTTTATCTAAATAGCTACAAAAAAATTGTCCCCTATTTATCCCACACTTTGGGGTGGAAATTGTTCTTCAAAAAAAGGATACTCTTGAGGTATTGCTTATTCGTTAAAAAAAACAATCATTTAAATCGATTCAGCCGTTTTTGAGGTATCATAAATATACATAAAAATATATACGCGTCGAATTAACCAAAACCTCCACTTGTTTCGGTTAAAAAACACCTTCAAATTTACATCTCCAAACTAGGTAAGACACATCATTTTACTTTATTACGCGGATCTTAGCAAGTTAATTTTTAAACTCTTTAATTTACACCTAATGGTAAGTAGATGCTGTGGCCCATACACATATACGAGTACATCTATCCTAAATTAAAAATTACAATGCAGATGCGTTGTCACCCCTCAGGTATAAGATGGAATGCCTCGTTTCCAGTCAAAAGGGTCTCCGATTATCTACACTCACCATATGAAACACAGCAGTATAAAGCTACTATTTTACACTGGTATTCTGTGAGAGCGTGGCTATTCCACCCAGTAGTGCTACAACCATAATGTAGCTGTAGCATGGCTCTACCACACTTAAAATGTGTTTTTATAAAACCAGCAGTACCCATACATTGCAGCTAAACATGCTGATGTTAACAATCCAATAAATTGAGCAAACCTATGCTTTTCTAAATTGCTTTTTGTTATTTTATATTTTTTTAGCGTTATTCTTTAGTATAATTCGAAACATTTCCAAATAATAGTTATTTACCTATGAAATTGTCGTTCTGCAGTACTGGCTATTACAAATCAAAATCATTTTTGTTTGGCTAACAATTCTAATTTCAAATTAATTTTATTTTAAAACATGGAAATTTTTTTTCAAAATTAGTCATTTGTTTCTTGATTAGTGTTACGTTTTGACATTAGCATCAAAACAATATTGATCCATTTGCATCAAATTGGCAAGGTAAAAAAGCTTGACAAATGCCAGCGCGAAGTACGCGTCGAGACGTGTTTTGCACTGCTCAATGGGCACACAAACGAAGGAATTTTGAACCGCGTTGTTATTTGCGACGAAAAGTGGATTCTGTTTGACAATCGCAAGAGCTCAACAAGTTGGTTCGATCCTGGTTCAGCACCTTTTAACAATGCCCTAAACGAAAACTTACCCCTAGAAAAGTGATGGTCACTGTTTGGTGTTCTAGCGCCATTGTGAATCATCACAGCTTCTTACCAAAAGAGATGAGCATTACTGCAGATATATACTGTGAAGCACTGAACACAATGATGGAGAAGCTCGCACGACTCCAACAAGCTTTGGTCAATCACTCGTCCCAGCTGCTTCTGCACGACAACGCGTGACATCATACTGCACAATCGGTGCAAATTCGGTCTCGAAGTTACGAGAGTTGGAGTTGGAAATTCTCCGTCATCCGCCGTACTGACCAGACCTTATAGCTACAGAATTCAACTTTTTGCAAAATTTGGATAACTTTTTGGCGGGAAAAAAATTCAACACCCGAGAGACAGTACAAAATGCCTTTGAAGAATTTGTTGCCTTCAGTCCAGCTGATTTCTTTAAGGAAGGCATCATTCATCAATAAACTGCCAATTCATTGGCAAAGATACATCGATTGCATGGGTGATTACTTTGATTAATAGAAATAAAAAATATAGAAAAAAAATTACTTTAAATTATTTCATAAAAAACGGCAATTTTATAAGTAAAGACATAAAATTCGATAAATTAAGTTTTATGAAACTAAGGTGTCTACTGATGTTTTTATATGTGATGAAGTCGACATGCGAAAACTTCGCCTTTGTGTGTCGGTTTTTCGTTAAAGTTTTTGTATTATATATTATTTATTTTAATAAAATGTTATTAATAACGTAATCAAATTCTTCATTTCATTAGCTTTCTGTGGGTGCTTTTTATTCTGATATAGGTAAAGTACTTTCTCCGTGGTAACGGTTTTTGTCGAACTGGTCACGATCGGACCGTATAAAAACCGCGACGAGCGGCGCCGGGAAGTGCAAGGCTATTGTTGCCGCGTCGCCCGGACGTTGGAGTGGTTAGGACACACACGGAACGATATGAGGTGGCGGATTCTTTTTCGCCGCCACAACAAGGCGAACATTTTTCTGCTTCCGATCATGAGTGTAGTTCTACCCACGTTCACTGCGGATAGAACTTCATCTGCAATAAAAGTAATTTTAAGGATTTTGTCGTGTTTAATTTTAACTAGTTTTCATTCCTGACGTTTCGGGCACTTTAAAGAACCCATGGACACGGGGGACTGAGTTGTTTGACGTCCCGATGTCATAATTCACGAAGACTACAATCAACTTTTAACTAATAATCTTTGGTCTGATCTACGCAGGACGAACTTATAGTACCTTGAAGTCTTGCAGTAGTATGCTTGGATTTGGATTTAATTTTATTAATTATGGGATCCCAAGTAGATGGTAGCACCTAATCATCTTCTGTATTGAAGTTAGGATACTTTTAATTTCAATAGCCTCATGAATCATCTTTGTTAGGAATCGGTGTTCTATTGCGAGGATTTGTTGTCATCAGATCTGATATAATGGTTGAGACGATACTGAACATGTTGACATACTTCAGACTTCCCGGAGCGTCGGTGCTTCACATCAGCAATATGTTCTTTTACGCAAATTTTTATGGAACTTTCTTCCAAAGATGTGTTTTGTACAACCCGCTTAAATAAAAGTTAAAAATATAAAGTGATTTATTAAAATTTGTTTTATTACATGTGTAGTATTCATCATTATAGAACTGCATTTATGAAATTTTTAAGTCTACTCGAACGCAGAAAAAATATCAGAATCTATTTTATGGTGCCAATCAATATTAAATGGGACCAATGATATATATGAATCAAATATCGCACATAAGACCATGAAATCATCATTATTTTGTTAAAACTTAATTAACTTTAATTATGAATGAATGTAAAGAGTAAATAATAATAATAAATTTTGATTCCAAGATAATTTATCTTTCTTATGGATATATCGGAAGACACACCAATATAAAAAATTGTAGATGTTTTAGTCATCCGAAACCTGATACTATTGGTCACACTGTGTATAGGAAAAGACCCATACCAACCGATATTTAAATGGTGAATCGCACCATCATCCATCACAGTTAGCTACCGTGGAAAATCTTTGTTTCAGACAGCACGAGGATCTGTGACAGAAAACATCTGGCCGCCGAGCTTCAGCACGTCGAGCAAGTATTGCAAGACAACAAGCTTCGGGTCCTGCGCCTACGTCACAGTGACCGAGTGAAGCCGGCCACAGTCGAGCGTGTGCCTGCTGTACTACCCTATGTCAGAGGAGTCACAGACAAGGTTGGCTACATTTTGAAGCGAGCTTCTATTAAAACATACTTCAAGCCGCCGAAGAAGATTAGTCAATTTTTACCATCCGTCAAGTGTAATATCCCTCTACAAGATGCAGGAGTGTACAAGCTTGATTGTGAATGTGGTCTCTCTTACATAGGACAAACAAAAAGATCTATTAAAACCCGCGTGAAAGAACATATAGCTGACGTGAGGCACCGACGCTCTGGGAAGTCTGCAGTCTGTGAACATGTTCAAGATCGTCCCCGCCATTACATCAGATTTGATAGACCACAAATCCTCGCAAAAGAACACCGATTCCTACCAGGATGATATACGAGGCTATTGAAATTAAAAAAACATCCTAATTTCAATAGAGAAGATGGATGGGTGCTGCCATCTGCTTGGGATCCTATAATTAACAAAATTAAATCCAAACCCAAGCATACCACTGCAAGACTTCAAGATACTGTAAGCTCATTCTGCGTAGATCGGACCAAATATTAATATTCAAAAAACTAAAGGTAGCCGGGCTAACTATGACATTAGGACGTCAAACACCTCAGTCCCCCCCGTGACCATGGGTGCTGTAAAGCACCCGAAACGTCGGGAATCAAAATTAATAAAATTAAACGCGATAAAATCCGTAAAAATAGTTTTATTAAATATGTTCTTTTACGCAAATTTTTATGGTACTTTCTTCCAAAGATGTGTTTTGCACAACCCGCTTAAATAAAAGTTAAAATATAACGTGATTTATTTAAATTTGTTTTATTACATGTGTAGTATTCATCATTATAGAACTGCATTTATGAAATTTTTAAGTCTACACGAACGTAGAAAAAATATCAGAATCTATTTTATGCTGCCAATCAATATTAAATGGGACCAATGAGATGAATCAAATATCGCATATAAGACCATGAAATCATCATTATTTTGTTAAAACTAAATTAACTTTAATTATGAATGAATGTAAAGAGTAAATAATAATAATAAAGTTTGATTCCAAGATAATTTATCTTTCTTATGGATATATCGGAAGACACACCCAATATAAAAAATTGTAGATGTTTCTAGACATGATATTAATGCAATTCTAAAAACTTATTTATTCACGTGTTCCTGTAGCATGTTATATATGTGCCAAATATCAATAATCTAGGTCCAATAGTCTTTGGGAATTCAAAAAATTTCTTTGACAAACTGACATAGAGACACAGGCACTGAAGTGACTTTAAAAGTGATCAAATTTTCCTTATTTTGGCACGGAATAGCATTTAATGATGTTTCTAAATTGAAGACCACGCGAGCGAAGCTGCGGGTAAAAAGCTAGTTTATAATAAAAATAACAAAACCTAAAGTATAATTAAAATTAGGTTTAATAAATTATAATTTAGGTTTTGTTACTATTAATTTATAAATATAATTTAAAATAAATGTTTAGTGTTTAATGAGTTTAAAAAATAAGTGGCCCAAATAAAAATGAATATTGATAATATTCATTTTTATTTGGACCACTTATTTTTATAAAACAAATACATACATATATACAATATTTATGTTTTTGTTTCAAGTGTCATTATTGTTTTATGAATATTAGGATATACGTTACACAAAAATTGTAATACGTTATGCTGATAATTGTTTAATTATTATCAAAATGTAAGCGGAGAATACTTCGGGAATGTAGCTATTCCTACATAGTAATTAAACTGTAACACCTTATATTTTAATTTGAAATGTTCTTTTTAAATTATTTGGGGCAGTATAACCAACCTCTTAAATATTTTTTTAAGTTTATAATGAAAATTATAGGCTTCGGATAATCAAATGAGTTTATAAGTCATATGTAGCAGGTATGTAATATTAAATTATTGGAGGCGATACATACATTTAGGAGCTTCTATTTTGTTTTAATTTAATATTAAACGCAAAAAAGTATAATGATAATTAATTAATAAAATAAATTTAAAAATACATTATTTTTACATAATTTAATAGCTTCTGAAGTCAAGGCTTAAATTTTTCACTATTAAATTATGTGGATATTATTTTTAATTTCTTGACATAGAGTAAAATTATGTCCACATAATTTAAAAGTTTTATTATTTGACTTTTTGAGTAGACTAAGCAATATCCTAACATCAAGGTAATAACTAGGGTGTCAACTAAATATATGTATAGTTACATTAAAAATTTCATCTCCTATTTTTCCACCCTTAAGGCTTTTTTATAGAATAAGAGTGATTTTATGAGTAAAAGAACACACAGTCCACCTGATGGTAAGTGGATTCTGTGACCCATAGACATCTACATTCTTTCCTCGATAATGAATCAAAATGCAGATGCGCTGTCACCCCTGAGGACTAAGGCGCCTCGTTTCCAGTAAAAGGGATCTCCGGTTCTCTACACTCACCATATGAAACACAACTGCATTAAGCTGCTATAATTTTTTGGGCTGGAATTTTTTCTTCAAATTTAAATGCTGCTCGGCTCTATGGCTCAGTGGCTTAGCAATGAGTTGCTGCGCTGGGGGCCGCGGGTTCGAATCCCGCACGGTACAAGTATTTGTCTGACCTCCAAATAATTGTTCCGGGTCTGGATGTTTGTCCTTGTGCAGTTTGTGTTTGTAAACTGCCTCCACGATACAGGAGAAAATCCTAGTGAGGGGGTAACCTTTAATAAAAAAGTAAAAAAAATGGAACCACCTCCATTTAAATTAGAGGTATAGCGTATTTATTTAATAAAAAAGGACCATTACAAACGTTTGACAATTAGTAAGGCTTTTTTTAAAGTTAGATAAAACACATCATCTATAAACTAAATAAAATATTCATAGTCTTCAACTAAGATTTTTTAACGCCCACTCAGCGATATTATTCACCATCGTCCCTTGTTCATTAACAATGAATTTGACGGTGGCTGGCGGCGTCAATACCCTCTCATCTCGGATTATATCAGATCCGAATCCCAGGCGTAACAATACCGGGTCCACTTGCCCCACCTTGATTCGGGCGATGCTCATTTTGCAATTCACTAACCGTTGGGACACACTGCTATAAATAGCAAATACAGGTAAATTTAAGAATTTTTTTGAATACTCTCAAATACTTTCATTCAATTTCCATCTATCCATCAATTACAGATTTTTTTAATTGTAAAAATTATAAAAGTCCACTGCTGACCATAGGCCTCCCTCATAGATAAGGGATTTTGCCATAGTTGCCACGCTTGGCAAGCGAGTTGGCAATCGTTGAGTTGAGTTGTTATCAGGAAGATGCTGCTACCCATCTACTGTTTCATTTTCCCTCTATCGCCTCTTACGACACCCTCGGGACGATATGGGTTAGTGGATATTCTTACACCGCCACTACACGGTCTGTCAACCAATTTATTTAAATAAAATTTAAATTAATCTTAATTGTAATTACCGAACAGTTTTTATTACCTATTTAAATACAGGTAAAGTTTAAAATATGAATTTTAATTGGTACATACTGCTACTTACATAATATAATCCACTTTAACTTGTTTTAACGTTGTAAATAATTTAGCCTATAGGAACAAGTGACACGCTGAGCTCACAACCGTGGAAGAACAAAGGGATCCCTGCAAGCGGGGGAGGCCCAGCTGAATGAGGTAACGACTGCTGCATGATGAAAAACCAAGCCACATTGTAAATAATTAAGGAATACATTTTCCGTTGTTCGACACTGGAAAAAATTTAATTAGTGACTGTCTTCGCTGATAAAATTACTACATCTATTTATTTGTTATCAACACGTATAAGTGGTTGATTAATGCGATTTTTAGGACTGTCTTTTGTGTAATTCAGGACAAGAGCTTTTTATTTAACGACGTTGTTAATCATCATCATCATTACAGCCCTCCACAAGTCCACTGCTGAACATACGCCTCCCCAAGCCAATGCAACAAAGCACAGTCCTGATCCATCTACATCCATCGACATTCTGCATGTCTTACCAGGTCGTCACTCCATCTAGAGGGGGGCCGCCCCACACTTCGCATACCGGTACGAGGCTGCCACTCGAGAACCTTGCTTATCGGTTGTTGGTTCTTCGAGCTATATGGCCAGCGCATTGCTACTTCAGCTTACTAATCCGTTGGGCTATGTCGGTTACTCTGGTTTTACTGCGGAAGATGATATAAATCAAGCCACATTTTTAATAATTACGGAATTCATTTTACATTGTTTGATATCGGCTTAAAATTAATTAATGACAGTCTTTGCTATTAAAATAAATATATTTAAATAAATGAATGTTGTATGGACCGAAAAGGTTAGGTCTTATTAAAAAAAGGAATGTCTTATTAGATATTTTAGGATATAAAAATATACCTAAAATATCTGATAAGACATTCATTGCAGCAGTATGTACTCCTCTGGTCAGCAACAATCGCCTCTGGACAAGTCAATAAATGAATATCCCTAATTAGTCAGGGATATGATTTTACATCAACCCAATTAAAAGTTGTAATTTGAAATATAAAACTTTTGACTGATTATGGTAATTAATTGCTTGAAATTATTTCAAATTAAACCTGTTAAACTATATTTTTTATATTAAATATTTTTAATAATATTTCTTCTACAATATGCATTACATATCTCTATTGAAAAAAAAATGTCGTGAATGTCGTGTTTTGTGAAAAAATAAGCAACTCGTAAATTGAAATATTAATTACTTTTCTTTATTAACCTTTAGAAATAAAAATATTAATAACTTTAATATAGAATACATACGTGATAAAGGAAGTCATTTATTCGTGCTTATAAATACATGCGAAGTCACGACGTTAATTCATTCCGATGCGATTTCCCACAGGACCCCGTCGACAAGGAGATATCTAATTACAAATTCGATTCGGCCAATAAATATTCCAATGGATTCAAATTTACATAATGCCGCCAACACAACGTAGAACTTTTAACAAGCAAACTAGACTTAGTTGAATTGGAAATACATCAGACGGAAAATCGACTAGCGAAATTTGTTTTCGTTATAAAAAAGATAAATATATCAATGTTATGCACAATACATCAAAAGATTCAAAGGAAAGAAGCAATTTAGATGTTGAATTTGATAGTTATAGAAACCCCTTATTAAGGTAACATGGTATAAGGCAATTTTGTGGACAAAAGGATGCCCCTCATTGAGAGTATGGTGGCCGCTGAGGGCGATTCAAAAGTTTCCAGTTGGCGGACATTGTCCGCCCTTACTGTCCGAATTTATTGAATTTCATCCGAAGTTGAAGGATGACCACACGTTTATTGTTCTGTCGGGCACTGATGAGGGTGTAATATTGTTACAGATAGAATAGGCGTTGTTTTGTACTGTCAGAGGAAGTAAGTACTTTGTTTAGGATATTGCAAAAGGTATTACGTGTTGGTAATTTTAAACTTATACTCTCAATCATCGCATATTGATTGTAGTACGTCATTACAGTGTTGCAGGTAGCCAGCAATTGTACAAAAAATACCATCCATTTTCAAGTTCTAAATATGTTGTAGATAGTTAATGTAACAAATATATTTAACACCATATAATCGAAAATTATGAAAAATATCCTAATTCAATTTATAAAATAATATTATATTCGTGTTAAGAGAAACCATGTAGTCGGTAGCAACACTCCAATTTGTCTGTAGACGGGAGGGTTCCATTTAATAATAATTCCTTCGTAAATTCTGCCTCTGACCGCGTCGGCCAAGGGATAGTGAAAATTAACTATTATATTGCTTTTTTGACAGTATTTCTAATACAAAATTCCTCGAATAGTTTCTTTACGGTTACACGATTAGACTATTTCGTCCATTTGAATTTGACATCCATATTTTATTATAATAATTATTCACATTAAAACAGAGTTACATAACGTTTAAGTTTTCTTGTAGAATGTTGTCTTCTCCCTAATTAGCCTCACTAATGTCCATTGCTATAATATATGGCATAAAACCTGGCAACTCCTTATTATCACAGTGTGCAAGAATGTTGATGAGAGAAAAACTGATCTCATACTGGAGCTGAATGCTGCTTCCTATCACCAAAGATCCAACAGGATGTGTGTTCATTTTTCGATACCAAAAGCCTCAGGTAACAATACGTAAAAGTACTCGTAAATGTTACAAATAATTAATGTACTCTAAGCACAAATAAAATGTTTTAACTTTAAAGTAAGTTATTATACAGGGTTATTTTTCAAAGAGTAGTCAAATTTTAAACTTAAGTTCAAATAATGACATGCCGTTATTAAAGTTTTTGAAAATATGAGTAAATAAGGCTTCTACTTTTATTTGAAATTATCCCAAATTGAATGTGATTTATGGGCAACAACGTTTTTGTCTACCGATCGACCCTTACGAATGTGTGCGTGCGCAGTATAATCAGTAAAAATAATGCATTACCATTACCACGCATTTTGAATTTAAAAGATAAAAAGAACAATGTTTGAGATTTTTTTCAATTATTTTTTCTTCACCATTTGCCTATATTACTTATTCTGAACCTTCTCTGCAAATTTGGCCGGTTATTGCAAAATAACTCTGTAGTACCTAATTCCAATTTTAGAGAGTAAACATTTGACAAAAAAACATTAATAGGTTCTATGAAAAAAAAAACATGTTTCGAGGTACAAATCAACATTTCTTAAAAAGGACTTAATTTGTACGTTCTTACGTTAGAGAAGTTCTTTCGTTTAACTTAACTCGTAAGCAAAATAATGTCGTCCTACCAGTTTTAGACGACGTGCAATGGAATAAGGAATATAATTATGAATTCATATTTGTAACTTTCGAATTTGCTGTTTTATACAACAAAGTTTTATTAAACAATAAAACTACAGATTTCCACCAAATGTGAAATTGTTGGTGTGGCCTGATCGAATCGCAATAATTTTATCAGAAAATTCTTCTATCTATATATGTATTAGCTAATAGGATGGCAGTGAGAATGCAAGAGAATCCATTACCCTATATTATTCTCAGAGTGTCGCAAGAGACGACTATGGGAAACTAAATCAGGAGATGGGTCTATTAACAGCTCAAAATAATAAAAACTATAGTTGCCGACCAACGACAAGCGTAACAGCTATAGCAATTGTCGTCCCCTATGAGACGACTTCTATGGAGATGGCCTATGTTCAGCTATGGACTTTTAGGCTTAAGTAAATGAATGAATAAGCTTATAATTATTTTCTTACAATATGACAGACAAAATATCATATTAACTGTGTTTGTTTACGTGTGAAGAAACACAGTTAATATGATTTCACTTTAACATGTTCAAGGTTCAAGGTATGCGTTTGACTTAAAAAATATTTTTGAACAGCAATTTTTTATTATCATCATCACAGACTTCCACAAGTCCACTGCCCGAACATAGGCAATGACACAAAACAAATCACGGTCGGTCCTGAGGGACCTGCTTCCATCAACTTCCTGCATGTCTTGTCGATTACTCTGGTTCTACTGGATATCATCATTACAAGCGTTACGGGATCTAACGCCCAGAGAAACTCCAAGCATAGCCCTCTCCATAGCTCACCAATTAAATTAAATTATGGGTTCGACCCCTACCGGCACTAATGAAATTGTTAGTTGCAATTATTGTAATTTTAATATATATATATATATATATATATAATCTTTAATCCTTCTGTCCGTGTGTATGTGACTGAACTCCTCCTAAACGGCTGGACCGATTTTGATGAAATTTTGTGTGTGTGATTAAGTTGATTCGAGAATAGTTTATTGGACCCGGTAGGTATATAATCTAGAAGAGATCTAGAAATCAGCTGTTCGAAGTCAAGAAGCGAAGAAGTATATAGGTATATAATATTTTACTTTTCAGTGTATTTAGACAGGCTTGATCACTAAGACATTTTTTTCTAACACCGAGCAAAGCTCCGTCGCCTACCTAGGCGTAGTATGATTTGTGACACACTTGTTGCCTTCTTTGCTTAAGCTTGATTACAGTTGTTCACGGGCTGCAGTGGCCACTTTTTAATCAGACGTAGTGTAAGTTTATCACTCAACTGGTGTAAGAAGCTTAAATATTTAAAGCCCGCTTATGTGTACTGGAGCATTGCGGCGTACTGTTCTGTTAATATTTTAGAAATTACATAAGTACAAACGTTAGACCCTTACGTTTGCCCTTTATTTTTTTATTACAATTTAAACATAAACATCAATAAGCTGCAAAGTGCAGTACGACAAATTTTTATATCTTTACGATGTATATTAATATTATTACTGCATATCTGTAAAATTAAAAATTTCCCTAAAGCATGTGGAATTCTTCTATACGCTTTGGAGTAATCCCCTGCTCCGAAAATCTTCTCAGAAATGAGATGAGATCTGTGCCCTGCTGTGAAACGAATGTAAGCTATAACGTCTTTACATAACTTTAATTGTTCTATCTATAACTTACACCGATTTTTTGTTAATGTAATGTTGAGTTTTAACTAAAATACAATATTAACTAAGGTTATTCTATAACCACATTAGTTATAGCTCAAGGTTCATCCACCTTCCCGACACCATGTCTACGGCTATTAGTTATTGTAATGTTAGCAATCTGTCGCTCAGCTAACGTTATAACTCAAGACAGCGATAAACGATGAAAGCATGTAATAGTGGTTTTGTTAGCTTGTTTATTGTGATAACCGACAGGCTTTTACGATTTGAAAAAAAAACTGTCAGTAGTCATGGCGTAAATTATTATGAAACTCAATGAAATATATGTTTTAACTGTCATTTATAAAAATAAGTATTTTGACATGACAAAAGTAACTAACCAATAAGTAGTAACGCGTACTTGTGCATATAGAAGTCAGTGGTAGTAACAAACTAATTCTCTCCTAAAATAATGTCATTTTACTGAAGAATAAAATGCCGTGGCGTGGAGGCGTTAAAAATGCACTTTTCCATATTCGTAAAAAGTAACAGAGGAAAATGAAACATAAATGAGCAGCAAGCAAGCAATTATTCTTTTGTAATAAGAGCGATTTTAAAAAGTATCTAAGTGTGATTGATATGCCCTCTTCCGTACCACATATTAGCACAGATTAAAGTTCCAAGCTAACCAACTGAATGTTGTTATTGTAACGAGTATATTTTAACACTCGCTACAATACTCGTTAACGTATTTTAATAACCGTGTCACAATAACGTTTTTGGAATGAATAGTGTTATTAGAAGCTTTATGGTTCTCAAACGAATATTAGTAGATGAATAAAAATTGACGAATGGAAAATAATCATTCGTCAAGTTTATAAGTAGCTTTATTTTTTAGAAAAAAAAACTAAAGTTTTAATGTAATATATTTTTATTTCTGATTCACATTTTTATTAAAAGGTGTTTTTAATTATTATAGTAATCTAAAATGTTCTCAGAGAAAGATTGAAAATATTTGTTTAGATCTGATGTTTGATGTGTGATTGGAGTGCGACTGATATTGCGTGGCACTGAGTAACTCTCTCTCGGTAATTCGGTGCTTGTGCTGGCTTGATCAGGATTTGAATCGCCTTGATCGAGATTTGAATCATCTTGGACATCATTGGCATCATCGGTTTGATCTACAGATTCCACTGATGTCGTCCTAGATAATGGACGTTTCGATTTGGTCAGATTTCCCGAAGATTTTCTTGTCTTAATGATATCTTTCAGAAACAGCAGGGATTTTTAATAAGGCCATTTTGGTTCATAGGAAGTGAATGCTCCATCCCCAGAACGTGAAACAGGAATTTTCGCATGTTCGCTTGAGAATTGTTCCCTCAAATATTTCCATTTCTTTTTGATTTTGTTTCAGGTATCTTGCAACAGGGGCATCATTTGCACATTTGGAATTTGAATTTAGAATGGTGATTTCTACAGTAAAGACGATAATCGAAGAAACAGTTAATATATTATGGGATGAATTACAAACCAATACATATGCCTATACCTACAAAAGAAATTTTCTGCTCTATAGCAAACGATTTCAACATTATTTGGGATTTTCCGAATGTTTTAGGGGCCATCGACAGGAAGCATGTACGTGTAATCTGTCCAGATAGGTCAGGATCTATGTTTTTCAATTACAACATTTTTTTTTCTATGGTTTTGCAAGCAGTCACAGACGCAAATTACAAATTTACAATAGTTGAAGTTGGTGGATTTGGTAAACAGAGCAACGGTGGAACATTCAAGGCTTCCGAACTATATCAAAATTTAAATACTGGGGGGATGGATATTCCAGAACCAGAATATTTACCAGGAACGAATGTGAAAGCACCGTATATATTTATAGGCGATGAAGCATATCCATTGCTAAAATACTTATTTAAACCTTTTGGAGGCCGAGATTTGTCTTCAGAGCAAATTAATTTTAATAAGCGTCTATCGAGAGCTAGAAAATCTGTTGAGTGTGCGTTCGGCATAGCGAACTCAAAATGGCGACTACTTTCCAAATGTATTGAATGTAATGTTGATTTAGCAGAAAAAATTGTTAAGGGCATTTGTGTTTTATACAACACTATAATCGATAAAAAAGGCATCGACCGAAACTTTACTCCTGTAAATACAGTACATTCAAGGTGGTCAAGTTACTCTACAAATGAAGCAATGGATATCAGAAATATTTACGTTGACTATTTTTTACACAATACATTGACTTACAATAATTAATTCTTAATTAACTGTATCTACCCTCACTAAAATTAAGATACCTACATATTTATGATTCTTATAAGTACCCTAGAATAAATGGTTAATTTAATTAAGACATAATATTTAAAAAAAGTACGTCTAAAACTTAATCGATTTAAATGTTCATTAACTTTATCTAAGTCGACAAACTAAAATAAAATCAATTAATACTCACCGTCTTCATTTATTGCCTCGCTTATTTCTTTCCAACATTTGTCAATCACGTATCTATTAGAATGCCTTTTATCCGTTTTGTCCCACACCCGTTTACTGAAGACTAAGGAAATCAACACGTCACTATCTATTTCTCTATTTAACAAAAATATATGTACGTGTTGTCGTATAGTTTTTCATTAATTTTAAATGGCGGGCGGCGCCAGCGCTGACGGGCGCGTGTCGAAGATTGTCGGAAATTGTCGGCGACGTTCGGCGCTTATTGGCGCTCGTTCATATAAATGCCTGCGCCGCGCGCTATGAAGGCGATGATAATAATTAAAAAATATAAATATTGCTCGTATACTATAGGATTTATAGAACGGCAAAGAATTTTTTTAATAAATAACTGAAAGCAAATCATATGTATTTAAATAGAGCTCTAATGAGATGCAATATTATTTTATTTTCATCTTTATTGCAAAAGTGCTCCATTATACCTTTCTTGCGCCTCGAATAGTCCTCATTTTCTACATTGTCTGTTTTAATTAGTACAAGGAGCATACTTACAGTTCGTTGGAGAAGCTTATAACTAACATTAAGTACCTGTGCACTACAAAAGTCGGTTGTTTACATTTCTAATTACTAGTGATTTAAATACGATGCGAAGTTTTAATTAAATTATTTTAATGTTATGTTGTTTAACAAAAAAATACTTAAAGAATTAAAATATGTTTACTGCATTTTACAGAATAAGTAGGCATAAGGTACTTAGCGTACGCCATAAATTTCATACGCGACCAACGTTTGTGCTATGGCCACCGGCAACAATGAAATTGTTAATTCCAATTTCGATTGCAGATTTACTACTTATTACTAACAAAATCGTGGAAAAACTTGCATGCTCGAGAAATAAAATATTTCGCGGACATATGAAGTCACATTGGAACAGCGTGGCGGATTTACTGCCCTATTTCAACTCAGAAATTAGGTGATGAGAGATGACCTGTGCCATCCATTTCTGAGTTGAACCATCAGCGGGACGTATTATATAAGCTGTAACTTTTATTAAGCTCAATGCCAAGTTAAAGTTAATCGTAGTCTGTAAAGAAACACCATTTTTTTTCATTTTCATCACGGCTAAAGTAACATTTACGAGTATAAGGATTTAAACAACAAAACTTTAAAACATTATCAGAGCGAAAGTTAAAAAACACACTTTAGCCTGCAGGTTCCAAATTTAAGGATTATGAAACATAAAAATATTTTTGAAAGGGTGCAGCATGTATATATAGTTTTCAATAACTTTGTAAAACGTGTACATCTACAGAACATATGTTTAAACCGCATATCTACAAAAATATTTTATATATGAAATGTGTTTTTCATGTTTTGAAATATATATTTAAAAATAAAGTAATAGAAAGCCACGGCTGATCACAGACAGCGAGTAATGAAAAAAAATACATCGAGGAAACAAATTAAAGTACCGTTTATTAAACGTATTTTATTTAATCTTCTACTGTATATATAAAAGTGAGGCTCATCTAATAGAAGGAAAGTCATATAAAAAATTAAATAGTATTTTTTTATACGGATTCAATAAACATAGTTTATAACAAATGCAAAGGAATAGATCAAATGCAACTAAAATTATGTTCTTTAATTAAAATAATTTAATTATAATTAAACATCTATATATGGTAACATCTGGTACTTCGACCGTCAATCCACCTGCCAAATGTGACGATTAATGCAAATGCTCCCAACGATGGGAGATGTCCATATTCAGCAGTGGACTTTCACGGGCTAATGATGAAGAAAATAAAGCTTGTAAGTGCATCGACAACCCAAACAGAGTAAACCCCACACTAAGTATAATGCACGTGACATCCGTGCCTTTTACATTTAAGGGAAATGGACCGCTCCAGTAGGGTTCATTAAGCGAACATGACGTACTGATGTCTACAGCACACAAGCATGTTACTTTCAAAATTACGCATTTTACGGAATATGTTGAAATTCAGAGAGATCACTTAAAATATTTTTTTAATAAAACTTGTCAAATTCGTTTGTAATTATGGCTAGTTATTTGAAAAAAAAAAAACCGCGTAGTGGCGGTGTAAGTAGATTCACTAACACAAGTCATCCCATGAGTGTGGTAAGAAGCGAAAAAGGGAAACTGAAAATGGAAATTCGAGCAGTATATTTCTGATAACAAATTAATTATATTAAAAAACTACGGTTGCCAACCTGCATGCCAAGCGTGGCAAATATGGCAAAATGTCCTATGAGGCAATCTATGGGGGAGGCCTATTTTCAGCAGTGGACTTAAGATTTGAGAGGCAGTTATGGTAATGGTATGGATGGGATTCGAAAACTAGCAATACCTTCATCTGTTTTACACTTATATTTTTCTTAAAAAACCATATCATAGATGTCAATGGGCATGGCATCTAATTACCGTCAGGAATATGTGCTCTTTTGTCAACCTTATTCTATAAAAAAAAATCTTTTGTAATGTTATCTAAGAAATATAAAAGAATGATTTCTGAAATATACACTGTAGAGTTAAATAGTTTGGAAAACCTAAAAGTGCACGCCTCATGAGCGTTTCATTTAATTTTGATGAAAAAAATTAAAATAGTGACGATAATTTTTACAAGAAAAAAAAAACAGAGAATCTGATCGACTTTCTTTAATAACTTTTAAACGGTGTTGAGTTCATTAAAAAAAAACAATAGGGATCCTCCTTAGAATGTATGGCATCTTATTTAATACTATATATCTCAATCTGTTGCTTACATTTCTATTAAGCGAGAAGACTCCCCAACGCACAGACCAACAGACGGCAGTCCATATATTTTTTCAATTAGATTTTTTGTTATGTAGTCTAAAGTGAATCAATTAGAAAATAAACTAATCTTATAACTCAATGTCTGTAGTTATTGTAACGTTAATAATAATATGGATTCGATGTCTACCTAAAAGTATAAGAACGATTTTATGTAGCAAAATTGAGGTATGGCCACATATCGAAAGTAGAGCACTCCCTCACGTTGTGAGGCATGCAATATATCAAATTTCACAATTGTTATTAAAACTACTCGTATAAATCCTTTTAGGTTTTAACTAAATAAGTCTTAATAATGTAAAATCACCAATCGATTCACTAACTCAAGAACCATTGACTTCCTGGAATCCATTGAGATTGAGCGAGGATTTCCATCAAATTAAGCACCATCCGCGCACAACTATTTATAAAGATTGTGCGCTAGGAAGGGTGCTCTATTCAGAGAGTGAAATTTGACGTGTGAGACCTTGTCAGAGGTTTGAATGAAACGTTCCTGTTCAAATCTCCATTGTGCAGACTCGAGTGCTGGAACATCTAACGCATAAACTTCTTACCTTTTGTGCACCTTGAATTCTTAAAAGTATTTCACGATTCTATAATTACAATATAAGTGGTAATAAGGATTATTTTTGATTGAATTTAATTTTATTATCTAGTGGTCGTCCAGTGGTCGAAATACGATCGTAATTCATTAAATTTTAAGTTTGCATTTTTATTAAGCAAGCAATTTTAACTTGAACTCTCAGTATTTATCTACATATATGTATTAACTATGATTTCAGCAGCATATTTATATATAAAACACAGATATCTGATATATAAAGAATATAAAATTAACGCTTTTTTGCCTAGACATACACTTCACAGACTATTGAAAGAGCAAAATTGCCCCTGCTTGCATACACACATCACAATTAAGAAGGCAATTAAGGGTCACCCCCACTCCTACACCCTAGATTGCCCCTGCGGCAGGCAAGTGAGTAGCCGCCTTACAGCGATCGGGGCAATATCTGAACTGTCTCTACACACATGCCTGCCGTTCAGTATGAGAGTGTACGTCTCGATGGACACATGCGTTGAGAATGGCGCCAGTTTTATCGAAACATCAATGAATCGGTATATATAGCCTTGGCTCTTTTTTATACACAATAAAGGTGACAAATGAGCACAGTCCACCTGATGGTAAGTGGACACTGTGGCCCATAGATACCCACATTTATCAATAAAACAACTAATTAATTAATAATTACAACCATAATATAGTGCTTATAAGCTGCATTATAGCTCTGCCACGCTATTTTTAGGCTATCAAAGATAATTAAATGTGGCTAACTTCATTCCTCATAATTTAATATAACCAATTTATTCTGTGATATAACTTAACTAACTAGTGCTTAGTAACTATAATTTTAACTAGTGAGACAAATAGCCAGGATAGTTTTCTAATGTTCACTTTTAATAATTTTAAATTACTAAAATTTCTATTATTATGTAATCATTTAGTTAATGACATTTTATTTATATAGTATCCATTGTGACTTGTACTCACACGTGTGCTCCGCGCGAAAGTCGCAATGAACTGATTGAAATTGCCCCAATTGCGCTACACACGTGACAGCGGCAGTTACGATCTAGGGGGCAAGGAAGGTCTAGCGCCCCTGTGTTTTTCAATAAACACATTTTTCAATAAAACAACTAATTAATTATATTGACCATAATTATAGTGCTTATAAGCTGCATTATAGCTCTGCCACGCTATTTTTAGGCTTTCAAAGATAATTAAATGTGACTAACTTCACTCGTCATAATTTAATATAACCAATTTATTCTGTGATATAACTTAACTAACTAGTGCTTAGTAACTTTAATTTAACTAGTGCTACAAATAGCCAGGATAGTTTTCTAATGACTTTTAATAAATTTAATTACTAAAATTTGTATTATTATTTAATTATTTAGTTAATGACATTTTATTTATATTCCAGCAATTCTAATACTATTGGAATATTTTCTTTCCCATACTGGCCCTTATGATAAGTTAGGTAGATATGTACTCGGTAACAAATCCCAGTAATGTTACTTGTAAGTTACAATGTTCAAATAACGTTCTTTCTGCGCTGCTACCGCAAAAAAAAGACAAAAAGGAGATACTGGGTGAAGAAGCCGCTCTTTATACACTACTATCACCAGTGTCCAAATTTCACATTCTTTATTGTATCCATTGCGACTAGTACTCACACGTGTGCTCCGCGCGAAAGTCGCAACGAACTGATTGAAATCGCCCCAATTGCGCTACACACGTGACAGCGGCAGCTACGATCTAGGGAGCAACGAAGGTCTTGCGCCCCTGCCGCCCTGCCGCGGGACCGACTTAGAAAATTGCCCCTGCTTGCATACACACATCACAATTAAGGAGGCAATTAAGGGTCATCCCCACTCCTACACCCTAGATTGCCCCTGCGGCAGGCAAGTGAGTAGCCGGGAAAATTGCCCCTGCTTGCATACACACATCACAATTAAGGAGGCAATTAAGGGTCATCCCCACTCCTACACCCTAGATTGCCCCTGCGGCAGGCAAGTGAGTAGCCGCCTTTACAAAATTTACAGCTCATTTAGTCAATCTGTCAGTAATTATTTTGTTGCCAGCATTTTAAAATTATTTGGTGACAATCACTCCTCCGGGCGCGCAATATGCTTTAAAAGTGGTACTAAGTTTTTTCTTTACGTATTAATATATGAATTGGAAAGTTTTGTTCAAATAAATATATAATACGAAGTAATTCTGTGATTTTTTTAAATAATATTAACCAGAAATACAAAAATGAATAAAATATTGTACACATTAGATATACGTTTGTCAAGTTATTTAAATTGTATATACTGCTTAGAGAGAAGCATGAAGGGACTTGAATGGCATCACGACGTCACCGCAGTAATTTCGCCACATTGTTGGGTGCCACACCACTGACGCGATGGCGGAAAGCAACGCAGTTTTGATGCGATACCGCAGCGGAACAAGGCTTGAAATTTTGAAGATATGTGAGGTCCGCCAACACGCATGCGACGGACTCTTCCTTATCCTAAAATCCTCTCAGAAATGAGAGGAGGCCTGTTCCTGTAATTTTTACTGATAACAGTTAACATAAGAGCGAATTTCTATTTAGTTCGGTTTTAGTTACATTGGAATATTATTTATATTATATATTGGATAGTACAAGTATATTGGAATAAAATACATTTTACTTCTATTCCAATGTAATCGGTTCCATTGTTCTTAACTTACAAACAAGTTGATTTCTTCAATATATCTTTAATATCTTATTTTCGATAAAGAAAGGAAGGATAGTGAAGTGTAATAAATAAAAAAAACAATCTACATAACAATCAAAAGTATACGAGATTACATTTATATAGATCTGAAACACATCCCATAAATGAACACAATTTAAACAAAAAATGCCTGCTATTTGAATGGATATGTACTTACTGGAGCGCTCGATTGAATCCTTGGGGGTCGAAATACTTGAAGGGAAAGGTAAAATCGAGAAGTAGTAAAAACACTATATTATTTAAATTGGAATAGATTTATTGTTTTTACACTTTTCCTTTATTTAAAAAAATATCATATTCTTTAATGCTAATCTCAAATCCTGATCTACAGGAATCATGTAAATTACTAGCTTTATTTTATTATTTTTTCTCATACGTCCGGTTTTGACCGCAGCAATTCCCTTTACAAATTCTGTACACTTTTGGAAGCTATCAGCTGAGCAGGAGAAATCTATACAAATAAATAAAATTGAAGTGTCTGTTTATAATATCAAAATAACATCTTTTTACTAATTGCATATGAAAGTATATACGGTACATATAACAAAAACCCAATTTTTGAAATTTTTGTCTGACTGTCTGTCTGTCTGTTTGTTCCGGCTTATCTCCGAAATGGCTAGACCGATTTTGATGGGACTTTCACTGGCAGATAGCTGATGTTGTAAGGAGTAACTTGGGCTACTTTAATTTTAGAATCATAATTAGGGCTCCGCGCAAAAAATTAAAACTCTAAATTACACGCGGGCCAAGTCGCGGGGAACAGCTAGTACTATAATACTAGAAACGTAAACGTATGTACGCGCATAATCCTTATCCATCAATCATGGAATTAGATCGAAAGGAGGCTCTAACAAAGTATATAAGGGAGGTATTCTCAGCATAAACGTATGTCAGTTCTAGCTCTGCAACAGTCAGCCAGAAGGTATTACTAATACTACTCTGACCACAAAGTCATGGTCGGTCACGAAAGGATCGTGTCAGTCCTGATAAGTACATTTTCATAATTTTAATATTAGACTGAAAAATGAACTAAAACACCTGATCAGAAGTAACTAAATCAGTCCTGACTATAACCCATTTGAAAGATGGGTACAGATGCGTTGTCATATTTGAGGTTTTAGATGGAATGCTCTTTTTCAGACTGGAGGAATTTCTTGGTAAGAGGAACAGGCAAGAGGGTATACAGACATTTTTATAAGAAGTAAAAATAAATATGGCATACGTATACACAATAATACAATAACTTATTTCAAAATACAAAAATATTTATGTAAAATAATATCCCTTCTTTGCATTCATCTCACTCTAAAACAAATAATCCGAAGAAAACCCAAATCCGTATGAAAACCATCTCCGTGCCTGCATTAGCGTGAAGTGGATGACATGCTCTCATCGGATTAATGCCCATATTAGTCATGCATCAAAGGGTCTCAAACGGCATTGTGAAACGGTGCCCTCCTGCGATTTAACTTTGAACAATGCAAGCAAATTATAAGCGATCACAAGAACTGAGAGCTCCTTGACCTATTTACGTCCATATTAAATTACAATCTCGTCAATTTATGCCTATGGTACACTTAACTAATTTGCCCTTTAGAACGTTATTATAAAGCTCAGTTTTGCTGAGGTTAATTGATAGATATTAATATGATATTGACAGAATTCATATCGACTATTTGTTTATTACTGGAGATCCGCATATTTGCTTTTTGTTATTTGATTACTAACTAAACAGTTATTTAATCCAACATACAATGATTTTACAGTCATGCAGTAAAGCCACACTCACACACAAGGTAAAACCATGACTTAGTCAAATTCCATGCTTGCAAAGAATATTAATCAAAACAAGCAATATGACGTTGCTCAAATTTGTATGCTACTTATTTGAATTCTAAGTAGAAGTTGGATGTAGATTATTTAGGCCATGGTGTTTTTCGCAACACGGAGGATTAGTAATGCCAGAATGTGCATGTCACCGATCTGAGACCTATTTTACGTCTGGGTTATAGGAGGCCCAAATATCTCCCAGACATTTGTCTTGATTGATTCCAATGGAACTCACGAGACGATAAAAGGGTGACAGAGTCTCTTACGCCATAAATATAATTCTGATAATTCTTGATTTTACTTTACCACTCTCCTTAATAGTAGAAAAATTAATAAAGAAACGCAGAAAGTCTGCGACGCAAGGCTTACATAAATAATGAAAGAAATAAGAGTAGTAGGTTTTTAGTCACCCATGATTAAACTAAAAGGAAATTTCATGTCTACTTTGAAGTAAAGGGCTGGCCCGAGTTGGCTGGGCTGATTAATCTACACTAAATATGAGCTTGTGGACATTCTTCCCTATCCTAAGCGAATCTAACGGGGCCAAGAAGTGAGTGTAGTGTCGGGTATTACGATGCACTCCTCCGCCTACCCTTCCTACCCTGGTGGTGGGTAGTGGAATCAAAGACAGAAAAGCTTAAATTTAGAGTGCTCGCACTCCTGGCAATCATGGTCCTTACGTTGTGGATTCAATAATATGTTACGCACGAAAAGATGGAGGCATTAAAATAATGTGCGTACTGTATACCAGTCGCCAGTGTGCGATCGAAGCTAGTCGGTCCGCGGGTTTGAGAGCATTCCAGTGATGATGCTGAAATGTGGTAAAGGTGTAACGACGTGGTATTTAGAAGGTGCAACTCTTAATCGCCGTGTAATGGTGGTGTAAGAGGATACACTACCCTACTTTTGTAGATGTCTTAACGATGATAATGACGTACTCTTTATTGCCACCAAGAGTTGTTTAATCACAATAAAACATCGCCACATTGTCCTTATCTATCTTAACTTTTATTAATCAAAGGTAATATTTTTCTGCAAGTTCATCATTATCCATTAAATACTCTAATAGCTATGCAGTGTGAGTGAAGGTTCCTTATACGAATATCACATATCCGCTACACTTTTGTATAATATATACTTCCAATATATCAAAAATTCGTTCATCATTCCTAATCAGAAAAATAATTTGCTGTTTATAAAAATCTAAACAATAATTTCCGAGAACAACAATTTTAAAGTTTAAATCCCTTTTCTAGAATAAAGATAAAGGACTTTTACGTTATTTCTGTATTTTTTTACGTAGAACCACAAAATGAAAATATTATTCTAGCTTAACCAACATTTGTGGTCATATAAAATTCTCATACCTTTCCTTTCCTTTTAAAAAAGCTTTTCTTTGCCTCAGTTATCGTTCACATTATAATGGGGAACATATTGTCTGTGACATTTTACATCTGTATACATTTTTATTTCTACTATTCTATATTCTAAATTTGAAAATGTCACGTAAATCTTATGCAATACGGCGGCCTATTTTAATTGAATTAAAATTTCTATGTACAATGGGCTCTAAAATTTTTCTTTTACCCTTTTTAAGGCGGACAAGGGAACAACTTATTGGTTTTCTCGTAATAAATGTTTTGATAATATGCACAACAACTCAATTATTCCTTACTTTATGTCTAACTGGCTTTAAAGATTGGTTTGAACTTATCAACATTGCACCGAATTTAGGGGTCTGCGCTATATGTTCAATAAAATATGCTAAAATATATGTCCATAGTGATTTTTACAATCAAATATTTTGTCACTTTCGTGATGATTTATGGGATGTTGTTTCAATAAATTCAAAGTCGCATCAAAAAGTTTTGAAGAAGTATAGGTTCATATGTATGGTTGTGAATAGATTTGTATTTTATTACTCATTGCCCCTTATAATTGTAGTCAACTCTTTTCCATTCCTTGTAATGACGTATGAAAACAAGGTCCTGGGTAAAGATTTACAGTATCTGTATCCTTTTAACGGGTGGTACCCATTTGATAAGGTTAAATGGTACTGGAGTGCGTATTTATGGGAAAGTTGCATGACGGCACTGGTAGTTTGTGTCTATGGATTTTCAAATATAATGCATGCGACATATATAATATTTATTTGCATGGAGTTGAAAATTTTAGGACATAATATTGAAGAAATAATAAGCACGGAAGATGTAAAAAATCTTCAAAGTGGACAACGTTCTAAAGAAATTCATGAACGGGTTTTACATCAGTTAAAATTTATTATTGCACGGCATCATTTCCTTGCTAAGTAAAAATCATTCTCTTATTTGGAATAAATAATATTTGAAAAGTAAAAAACACTTATATAAGTTTATTTTTCAGAATATCATCATCACTTGACAACGTTTTAGGTGACGCAATGCTTCTGAACTACTCTCTTGGTACTGTTTTCATTTGTTTAACAGCATTTACTTTTACGGTAAGATAAATGTTTATTCCTGGATATTAGGTGAAAAGTTTAATTAGTATAAAATATGGTTATGGCCACTAAATAAACTAACCAAACGAAGACTTAAAATTTATTTAAAGTAATGGCGAATTACATTACAGGTGGTGGATAACTTTTACCAGTCTGTGCGGTATTTTTCTTTCACCGTGTCTTTACTTGTAGAAAGTTTCAATCAATGTATTGTCGGTCAAATTTTAAGTGATCACGTAAGTATTAAAAATCAAAATATTAAATATTTTTATGTTCGTTAACACAAAATATTTTAGAAAAAGATAAATATATCATTCTTTCTTTTTTCTTTTCTTTCTACTTTTAATCATAGAAACGATTACGAATAACTTTGTTACATTGTTGTATCTTGTATGTTTAAATATATATATATATAGCCACGCAAACTAAATAGTAAACATGATCATATCTAAAAAAAAATATGTGTTACATCAAACATTAATACCTGCTCAAATACTTTAGAACATATCAAAGCATAATGCTTTCATTATTAATTCGTTAATTACATCCTATCAAAAGTCTATTGTTGAACATAGGCGTCCATGTACATAGTTGCCACGCTTGGCATGCTGGTTGCCAACAGCCGTTTACCGAAAACTTATGTATTTATTTCTGTTATTTTATTCCTATACTCGTATATTTCTTGTGTGACTCCCTCTATATGGAGTGACAACCCGATGAAACCCGCAGGTAGTCGAAACACCCGCATCCATCCACTACCGCACCGTAGTGGGACCATAATGAGCTCAGCAGTGGACTTGTGATGGGCTATAGTAATAGTGATAGTGATTAATATTATTACATACGGTACTTTTCTTTTAAAAGGCAGTTTGGGGAAATTGTAATTTGTAGCAGATACAGGGAAACTGTCTTGGGAATCATTAGGCCTTTTTAATGAAAATAAAATTTTGCAAAATAAATTGTACAGTGTACCAAGAGCCGTGGTAGCTCAGGGGATAAGCGCTCGCTGTAAATTTCACAGTACGCGAGCAACCCGGGTTCGAACACGCCGGCACCAATGAAATTGTTAATTGCAATTTTAAGTTCTGATTTACCACGTGCTCGGCGGTGAAAGAAAATATCGTGAGGAAACCTGCATGTCTGAGAAATAAGAAAAAAATATATTTCGAAGACATGTGAAGTTCGCCAACACGCAGTGGGGCAGCGCGGCAGACATTTCCTTGCCCTAAAACCATCTCCGAAATTGGTAGAGGCTTGTGCCCAGTTTAACTTTTTAAATAAATTGTGAGTAAATTAGTTTTACTTAAAATAATAAAAGTGATATATTTTTCACGTCGATCCACTAGCTTTTATGGTAGTAACATTTTATTTATTGCAAGAGCATCAGAAAATAGTCAAATTTATTTTTAAAAAAAACTTTTAAAGTAATACTGTAAATTAAATTCTACATAAAGTAATTTTATTAATCTCTCTGTCTTTAATTTTATAATTCATACTTGAAATTTAAATTAAATTCAAACATGGGACATTGTTTTCAATGAGATAACTATGTTTGTATTCATTTAACGTGATAGAGTCACGCTGCACGAATATAATCTCACAGAATACCCGCGTAAAATAACAGCTTCATGCTGCTGTGTTTCGTATGGTGATTGTAGAGAACTGGAGACCATTTTTACTGGAAACGAAGCATTCAATCTTAGTCCTCAGGGGCATCTGCATTTTGATTCTTACTTGGGTAAAAATGTCTATGGGCCACAGAATTCACTTACCAGAAGGTGGGCTGCGTACTCGTGTGTCACATTTATATTATGAAAAAAAGTCGGATTTTCTGTCTCCATAATCGAAATTATGGAGTTCCGAAGAACAAAAATTATACAGGATGACAATATCCTCATGAAGTTTTATTTATTTTATGATGTTTTCATGTCTGTCATCTAGCAAAGTATACTAATCATCAGATAATTCATAACTCCTTTATGAGCTATATTTTTTTTACCAATTTCTGCTGTTCCGATTTTATATTTCATTCAACGAGAATACTGGAAAATAAAAAAGTAGATTGACCAGAGAATAATTTTGTCAATATTATTCACTATCAAGAAAAACTTTACCTACATCACAATTACTTACAGTTTATCCACTACAGAACGTAGGCCTCCATAGATTGCCTCATAGGGGGGATAATTGTCATAGATGCTATGCTTGGCAGGCGGGTTATCAGAGACATGATGCTGGGCATCTCCTATTTCATTTCCTTCTGTCACCTCTACGACACCCACGGGATGATATGCGGCAGCCACTATATGGACAATTATTCCATAAAAAGCTTAATTTTTCTTTAGACAGCTGGTTCTCTGTATATCTAAAAAAATCACAACTTATTAATACTTTTGACCGCCTGATTTTCTTTTCTACTCATCTTGATTTCTTTCGATGATAATTTGAACATGGTTAATATGAGATGACTTAATTTAAAGCGTTTTGATATTTTTAGACTTAAATAAATTTTAAATGCTCTTGATGTCATAATATTATGTACTATCAATGTCAAGACGTTACCAGTTTATAAAACAAAACTACAACTACTTACTTGAGCGTTTAATTTTAAATATTTTTAAAATTTGTACTTCGCAATACAGAGATTTTCTTTATTACAGAGTGGAGAATTGACAGAATCAATTTACTCCGCTGATTGGCCGAATGCAAGTCCAGAAACTAAAAAAATCATGTTAATGTTTATTATGCGAGCTCAAAAACTATTTCAATTGACAGCTAATGGTTACCTTACAATGAACTTAAATACTTTTAGCGCTGTAAGTCTCTCAAAGTTCATTAATTACAGATTAGATCAATTAGTAAGATATTTTCAGATGTACTTCAAGATCCAAAGATATTGTGCGAAAGTTATGACTTTCAGGTTAATTTGTTTTTTATTTTAAGATAGATGTGCTAATTATTTTTCCTCGTTTGCTTAACTACTCAGATAAATTGCCTTAGTTTTGCAATTCTCATTTACAGGACTATATATAGCGCATTCAAAGCAAGATAACTTTTATATTATACAGATCTGATCTTAGAATGCTATCAGATTACCTTGAAGCCTTACAGTGGTAGACTTGAATTTAAATTTATTTTATACAGAATCCCAAGCAGATGTTAGCTATGTTATTCATTGAAATTAGGGTTTATTTCAGCAGTCTCGAGGAGTCATACTTGATGGTAATCGGTATTCTTTTGCGAAGATTTGTTCTCTTTAGATTTCAAGTCAGCTATAAAATGTTTTTATACGTAAGTCGTTATTGATCTTTTTGTTTGATCTGTGCAAGAGAGACCACATTTCCAATATAGCATGTGCTCTTATGCGTCCTCGTTGAACATGATCTTAGTAAGATATATTAGGTCCTTACATATGAAATTAGCGTTTTGTACGGGAGGAATATAAAGTAATTTTTTTTTGTAAAATATATTTAATTAATCAAAGTATGCACCGTTGTTATCTATTTACTTTTGCCATCTCATAGGTAGGTCATTGATAGTTGATTTACTAAAAAAACCATGGGGGCGAGAATCAATAAAGTCTTTGAAGGCGGTTTGGACTGTCGCATCGGAGTAGAATTTTTTTCCTTGTAAGAAGTTGTCCAAATTCCGGAAAAATGGTGATCTGTTGGAGCAAGGTCCGGGGAGTACGGTGGATGTCGCAGACATTCCAATTGTAGTTCATCTAACTTACCAGTGCAGTGTGTGGTCTTGCGTTGTCGTGAAGCAGCAGTAGCCCATAGCGATTGACCAATCTCGGTTGTTTAGCAGCTAGTTCTTCCTTCATGGTTTGCAGTTGCTGACAATAGATATCTGCCGTAATCGTTTGGTCAGATTTTAGAAAGCTGTAGTGAACGACACCGGCGCTAGTCCACCAAACACTCACAAGTAACTTTTTCTGAGTCAATTTTCGTTTAGGGCAGGATTTGGCTTAGTCTCCAGGGTTCAGCCATTGCGACGAGCGCTTCCGATTATCGTACAGTATCCACTTTTTATCACAAGTAATGATTCGATTTAAAATCCCTTCATTATTGTGTCGGTTGAGCAAAGTAACACAGCAGTCGACGCGTGTTTGCAAGTTCAATTCACTCAATTCATGAGCTACCCTTCATTCAAGTTTTTTTACTTTCCCGATTTGCTTCAAGTGGATTAATACAGTTTTATCACTTACCCCGAAGCCTGCAGCTATCTCTGAAGTGCTTTGTGATGGATCCGCTTCCACAATAGCCTTTAATTCTTCATTTTCCACTTTGGTCTCCGGCCGTCCACGGGGTTGGTTCTGAAGGTCGAAATTTCCAGAACGAAAACGTTGAAACCAAAAACGTACCGTGCTTTCTTTTGCGACACTAGCGCCGTACACATCATTAATCCTTCGAGCTGTTTCTGCAGTACCGGTGCCACGGTAGAACTAGTACTCGTAAATATACCGATATTTCATGTTTTCCATTGTGCGGTAATAAGCGACGCCAAAGAATAAAATAATGAGCAAAAATCAAATGAATGACTGTTTTCAAAACTCAAATGTACCAGCTAAATTAATTTATAAATTTGAATTTGGAATTCTTAACCAAAGAGGAGATATTTCAGATCAAAGTGGTCAGTACGACAAAACGCTAATTTCATATGTAAGGACCTAATGTAAAGTATTTTTTTTAATATGTGAAAAAATCATCATTTATAAATGGTTTGCAAATAAAGTATTGAAATAAAATAAAACATTTGGCGGTAGCGTATACGAAAAAAATTTTGCTCTATTCTATGCTATTCATATAGTATTAATACCGAAGAAGCGCCTTTATTATAATATTTTTAATTTCCTGGTCTATAAGTAAATTAATATAGTAGTACTTTAACAGAACTTGTATATTGTTGCAGATATGCAGCACTTCGTACCAGTTTTTCAACTTATTACGCACAGTATATCCTTAGATGTTTATTGTATAGTCTATATTTATAGTCCGTACCGATAAACAATGGGACTAGAAATGGCGGCTCTTCAAGCCCGTACCGTCAACTTGCGCAGTACCAATAGTGATAACCCGCTAATAACGGTATATCGTTATAACGTTATATTATTCGGTTAATTGGGAATTTTCTATATAGGGAGAAAAAATGAAAAGAATTGTATACCCAAGTAGATATATTAATTTAAAAATAACAATTATAACTAGCGACTCGCTCTGACTTCGCCTGGGTGGGATCTATTAATGTGGCGTTATTTAGACTTAAGATAATCATATTTAATCTTATCAATATTTCTGCTTTAATAAAGTCTGTAAATTTTTCGGATAAAATTTAGTCTATATCAATCCTGGTATTATTCTCTATTTGTTCGTGTTGTATTAAAAACCAACATTTAAAAAATGATTACTCATGTCTCAATCATCATCATCATCATCATTACAGCCCTTCTTAAGTCCACTGCTGAACATAGGCCTTCCCCAAGGAATGCCACAAAGCACGGCCTGAGTCACCTGCATCCATCGACTTACCAGATCGTCACTCCATCTAGTGAGGGGTCGCCCTACACTTCGCCTACCGATACGAGGCTGCCACTCGAGAACCTTTTCTCCCCATCGGTTGTCGGTTCTTTGAGCTATATGGCCGGCCCATTGCCACTTCAGCTTACTAACCCGTTGGGCTATGTCGGTCACTCTGGTTCTACTGCGGATTTATCACGCAGAGAAACCCCGAGCATAACGCTCTAAATAGCTCGCTGAGTGACCTTGAGCTTCCTCAAACGGCCAGCAGTAAAGGACCACGTCTCAGTTCCATAAGTCATCACTGGCAACACGCACTGGTTGTAAAGTCTCGTTTTCAAGTTTTGAGGTATACCTGACGAGAAGATGTGTCGTAATTTCCCGAACGCTGCCCAGCCGAATCCGTCGATTGACCTCTCGGTCGAAGTTGGACTTACCTAGTCGGACTATTTGTCCCAGGTAAACATATTCGTCAACAACTTCGAGCTTAGTGCTCCCAACAACTACCGGCATAGGTGTGACATAGACGATATACATGATCTTTCTTTTGTCCATGTTCATCTTAAGACCTATCCGTTGGGAGGCACTATTGAGGTCATTGAGCATAGTGCTTAGGTCCTCCAGCGATTCTGCGATAAGGACTATATCGTCGGCAAATCGAAGGTGAGTGATGTACACGCCATTGATGTTAATGCTGTATCCTTTCCAGTCCAGTAGCTTGAAAACGTCTTGCAATGCAGCGGTGACGAGTTTCGGGGATATAACGTCACCCTATCTTACACCTCTCTGCAGTTGGATAGGTTTCGTACTCTGGTTCTGTATTCGGATAGCCATCGTAGCCCAACTACACAAACACTTCAGCACTTCGATGGCACCGCTGAAGGGAATGCAGCACCCCGTCCAAATTTCGCCAAATTAGCGAAACCGGACTGAATTTATTTTTGCAGTTTATGGCATTTTGTTATCATTGATTTCAATGACAAGTTGGACTGAAGTTATAGAATATACGAAAAACGCATATTGCAACGAATTTTTTTTCAGTCAATATAGGCGACGCCATTTTCAATCCCATTTTTTAACCGCATGGGTAGTATACACATATATGTTAATTTTTAAGTATAACATATAGCTAATTTTTATTAATATTATGTTCATTATTAAGTACACACGCTGCTACCTACTTGCTCTAAATATAAATTTATTTCTCTTTCCCTAAGGGTTTGCTGAAAGGGAACCCTTATTAGCGTTAATCTCGCCTTTGCACATTTTTTAAATGATTTAAAATAAAATTATCAAATTATAGTGTGTACAATAAAGAATAAAGAATGTTTATTAAGCGAATGATAAAATTTTCTAATAAGCAGTTAAACTAACAATAAATAAACTTATATTTTAAACTTGTGTTATTGTTGTGCCAATAATATATGTTTCTGATTGATTGCCGTGCGAAAATTATCTAATTTCTCTCCAAGAATGTCGTACGATGCTACTAAGAAGAAATAATAGAAAGATCTCTTGGACCTCTGATTTATTTATTCATTTAGGTGTAAGATATCTAGTAAAACGATCATCATTGCCGATATTGCGTAATATTGCTAATTTATCATGCATGCATACCACATTGCGTTGATTTTATGGGAGTGGTTTCACCTCGTTGAAATATTAATAAAAAGTAATTCTTATATCCAAAACAACGGGGTGACTACGACAGAAGAGCAATGTCGTTTTACGAATTAGGATCCAATTTTTAATAAATTTAAGGTAAGGAAAACACTGCATCGTTATCCAACACTCCTTCCACTTCCCCACTTCAGCCCCATCATCGCCGCACTTACAGTGTGACATTTTTTTATATGATAAGATTGACAAGCGAGCACGTAGTTCACCTGTTGGTAAGTGGATGCTGTGGCCCATAGACATGTACATCTGTCCTCATTTGCGAATCAAAATGCAGATGCGTTGTCAGCCGTGAGGACTAAGATGGAATGCCTCTTTTCCAGTAAAAAGGGTCTCCGGTTCTCTACACTCACCATACGAAACACAGCAGCATTAAACTGCTATTTTACGCTGGTATCCCGTGAGAGCGTGGTCGTAGTGAGGAAGTAGTGGAGAATAAGGTGAGTGGTATCACCAAAACGACAGTTCTCTTCCCTCACGACTCTTTGTCCGTGGTGGAGGTCAGAAGGTGAGATCACCCCACCCCCTGCAGTCCAGCCCGCATCCCGTGTGAGTTAGTAAACCTAGATTGGCAACCCCTTTCCGGCCCCCAACTCAGGCCAACTTCGTGAGCCCCTCGCTCATATTCTCCCGCGTACGCGAACCCGATCTAAGGGAAAACATATCAAGGCTTATTTTATCTTATTTGATTTTTGCCACCTTTTTGTCTATATAACTTTCAATATCAATCTTTCCATTTTAAACAGCTGTATATTATGCTTTCCTTTGGTTGTCATGTTTTATACTCTGGTTCCCGTCACTCACCATATGAAACTCAGCGATTCTATGGTGAGTGACGGGAATGCGATCTATCTTCTCTTTCCTCTTCTTTACTTTATAATTTGTCTTAATAGATTTTTGTCAATGTTATGTTAGTCATGGGAGTGATAACAATCTACATTGGTTTATCTAGAACTTACAAACTTTTCTCTTGCTTTTCTAACCTTTTCGTAAATATATTGGTCAGTTTCCTACATTCGGTTTTACTGCTTATTTGTAATTCTAATATAATTAAATATTTTTGCTCATTTCGTTAATATGTATTATGTTATAAACTATCGTCATTATTAAAGTCGGCTTTTTGACGATCCACACATCCCAATCTTTTGTCCAAGCCATTGTTTATTAAACGAATAAGCAGTTTCTATTTTTATGCGCTCTTTATGATGGACACTTCCGATGCACTGCTGATTGTGCATTTTACAGTCAATGGGTTGTCCTCAGATCTTTGAGACTAAGCACTGCTCTCAGATGCTATTGAGCGTTATGTCGTGCCTTTCATGCATACACTTGTAATATTTCAATAAATTTAACCATTTGAGAGTTTATAAAAATAATCGACCTCTCATTGAAATTTTCCAAGAGAAAATCATAAAATACAAATAAATATTTTTCTACTACCTATAATATCAATTATGTATAATATGTAGTATATTACAGTAGTAAATAAAACCACATTGAGAGAAAATTGCTAAATTAAGTAGTATTAAAAGAATACATTTCTTTCTAGAACAAGACATTATAAAATATTTTTGTCTTAAATATTGCTTTTGAATTATTTCTTATTAAGGAGAATAAAAAAGAGAAAAAAAATTCAGTTGCTTAACAATATATGGATGTTATAAATAAAGTTCAATTATTGTACAATAAGTTTATTATTTATAATAGCGTCACGAAATATCCCCACGCGTAATATTCATGACATAGTAGTAAATCATTATCAACTTTAATATTACATAGTAATTATTTAATTACCTTTTATCATATATAAAGCACCTTTTGAAAATCGTATGCCACAACTTTAGAACCCAGAAAATGGTTCGGTTAAAAACTTGTTCTACAGTTTTCTTTATATTAGTTTTTAGTTCCGTTATATTAGCTTCAAGGTCAAGACCAAAGGAACCACGTAAGTATTATTCACATTTTTTTAAATTATGTTCTTGTACATTTTTCTAATTTGAAAGAATAATTTCAAATATTTTATTTCCCGCTGCTGTAATATTTTTTATATTATATACTGTTATGTTAATCAACTGATGTATGCATTATATAATAGACCTTTTAAAAGGGGGCATACTTTGGAAAAAATTGCCCATAATTTAATTTTTTTCGTTTTCTTATAAAATCAAATATTTCTTGGTCATTTAGTCGTAAGAATTTCGTGCTTTTATAGCACAAAAATTTGGTAATTTGGTTCTCGCGTTTCCAGCTGTTTTAAATTTAAAGTTATTTAAATGGGAACAATTTCCGATTGTAATAAAGGAAAGAAGAACGACTTATTTTACTTTTACAAGTAAGCATTTAAAAAAAAGAAAGCTGTAAAATTTTTGGAATAGTAATATTAATTTTAATGTTATTATCTTATGACTTTCAATAAGTATTTTTGTAATCTAAATTGAATATAAATTATTCTGTCCTATAAAAAAAAAGACACGAATTTTCAAAACAGTGTTCGGAAAATTACGCATCTTTTCCAATACTTATCAAAAGTAGCAGGTGGATATTGGAAGTGATGAGCTAGAAAAGCGAACTAGATATGTCAAGTGATACCTGGCGACGACTTGATTAGACACCCAAGATTTTGATGAATGGATGTAGGATAGAATTCAGCAGTGGACTTGTTGTAACAATTTGAATGTTTACAGCCTAAATACGTCCCATTGCCTGACATAGGCTTCCTCTCATTTAAGGGAGTGTTTTGAAGCAATTAGTCCACCGCGCTGCACCATTACGTGTTGGCGGACTTCAGATGTCTTCGAAATATTTTTGTCCTCAGTGTTACAGGTTTCCTCACGATGTTTTTCTTCACCCTGTGTCGTACTTACCACGTGCTCAGCATATGGTAAATTAGACCTTAAAATTGCAATTAACAATTTAATTCGTGTCGACGGGGATTAAACCCGGTTTGAACCCTTCCGATAGTATATATCCATTCGTCCTATATTTTAGAAACGTATTTAAATATAACGTAAAATCCTTCATTTAAGCTTATTAAAGGATCACAAAATGAAGGTGGAACAATAACAGACGGTGGTCATCATCATCAATCATCTTTTACATTTTAAGTTGGATTTTTCATAACTCCTATAAAGTTCAAATATCATAAAATTTTTGTCATGACATCATTTATTTAACCAAAGGTTCTTTTAAACATAAAAATGTTTATAAAGTTACTTTGGGATTAAAAATAAAATGCTTTACTATTATTATTATTGTGTTATAAAACAAACTAACATTCACATTATAAATAGGAGAACCTGCGAGTGACGAATACGATTCATATAAAAACTCGGGATCAAGCGAAAGTTACGAATATTATTCAGATGAAGACCCAGAGAGTTCGGAGGAATACTCGGGAAGTTCGGAATCAAATGAAGGTTCTGGTTCAGATGAGTACTTGGGGTCAGGTGGGTCTAAACACAGTTTTTTTGTTCCCTCTCTCCGCATAGTTTTTGTATGTGTGCGAAATGCATATTAAATAGTAAAGAATTTCCCTTTATGTATTCGTTTACTATGTAATTTGAAGTTCTCTTTCCACGAAGGTCTTAATAAAGGTTATGGTTAGAAAAATATTCAATTATTTTGATATTCCTGATTCCAATAATAATGAACACCGTAGCGTGATAAGCTTAATGGCAAAATTTTCTCTTTTCAGTAAACTTTTTTTTACGCAGTCGGATTTTTTAATTTCTGTTTTAAACTTTAAGCTTGTTTTAATACAGCACTATTACAGCTTACTGTTTCTTTTTTTGGTGAAAAGCAAAAACAACAAAACGACTGTTTGCTCATTTTGTGGTCTTTGCTTAAACATTTAAGTTAATTACATTACGCTGCCACAGCACATATATTATGTTTATAAAAGTCTCTAAGAATTTGTTAACCTAAAAATGCCAATGTATTTCTTTACAACTACATTCAGCCTCATCAAGTAGGAAAAACAATATCACAAGCAACTCATCAGGCAGACTGACTCTTTGCTTTACGTTGGCACATTTTTTGTTATTTTCGTTAATTCTTACAACACCCACATAAACCACGATGAAGAAGATTAATCAAAAATAAAGTTGAATATAAACCCTAATCTCTTTAATCTGATGTAAGCGTTAAATTTAAGATGTTAAATTTGTAGGTACGGGAAAAGGTGGAGGTGAAGGTGGCGGAAATGCAACTGCAAGCGCCCTAAGTAGCGCCATAGGTATTTTTTTTTATTATTAATCATTTAGTTAAAACTAAATTACTATCAGCTTAAATAATCAATATATTATTATTATTAAGTCAAAAATAAGCCTATATGAAATTATAACTAATGGTTATTCAACATAAATAATAAAACGTAAGTTATGTAAAGATTTAGAGGTATTCTCTTACGAGATTATAGTTAATCATAATTTATCGTGTGAACGTGACTTAAACTAGACTTTATTAATTTACAAATTTATTAATTTTTCAACAGAATTACTGCTAAAGAAAATATCAAATTTTCTTTTCGAATGTCTACTAAATTAACTACACGCTCTCATAAAAAATGAATTCGTGTGTAATTTGTACAACATAAAGATTAATAAGGGTTCGTCATAACGAAGTGAACAACAAAGAACTGAGCTAATGTAAACTTTTCGATAAAATAGAGGAGTCTATGAGGTTTTCCATAGTTTTTATAATTACGACCAGATCAATTATCAGTTTGCAACGGAAGAAGGTACAGACGAAACCGCTGCTATTATGCAAATGAACACTTTAAAGCAACTAGTAATGTATCTGTTTCTGATTAGTTTACTTAAGTATTGTAGAAGCTGTTGTACATCTGCGCCTAGTAAAAGAAGTTCATATGGAGTGGAAAAAAGATTAATGCGAAATAATATAAGAATAGAATTAATATCTTTATATGACTTAAAATTGTGGCGCGGAAACTATACTTCTAAAATTTTTCCTAAATATATTTGTAGTTTGGGTTTTAAACAAAGATTTAAAGTATTAATGATAAATTATCCTTAAATTTGACAATTATAACTTTATAAATTATTATTATTATGATTGTTTGTACTCATACATGTCTTCTTAGCTCAGATATGAAGTATGGAGCTATTTGGAATCAGTATACCTAATTTATATAAGTTAAAATTATTGTATTTGCGCTCTGTTGTTATGTGATTTATCTTTTATTTCTAAGTTGCATGTAAATCTACTTCTAATACTACTTTATCTCACTACTTCTTTTTCACAAACGTTACACCAACCAGGCATATATTATATTCTTATAGGTCTTAGATGCAAGGCCTCGATGTTCGTTATAATTCATTCGCTATAGTATTTTTTTAAATTTTATCAAGTAAAATGCTTTGAAAGATATTATATTCTTTATAAATTATAGCTAACGGAAATGGAAATGCAAACGCTGCTGCTCAGAGTATCGCACAAGGTAAATATATGCAAATATTCAAACTCACTCAGATATTTTTTACATGTTAGAGTCTGTAGGCTGAAGTCATAATCATCATCATCATAATAGACTATGAAAGTCCACAGCTGAACATAGGCCTCCCCCATATATTGAGTCATAGAGGGGATATTTGCCATGGTTATCACGATTGGCAACCTGGTTGGCAAACAGCAACATTTAATTTTTTAATTTTTTATCGCGAACATGCAGTTACCCATCTCTGGTACCTCTTGCAACACTCATGCGATGGTATGCGTTAGAGGTTTCCTTTAGGCCGTCACTAAACGGCTCAGTGAAATAGTCGAGAATAGCTCGAAAAACTGTTTTGAGTGGCAGCATTGTACTAGCAAGCGGAGTGTAAGAGGATCTCCCACTAGAAATCAAAATCAAGCAAAACAGCTTGACTCAGCAGTGAATTTGTGTAACAAATTAAATAAAATTAACGCATTTCTCTTTCAGCAAATGGGATTGGAAATGCAGCTACACTCGCTCAAAGTATCGCACAGGGTAAATTACTATTATTATTTTCAAAAAAAAAAACCAAACATATATGAAATATATATGACTTTTAATGATAAGTTTTATAGCAAGTGAAGGTGGTGCAAACGGGGGTACACAAGTTATTCAGAAATATATTTAATTTTTTTAACAATATTAAAGTTGTAAAGGTATGTAAATGAAATAACAGGTATGCAAAAGAAGGCAATAAGAATAATATTCTTAGGCACTGTGCGCCTCATACTTATGAATATCTTGATTTTAAGAAACATTAATTAAAAATAAATGCATCACGCATTTACAAAAGATATTCCAAGAAAGCGTCAACTGACACGCATATCGAGGTTTGTCCACAATTACCAGGCTGTGTTGGTGAGCAATAAACCGATACCCTCACTTTGGGTACTGCTTCGCAACACCAATCTTTGAAATTCGGATCCAGGGTTTGTAAAGATCTCAGACTATCAAGCGATCACAGATTGTTATTTGAAAAAACAGTAAGCATTTTTCCCTTTACGCTTTTATAAACATACCGAAAAGCATACTCATATTTTACTGCCTGTGAATGTTATCTAAATTACGAAACATTAATTATTCTATGTTAAATATGTGTACATTAGTATCATATACTGATAAAATGTTGTTATATTTAATGGACAAGCTGTTTCGCGATATTAATTAATTTTGATGTGCATTAAAAGTTACTATTACAATGTTATAGCAATTGGAGGTGGCAAGAATGGCGGAAATGCAAACGCAAATGCTCAAAGTGTGGCAAAAGGTACTCGTAATCTATATGATATGTAAATAATTTATTTATTCATATTTGTATAATTGTCTATAAGAGATAATCATTTTTATAAATTATAGCTAACGGAAGTGGAAATGCAAACGCAGCTGCTCAGAGTGTCGCACAAGGTAAATAAATGACTCATGTTTCAAACTCTCTCAGACATTTTTACTTGGTAGAGATAAGATGCAACTTAATTATGGCTACAACGCGAATGAATCGGCTTGACCGGAGAAAAATCATGCATATGCAGTGTGAAATAGCAACATAATGCTACTATGTTTCGTATGGTAAGTGTCGAGAACCGGAGCCCCGTTTACCTGGTTAAAAGGTATGCAATCTTAATCTTCAGGGGTTTTAATTCTTTATCGGGGAGAGATATATGTAATGTGTCTTTGGGCCACAGCATCTTCGTACCATCACCATCATTAATATCGGTTTTAAAACATTACAATTAACAGAGTAGCTATCATGATATATATTGATATTTTCTTCAGACTATTATGTTTATGTTTATTTGTATGTTTTTCTTGTAGCACTAGGTTCGGGAAATAGTGAAGCGAACTCAATAGCAAATGCTATTGCATCAGGTAAAAGTTGTCCAATATTATTTCATATATTATCACCTTCATCAGTGCGTGAAATTCATGGACCTCTCCCGTTGTATAAGGGATTATCTATAATTGCACGTTTGTCAGGTGTATAAGCAATCACAGTGCCAGATATTTCAAAGCTTTGACGCTGCTCCATGTTACCAGGTGAAAGAAGAAAGAAAGAAAGAAAGAAATATCTATTGCAAGGTGGGGATTTTTCCTCTGGCGTTAGCGTGATTTTTAAACCCCGTTGTAATATATTTTCGGTATTTTACATACTCGCCTCTTAAGACACCCAAGAAGTAAATTGCGATGTTGGATCCTTTTACTACCACCCATCAGCAGAACTTGAACAGACCTATGCTGGATGTGATCCTCTGCAATGGTGGAGGGAATCTGCCATAATGTACAATTTTGGCAGGCGATATGGCAATTGCACTACTGGACGTTTCGCACCTTTATCACTGCTTAATAATGTAGTTATTTTGTTTCGAGCATAAATATGAAAGGTGGAGCATAATTGTCTATTTTTCTAAGCTTAACTTAATGCGATGCACCCTGATGAAAGAGGCTTAAGCAGACAATAATGGCGCTAAATCCGAAATTATAATAAGTTTTGAAATTCATTAGTTGTTATAACCGTGTAGTGACGGTGTAAGAATATCCACTACCCCATATCAAAAATAAATAAATTTGGAGATGGGCAGCAGCGTTTTCCTAATAACGGATAAAAAAAACTGCGGTTGCCAACCCGCTTACCAAGCGTGACAACTATGGCAATTATCCCCCTATAAGGCAATCTATAGGGAGGCCTATTTTAAGCAGTGGACATTAATAGGCTGTAACGGTATTAGTTGTTGATATATTATACCTATATATTGACTTATTGTACTTTTGACGTCTCGTCCCAATATTAAGCAAAACTTAAGGTTAGAAAATCATTGTAAAAATTGATAATCTGTATGTCTCGCCTAACTATTTAATTTTAACACTAATATTGTATTCTATTTATTTTATACTGTTTTATTTATTTCCTGTTCAAAAAAAAAAGTTAAAAGTTCCTTTTTTTATCAATATCATAGTTATTTAAAATACATATTATTGAAATAATGACATCTATTTAAATCTATTGTCATATATTTTCAGGCACTGGACAGGCCAGAAGTGATGCAATTGCTACAGCAATTTCTAATGCTCAGGCCAATGGTAATATATTTTTGTTAGTAATATTATGTTGAAAAAGACATATTTATAAAATTTTCTTCTTGTTGAATTTTAAATCATTCCATAATCGATTTCACTAGCTTTAACATAACCTTGCAAAAAATAAAGTAAAATAAGTGTAAGAAAACAACGATTGAATATCGAATAAAACTAACTGTACAATCGCGATAACGCCAATAAGTTGAAATTAAAAGCGAAATTATCCACACCAGTATTATTGGATTTATAAAAATGTTTTATTCCTTAGTGTAGTAATAAATGCAGAAGGAATACAAGATAATGTATGAAATCATTTTATAAAAAGAGAGAAGCTTAACCCAAAATAAAATTTCATTTTCAAAGGTGGATCCGGTAATTCAAATGGCGGTTCTGGTAATTCATCACGCAAAACAAAGCGGCGACGACGCAAAGGAAAATCGGGAACAAGAAAGTGGAGAAAAGGAAAACGAACAGGGTCTGGCGGAAGTAATAAAAAGCCTGGTGGCTACAAAGGACCTGGTGGAAATCCTGGACCTAAAGGACAGAAAGGCAATAAGGGTTCTGTCGGCAATAAAGGACCTGAAGGTGACAAAGGACCTGAAGGTGACAAAGGACCTGGTGGCAATAATGGATCTGGTGGCTACAAAGGACCTGGTGGAAATCCTGGACCTAAAGGACAGAAAGGCAATAAGGGTTCTGTAGGAAACAAAGGACCTGAAGGAAACAAAGGACCTGAAGGTGACAAAGGACCTGGTGGCAATAATGGGTCTGGCGGCTACAAAGGACCTGGTGGAAATCCTGGACCTAAAGGACAGAAAGGCAATAAGGGTTCTGTCGGCAATAAAGGACCTGAAGGTGACAAAGGACCTGAAGGTGACAAAGGACCTGGTGGCAATAATGGGTCTGGTGGCTACAAAGGACCTGGTGGAAATCCTGGACCTAAAGGACAGAAAGGCAATAAGGGTTCTGTAGAAAACAAAGGACCTGAAGGAAACAAAGGACCTGAAGGTGACAAAGGACCTGGTGGCAATAATGGGTCTGGTGGCTACAAAGGACCTGGAAATCCTGGACCTAAAGGACAGAAAGGCAATAAGGGTTCTGTAGAAAACAAAGGACCTGAAGGAAACAAAGGACCTGAAGGTGACAAAGGACCTGGTGGCAATAATGGGTCTGGTGGCTACAAAGGACCTGGTGGAAATCCTGGACCTAAAGGACAGAAAGGCAATAAGGGTTCTGTAGGAAACAAAGGACCTGAAGGTGACAAAGGACCTGGTGGCAATAATGGGTCTGGCGGCTACAAAGGACCTGGTGGAAATCCTGGACCTAAAGGACAGAAAGGCAATAAGGGTTCTGTCGGCAATAAAGGACCTGAAGGTGACAAAGGACCTGGTGGCAATAATGGGTCTGGTGGCTACAAAGGACCTGGTGGAAATCCTGGACCTAAAGGACAGAAAGGCAATAAGGGTTCTGTAGGAAACAAAGGACCTGAAGGTGACAAAGGACCTGGTATAATGGGTCTGGTGGCTACAAAGGACCTGGTGGAAATCCTGGACCTAAAGGACAGAAAGGCAATAAGGGTTCTGTAGGAAACAAAGGACCTGAAGGTGACAAAGGACCTGGTGGCAATAATGGGTCTGGTGGCTACAAAGGACCTGGTGGAAATCCTGGACCTAAAGGACAGAAAGGCAATAAGGGTTCTGTAGGAAACAAAGGACCTGAAGGTGACAAAGGACCTGGTGGCAATAATGGGTCTGGCGGCTACAAAGGACCTGGTGGAAATCCTGGACCTAAAGGACAGAAAGGCAATAAGGGTTCTGTCGGCAATAAAGGACCTGAAGGTGACAAAGGACCTGGTGGCAATAATGGGTCTGGTGGCTACAAAGGACCTGGTGGAAATCCTGGACCTAAAGGACAGAAAGGCAATAAGGGTTCTGTAGAAAACAAAGGACCTGAAGGAAACAAAGGACCTGAAGGTGACAAAGGACCTGGTGGCAATAATGGGTCTGGTGGCTACAAAGGACCTGGTGGAAATCCTGGACCTAAAGGACAGAAAGGCAATAAGGGTTCTGTAGGAAACAAAGGACCTGAAGGTGACAAAGGACCTGGTGGCAATAATGGGTCTGGCGGCTACAAAGGACCTGGTGGAAATCCTGGACCTAAAGGACAGAAAGGCAATAAGGGTTCTGTCGGCAATAAAGGACCTGAAGGTGACAAAGGACCTGGTGGCAATAATGGGTCTGGTGGCTACAAAGGACCTGGTGGAAATCCTGGACCTAAAGGACAGAAAGGCAATAAGGGTTCTAGAAACAGGACCTGAAGGTGACAAAGGACCTGGTGGCAATAATGGGTCTGGTGGCTACAAAGGACCTGGTGGAAATCCTGGACCTAAAGGACAGAAAGGCAATAAGGGTTCTGTGGAAACAAAGGACCTGAAGGTGACAAAGGACCTGGCAATAATGGGTCTGGTGGCTACAAAGGACCTGGTGGAAATCCTGGACCTAAAGGACAGAAAGGCAATAAGGGTTCTGTAGGAAACAAAGGACCTGAAGGTGACAAAGTACCTGGTGGCAATAATGGGTCTGGCTACAAAGGACCTGGTGGAAATCCTGGACCTAAAGGACAGAAAGGCAAGGGTTCTGTCGGCAATAAAGGACCTGAAGGTGACAAAGGACCTGGTGGCAATAATGGGTCTGGTGGCTACAAAGTACCTGGTGGAAATCCTGGACCTAAAGGACAGAAAGGCAAGGGTTCTGTAGAAAACAAAGGACCTGAAGGAAACAAAGGACCTGAAGGTGACAAAGGACCTGGTGGCAATAATGGGTCTGGTGGCTACAAAGGACCTGGAAATCCTGGACCTAAAGGACAGAAAGGCAATAAGGGTTCTGTAGGAAACAAAGGACCTGAAGGTGACAAAGGACCTGGTGGCAATAATGGGTCTGGCGGCTACAAAGGACCTGGTGGAAATCCTGGACCTAAAGGACTGAAAGGCAATAAGGGTTCTGTCGGCAATAAAGGACCTGAAGGTGACAAAGGACCTGGTGGCAATAATGGGTCCTGGCTACAAAGGACCTGGTGGAAATCCTGGAACTAAAGGACAGAAAGGCAATAAGGGTTCTGTAGGAAACAAAGGACCTGAAGGTGACAAAGGACCTGGTGGCAATAATGGGTCTGGTGGCTACAAAGGACCTGGTGGAAATCCTGGACCTAAAGGACAGAAAGGCAATAAGGGTTCTGTAGGAAACAAAGGACCTGAAGGTGACAAAGGACCTGGTGGCAATAATGGGTCTGGTGGCTAAAGGACCTGGTGGAAATCCTGGACCTAAAGGACAGAAAGGCAATAAGGGTTCTAGGAAACAAAGGACCTGAAGGTGACAAAGGACCTGGTGGCATAATGGGTCTGGCTACAAAGGACCTGGTGGAAATCCTGGACCTAAAGGACAGAAAGGCAATAAGGGTTCTGTCGGCAATAAAGGACCTGAAGGTGACAAAGGACCTGGTGGCAATAATGGGTCTGGCGGCTAAAGGACCTGGTGGAAATCCTGGACCTAAAGGACAGAAAGGCAATAAGGGTTCTGTAGAAACAAAGGACCTGAAGGAAACAAAGGACCTGAAGGTGACAAAGGACCTGGTGGCAATAATGGGTCTGGTACAAAGGACCTGGTGGAAATCCTGGACCTAAAGGACAGAAAGGCAATAAGGGTTCTGTGGAAACAAAGGACCTGAAGGTGACAAAGGACCTGGTGGCAATAATGGGTCTGGTGGCTAAAGGACCTGGTGGAAATCCTGGACCTAAAGGACAGAAAGGCAATAAGGGTTCTGTAGAAACAAAGGACCTGAAGGAACAAAGGACCTGAAGGTGACAAAGGACCTGGTGGTAATGGGTCTGGTGGCACAAAGGACCTGGTGGTAATGGGTCTGGTGGCTACAAAGGACCTGGGAAATCCTGGACCTAGGACAGAAAGGCAACAAGGGTTCTAGGAAACAAAGGACCTGAAGGTGACAAAGGACCTGGTGGCAATAATGGGTCTGGTGGCTACAAAGGACCTGGTGGAAATCCTGGACCTAAAGGACAGAAAGGCAATAAGGGTTCTGTAGAAAACAAAGGACCTGAAGGAAACAAAGGACCTGAAGGTGACAAAGGACCTGGTGGCAATAATGGGTCTGGTGGCTACAAAGGACCTGGTGGAAATCCTGGACCTAAAGGACAGAAAGGCAATAAGGGTTCTGTCGGCAATAAAGGACCTGAAGGTGACAAAGGACCTGGTGGCAATAATGGGTCTGGTGGCTACAAAGGACCTGGTGGAAATCCTGGACCTAAAGGACAGAAAGGCAATAAGGGTTCTGTAGGAAACAAAGGACCTGAAGGTGACAAAGGACCTGGTGGCAATAATGGGTCTGGTGGCTACAAAGGACCTGGTGGAAATCCTGGACCTAAAGGACAGAAAGGCAATAAGGGTTCTGTAGGAAACAAAGGACCTGGTGACAAAGGACCTGGTGGCAATAATGGGTCTGGTGGCTACAAAGGACCTGGGAAATCCTGGACCTAAAGGACAGAAAGGCAATAAGGGTTCTGTAGGAAACAAAGGACCTGAAGGTGACAAAGGACCTGGTGGCAATAATGGGTCTGGTGGCTACAAAGGACCTGGTGGAAATCCTGGACCTAAAGGACAGAAAGGCAATAAGGGTTCTGTCGGCAATAAAGGACCTGAAGGTGACAAAGGACCTGGTGGCAATAATGGGTCTGGTGGCTACAAAGGACCTGGTGGAAATCCTGGACCTAAAGGACAGAAAGGCAATAGGGTTCTGTAGGAAACAAAGGACCTGAAGGTGACAAAGGACCAGGTGGCAATAATGGGTCTGGTGGCTACAAAGGACCTGGTGGAAATCCTGGACCTAAAGGACAGAAAGGCAATAAGGGTTCTAGGAAACAAAGGACCTGAAGGTGACAAAGGACCTGGTGGCAATAATGGGTCTGGTGGCTACAAAGGACCTGGAAATCCTGGACCCAAAGGACAGAAAGGCAAGGGTTCTGTAGGAAACAAAGGACCTGAAGGTGACAAAGGACCTGGTGGCAATAATGGGTCTGGTGGCTACAAAGGACCTGGTGGAAATCCTGGACCTAAAGGACAGAAAGGCAATAGGGTTCTGTAGAAAACAAAGGACCTGAAGGAAACAAAGGACCTGAAGGTGACAAAGGACCTGTGGCAATAATGGGTCTGGTACAAAGGACCTGGTGGAAATCCTGGACCTAAAGGACAGAAAGGCAATAAGGGTTCTGTAGGAAACAAAGGACCTGAAGGTGACAAAGGACCTGGTGGCAATAATGGGTCTGGTGGCTACAAAGGACCTGGTGGAAATCCTGGACCTAAAGGACAGAAAGGCAATAAGGGTTCTGTAGAAAACAAAGGACCTGAAGGAAACAAAGGACCTGAAGGTGACAAAGGACCTGGTGGCAATAATGGTCTGGTGGCTACAAAGGACCTGGTGGAAATCCTGGACCTAAAGGACAGAAAGGCAAAAGGGTTCTGTAGGAAACAAGGACCTGAAGGTGACAAAGGACCTGGTGGCAATAATGGGTCTGGTGGCTAAAGGACCTGGTGGAAATCCTGGACCTAAAGGACAGAAAGGCAATAAGGGTTCTAGAAAACAAAGGACCTGAAGGTGACAAAGGACCTGGTAATAATGGGTCTGGTGGCTACAAAGGACCTGGTGGAAATCCTGGACCTAAAGGACAGAAAGGCAATAAGGGTTCTGTAGGAAACAAAGGACCTGAAGGTGACAAAGGACCTGGTGGCAATAATGGGTCCTGGCTAAAAGGACCTGGTGGAAATCCTGGACCTAAAGGACAGAAAGGCAATAAGGGTTCTGAAGGAAACAAAGGACCTGAAGGTGACAAAGGACCTGGTGGCAATAATGGGTCTGGTGGCTACAAAGGACCTGGTGGAAATCCTGGACCTAAAGGACAGAAAGGCAATAAGGGTTCTGTAGGAAACAAAGGACCTGAAGGTGACAAAGGACCTGGTGGTAATGGGTCTGGTGGCTACAGGACCTGGTGGAAATCCTGGACCTAAAGGACAGAAAGGCAATAAGGGTTCTGTAGAAAACAAAGGACCTGAAGGAAACAAAGGACCTGAAGGTGACAAAGGACCTGGTGGCAATAATGGGTCTGGTACAAAGGACCTGGTGAAATCCTGGACCTAAAGGACAGAAAGGCAATAAGGGTTCTGTCGGCAATAAAGGACCTGAAGGTGACAAAGGACCTGGTGGCAATAATGGGTCTGGTGGCTAAAGGACCTGGTGGAAATCCTGGACCTAAAGGACAGAAAGGCAATAAGGGTTCTGTGAAACAAAGGACCTGAAGGTGACAAAGGACCTGGTGGCAATAATGGGTCTGGTGGCTACAAAGGACCTGGTGGAAATCCTGGACCTAAAGGACAGAAAGGCAATAAGGGTTCTGGGAAACAAAGGACCTGAAGGTGACAAAGGACCTGGTGGCAATAATGGGTCTGGTGGCTACAAAGGACCTGGTGGAAATCCTGGACCTAAAGGACAGAAAGGCAATAAGGGTTCTGTAGGAAACAAAGGACCTGAAGGTGACAAAGGACCTGGTGGCAATAATGGGTCTGGTGGCTACAAAGGACCTGGTGGAAATCCTGGACCTAAAGGACAGAAAGGCAATAAGGGTTCTGTAGAAAGCAAAGGACCTGAAGGAAACAAAGGACCTGAAGGTGACAAAGGACCTGGTGGCAATAATGGGTCTGGTGGCTACAAGGACCTGGTGGAAATCCTGGACCTAAAGGACAGAAAGGCAATAAGGGTTCTGTGGAAACAAAGGACCTGAAGGTGACAAAGGACCTGTGGCAATAATGGGTCTGGTGGCTACAAAGGACCTGGTGGAAATCCTGGACCTAAGGACAGAAAGGCAATAAGGGTTCTGTAGAAAACAAAGGACCTGAAGGAAACAAAGGACCTGAAGGTGACAAAGGACCTGGTGGCAATAATGGGTCTGGTGGCTACAAAGGACCTGGTGGAAATCCTGGACCTAAAGGACAGAAAGGCAATAAGGGTTCTGTGAGAAACAAAGGACCTGAAGGTGACAAAGGACCTGGTGGCAATAATGGGTCTGGTGGCTACAAAGGACCTGGTGAAATCCTGGACCTAAAGGACAGAAAGGCAAGGGTTCTGTAGAAAACAAAGGACCTGAAGGAAACAAAGGACCTGAAGGTGACAAAGGACCTGGTGGCAATAATGGGTCTGGTGGCTACAAAGGACCTGGTGAAATCCTGGACCTAAAGGACAGAAAGGCAATAAGGTTCTGTCGGCAATAAGGACCTGAAGGTGACAAGGACCTGGTGGCAATAATGGGTCTGGTGGCTACAAAGGACCTGGTGGAAATCCTGGACCTAAAGGACAGAAAGGCAATAAGGGTTCTGTAGAAAACAAGGACCTGAAGGTGACAAAGGACCTGGTGGCAATAATGGGTCTGGTGGCTACAAAGGACCTGGTGGAAATCCTGGACCTAAAGGACAGAAAGGCAATAAGGGTTCTGTAGAAACAAAGGACCTGAAGGTGACAAAGGACCTGGTGGCAATAATGGGTCTGGTGGCTACAAAGGACCTGGTGGAAATCCTGGACCTAAAGGACAGAAAGGCAGTAAGGGTTCTGTAGGAAACAAAGGACCTGAAGGTGACAAAGGACCTGGTGGCAATAATGGGTCTGGCGGCTACAAGGACCTGGTGGAAATCCTGGACCTAAGGACAGAAGGCAATAAGGGTTCTGTGAAACAAAGGACCTGAAGGTGACAAAGGACCTGGTGGCAATAATGGGTCTGGTGGCTACAAAGGACCTGGTGGAAATCCTGGACCTAAAGGACAGAAAGGCAATAAGGGTTCTGTAGGAAACAAAGGACCTGAAGGTGACAAAGGACCTGGTGGCATAATGGGTCTGGTGGCTACAAGGACCTGGTGGAAATCCTGGACCTAAAGGACAGAAAGGCAATAAGGGTTCTGTAGAAAACAAAGGACCTGAAGGAAACAAAGGACCTGAAGGTGACAAAGGACCTGGGGCAATAATGGGTCTGGTGGCTACAAAGGACCTGGTGGAAATCCTGGACCTAAAGGACAGAAAGGCAATAAGGGTTCTGTAGGAAACAAGGACCTGAAGGTGACAAAGGACCTGGTGGCAATAATGGGTCTGGCGGCTACAAAGGACCTGGTGGAAATCCTGGACCTAAAGGACAGAAAGCAATAAGGGTTCTGTCGGCAATAAAGGACCTGAAGGTGACAAAGGACCTGGTGGCAATAATGGGTCTGGTGGCTACAAAGGACCTGGTGGAATCCTGGACCTAAGGACAGAAAGGCAATAAGGGTTCTGTAGAAAACAAAGGACCTGAAGGTGACAAAGGACCTGGTGGCAATAATGGGTCTGGTGGCTACAAAGGACCTGGTGGAAATCCTGGACCTAAAGGACAGAAAGGCAATAAGGGTTCTGTAGGAAACAAAGGACCTGAAGGTGACAAAGGACCTGGTGGCAATAATGGGTCTGGTGGCTACAAAGGACCTGGTGGAAATCCTGGACCTAAAGGACAGAAAGGCAATAAGGGTTCTGTAGGAAACAAAGGACCTGAAGGTGACAAAGGACCTGGTGGCAATAATGGGTCTGGTGGCTACAAAGGACCTGGTGGAAATCCTGGACCTAAAGGACAGAAAGGCAATAAGGGTTCTGTAGAAAACAAAGGACCTGAAGGAAACAAAGGACCTGAAGGTGACAAAGGACCTGGTGGCAATAATGGGTCTGGCGGCGACAATGGATCCGGAGGAAATAAAGGACCTGGTGGAAATCCTGGAACTAAAGGACCCAAAGGCAACAAGGGATCTGTCGGCAACAAAGGACCTGAAGGTGACAAGGGTCCTGGAGGCAATAATGAGTCTAGCGGCAACAAGGGATCCGGAGGAAATTATGGAAATACCCCTTATCAAACACCAGGTACAGCAAGTGGTTGTCCTGTAATAGTTAATCGCCCAGGGAGAATTTATCGAAGATATAGGACTCGTTACGCTATTCCAGTATTTAAGCGCCTCGGGAGCCAAATATCTTATGGAAGAGGTAAAGTAACATAATATATGAATTTAGTATATTTTATTTATGTTTTTCACTTTTAATTGATGGCCTCTTAGATATTTTTATGAAGTGTCAAATGCATTCCAAGTGTACACACAAACGGGTAAGATAAAGTAACGAAAGGATGGACACAGAATCACGGACCTGTGATAGCGGTTTACCACGTACACGTAAAATATTTACGGACACATTCGTCCACGTGCCCGTAAATAATATATTACTGATTTATTTTATCGTACTCTCTCCGCGCTAGAGTCGATACCGCGTCAATAAATTGTATAGTCTGCAAAGAGCTGGCACTGGGATGCCCCGACCCGGAGATGAGAACGGTAATCTTTAAAAGGCCCAACTAGCGCTTTGTCAAATTGAAAACACTGTACCGGCATGAAATACCGTACCGTTTTACCCTTCTGGTACCCTCCTGGGGTAGTATGTCACATTTACCAGGCGAAATGCAGCAATAAAGCTTCTACTTTAATGGTATTCTGTGTGGTCGTGGCACTTTATCGGTTCGAGCCTACTCGAGCATCTCATCATTATTTATCATTAAACCCCGACGAAATCAGAGGGGTGTTAGAAGTGTGTCGTGTGTGTATCTGTGTAACTGACTGTGGTATCATAGCTGCTGAATGGATAAACTAATTTCGATTAAGTTTCTTTCGTTTGAAAGGTATCTTAATCGAGTGTTTCAAGAAAATTTGTTTAGCCGTTTGAAGATCAGCAACTCTTTTTGTGTCGGGGGTTTTTAAAATGTTTAATTTAATTTATTTATAATAATTATTAAACTAAACACTGCTGGATGTAGGTCTTTCTGTGATTGCGTCAATTGACTAGCATTACATGGTTAATTTGCTCATACCCAAAATGCTGGCCGAACTGTTGTTTCATCCATCCAGAAAATATGTTATTTTCTAATATTAGTTTCGTCATGGGTCTTCATTTGTTTTTGAGAACATCATATACGCATGGAAAAATAAATATCATTTAATATTTTTCAGATGATGACAGCTACATTGACTTTGATGATACATATAGAAACTACTTATCAGGACAGAAACTCTGCCCTTGTGGAAACAGTAAGTAAGATTTCTAATATTTCATTTTTAGGTAGCACTGGTAAATTAAACTCCTGCAATTTGGTAAATTAAACTTTGCCGGTTATGTGTTTGATTAGTTTGTTCTAATGCTGTATTCTTAAGCTAATAAGCTTAAACTAAGTCGTATAGTGGCGCCATAAGAGAATCCCACCCCACTTCATCCACTGGGTGTCTTTTTTTAGGGTTCCGTAGTTACACAACAAGGAACCCTTATAGTTTCGTCATGTCCGTCCGTCCGTCCGTCTGTCCAGCTAAGTCGAATTAAGAATTTAATAAGTTATAGTCAACCAACTTATAAAATGCACTTGGAGTAGTAAAAATTTCGTTACAACTCGATAAAAAATGACCTAAAACTTATAAATATACATTTTATGAAGAAAACGACTTATATGCATTAAAACTATTATAACTAATATATTTTTCATTTGGGGATTTTCAACCTTTTGAGTTTTGAGTTCGCGGTCCGCACCCTGCCATTCGCAACTGTAGCCTCCTTAAAAGGTTCGCTTTCTCAGTAAGCTGTTCGCTTTCTTAAGAGGCTACCGGCATATTACCATTATATAGCTGCGGTATGGCTCTACCACGTACCACGTACAGGAGGCTTGGCCGCCTCTTATGACACCCACGGAACGATGTGAGGTAGTATATTCGTACACTGTCACTACACGGTCAACTCACATCTCATCGAATTTTTCCTGCACGATCAGCACACTACGCAGGCACACAAAAAATTATGTAAACGATTTATATACATACACTCATTAAGAAATAATAGGTGAAAACTTGATTATAGAATTCGATTACATTCATACATACATACAATTCAAGCTAATAAAACCGTGTTATAATTTGTACATTGCAACAGGTTATTATAACATAGGCTAATATATAAAATGGGGCGCACTTTTTATACTTAAATATAATATATTTTAATAATTGATAAATTAAAATAACAGCCTACCCAAATATGCTATACTCCTGGGCACACGTGCCTCTGGTGTCTTTCATTCGTGAGAGTCTTTGCACAGCAGGATAAATTCTGCGCTGCCTCAATGCTTGTTGGTAGACTGGCATGGAATAAATCAGCATCATGTTACTGGTTTACCGTATGCTATGATACTCGTAAGCCGACCGCTTATCTGTTTTGCGAGCCAAAATGTATTTACACTAATGTATTTCATTTTAATTTCAGATCACTAGCGACCGCTTCATTTCCTGATTCAGTTTGAGGAATTGTTATTTTCTGAGTTATAACTTATGTTAACTGATACAACACTTGGCAGCGATAAAGGACTACGATTTTTTTTTAAATTATTTTAATACTTATTTATTTAAAGTGGTTTGATAATGACTATATTGTTAATGGCAATAAATAAGCAATCACGCCATAATTTGTTTTATTTTACTGCTGTTGTTCACTTTTAGGTATTCATGAATTTTCCTATTTCTTTATCAGCCGGTAAAAGTCCACTACACATTCAATACACAAAACATATTGTGACGGCGCATTATTATTATTATTATTAATAAATAACAATTAATTTGACTACAAAGTCAATTAAAAATATCATAGATAAAATATTTTGAACAATTAAAATGCATTATTAAGCATAAAGTTCAAATACATTCATTTCGAACATTAAGTGTAATAGTATAGTAAAGTCTTAATATTGCCCTTAAAAATCATCAATCAAAAAATGGCGTTCTCTGTGTCATGGTTTGACTCACGCCTAAGTAGCTTTGCCCAAGTCGGGTCCCTTCGTTACGGGGCTGCAGACTGTCTGACCTCCATGGTGTTTTATATAACAACATAATAATATATCTCTGCAAATTTCCCACCTTTGAATGATTGAAGGCAACTTGTTGGTGGGTGAGACAAACATTCTCGAAAAATGCATATACTCAGCGTCAGTGACACAAACCCTTTCTGATGGCTAATTAGTACTATTATCTTATAACTGCCTTTTTGTTATAACACCTCATGTGGGTGGTAGCTGGAGGGAGAATCTGAGGAGACTCTCAAGGCTGCTGCCGAAAGCCGCTCACCGTGGGACCCCATTCCTTTGAGGAGAGCAGTAGACTCATGACACGCTCTGCGGCTAGAAGCGGTGCTGACCATGCAATCGGTTGTGATGCCTTACATTTACATTACGTCTGCAGGAGCGGCGGTCTGGCAGTTGGTGGCGCTCACGGAGGGCTTTTTATGACCAGTATGCCTATTATTCGACGTGTTGCCTAAACCGTGTGACGTACATTCACTGTGGCTGGATTTGATCCTATTCTGTATGACGTTTCCACGCATTGACATGCGCGATTTCGGTCGATGTTTGTGCTTACGCACTACCAAGGGGCCAAGCCCTCTTTTAGTGGTTCGCTAGTTATTTTGCTGTGGACTACGATCCAGCTCCCAACTTAACGTCCACTCCGGGGGAGTGCGTTGGTTGGTTGGCGCTCACCGCACACGGCGAATGTGGAGACGTTTGCCTCCTCCACATTTTTTTTAAATGTAGAAGAGCGAAGCCCTTGTATCTGTTTAAATATTGTATATTTTTTATATAAGTATTGTAAGCCTTTTCCAAGTGGGAAGGGATTAATTAATAAGGAATTGACTGATGTGAACTTGATACAAGTGGAATAGGGACGATTTTAAGTTCTTAACCTTTTTGAGTCCTGTCTTCGTGAACGGGGTTCTTTAGCTTAAGACTGTAGTCCTTCAGCGTGGGAACTTCTAATGGAACACCTACATTGATATTTTTTAGTCACACAGACGTATCGCGCGGTGTTAGTATACGCACCCTGGACATGAATAAATTACTTTTGGTGCTTCGCACAAGTTACATATTCATCACGCGTTCGTCTTCGTAGGATGTTCATGAATGTTACAAAAATACGCATTGTATGTAGCCATTTGCAATTTCTTCTGTGTCATTTGCTTGTTACATAGCGAATTGATGTAACAAGCAAATGACACAGAAAATGTGCGAGCCCGTAATTAATAGTTGACGGCAAAGTATGGGGCCAGAGTGTACGTTTTCTAGGTATTATTTTAACTATTATTTTTTATTTATGAACAAATTTAAAATATTATCAATGTTTTGTGTAATATGGGAAATGTGGGTTTCATAAATTACCTTTTATTAAAAAAATAAAGGTTAATACTTATTTACACAATCACTGTGGTTTAAACAATTTATACAGTATGTAACAATCAACCCGTTAGTCGTTTCAGGGACGTATAGATGTACTATGAATGGGATTTTAGCGTTACTAATCAAGTAACTAACTGAATTTAATATTTCTAAAAATGTTTTTGTATCCGAACTAAACGACACGTGTCGACATACCTACGGCCACTGTGAGGTCTCTGACACGGCCAATTTTTACAAAGCGAGCCGCTGCGCGGCGCGCGCACCCCCAAGGTTTGTGTGTGAATAGTCCCCTCGACAGTATCTTTCAAGATGGCGGATGATATATTGCAACATATATTGCAACCATTGCGGGTAGTTTTTACTGCCAAGGAGAAATAATTTACTTAATTCGTGTTTTCTTTGAATATATGGGTATAATGATAAGGTTTATACAAAAAAGTAAGTATAATAAAAATGTTTTCCTCTAAATTTATATATTATTATAACATTAGTGTTAAAAGCGAAGTATAATAGTTATTTCCAGTAACTTTTTCTAGATACTATTATTATTATAATATTTAATTATTACTATTATAATATTTAATATGTTCATATTTATTTTATATTATAAATTATCTTACAAAAATCATTTTACGAAGTCACTTAACGAGAAAAATTCTTAGTTCCGCTACGTAGATGATGATGTTTCGACGAGTTCTAACAGTTTCTAAAATTATGTTGAGATCAAATATACATTGTTCATTCATTCATTACGATCTATCAAAGTCAACTACTGAACATAAGCCTATCCAACGAATAACCTCATAAGGGCGTATTTTTCATAGTTTCCACTTTTGCCAGGCGGGTTGGCAACCGCAGTTTTTTACTTTGGATAGATCCAACGGCAACTCCCTTACCCAACTCTTGGTTTCCATCTGCCTTTTACCACACCCACGGGATGATTTGGAGTAGTGAATATTCTTTCACCGCCAATACACATTGTTATTGAATATTTATGTTATAAACCACGTTATTACTAATTAGAGATTTGGAAAAAATATTTAAAAAAAAGTTGTTTCAAGTATAAAATGTCGTGATTAATTTCAAACTTGCAACTATTTGTAGGAGAAATGTATTATGTATTTTTCATGTGAAACTTTATTCGATATATGTAACAGAAATTATTTTTTAAATAGATCCATATTAAAAGAATGTAATACACAAAATAAAATTACTATAAAATAAGCGGCGTTTCGCGCGCTCCTCAAACTCAAACCCGCTAACCGCTCGTCATCGTAGGACTTTAGTATAGGAAAATTCCCAAAATTTACACGCACTTCGAGTGATCGCAAAAGTATCGTCTAGTATACGCCAACTGACTTATTTTGAGCCCATTTTTTTTCAGTAGGTATTTAAAAACATGGAAAGTTTAATAAACATAAAATTTTGTCACAATTCAATTGCCATGAAAATATATAAAAATAAGGGTTGTTTATCAACGAGCGATTAAAAAAATGCCTAAGTTAATTAAAGTTTTTGTATATTTGAAGGTTATTGCAGAGGTAATCAGTCCACATACAATTTATAAGTATTATTTTATTTAAATTTAATTTGATTGTTTTTATGTTGAGTTTTCTGAAGTAAAATTATTTATATACGCTTGAATACTGATTCTGATAACGCACTTAATGGGAACCACAGAGTTATTGCTACATATTTTATTTTTTCGGCTCTAATGAAAAGCCATAAGATTAGGAAGATAGGCTAACTGACTAGATAAAATCTATATTATAAATATTAGTTATCAATCTAAATTTAACTACTGCAATAATAACCTCGGCATAAGATATTACTAAAATAACATCGTAATTGGATGTTAACCTCAACAAAGAACCCGAAGAGTCAATCAGGACAGGACTATTCTAGAAGGTCTGAATTGATATCACAATGGGTGAACCCCACACAGGGTAACCCACTGATCAACAATTCACTCAAGATCCAGATCATAGATCCCCAGTGCACCGGTTGAGTCGAGTCCTAAAACAAGACTGTTTGCTTAGCGAGTTTCCAAGTGGTTCATATGCTTACATTATTAATTTGTTTTTTTATTCTAATAATTTGCTTTGCGTTTTCCCATATTATCTACCTGAAATGGATATTAAAATAAATTACTATTTTATTAAGTACATTAACGTCTAATAGTTACAAAAAAAAATTCATAATAAAACTCACATACCTAGTTAGTCTACTTACTTGAAGAATACGAATAATTTTAGCAGTCGTGTCTGACACTCGCGACCAACCTTTATGCTATGTCAAACAATAGAATTATGGAATCGACTCGTCAAATCGGGCTACGAACGGACGTGCAATCTTTTGAAAAGCTGAATTTTTTTCACGCGTGTTCTCTAAATTAGAGCGGTTAGGTTTCCGTAATTCGCTTTATATTAGAGACTGTAATATAAAGCGAATTACGGAAACCTAACCGCTTCATAATAAAATGTATGGAAAGCGGGGATCGATTTATGCTAAAAAATGAATGATATTTAGGCTTAGATTATTGTTTTTTGGTTTGAATTCGTAAAAATAATGAATGATGAATGTGTTACTTATACTTTTATCTCGCGTTTTAACAAAAAATAATTTTCTGTAATAATAACGAAATAGCCTAGAGATTTAAAGTAGAAAAGGCCGTTTTAAGTGTTTTTACCATTGTTGACGATTTGTTTTTCTCTCGAAAATCAAGATTTTTTATAATTATCACGCGGTGAATGTGAAGACTCATCTATTAACTAATTGAGATTTTTTTGTGGTGTCATTTAATGAATTCTTTAATATCTTTAAAACCGTAACTGCCTATTTGCGCGTTTCTTAAGGACTGGCCTCTTAAGATAATATACCTACAGCTTTCGCTTACTCTAGTGAATATTCATTCTTCCAAGGGATACCTAATAGAACTAAGTTACTAAATAAGCACAACGTAAATAAGGGTTCTAACTAAGACGATCACGCCATAAATTTATTAAACGGCATATAACTAAACCTTTAGAAATATTCTTGAGAAAGATCAATATATGGTTATTATTTTTATAGACGGCCTCTTTTTCTATACAGAGGGGGCGGGGGAGCGTTACAATATATTTAATGACTGCTCATCACCAAAGAAAAGCAACTACAAACACCAGCAGAATTTTAACTCTGCGGTTACTACAATGCGGCATAACGCTAAGTCGAATGCCTATTATTTTATGACAATATACTAACATATTTAAAAACATAGCTGTGCTATAATTTATGTTAATGAACCACAATCCTTTCCATAATTGCGTGCACAACACTGCCATTACCAAGCCCAAAACCCACAACACTACACTCGGAAATACACACTATCTTTACTAATGCGACACGTGTTTCACCTCTAAACAAGGCATCATCAGTAGATATAGTCGTTATAATAAGCGTTTAGCCGTCGTAGGCTCTATTGGCCATCGCATGCTCCATTGCAACTGTTTTCCTGGTCTGCTATGTTTTGACTGTCCCTTTGTCTCTTACAATTCATCCTATTCCATTTTAATTTATTTTATTTCAATTAACTGTACAATTAATTCAAAGAATGCCTTAATTTAAACAGGTACCTGAACTAGGATAAACCTGTATCCCAGGTGTACGCGCTAATAGATACACTAACAAATATTTTCCGTTTCTTATATAAAATGAATTACATACCTATTAATTAGGGCTAATAGCGGTAAAATATATTATCATTAATTAACTTAAAACAATCAGCAGATTTTCCGTATCATCTTATGACAAATTTCGTAACCATATTCAAATTACAGTTTTACAATCTACCATTTTTAATGGATACATGTACATAATTGTATTGACTTGATTATACAGAAAAGGGCAAAGGAATGTAAAAATCTACGCATGAAAGAATGCCTTATTCTAATGTCAGTTTCACTTACTTTATCTTCGCGTCTTTTATCAGTGACCTTTCTTCTGTAGAGCAATTTTAAGGGTTGTTTTAGTAACGTACTCATAAGGAATAACTGGCGCACAGAGAACATATTACTGGTATATGTTGACAACACTGTCGCTGATATTATTTGATAGGTGCTTTTGTATTTGTGACAAAGTTAAGAAAAGTTATATTTATTATATTTATTATTCGGACTTTACTACCCATTACAGCTTACAAAGTCCACCGCTGAATGCCTCCCCAAAGATTGCCTCACATGGGGGTTATTTGCCATAGTCGCCACTTTATTTTTCAAATAAAGAACGTCCCGCTGGGTTTCTTGCTGGTTCTATCCAGGACAGAGGTATTTTCCGAACCAGTGCTAAATTAAACATTAAGTAACTTTCAATAAGTATTATTCATAATCTATATTGAATAAAAAAGTTTCTGTTTCTGTTTCTGTTTCTTGGCAGGCGGGTTGGCAACCGCAGTTTTTATTTTCTAGTTGTTATTAGGACGACGCTGCTGCCCTACTCCTGGTTTGTTTCGGACCTTACTACACCTAGTTATTAATATAAGTCGAAATGATGTAACATAATTACATAAAACGTAGACCAAGCTCGCTTCTTATGAAATATCCATAATTTCCTTATTTGGCCGGTGGAAGGAAAAGGGGAGATCTCCCGCCGAGCAAGGTGTTCTGCCCGGGAAGCGGCCAACGCTCCGAGTGGTAGTTTTTTTTTTGCGCCCAATGCAAGGACACCCTCCGGAAGCGGGGGAGGGAGGCGGTGAATGCTCATAGCATACCACGCAGCCCGCTGCGTGGTTATGTGGGACTCACTTTGAAGAAGTGCCTACCCACTAAACACCACCTGAGAACGGCTCTAGCCCGAAGGCTTTATCGCCGAATCGGAGACGACCTTCCTCGGGGAGAGGGAGGCGTGGGGCACAACCGTCCGGGGACGGAAGCGTGGGTCAACCAACACAGCCGCAAAGTGCGGCGGTGCTGGAGTGATGGAGTGGGAGTCGCATGAACGAGAATGTACTCACCGTACGGGGACGGTGAGCACTGACTGCTAGTGCAACCGCGCGGGGGCGGGGGCACTAGCTGAGGCGGGAAGGGAAGGCACTCACCGTTCAACGGTGAGCGCGGGCGCACAACACAACCGCACGGGGGCAGCTGGCGGAGACGGGAGGGCTCCCACCGTACGGGGACGGTGAGACAGCTAGCACAACCGCACGGGGGCGGCTGTGCTAGCCGAGGCGGGAGGGCAACTCGACCGTGCGGGGACTGGAGTGTGGGAGGGCACTCTCAACCGTACGGGTACGGGAGCGTAGTCAGCTAACACAACCGCACGGGAGCGTCGGCGCTAGCTGAGGGGGATGGGACGGGACTGACGTTTTCTATTCCTCGACTGAACTGACTAAGAGAGAAGACCCGTACCGGGGACGGGTGCTCGGTCAGCTGGCGGACTCCGCTAGCGCACGACCGCACGGTGGCGGCGGCGCAAGCGGAATGCCGAGTGGTAGTTCGGAGCTATTCTATATATACTGCTTTTACTTCGGAACTTTGATAGCGCGATTTAGGCTTCGATATGTTTCGCTTGTGGCGCGACGACAGCGCCGCCACACCTACTTCAATTTAGTCATCATAATATACAGTGTTAGAAAGAAATAAGTGTTACCGTGTTACGTCTTACCGCTATTTATCTCTTTCTATCATATTCTCTGTTGTTGTTTTACTGAGTAGGCAATAAATATGTTTCTCATTGAATAAAACTATTTTTACGATTACGCATATCCGTAAAAATAGTTTTATTAATGTGTAGTGTTCGCGTAAATATAAGAAATCATTAAATATGTTTCTCTTTTATAACCCTAATTAAACTCAAAACTTTAAAAATTATTTCGTGAAACTGATTTGAAAAACGTATTTCCGCGTAAAAAGTTGGTAGGGCCTGCATCAAAGCATTGTTGTACATCCATTAAGACAAAACTCAAAAAAGAAATCGTGCTGCAGGATACTAGAGCCTAACCTCCCTATCATCAGTTCTTATTGTTAGAGTAAGAGTAAGTCAGCAGAGCGTATACCACAATTTTCTAAGCAATCATTCATGCCAATGGCAAGTTCATTACGATTCCTTAAAAACTTAATATAATAATTTCTTCTTCTTTTTTTCCCCTTCTTTATCGGCCCATAAAAGTCCACTTCTGTACAAGAACATCTCTGGTTGTAAACATGATTGACCATAATATTCACGTTTGACAGACGTATTGACGATCGCAGTACCAGACGTCTTGCACAATTAACGCTGCTTCCCGTCGCCGGTCTGGATATTTTACTTTATTACTGTCGGAAGCCATAAGATCTTTTGAGCAGTTCCCATAGTCACCTATTACGGCATCCCCGGGCCAAAAGGTGATGGATTCTCTTACAACGCCACCAGTGTGTGCTGTTACCGATTACACTACTGGAATAATCTTGGCTGATTGCGACTATGATAACAACTTCCAAAAATATTGAAATGCCACAAATTTTAGCTAGCATAGAGATATTAATTCACCTTGATCTACCCGTGCCCGATATGATGCTTATGCGAAAAGACCAAAGGTAGACGGGGATAAATTTTAAGAGACAAGGGGACTATCACAACACTACCTGACAATTATTTGCATATTACTATTTAGCTTCAGCTGGGACAAGAATATAATTATTATGACCTCAATTAGTTAGTTCGAAGTTACAGTTTTTATACGTCCCACTACTGTATACAGCCTACCCTCTTTTGTCCCAACTGGTTAAACAATTTATGTTCGTACACTACTGTATACAGACCTACCCTCTTTTGCCCTCAACCGGTTAAATAAATTATGTTTGTACATATTGTATCTACTAACCATGTCGTGACAGTGTAAGAATATCCACTACTGTTATTATTGAGAATAAGCTTATTTAGAATAAGGGTGACAGTTGAGCACACAGTTCACCTGATGGTTAGTGAAAACCCATAGATATTTTAGCCGTGGAAGGAAAAGGGGAGATCTCCCTCCGGGCAAGGTGTACAGCCCGGGGAGCGGCCAACACAACCAACCAACCAACAGCTCTGAAAGTGTTATTTCAGAGCTGTTCTGTATACAGCGCGTTTACTTCAGAACTTTGATAGCGCGATTTAGGCTTCGGTGCGTTTCGCTACATCTATACTCGATTAAGAACCAAAATGCAGAATCGTTTTTTATGCGGTAGAGCCATGCTGCAGCTATATTATGGTTCTTGCACGAATGGGTCGACTCAACCGGGGAATGACCACGCTCTCACAGAATACCAGTGTAAAATAGCAACTTAAAAGCTGCAATATGGCTCAATCAGCGTACCATCACGTAATAACCTCTAATCTTATTTCTAACGTTCTTTTAAATACATGGAAGCTACGCAATAAGTAGACAAATAAAATTCCAGAATATACTTTTTTATTTATACTTTATCTTGCTGCATCGTTTCAATTTACATAAAAGAAATAATATAATATTTTTTAAAGTGAAATATAGAAAGTGTTAGCTCAAACATTTATAATGACTACTTATAAGTTTTCTAATCTGTTAATATGATAAATTTCGAAAATCACGAAAAAAACTATTGTCATTGTCATTATAAATCACTTTTATTAAAAGTTATTGTCACGACTAGCAATTTTCCTGTATATGTTTGTAACGACGTGCATACACAAACCAATGCGGTTGAAGTTAATAGCACATCATTACCTAAAATATTATCAGTTGAGCAAAAAGACATCAATAAAATATCCGGAAATAATAATATTATGTGCACCTTCTCTGTCTCACTTTCTGTGATATTCTGCTTTCTCTCAATCTTTAGCTAATTCCACCGGTACAAAAAATAATTATATGGATACTTTTCATAACAATGAAACTTGCCACAGTTACAGCGAAGAAAGTAGATTTTACGATAATAAATGTTAGCCCCCTGATTAAATATACTTTAGGTTTTTTTTTTCCAGTCGAAGAACAGTTATTACATAAAAGGAACATAATAAGCTTTTTTTTTCTTTTTTAGCTCAAGCCGCACCAGGTAAACTTAAGAAACGTTGTTTTCTTAGTACTTTATGTTGTAAATATATTACATTATATTTGTGAAATTAAGAATAATATTAAGTATGCTATAATTAAAATGTATTTGGGATTCTTGGTGGTGTCTTTTTCAGCTCAATCTTCTTCCTATGAGAGTGAGTTAATTTTTTACTTTATTTTAAAATAAATAGAAATTTGTTACTCCTAACAAATGTAGTTCTTAAAATGTTACCTGTCTTTGAACAAGGTTTGAATTTACCCATAATAAGTCCAACTGATATTTCTTATACACACACACTTATATGTATATGTAATTGCAGACTGAACGTACAGGAGCACACTTATGTTACTTGTGTAGACGAAATATTCATGTTATTTGTGGAATATCGTTATGTGGTGAAGGTTACGGATCGCAACTATTGTGCAATTAATGCAACAACGAAAAAGATATTCAGGATCAAAAACTTAAACTTAAAAAGAGCTGCTGCACAAATTTATAAAGAGTCCTCCAACAAATTTCACGACATTGACATTGGAGCTTCAGTTCCTGTTATGTTGTTGATCATGTTACTTTTTTGACAGTAGGTTAAGGTGAGGCTGGGCCACCCTGAAGCCGCGTACATTATAATGATATAAAATATAATATTGAAAGAATTCAACTTTGTAATTTAAAAAATCAAAAAATTATACGTTTTTTCAAAAATAGTTAAAAGTGGTACTGTCCAACGTCCTTAGTCAAAACTACTTTTGCTTAATTTTTGCAGTCAAAAGTTGTTTTGACCGGTTATGAGTGTTGATTGTAACATATACATATAATTATTTCTCTAAATTAGTCTAGTAAGATAGTTAAATTACTAGATCGTGCTCGTATCATAATTAAATTCTTAGTAAGACATGTATGAACCACTTTTATATAACTATATTACAGCTTCAACCATCTTACTGCGACATATATATTATGTATCTTAAACAAAAATTTGAATTCATGGGCGCAGATAAAGATCATTCCAGATTAGCTGATAACCTTATTTTGCGAATGCCTGCTCACAACTCAAATATTAGAAATAGAAATTAGAAATCTTACTAGTGTTGATAAGGCTAGACTAGTTTACTTTAGCTATTTCCATAGCATAATGTCGTATGGTAGAATAGAATAGAATAGAATAGAATAATTTTTTTATTCAATATAGATTACATGTGTAATTCTTGTTAATGTGTGTAACTCTTGAAAGTCATTTTTTACTTTACCACTGGTTCGAAAAAAAACCTCTGTCCTGGGAAGAACCAGCAAGAAACCCAGCGGGACTTTTTTTTAAAGTAAATTTTACATTAATGGTTGTACAAACTATTTAAGTACAAAATATATTTTAGAAACTGCTTGGTAGCGACCACCTCATTCCAAGGGGTTATTATCAATTATATATTCATTTATACTATAATAACCCTTTTTATACAGTTTCAGCTTAACAAAACATTTAAACTTGGTAATAGAGAGAGCCTGTACACTTTCCGGGACCTTGTTGTAATAGCGTATATATTGCCCCAAGAATGAATTACTGACTGTGTGGAGTCGAGAAACTGGTATCACTAGCTTGTGCTTGTTCCTAGTGTTTACAGAATGTATATCACTTTTTTACTAAAACTACCTTTGTTTTTGTGAACATACATTAAATTTTCGTAAATATACTGAGAGGCCAGAGTTAATATATTTATTTCTTTAAATTTATCTCTAAGAGACTCTCGGTTTTAGGTTGTAAATAGCTCTAATGGCCCTCTTCTGTAAAACAAAAATAGTTTCTGAATCAGCCGCATTTCCCCATAGCAAAATCCCATAAGACATTATGCTATGGAAATAACTGAAATAAACTAGTATAGCTGTCTCGACACTAGTGAGACCTCTAATCTTTTTACAGCATAGGCTGCAGAACTTAGTCTGCTTGCTAGTTTGGATATGGGGCCCCACTGAAGCTTTGCGTCGAGTGATGCCAAGAAAAACAGTGGATTCAACAGGGCTCAGTTCTTCCCATTTAAAACACATTGGTACCCAGATTTTTAACATTCGTTGTTGTAAATTTAATACATTTAGTTTTATTTCCGTTTAAATGTAGATTATTAACGTTAAACCAATGCACTAATTTTGATATAGCATTATTCATTTCGTCACATTTAAATGATTGACGTTTAAGTTTAAAAATCAAGGAAGTATCATCAGCAAATAATACTATATCATGATTATCCCGTCGGTATTTGTATTCGTCGGTATTTTGCTATGGGGACACGCAGCTGACACTGAAATTATATTTGTTTTACAGAAGAGGGCCATAAGAGCAATTTATGATTTAAAGCCTAAAGAGTCGCTGCGACAAAAATTTAAGGAAATTAATATATTAACTTTGGCCTCTCAAAACATCTATGAAAATGTAATGTACGTACACAAAAATAAAAGTAATTTTACAAAAATAAGTGATATTCATTCTGTAAATACTAGGAACAGACACAAGCTAGTAGTACCAGTTACTCGACTCCATCGAGTCAGTAATTCATTATTGGGGCGATGTATACGCTTTTACAACAAAATCCCAGAAAATATGCAAAATTTGACCTACTCAAAGTTCAAAAACTTTATTAAACAAAGTTTGTATAAAAAGGGTTATTATAATATTAAGGAATTTATGGATGATAATAACCCCTGGGAATGAGGTGATCGCTACCAAGCTATTTCTAATTTGTTTTGTGTTGTTAATTGTGTAACATACATTATTGAAAGCTGTTAATTAAAATAAAAAAGTCCCGCTGGGTTTCTTGCTGGTTCTTCCCAGGACAGAGGTTTTTTTTCGAACCAGTGGTAATTAAACAAAAGAGTGACTTTCAATAAGTATTATTTATAACCTATATTGAATAAAAAAAGTTTCTGTTTCTGTTTCTATTTATTCACACTTCTATATATTTAAATGAAAATTATCTCCTTCACCAAAGTTTGCCTGGAAGAGATCGCTGTTTAGCGATAAGGTCACCTAATTGTACATAAATTTATAATATTTTGTGAGCAATAAAGAGTGTAAGTAAAAAAAATAATAATAAATAAATATATAAAAAGGAACATAATATAGTCGATTAGAGATTGTCCTAGAAATTTATTACATAAAAAGAACCATACAGTATTCACATTAGAATTTGAAAGTTTTCTTTCCGATTTAGCTCCGGTCTCAACTTAAATAATTTTATTTTAGAACTTTCTTTTTTAAACATATAATTATTTTTGTTCAAATAAGTATAAAATTGAATATTGGTATTATTAAAAATATATCTTGGATACTTGGCGACGGCTTTCAGCTTCGTCCGATGAAAGTGGGTTCATTTTTTATCATAACCCCTCAACAGTATCTTTTAAGATGGCGTCATTTCTTATGTGTTGCAACCATTGCGGCTTGAATTTACTGCCCGGGAGAAATAATTTACTTAATTTCGTGTTTTCTTTAAATATATGGGTATAATGTTATGGTTTACAAAATAAAAAATATAATAAACATGTTTTTGTCATCTAAATTTATATATTATTATAACATTAATCTATTCTCGTATCAAAAGAATAACCACAACGGAGATTATCACGACACGATTAAGACTCGTCGGATGACTTATTTAGGATGTTTGCGCCGTTCTTTATACTGCTCGAGCGAGTAAATTTAGAGTTAAAGCCTTACTTCTTTGTATCTTCTTTTCAACCGACTTCAAAAAGGAGGAGGTTTACAATTCGTCGGAATCCTTGTTTTTTTTATGTATGTTCACCGATTACTCATAGACGCCAGAACCGATTTGGAAAATTCTTATTTTGCTTCAAAGGTTTTAAAAAAATCAACAATAAGTTATATTTATATTGAAGTCGGTTGTACAAAATTTTTAATTTTACCACTTGTATTTTCTACTCTCATTTATTTTCAGATATGCAAGAACTAAGTGAATATCAAGTAATTAAAAAATTAAAAATAATTTTCAACTTACGCTTTTCCTGTTAACCTTGTAGTGGTGATGAAAGAATATCCACTACCCCATATCATCGTCGTAAGAGGCGACAGAGGGAAAGCAAACCAGGAGATTGACAGCAGCGTCTTCCTATTAACAGCTAAATAATATTAAAAAACTGCTGTTGCAAACCCGCCTGCCTAGCGAACTGTAGCAAATATCCCCCCTATGAGGCAATCTATAGATAAGGACTATGGACTTTTGATTGCCTGTAATGGTAATATTTTCACTCTTTCTGATTCTTGAATTCTCTATAGACAATTTATTTACAAAGGACATAAAATAATGATATTTATTTATTAAAAACAAAAACAAAGACACCTAAAAATGTTTTATATTTATTTTTGCAGGATTATATAGAATACTAATAAACAATTTTAGAAATATAAACACTATTGTTTTATTCTCTATCTTTAGTTTCCTATAAATATAGACTTTCTTGTGATAGACTCATGCTATAGCCAGGGTCTGATTTACCCACAGGCTAACTTGCCTTTGCAAGCACCACTTACGTACAGAATAAAATTTGGTATACAGAACAAATAAATAGATTGTAAAACTAAGACTTGAATTATTTGGTACCTTTCGTCTTTCGTTGATTGATTGGACGTGATTCAAATATTTTAAACCACTGAAGTTCTCTTGTCTACCTCTAATTATTAATGTGTTTTGCCAAGGCTGTCCAAGGGAACTTCTGTCAGCCCATGCCGTAAAGGAAAAAGTCGATCTTTTAGGTTTTCTTTTTAAATCCACTTCGCTCTCGATACACACCACCGATCATCCCGCGATTTGATTGCTCCATGGTGGATGTGCGGTTTACACAGCGCTCAGTGTACAAAGCACGAGAACGTCGAGTGGGCCTGATGGAGCCCCTCCTAAGACGGGTGCTCCGGAGATAGCACAGGTTCTAACACTTTTTTTTCGGTACTTACTAGTACTACTCCCTAGGCGTAATCCTGAACTTTTGGAAGACAACTTTAGTGCACCCGATCCCTAAAAAGGCGACCGTTTAGACCCGTCCAACTACAGGCTTATCACCACCGCCTCCTTGTTCTCCAACATAATGGAATGCATTATAAACTGTCAGCTCATAATGTACCTTGAGGACCACCAGCTGAATCATAGATTAGCGGAAGCAGTAGAGACCAACAAGGAGGCATTGGTCGTTACTTTGGACATAGCGAAGGCCTTTGATGGGCTTTGGCACAAAGCGCTTCTTTAGGAGCTTCCTTCCTATGGGCTTCCCGAGAAATTGTGCAATTGAATTTTCATTACATCGGAACATCAAGGTCGTAGACGGTGCATACTCCGACTACGAGCCTATTAATGCTAGTTTTCCACAAGGCTGCGTGCTATCACCTACGCTGTTTCTTCTGTATATCAATTATATGTTGCTGTTACTGGTTGTAACAGTGGTGACGTTGTTTCCACCGACCATGTTAATATTAGGTCCTTACATATGAAATTAGCGTTTTGTCGTATTGACCACTTTGATCTCAAATATGTCCTCTTTGGTTAAGAATTCCAAATTCAAGTTTATAAATTCATTTAGCTGGTACATTTGAGTTTTGAAATCAGTCATTCATTTGTTTTATCTCATTATTTTATTTTTGGCGTCGCTTATTACCGCACTATGGAAAACATGAAATATCGGTATATTTACGAGTACGAGTTCTACCGTGGCACCAGTGCTGCAGAAACAGCTCAAAAGATTAATGATGTGTACGGCGCTGGTGTCCCAAAAGAAAGCATGGTACCTTTTTGGTTTCAACGTTTTCGTTCTGGAAATTTCGACCTTCAGAACCAACCGACGTGGTAGAGTTTTAGACGTGGTAGAGTCATGCTGCAGCTATATTAATAGTATAGTTGTAACACGAATGGGTCGGCTCGACCGGGGAAGGACCACGCTCTCACAGAATACCAGCGTAAAATAGCAGCTTAGTGCTGCTGTGTTTCGTATGGTAAGTGTAGAGAACCGGAGACCCTTTTTACTGGAAACGAGGCATTCCATCTTAGTCCTCACGGCTGACAACGCATTTGCATTTTAATTCGCAAACGAAGATAGATGTAGATGTCTATGGGCCACAGCAACCACTTACCATCAGGTGGACTGTGTGCTCGTTTGTCACCCTAATTCTATTTAAAAAAAAATCCCCGTGGACGGCCGGAGACCAAATTGGAAAATAAAGAATTAAAGGCTATTGTGGAAGCGGATCCATCACAAAGCACTTCAGAGATAGCTGCAGGCTTCGGGGTAAATGATAAAACTGTATTAATCCACTCGAAGCAAATCGGGAAAGTAAAAAAACTTGAACGATGGGTACCTCATGAATTGAGTGAATCGAACTTGCAAACACGCGTCGACTGCTGTGTTACTTTGCTCAACCGACACAACAATGAAGGGATATTAAATCGAATTATTACTTGTGATGAAAAGTGGATGCTGTACGATAATTGGAAGCACTCGTCGCAATGGCTGAACCCTGGAGACCCAGCCAAATCCTGCCCTAAACGAAAATTGACTCAGAAAAAGTTACTTGTGAGTGTTTGGTGGACTAGCGCCGGTGTCGTTCACTACAGCTTTCTAAAATCTGGCCAAACGATTACGGCAGATATCTATTGTCAGCAACTGCAAACCATGAATGAAGAACTAGCTGCTAAATAACCGAGATTGGTCAATCGCTCTAGGCCACTGCTGCTTCACGACAACGCAAGACCACACACTGCACAACAAACAACCACTAAGTTAGATGAGCTACAATTGGAATGTCTGCGACATCCACCGTACTTTTCGGATTTTGCTCTAACAGATTACCATTTTTTCCAGTATTTGAACAACTTCTTACAAGGAAAAAAATTCAACTCCGATGCGGCAGTCCAAACCGCCTTCAAAGAGTTTATTGATTCTCGCCCCCATGTTTTTTTTAGTAAAGGGATCAATGAACTACCTATAAGATGGCAAAATTGCATAGACTTAAATATATTTTACAAAAAAAATGACTTTACATTCCTCCCGTACAAAACGCCAATTTCATATGTAAGGACCTAATATTTCTAGGGAACACGTCATCGAGTATCGGAAGAAATTTGTGTCTGAAGTCGAGTCTTTAATAAACAAAATCTCGGATTGAGGACGACTCTAGTCCAGTTTAAACTTCAGAAGATTCAGGTTACTCAATTTATTATTTTTCATACCTACCCGAAAAGCCAATTTCAGGGCACTCCCTTTGCTGCCTCAGCCAGAATCGGAACCATTGGCATCGACATATCGAGTGACGTACAGTTCCGCAGTCACTTTAAAGGGAAGCCAATTGGCCTCTAAAAAGCTTGGCGTGCTCAGCAGAGCGGGACAGTATTTTATGCTAGCACACCGTTTGCATCTTTACAAGGCGCCAAGTTCGCCTGCATACAGAGTACTGTTTTCATCTCTGGACCGGGGGACCCCAGTGCCAGCTCCTTCCACTTGAACACATCCAGTAAAGAGTGTCTCGAATCTTCGACGACCAAGTTCTTTCTGTTGTGCTCGATTCTCTGACGCCGCGAAGAGATGTTGCTCCCATTGCATTTTCTATCGCATTTTCCACGGGGAGTATTTAGACAAATTGTTCGGATTAATTCCAGCCGCCTAATTCCACCAACGCACATTGGGACCAAACTCACGGTACCATCCACATCATTTGGCTCCTTGGCGGTCTACCATGACTTACTATAATTCATCTTCCTCGCAAGACTTCTTTGTGGAATCATCCATCACCAGCGATGCGACTTAGAGACCTTCAAGAAACGAGCTTACTCCTTTTGAAAAGGCCGGCAGCACTTCTGCAATTTCTCTGGTGTTGAAGTTGTTCATGCGTTACACTTACTATCAGGAAAATTTGATTTAATATGAGCGAAACCGCGGGGTGAAAAACTAAGCTAGTAAAATATAAAAATCTAGTAAATATATTAGTGGCCTGGGCAGGCACAGACAGAACAGGCTCGAACGAGAATGCTGTTTCGTTTGGTGAGTGTCGATAACTAGAAGAAGAAGACCTTTTAACTGATAAGGGGGATCACATCTTAGTTCCCAGGGCTATAACGCATATGTTTTGCTTCGATACTCGTAGATGTAGATGCCTATGGGCCACATTGTTACATGCTATCAGGTGGACTGTGTGCTCGTTTGTCACTCCTAATTAAAAAAATTGAGCTGATGATGCACAAAAATCACATGCACATCGACCATTAATCCATTTTTGTGAAATTTCTACCAGTGGTCATTATGCTGCTTGTGTGCGCACTTTTTAGTGATGTTCCAATTATATCTGTAATAAATCCAGAACTTATTAAGTATGTAACCTATTAAAGAAAGAAATAATTTATTCGCCGGCACTATGCACATCATATAAATAAATAATACTACCACACATACGCCGGATTATTGATGGGGTTTGTATCAAACCAGTAAAAAGTTTATGACTTAGTGTAATGCTACAGCGTATCTACAGCGCTTATAATTCTGCCATCACTATAGATACACGCAAGATCTGCTTGATTATGCTTTTATAAATTTATTAGACATGCTTATGATTATGCTTTATAAATTTATTAGACATGCTTATGATTATGATTTTATAAATTTATTAGACATGCTTATGATTATGCTTTATAAATTTATTAGACATGCTTATGATTATGCTTTTATAAATTTATTAGACATGCTTATGATTATGATTTTATAAATTTATTAGACATGCTTATGATTATGATTTTATAAATTTTTTTGTTCTACTTCATTACTCGCCCATAAAAAGTCCATTGCTGGATCGAACCTCTTCCCTTGAAAAGAGAATTTTCCTTATTGTCATGCTTGGGAGACAGGTTGACGATTGCAGTACCAGATGTCTCATACTGACGCTGCTCTTCGTTGACGGTCTCGATATGTTATGAATGGAGTAAAGTTATGGATATGCCGCCATCTATATGAAGCCATAAGATATTTTAAGCACTTCCCATAGTCGCCTCTAACGTTATCCCTAGGACGAAATGGGGTGCTGATTTTTTCTTACAACACCACCACACTGTAGAGAATGACCACTGCCAATACCCAATAAGTCGCAATTATATTCTGTACCTACATCCTAAAATGACGGTATTCGATGCTATCCAGACCTATCAGATTTGAAACAGAAACTAAGTAGAATCACACACCGTATGTAAAAGTTAGTGATAAATGTCATAAAAGAAATAAATGTCTTAAAAGATATCACCGTTTAGCTATTCCAAAATTGCAAGTAACTAGGAAAGGAATGAAAGGAAAATAAAATAAGGTGGCAACCCCGGGAATAATTTTCTAAAATATTAGCTCTTAATAAAATTTAAATTAAGTTATTATAAACCATTAATATCCATCTCAATTTTTGTATTGCAATTGTTAATTGTGTTCAAATTATACGGTGTATTAAGTAAAACGTAAGTTACGCACCTAAATATATTATACTAGCTTTTTACCCGCGGCTTCGCTCGCGTGGTCTTTAATTTAGAAACATCATTAAATGCTATTCCGTGCCAAATTTAGCAAAATTCGATCACTTTTAGAGTAACTTCGGTGTCTGTGTATCTATGTTAGTTTGTAAAGAAAGAAAAAATATAAAGAATCTTTTTGAATTCTCTGAGACTATTGAACCTAGATGATTGATATTTGGCATGTATATAATATGCTACGGGAACACGTGAATAAATTAATTTTTCAGAATTGCATTAATATCATATGTCTAGAAACATGTACAATTTTTTATATTGGACGTGACTGCTGTTATATCCATAAGAAAGATAAATTGTCTTAGAATCAAAATTTATTATTATTAATTACTCTTTACATTCATTCATAATTAAAGTTAATTTAGTTTTAACAAAATAACGTCCCAACCATTATATCAGATGTGAAAGACAACAAATCCTCGCAACAGAACACCGATTCCTACCAAGGATGCTTCGCGAGGCTATTGAAATTAAAAACATCCTTACTTCAATAGAGAAGATGGCTGGGTGCTATCATCTACTCGGGATCCCATAATTAATAGAATTAAATCCAAACTCAAGCATACTACTGCAAGACTTTAAGATATTGTAAACTCGTCCTGCGTAGATTGGACCAAACATTATAAGTTAAAAGTTGTTTGTAGTCTTCGTAAACTATGACATCAGGACGTCAAACAACTCAGCGCCCCCTACCTCTCCCTGGGTACTTTAAAGTTCCCGAAACGTCAGGAATTAAAAAAGTTTTAATTAAACACGGCAAAATCCTTAAAATTACTTTTATTGCAAATTAAGTTCTATTTGCAGTGAACGTGGGTAGAACTACACTCATGATCGGAAGCTGAAAAATGTTCGCCTTGTTATGGCGGCAAAAGAGAATCCGCCACCTCATATCGTTCCTTGTGTGTCCTAAGAGGCGACAGAGGAAAACAAATATGAGATGGGCAACATCATCTTCCTGATAACAGTTCTAAATAATAAAGGCTGCGGTTGCCAACCCGCCTGCCAAGCGTGGCAACTATAGAAAATATCCAACCTATTTGACAATCAATGGGGGAGGCCTATGTTCAGTTCGGTGGACTTTTGACAGGTTGTAATGATAACGATGATGAGTACTATTCTTTCGAATCTTTGCTACCGTTAATATTTTCGGTAGTATGAAAACAAAAAAGTAACATCTCCGAAAATATGAATGAAATAAAACTAAATAAAACAGCATAATTGCCCCATTAAAACTGAAAAAGTAGCAGCCTACGTACATGTCACTACTGGGCACAGGCCACAGAGCTTTTGGACAAAAAAAGTGCCAACGTGCGATCACCTCAACTGGGGAACTTCTCAGATATGCAGGTTTTCTTACACCGCCGAGAACGTGGTAAATCGACACTTCAAATTGCAATTGATATATATTAAATGTTACTATTGCTTTTACTTATGTACTATGAAATTTTCGTTTGGATCAGTTTGATTACCACCTTTGAATTGTAAAATAAAATAAACCTTTGTTTAAGTAAAATCTGCTATCTTTGATAATTAAAGTATTTTTTCACAACAGCCTGTTCATTTACATATCTCATGTCAGCTATGAAACCAGGACTGTCACAAATATAGATTTAATAAATAGATTAAGATTATTAAGATTAAATAAATAGATTTGTCTGATAATATGAAAACACAAAAATACAAAAATCTTAAATGACAAACTGATTTATAAGTCTCATTAAGGGTATAAAAACTTAAGTAGCAGCTTACATACATTTCACTACTGTGCACAGGGCTCCTCATTACCTATAGTGTTTTGTGGGCAGAAAAGAGTGTGCCGCAATGTTTCAATGCGTATTAATGGTTTTCACATTTCCACTACTTTTTTAACTACTCAGACATTAAGGTTTGCCCACGAAGTTATTCTTCACCACTTCAACGGATACGTGGTAAGTCAGCACGTAAAATTTCCCATAACAGATTCATTTGTCCTCAAAGGACTCGTACACACTCGTGCCATGATGAAATCTCACGGCGAGCTACACGGCTCTCGTATTTGTTTAAATAAAATTCATAAAAACTGAAACAAAGCTTTTGTACGATTGTTGACCATATCTACCTAGTAATTAGAAACCCAACGATGCCACGAACTATTCCATCAAATAGAGATAAAATTTCACAGTGCACTTAACTTTCAATTATTTACATCAGATAACGTGATAACATATGAAGTTGGTAAAATGAAACCTATGCCGACAGACTCAAATATATATTCAACTAAAGAGCTTCTCTTTTAATCTCAGTTTTGTTTACACAGTACTAGATACTGTGCACACAATACACACGTGTTGTATATAACAGTGTTGTTAGCCATTTTGCCAAACGTGGTAATTGTGGTAAGTCATCCCGATAATGGCCACCGGTCTAGACATTTTTAAGTGTGACAATTTTTGATGATGCACGAATAAGTATTCAGTAGCATTCTAAAATTTAATTTTACCAGTTACTTATCATTAGTTTATTTAGCAGAAAGTAGAGGCGCTATATTAAAATGATGAAATATGAAAGTCAAAACTATACTATCTAGTAATATCAGCTATAGAAGGTTGGGGTGCGACTGGCTCAAGAGCCACCCCAAAGCCGCGAACATTTATTTATTATACAAAAAGGCATAAAGTGATGTTGATTCTGTTAAAAATCTGTTTCTGTTAAAAAACACGCTATCAGCGCCGCTAGCGGTGAAAAACTATTTGACGATATGACCATATTATCATGAAATAGCAATGTTGTGTTTAGTTATTAATATCGTTAAACGATCTCTATTCATTGATTTGGTTCATGGTCAACAAACATTGATAAATATCGTGAAATGACACCATTTCACGAAATAATGATTTAATGAGAATTTTGCAATAATTGCAGGCAGACCAGTTTTAATCAGTTTACATACAGATATAGTATCAAACGTATGAAAATTGATATGTTTTTTTAGTTCAAAAAAATATCAATTTTCATACATTTGTTAGATGTCACTATTATCTATAATTTTTTAAATTTTAATTTTTTTTTTTATTACAGCCCTTCACAAGTCCACTGCTGAACATAGGCCTCCCCCACGGAATGCCACAAAGCACGGTCCCGAGCCACCTGCATCCATTGACTTCCTGCATGTCTTACCAGGTCGTCACTCCATCTAGTGGGGGGACGCCCTACACTTCGCCTGCCGGTACGAGGCTGCCACTCGAGAACCTTTCTTCCCCATCGGTTGTCGGTTCTTCGAGCTATATGGCCGGCCCATTGCCACTTCAGCTTACTAACCCTTTGGGCTATGTCGGTTACTCTGGTTCTACTGCGGATATCCTCATTTCTAAGTTTATCACGCAGAGAAACCCCGAGCATAGCCCTCTCCATAGCTCGCTGAGCGACCTTGAGCTTCCTCATACGGCCAGCAGTGAAGGACCACGTCTCAGTTCCGTATGTCATCACTGGCAACACGCACTGGTTGTACAATTTAGTTTTGAGGTTTTGAGGTATGCCTGACGAGAAGATGGGTCGTAATCTCCCGAACGCTGCCCAGCAGAGTTGAATCCGTCGATTGACCTCTCGGTCGAAGTTGGACTTACCTAGTCGGACTATTTGTCCCAGGTAAACATATTCGTCAACAACTTCGAGCTTAGTGCTCCCAACAACTACCGGCATAGGTGTGACATGGACATTAAACATGATTTTGTTTTGTCCATGTTCATCTTGAGACCTATCCGTTGGGAGACACTATTGAGGTCATTGAGCATAGTGCTTAGATCCTCCAGCGATTCTGCCATAAGGACTATATCGTCGGCAAATCGAAGGTGAGTGATGTATTCGCCATTGATGTTAATACCGTATCCTTTCCAGTCCAGTAGCTTGAAAACGTCTTCCAATGCAGCGGTGAAGAGTTTCGGGATATTACGTCACCCTGTCTTACACCTCTCTGCAGTTGGATAGGTTTCGTACTCTGGTTCTGTACTCGGATAGCCATCGTAGCCCTACTGTACAAACACTTCAGCACCTCGATATACCGACAGTCCACTTGGCACCGCTGAAGGACTGCAGCACCGCCAAATTTCGACGGAATCAAAGGCTTTCTCATAGTCCACATACGCAAGGCAAAGTGGCAGATTGTACTCGTCGGTCTTCTGTACAATTTGCCGAAGAGTATGTATGTGGTCTATGGTGCTAAAGCCTTTTCGGAAACCGGCTTGTTCGGGAGGCTGGAAGTCGTCGAGTCTGCATGCGAGACGATTCGTAATGACTCTCGAAAACAGTACGTAGACGCGGCTCAGAAGGGAAATCGGTCTGTAGTTCTTCAAGAGAGCGTTGTCGCCTTTCTTGAAGAACAAGACCACCGCACTTCTGCTCCACGCCTCCGGTGTAATACCACCATGGAGAACGGAATTAAAGAGCTTCTGAAGGACTTCAGTACCGGTTTTCCACCCGCTTTCAGAAGCTCCGCTGTAATTCCATCCTCGCCTGGGGCCTTGCCGTTTTTAAGGTGCTGGAGAGCCATTCTAATCTCGCTCAGACTGACGTCCGGGATATCATCGGAATAGTGTCGGATAAGACTTGCTCTTGGATCGTTACTCACACTTGCGCGTGGCTCCAACGATGACGTGTACAGCTGCCCATAGAACCTCTCAATCTCACTCAAAATCTCAGGTGTCCCGGAAACGATGCTGCCACAATCGGTCTTCAGCTTTGACAGTTGGCTCTTTCTGGCAGACAGATCTCTGGCAAAGACTTTGGAGCCCTGGTTCCGCTCGATCGCTTCTTCAATACGAGCTGTATTGAAGTTGCGCAAGTCCCGCCGCATGCATTTGGAGATCTGTCTGTTCAGTTGCCTGTATGCTGTCAAATCTGCTGAAGACTGCAGCTTCATCTCCCGTCTAACAACCATGAGATTAAGAGTGTGATCGGAGAGTTTTTGTGTTCTTCTGCGACGGGTCTTACAGAACTTAGCTCCGACCGCATGGACAGTTTCCACAAGCTTGTCATTCATATCGTCCACTTCATTGCAAAATTCTAGGCACTGAAAACGATTTTGTAACTCGAGCTGAAAGTTTTCGGGACTTTGGATTAGAGCACGAGGGGGACGGAGCGTTGACTTCATTAGACGTGACCTCTCCAACTTAACGTTTAGGTTCAGTGTGCCTCTCACCATTCGGTGATCGCTGCCAGTTTTCACCCTCGCGATCACTGAGACATCACTGAACAGTTGTCGTCTGGTCGTCATAATGAAGTCATAATGAATTTTAATTATTATTTTAAAATGAAAAAAACTAAAAAACTAAAAAATTAAACCTTAGGATTTTGTAAATAATTTTATAAATCTAATTATTTAAACATATAAATGTAAGTTATTTATATTATTTAATTTATCAGTAACGTCACGGCGCTGTTTTGATAATTAAAACGTATATCATCAGTGGAGTTTCAAATTGTTATGCAAAGGTTAAAACTAATTTTAAACTTTATTTACAAATATGATATTTATATGAAAACACACCCGTCATCCCGCCAATTAACATCTAAGAGAAGAAAAATACTTAACCTTCTTTTTTATGTTCCGTAATCGGATATAAAGTAGCCTATAAGTTGCCCCGGGTTACTAACTACCTACATATAAAATTTAATGGAAATCGGTCTAGTAGTTTTTGCGTGAATCAGTAATACACAGACAGACAGACAGACAAAAATTCTAAAAACCACTAATTTGGCTACAGTACCCTTTATTTAGTCCCCTGGACTTGTTTTTTCAAGAGTATATTATAATTACAGACACTATTTTTCTACAGATTTATTATATGTATAGATTTAAACGTTCGGATTTTAAGTGATAGGTAACGTACATATTGTTTTAATATTATTGTAATTCTTGTTATCCCTTTTTACAACACAAAGGTTCAGTTCGGTGTTATATTTTTAAATGCTTTCTTAAGCGTTCCATTTAAGATCTACAAATATAAGCTAACACCTTACTTCTTCTTCTTCTTGACTTTCTTTACACTGCTACTTCTTTATTCAGTAGAAGTTCTACTTTTAACATTTTTACCTAATAAATACGTAGCAAAATGAATACTTGTAAGCTTGAGACCCAGCTCCAGCTCGCGCTTCTCATTACTAAAAGAAAGGGATGACAATAAAAAAGAAATAGTTGAAATAATTAAAAAGAATACAAAATTATAGTGCGAAATGGCAATGTTACACACAAATTATCTTGATGTAAGAAAGGGACCAGCTTCAAGGAACGGTCAATGGGTTTGAACAATGCAGCAAGTAATATGAGGAAGCTCTCAAATTCATTGCTGCATTGCAATTAAAGTTGAATGAAGCTCAAGTGCAGTACAATTAAACAAAATTTTGACAACTTAATAGCCTCCAAAACTTCAACAAAACTAAAACAGAGTCTGTTCCATGAACTTGTAGAATGCACAACCTCTCAAGCATCCTCAAAAATGTTACAAACATCATCAACAGTGGATTTGACAGGTAAAGATGCCTTCATATCAAGAACAGCAGGAAGAATCGCTTGCAGTAACAAAAAAATAAAGAAATACATTAAAATTAATAAATACACTAATTAATTACAAAAAAAAAAACATAAAAAATAAGTATTAAAAATCATGTTAAGTTATGTAAAGAAAAATAATATTTAATTAATAAGGTCAAAATATATCCAGTCCCGCGAGTCTGGCAGAGCGTTTGCGGTTATTTCGTTACTGCGCAGCATATAACATTTGCAAAAAAAAAATATCCAAAAAATGTTTTGTGTGGATAGCATTAGGAAAAGTTATGAGATTGACATGGAGTATCTTAATTTAGAAATTTCTTCACTTCATAACGCACTAAAAGTTATGACAAATAAATATAAATCAGCTCAAAATGAAAGAAAGGAACATATACTGGCCATGGACGAACTGGTGACACTGTGCAATTATAATGAGGAACGTTTTGAGTCATTAGTAAAACAACAGTGTGGGTGTCAGCGCTCATTACCGGTTACTTCAGAGATCGTATGTGCTAATAATATAGATAAAAAGAACCCCTCTCCTACCTATAAGCTCCATGACAGTTCCAGAACAATAAATAATCCGAATTACTTAAATGTTTGCAGAAATAATGTTGGTGCACAGTAATGATATAGGTACATATTTTATGTATTACTGAACATTGGTTGAATTATTACAACTCCATAATATAAAATTTCAGTAATCACCAGGTGGTCAGTTCCTTCAATAGAGATACAAAATTACGGGGTGGCTCCTTAATATTAGCTAATAAATCCTTATCATGTAAAGAACGTAAAGATATTGTGAGCCTCTCTGTTGAACGAACTGTAGAAATGGCATGTGTTGAGCTTGAGCACCTCATTGTTGTCAGTGTTAACAAACCCCCATAGATCAAGTTATGGTACCTTTGAAAAAATTATGGAAGTTTTAGTTTAGCTTAATAAACATAATAAAGCCTTACTATCAATCTCCTGGAAGCTTCTTCCATCAGTATTACATTATGCTCATTGTTCAAATCCTACAATCTTGATAATTTATTCTTAGAAGCTGCACGTATTCCAGGGTGTATTGCAACTTGTATTGATAATATTTTTACAGGTTTTGTACCAATCAAGAAATTAATAATAAAAAACTTAGCTTACATTACTGTGGACAACTGATTTCATTACCTTATACGCACAAAAATACAGGAAATTGAGAAAATTTTGTTTGTTCCGATTAATGAAAAACGCCTGGAGACATTTAGGAGTAATATGGTAAAAGGCCTTCCATCGCTTTCTTATAAGAACAATGCAGACTATTTATATGGAGTATTATTTACCCTTATAAACAATGATTTAAAAAAAACATTTAAATCTAAAACCTTCTCCAGAAACAGTCGCAAGGAATTTAATGAGTGAGCGACAGTAGGAATTCATAAGAGCAGGCGAAGATTATATAAACTTTACCAGAAAGATCATAATACAATCTATCCGATACTTTTAGAGAATATCTCAAAAATTAGAAGAGTGTGTTCCACAACCAAATTTTTACATGTTAGCAACAAAACCAAGACGGCTAAGAATATAATTAAAATGACGTGGAGTATAACAAAACACATACACAAAATATCAATTCAAAATTAACAATGAATTGACTAAAATCAAGAAGTCGCAGCGGTGTTTGAGAAATATTTTACTGATATTCCTATCTTGACAACAGAGTCATTGAATACTTTTCCAACTGTCACCGAGTCATTACTCAAACAGAATGTTAATACCTGTTTAAAAGAATTTAGATTTGAAAAAGTATTACCGCAAGATATTGTAAAATACTTCAAAACCATTGATGTAAAGAAAACCGCAGATTTGTGGGGGATTTCCATTACAGTTATTGCGTCCATAATAGATCTAATTGCACCTTATCTTGCTATTATTTTTAATACTTGTATCGATTCTGGTGTGTTTCCTGATTTAATGAAATATAGTAAAGTAATACCTTTATTTAAATCTGGCAGTACATTGGACCCCGCTAATTTTAGACCTATTTCTGTACTACTGACTCTCAGTAAAATTTTCGAAAACATAATTTTGTAATAATTGTTATTTTTTTTAATATAAATAAATTACTCCATAAAATCAATTTGGTTTTACGAGAATTCATAAGATGCCTTAGGTATTTTTGTGATCTTTTCAAGGCTTTCGATTGTGTTCATCGTGAAACATTAATTAGGAAACTACAACATTACGGTATAAAAAATATTGCGTTTAGACTTATTATTTCATATTTAAGTAAGAGAACTCAAAAAGTTGTTATCAATGGTAAAGGTTCCTACGGATTGGTAGTATCAACGGGCGTTCCTCAAGGCTTGATTATTGGCTCATTCCTGTTCTTAATCTATATTAATGACTTACCTTATCTTGTAAGGGACAATTACGATATAGTATTATTTGCTGATGATACCTCTTTAATTTTCAAACTCAAACGGCAGTCAATTACTTACGACGATGAAAATAATACTCTATCGAAATTGTTACATGCCAACAATTTGCTCTTAAATGGCAATAACACAAAATGTATTAAATTTGAAATACCTAATATTAAACATTCTAATACCAATGTGCTTGACGGCATGACGGCTGTGTCGAGGGCGTACGACGTACAGCAAAAAATGGTAAACAACACACACCGATCACGCCACCCGGCGCGCTACTCGATTTCCCCCACCGCCCCACTACTCGACTTGTTTTGCAACGGATATAAAACGTCCGCGCAGCGACGGAGCGGTCACATTCCGCTTGCGCTGTCGCCCCCGTGCGGTCGTGCGCTAGCGGAGTCCGCCAGCTGACCGAGCACCCGTCCCCGTACGGGTCTTCTCCCTCAGTCAGTTCAGTCGAGGAATTGAACGGCAGTCCCCCGTTCCCCTCAGCTAGCACCGCCGCTCCTGTGCGGTTGTGTTAGCTGACCACTCTCCCGTCCCAGTACGGTTGAGTGCCCTCCCACGATCCCGTCCCCCGCACGGTGGAGTTGCTCTCCCGCCTCGGCTAGCACAGCCACCCCCGTGCGGTTGTGTTGTGCGCCCGCGCTCACCGTTGAACGGTGAGTGCCTTCCCGCCTCCGCTGGTGCCGCCGCCCCCGCGCGCTTGTGCTGGTAGTCAGTGCTCACCGTCCCCGTACGGTGAATACATTCTCGCTCATGCGACTCCCACTCCATCACTCCAGCACCGCCGCACCTTGCGGCTGTGTTGGTTGACCTGCGCTTCCGTCCCCGGACGGTTGTGCCCCACGCCTCCTTCTCCCCGGGGGTCTCCAATTCGGCGATAAAGCCTTCGGGCTAGAGCCGTTCTCAGGTGGTGTTTATTGGGTAGGCACTTCTTCAAAGTGAGTCTAACATAATCATGCAGCCGGCTGCGTGATATGCTATGAGCATTGACCACCACGCTTCCGGAGGGTGTCGTTGCATTGGCGCAAAAAAAACGACGGAGCGGGCAGTTTAGGCTCTGGCGTGACTCGGTGCACTAGTTGTACCAAGCTAGCTTATCCTAGACGCTCACGGATAATTAATTTGAAATTAATTATTATCATTATTTATAAAAGTGCCCTGGTGCAATTTATAATTAATAAAACTAAATATTATCTTGTAATCCCTGACTTCTTATTCAGCATGGCCAACCCCTTCTCCTATATGCTCTTAAATGGAGAAGAGTTGAGTCTTGTGGATACCACTGTTTTCCTTGGTATTACTACTGACGCGAAGCTGCAATAGGGCCCCCATATATCTAAATTAGCAATCAGACTTAGTTTGCAGCATATACCATAATGAAGATTAGAAGTCTAACCAATGTTGGTACAGCTAGATCAGTTTATTTTAGTTACTTTCATAGCGTAATATCTTATGGAATTTTGCTATGGGGTAATATTACTGACATTAAAGCCATTTTTTGCGAAAGAGAGCCGTACGGGCGATTTATAACTTAAATTGTAAAGAGTCCCTCGGAGAAAAATATAAAGAAATTAACATATTAACTTTGGCATTGCAATATTTTTATGAAAATTTAATGTACGTACATAAAAACATAAATAGCTTAGACAAGAATAAGGATGTTCATACTTTAAACACTAAGAACAAACATAAGCTTGTAATGCCAGTTACTAGACTCCACAGAATTAGCAATTCATTTATGGGGCAATGTATATGCTTTTATAACAAAATCCCAGAAAATTGTTCAAAATTAGTCAATAAACAAGTTTAAATATTGTGAATAGTGCTAGAACATTTATGATTTTTGTCAGGATAGTCGAGAGATGCTTATTGTTTCAGAACCATAGTGATTCTGTCGCTGCATACGAGGACGTCTGCATGTCAGCATGGTCGTGACGGCATTACGGCGGCTTTGTCGTACGCCACTACAGTAAAAATTGTAAACAACACGTGCATCGATCACGCCACCCGGCGTACCACTCGATTTCCCCCACCGCCCCACTACTGTACTTGTTTTGCAACAGATATAAAACGACCGTGCAGCGACGGAGCGGCCAGTGTTTTTTTTTCGGTTACAGACAGGTTACAGGTCGCTGCGTACGAAGACGTCTGCATGTCAGTATGGTCGTGACGGCATGACGGCGGCTTTGTCGTACGCCAGTACAGCAAAAATTGTAAACAACACGTGCATCGATCACGCCACCCAGCGCACCACTCGATTTCCCCCACCGCCCTATTGCTGTACTTGTTTTGCAACAGATATAAAACGACCGTGCAGCGACAGAGCGGCCTGTGTTTTTTTTCGGTTACAGACAGGTTACATGTTACAGACAAGTTACAGATTCTGCGCTTGGGCTCTGTAGACTTCGGACGTATCGGTCGAGTTCACTCCCGTCACTCCACTCTCACTGCCCCTGCGCATGAATTATTATAATTGTTTTAATTCACCGGAATACGCTATATTGCGTGGTGCTCTGTGTTTAGTTGCTGCCTTGGTTTCCTCACTGTGGTGCGCGAAGCACGCTGTCCCGGGAGACAGCGGTCTCACTGTGTTGTTATGAAGTGATTCGGACGCTTGTTGTAGTGAAAAGTGTAATTGTGCGTAACTCTCCTTCCTGGCTTCCTGGTACTGGTATCGGCAACCGCAAGTAGAGTGAAACACACCCGCCGCCTTAGAGGCGGCCATCGTTTTTAATTTTGTGTTGCTTGTTGCATTAGGCAACAGCTAGGTACTCACCCTAGCGTACCTACGCGCTAGGTGTATAAGTATTCTTTTAGGCACACACCTCCCCCGCCGAAAGGTGTGGGAGCTTGGTACACATCTGTGCTTGTGTTAGCATAGTTAACAAAATGGCGTCGATTACGATCGATGAACTCACCGACTTTCTAAGTCGCGTCTGCCCCGACATTTGGGCTGTGTTTCTCGCACAGCGTAACGCGCGTCCCGCGCCCGCGCCTGCATCCGCGGCCGAATCTGCGCCCCTAGCCGGCCCCTCTACCCAGCATGTCTGGCTCCCTGCTGACCGTCTGATTGTGCGGATTGACGACCCCCTGTCGCCAAGCACCGGACCTACGACCTCCGTGCCCATAGATACGCTTTACGACGCCGCGTCTCCCACGCCTTCCGCGATGTCCACCCACGGCCCCTCTCCGGTCTTTTCGGATGCCGAATCAGGCTCCGATATGAAGACCGACTCGCGGGTCCCGCTTAAGCCCGAAGACGAAGGCTTCACCCTCGTCCAGGGCAAAAAGCGCAAACGCGCAGCCCCAAAAAAAGCAGCCGAGCCTAACTCGGCCCCCTCGTCCCCCACTACCACGCCGGCTAAAAAGCTGGCCCCCGCGGCGCGCGTTCAACCCCCTAAGCCTGCGGCCAAGCCCGCAGCAAATGGGTCCCCTGTTGAACGTTGGGAAAAGTCGCCGCCGCCTATCAACATACAAGACATATCTAAATGGAGCAACCTATCATACTAGTTGGACTCCAAAAAAATCTACTGCTCTAAAGGTGCAAAACGCAGCTCAGGGCATTAGAACGTTCGTCAACTCGACCGAGGAATTCTGCAGCGTTACAAATGACCTGCGCAACCAGCAAATAAGTTTCCATACATACTCCCTTCCAGAGGAGCGTAACTTTCGCGTAATTGTCCGCGGGCTCCCCAAGGAGCTCGAAACGGAACACGTCCTAAAAGACCTCAAAAGTCAAAATCTACCGGTCTGGGAGGTGCATAGAATGCACCACCATACCGACAACAAACGATTTTTAGATCTGTGCCTTGTCATCCTAGACCTGTCTCAGGAAGGCAAGGAGATTTTTAACGTTCGGCGCATCTGCAACCTAACGGGGATTGCAGTTGAAGCCCCCTGACATAGAGGCATCGTTGGCCAGTGCCACCTCGGCTGCTCGGCCAAAAATTGTTAAAATTGCTAGGTGCGTCAAGTGCCTAGGTGATCACGGCACCACTGACTGCACCCGCACGCCCGAGACTATTGAACCCCCTAGCTGCGTCAATTGCCGCGAAGAGGGACACCCAGCGAACTATTGCAGGTGCTCCAAAGCGCCGCGAAGGAAGCAGCGCGGAGGTAAAAGTCGTCGCGGACGCGCGGGTCAAGCCAGTGTGTCACGCACTCGGCTGCCTGCCCTCCAACCCGCACCGTCTTCAGTGCCCGCTTCATAGCCTCAAATCATCACCAAGCCCGCCCCAGTCGCCGGGGTGGCTGAGCAAGGTGCTAACCCTCCCGCGCCCTCCGCGCTAAAACCCAACGCCTGGGTGAAGCCGCCGGCACTCGTCGCCACACGACCAGCGCCGCCTTCACAAGCTCCAAAATCGAAGCCCGTCCCACAAGGCTCGTCTTCTTTCGCCGCTGATTTCTCTCTAGTTTGTGGCTTCATCAGCAACATTAACGTTGCTGAATTATCCTCTTTACACGCAAACTACGCGGAGCCACTACCCCACAGGATAAGCTCAACGCCACGATTGAGCACATAGCGCTAATCGACGCAATCTGGTCTTTCCAGTGCGCCTAAATACCTCATTTAAAAAGCAAAAATGGCAGTACAATTTTTAGGTAGAATTAAACCACGCTCTCTAACAGCTGTCGCGTTCTTTAACGAGAACGGCCTTAGAGACCAAAAAGACGAGATCGTTCTCTTCCTGCGCAAACACGATGTAGACATCATGCTGGTGCAAGAGACCTTCTTGAAGCCTAGCCATCGCGACCCAAAGATCGCAAATTACACGATAGTTAGAAATGATAGGCTTACCAGCCCTAGAGGCGGCACCTTAATCTACTACAAAAGGTCCTTGCACTGCGTACCGATCGACGCCCCCCCCCCCTCCGTTAACCAACATAGAAGTCTCTATATGTAAGGTAGCTCTCTCTCTAGCCATCCGCCACTCACCATCGTATCGGCGTATCTACCGCCACTCAAACGCATAGTTGAATCGAACTTTGTGGAATTACTCAACCTAGGCTCCAGTGTTGTAATAGCTGGAGATTTCAACAGTAAGCATTCCTCCGGGAATTCGCGTACAAGCAATCCCAATGGTATGGTTTTGTTCGATCTCACGGAGCGACTAAACTTCGATGTTATAGCGCCTGAAACTCCAACTCGCTACCCATTCGCAACCAGTCACCAACCCGACGTCTTTGACGTAACTATACTCAAAGACGTTCGTGTGTATCATGAATTGAACAATATCAGAACTCGACTCTGACCATAGACCAGTCCTAATGCAGCTGAGCCAGCCCGCAGGTGAGGTCCTTCAGACAAAAACCATTCTGAACTAGCGTAAGCTCGAGGTCAAACTCGAGTCTACTACCTCCCAGCACTTAAACAAAATCCCTGACAAGATAGACTCGCCAGAGGAGGCCAATGAGGCAATTAGCGCCCTATCGGCCCATCTCACCTCTACAGTTGAAGAATGTTCTCGTAGGGTTTGCGTGTCGAGCAATCGACACATGAAACTTCCGAGTGATATTCTACAGCTGATTAGAGCGAAGAACGCGGCCCTAAGACAATATGATCACTATCGTACCATAGACAACAAAATCCGACTGCGCAACCTCCAAAACGAAGTGAAACAGCACATCAAAGAGTTTAGACATGATAAGTGGGATAATCTGCTGACAGACATCGAGCCATCACAAACTGCCTTCTGGCAGTTGACCCGAGCTCTGAAAGTAGAACAATCCTCACCTATGCCGCCACTCATTAGACCAGGAAACCCCGATCTCGCCTTTGACGACTCTGAAAAGGCGGAATGCCTCGCGGACAGTTTAGAGAGCCAATGTACTCCCTCTAGCGAACCGATAGATCCCGCTCACCTTGCAGAGGTCGAAGCGGAGGTCGAGCGTAAGTCTGTACTACCACCAGCGGGCGACCCCTTAGAGCCTGTGACAGTCGACGAAGTCACAGAAGCAATAAAAAACCTCAAAAAGAAATTAGCACCCAGCCCCGATGGCATTAGCAACAGGGTGCTGAAATCTTTCTCCGCGCCACTGGTATGCCTCCTAGTGGGCATATTCAACTCTCTTCTTTCCAGCTGCTCTTTCCCGGATGCATGGAAAGAGGCAGATGTAATAGGAATCCCAAAACCAGGGAAACCGCGCAACTTAGCCACTAGTTACAGACCAATCAGCCTTCTCAGCACACTGGGGAAAGTTTACGAGCGTCTCATATTGAATCGCCTTCGTAAACACATCATCGCTAATTAACTTCTTCCACACAAGCAGTTTCAGACCCGAACATTAGTGTACCGACCAGCTACATCGCCTTACAGAATACATTCTGAAAGGGTTTAACCACCCAAGAAGAAGTCGTAGAATCACTTCGACCGGTGCCCTCTTCTTCGATGTCGCAAAAGCGTTTGACAAAGTATGGCACGACGGCTTGCTTTTCAAGCTGTACAAACTCAACGTGCCGGACAGGTTCATCCACATCATCAGAGCTTTTCTTGCCAATCGCCACTTTCGGTATCGAATAGAGGGCACTCGCTCCACAAAACGTCCCCTCAAGGCCGGATTCCCGCAGGGCTCCATTCTCTCCCCAATACTCCTTACACTCTTCACGAGTGACATCCCTAAGGACCCAGTAGTGAATACTGCTCTTTTCGCCGACAACATGGCACTTTACGTCGCCCATCATAATAAAAGAATCCTCACCGAGATGCTCCATACAGCAGTCAACTGCTTAGGCGATTGGTTCCGCTTATGGAGAATCGAAGTAAATCCTGAAAAAAGTGTAGCAATACACTTTCAAACCACGCCCACTCTCAATCGACAATACAAAAATCCCAAGAAATCGTTAGGTACGATCACCCTGTACGGCCGCCAGATCCCCTGGCAATCAACGGCCAAATACGTAGAGGTCACATTTGACCACGGTATGATATTTGCGAAGCACATTCGCGTTGTCTGAAACGGCGCAAAATTCGTCACCAGTCGCCTCCACCCGCTAGTTAACAGCAAGAGCAAACTGTCCTTAAGACACAAGCTCCATCTTTATAAAGCGTGCGTAAGACCTATCATGTCTTACGCAAGCGTAGTTTTCGCGCATGCGGCCCATAGATATTTGTACGACCTTCAAGTCGGCCAAAATAGATTCATTCGCATAGCCACCGGTGCTCGGGGGTACCAGCGAAACTCCGACTTACACAGAAACTGTCAACTTCCGACGATCTCTGAATACTTCAAGGAGATGTCTCGGCGTTACTTCGAGAGGGCCGAGACACATCCCAACCCACTAGTGGTAAGCTCGGCCTCATACGCTCCGACTCCGAACGTCACGGAAAGCCTCCGGAGGCCCCGTAACGTTCTCATAGAACTTCCCGTTCCGCTAGATGCCGACGACCGAAATGTCGCCGGCCACTCACTCATAAACACTACTCACTCACCAAGTGCCACAAACACTGTTAGGACCACAACGGATTGGACGCAGTGGGTCCGCAGACGGGCGCGCCGCACACCTCTCCACACCACGTACACACCGTACACCCGCGTCCCTGGGTGGTTCTCACCGCCCAGGGACGCTAAAACAAATAATCTCTCTCCCCCTGTTTTATAGCTCTGAGTTCGATGAAGCTGTAAGAGCCGCATAGCCGCATTAACATCATAGAAAATAGTGACTCGGGGGAATTTATTTATGAAAATTTAATGTATGTACATAAAAACATAAATAGCTTTGACAAGAATAAGGATGTTCATACTTTAAACACTAAGGACAAACCTAAGCTTGTAATGCCAGTTACTAGAATCCACAGAATTAGCAATTCATTTATGGGCAATGTATATGCTTTTACACAAAATCCCAAAAAATGTTCAAAATTAGTCAATAAAAAAGTTTAAAAGCTTTATTAAAGAAAAATTGTACAAAAAGGGTTATTATAATATCAAGGAACACATGAATGAAAATAACCCCTGGGAATGAGGTGTGGTTCTATTAAAATTCATTTAAAAATTGTACAAACAAAATTATTGTAAAGTGAAATATGTTTAAAAAAATCCCGCCTGGGAAAACCCAGCAAGAAACCCATTCTTGTTGAGTTTTCCCAGGTAAGAGGTATTTTCACAACCAGTGGTAAATTAAAAAAAAATACTATTATGTAATAATCAGTATTTACGGCTTTACGTGCTGCCCGAAGCAAACACTGCCAACTCTCTGACTCTGGGCTGCTGCTGAGTATTTCTTGACAGAAAAATATGAACTGACGTTTTTGCCCAACCCCGGATTTCAACCCAACTAACTCTACCAGGACCTCACGATCAGCATTCGTGCTTGCAACCACTAGACCAACAAGGCAGTTAATTTCAACTTTTTTATTTAAAAAATAATATAATACATAGGTAATACATAATTTTAAATAATAAAGTAGACCTGTGTTTTGCTGTGGAGGCAGGGGACACATGGCAAAAGCTCCGTCCCGGCGAAAATTTTCCACTGGAAACCAACAAAAACAGTGGGATATTCCGTTGGTACGGAGTGTGCAGAAAGTTTTGTTTCATAATTTCCATAGTGACCAAGATCAGGCCCGCCTTCTAGCTGTTTCGACTAAGGAATCTAGTCACTGATTGCACGCTTTACCATCAAATCATCTTGGCACATTACTTGATGGGGAAAGCTTGCGCATTGTCGACGGGTTTGGGTTCCACGGACTTTCATGCAAGAAAAGTGCTGGTAGGTTTTCACGGCACGGTTCTTTGAACGATGTCATCCGAAGGGCTCTTGTCTCTATAAATATTCCCTCGGTTTTAGAGCCTTGTGGAATATTTAGAGACGATGGCAGGAGACCCGACGGTATGACATTGGTCCCTTGGGAGAGATGTAAAGCCCTAATGTGGGATGCTACTTGCGTAGACACTTTGGCAGCCTCTCATCTCAGGGGTACCTCGTACTCGTACTATATACTACTATACTCGTGCCGGGGCGGCATCAGAGGCAGCTGAATTAAGTAAGTGGCGCAAATATGAGTCTCTGAGAGATGACTACATATTTGTGCCATTACCTGTAGAGGCTATCGGCCCGTGGGATCCACGTGCGGTGAAGTTTCTATAGGAACTCTATCCGTGACTGGTCTCGCTACTGGTGATAACAAGGTTGGTTCTTTTCTCGCTCAAAGGCTAAGTGTAGTCATTCAGTGGGGAAACGCAGCTAGCGTTCTTGGCATGATGCCACGGGGAGTAGGACTGTATGATAATTTAAGTTATTAGTTTAATTTTTTTTTAATTAGGCTTTTACCTACTTCAAAAAGAAGGAGGTACTCAATTCGACTGTATGTTCTTTTTTGTGTGTTATCTCATATTTTTTGTAGGTGAACCGATTTCAAAGATTGTTTTTTTATTTGAAAGCTGGTACTACTCATATAATCTCATATAAATTTGATCAAGGTTTGACTACTAGTTTTTGATTTATCCTTAAAAATTTATATTGAAGTTGGTTGTACAAAAATTTTAATTTTACCACTTGTTATTAAATAAGTTAATGTGATATTTTTTCTGTATTTTTTATTTCTATTAATCAAAGTAATCACCCATGCAATTGATTCATTTTTGCCAACGCAGTAACAGTATATTGATGCCCTTCTTGAAGAAATCAACTAGACGGGAGGCAACAAATTCTTCAAAGATATTTGGTACTGCCTCTCGGGTATTGAATTTTTTCCCGCCAAAAAGTTATCCAAATTCTGTAAAAAGTAGAAGTCCGTAGGCGCAAGATCTGGTGAGTACGAGAGATGACAAGGAGCTTCCAACCCCAGCTCTTGTAACTTGGAGATCGTCTGTTGTGCAGTATGAGGTTGCGCGTTGTCGTGTGGGAGCAGCGGGGACGAGCGATTGACTAAACCTAGTTGAAGATATGCAAGCTTCTCCATCATTGTGTTCAGATCTTCACAGTACACATCTGCAGTAATGCTCATTCCGTTTGGTAAGAAGCTGTGATGAATCACACCGGCGCTAGACCACCAAAGAGTGACCATCACTTTCTAGGGGCAAGTTTTCGTTTAGGGCATTGTTTAGGTGCTGAACCAGGATCCAAACAAGTTGCTAAGCACTTGCAATTGTCAAACAATAACCATTTTTTGTCGCAGGTTCTTTTGTCAAAATTCTTTCATTTGTGTGCTTGTTGAGCAGTGCAAGGCACGTCTCGACGCGTACTTTCCGCTGGCGATCATTGAGTTCGTGGGTCATCCATTTATCAAGCTTTTTTACCTTGCCAATTTGACACAAATGGACCAATATTGTTTTGATGCTAACGTCGAAAGTTGCTGTTAATTCAGCCGTAGATTGAGTATCATCAGGCCTTTAATTTGTCATTTTCGACCAACGTTTTCGGACGACCACGGGGTTCGTTTTTCAGTTCGAAATTTCCAGAACTAGCGGGCAAACTAATAATAGGTGCTGCGTTCTTTTGTAGTATTCGCACCGTAAACGTCGTTGATATTGCGTGCCGCTTGTGCCGCGTTGCTGCCACAACGGTACTCATATTCCATAATTACTCGAAATTTTAAGGTATCCATGATGACGAAAGAGATTCAATTGTGATAAAAACATAACGCTAATCAATATACAAATGACTAATATTTTGAAAAAAAAATTCCATATCTAAAAAAAATGAATTTGAAATTAGAATTCTTAGCCAAACAAAAATTATTTTAATTTGAAATGGCCAGTACTGCAGAACGGCAATTTCATAGGTAAAGTCTGGTAAAGACCTATTATTATAGATTTTTAATAATGTATATTTTTTAATGTTATGTAATTCTAAATAAAATATTGTTATATGTACACTAGTGTAATTTTTTAAAATAAATGTTATTCCTTTTTTAGTTATAAGCCGCGATTACGACGTGGTATTATTTGTATTAATTAACAAGGCTAGGAAATTTATTTAAATGTTTTTAATTAAAGTTTATTTTTTATTTTTTGTAAGATGGAAGATGGAAGATGGATGCCCAATTCGTAGTTATTTCAAAGTTTTATCTATTATTTTTAACGCAATGGACGCTAAGAAAAGAAATTTTATTGGCAATTTTTTATTGCCACGGATTAAAAAATGTAATTTGTTATGGACTAAAACTTAACTTTTTTCTTACAAAATACAGGACAGTGGCTGTCCTAGTCTGGTTTCTTATCTATAATATTGCCGAGTTTTACTTAGTTTAGAAGTTAGTATGACCCTCTTACCTATCTCTGCCGCCAAATAACAGTGTATGCACTGCTGAGTTCCGGTATGAAAGATATAGAAAGCCAGTATAATTACAGGCTATGAGGCATTCTATCTTAGTCTTCAGAGGTGACACGGCGCAGGATACCCTTCTTTGTTTGAAATTGGCTGCAGGTGTCCATGGACTGTAGTAGCCACTTACCCTCAGATGGACTGTAAGTTCAATTGTCACTTCAGTTTTATAAAACAAAGTTTAATCAAACTCCGTTAGTAGTTTTTGTGTGATTAAGCAACAAACATATTGTTTATATTAGTAGAATGGTATGATTGATTACAGTAACAAATAGAGCAAATAAATTTGTCATAACTGTAAGACATGACAAGACATTCAGGAAGTCGATGATTGCAGGTGGCTCCGGACCGTGCTTTGTGGCATTCTTTGGGGGAGGCCTATGTTCAGCAGTGGACTTGTATATAGTATATTTATTTTTTTATTGGTTAGTTAATAGTCAAAATAAAATATTTTATTAGTTATTATAAAACAATAAACGAATAAATAGTCACGATGAAAAGGCTATTTAACTTACTACAACTTGATAATATGGAAATAAGATAATCGCCAGTGTAAGAAATAGCGCTATTTTTGAAGTTCAATCGCAGGAAATTTATTGAATATACAACTTTATTTATTGAATATACAACTAAAATGTTACTTGCTGTAACAATAATTGTATATTTTTCATCTACAGTATTGAGCGGTAAATTCTTTTTTAATTATTCTTCATTTTGAACAAATTTTAAGATATCTTTTTGTTCTTAATAATCTTGATCATTTTTTTCTTTGGACTTCTGCGATTTATAGTTTTGCCAGTGACCATGAATTTCAATTCATGGTCACTGGCAAAACTATAAATCGCAGAAACTAAGATTGAAAAAGACTGTCCCAAGCCATGTGGTACCGGCGTAAGAGAATCCATAACCCCAATTTGTCCCGTAGGTGTCGTAAGAGGCGACTATCGAAAAAGCCAGAAAGATCTCATTACTGTCGATAGATGGCAGTATTCACATTTGATATACGTCAGAGGTGTAATACACAGACCAGGGACGTGGCGTAGAGGGAGCGTAGGTGGAGACGTCCGGTGCTCAATATGCCTTCCAAGCGAGGCGATAAGGCTTATCCTTCCTACAACGGGAGAGGCCCAATGTCCAACTGTAGGTTTTTACGAGCCAATTAGAAATAAGAAGTTCACTAATTTCGTTCTACACGTTTTGATTTTCATCGTCCATTGTTTAAAATAGGACCCTTCCATAAAAATGACTATTTGCATTGGAGCACTTTTAACACTGCTCAATTGTAAATAATTTTATACCAATATTTTTTTAACATAACTATATTTTTCTTTCTCAGCCGTTGTTCGTGATGGTAAGTACATATTATTTTTGCATCGAAACAAGGTTAATGGCATATTTTGTTAATTACAAAGTCAAACTGTTTCTCCATAAATAAAAATAGCAAAAATAGGAGTGAGCGATACAATTTGTATATAGATACAATATCTACACGGGTTATTTTTCAAAACGTATCCAAATTTAATATTTAAGTTCAAATATATTAATACTGATATACCATTTTGGCAGTTTTTGAAAATACAAGTAAATAAGGCTTCTAATTTCATTTGAAATTATCCCAATTAGAATGTGATTTATAGGCAACAACTTCAGCGTACGCGCGTTCCTATGTGTGCGATTCAATTCACAAAGTTTTTACCTACTATTTACCTTCTTAATGACACGCTCACTAATGCTCAAGTGTAAAAACATGACGCTAATTATGATTCTAGTTATCCCTTCATAATTTTGACGGGCTTAGAATCGTCATGATAAATAAAATAAAATAAAAAATATTTTTGCTTATCAACGAGTAATCGATAACTGTAATTATTGTGGCGTGTTTAAAAATTGGAATAAATTTACAACTAAATCACGCGAGTAGTCTCAATAACTAATATCGGTACCTCAAAATGGAACCCGTTTTTCTCCATGCATAGACGAGCACGTTTTCTTAAATTATTGTTTACATTTATTACTTGTGAGCACTTTTAACTTCCGTGAATGCAGCATTAATTATGCTGCGGTGGTTTTCATAAATTTGAAAGTGTTTGACGAGTAAACACGACTCGCTATTTCACCCCACAGATAAAAGTCTAACAGTGAAAGGTCCGGTGAGTTTGCAGGCTATATTATAGGGCCTCCATGTTTATTGATGCGGTAACGCACTTTCGTATAATCTTTGGGCACTACTTAAACTTTCATTGCTTAAAATGTAACACCGCATCATTTCATAGTTTTCGCGGTTGGAATATTTTTGTGCCGTCATTGTTAACGAAGCAACACTACATACGAAAATTTCACGGTCACGGTCAACACTGTCACTGTCAGCTGTCGGCCGGCCGGGTGGACGTAGGTACTTAGCGGTGAAACGGATATCGGAAAGGAAGGCACAGGAAGACGCGCGTCAAAATACTTAAATTTATAAACGAGCATACAAATATGTGCGTGCGTAATATAATAGTAAGCGTTAGATATTTATGAATGACAATCAGTTAAAATAATGCATTACCACGCATTCTAAATTTAAAAGATAAAAAGTACAGAATGTTTGAGATTTTTCTTATTATTTTTTTTCACCATTCGCCTGTTTCTTATTCGGAAACTTTCGAAGTGAAAAATGAATAAATATTGCGTTAAAAATTTTGCTTTTAGGTAAAATGTAGTATTTTGGCAAAACATAAAATAATAAAAAAATTAATTTGATTCAGTGCTGAACTTAAAGGACCTGGTGGCAATAAAAGGTCTGGCGGCAACAAAGAATCTGGAGGAAACAAAGGCCCTGGTGATAATTCTGAACCTAAAGGATCCGAAGGCAATAAGGGGTCTGTTGGCAACAAAGGACCTAAAGGAAACAAAGGACCTGAAGGTAACAAAGGACCTAGTGAGAATCTTGAACCTAAAGGACCTGGTGGCAGTAAAGGATATGGCGGCAACAAAGGATCTGGAGGAAACAAAGGACCTGGTGAAAATCCTGAACCTGATTGACCCAAAGGCAATAATGGGTCTGTCAAGAACAAAGGACCTAAAGGTAACAAAGGGACTGAAGGTAACAAAAGACCTGGTGAAAATCCTGAACCTAAAGGACCTGGTGAAAATTCTGGACCTAAAGGACCCAAAGCCAATAAGGGGTCTGTTAGCAACAAAAGACGTAAAGGAAACTAAGAACTTGAAGGTTACAAAGGACCAGGTGAAAATCTTGAACCTAAAGGACCTGGTGAAAATCCTGAACCTAAAGGACCCAAAGGCAATAAGGGGTCTGTCGGCAACAATGGACCTAATGGAAACAAAGAACCTGAAGGTAACAAAGGACCTGGTGAGAAAAAAGGGTCTGGCGGCAATTAAGGATCTGGAGGTAACAAAGGACCTCGTGAAAATCCTGGACCTAAAGAACCCAAAGGCAATAAGGGGCCTGTCGGCAACAAACAACCTGAAGAAAACAAAGGACCTGAAGGTAATAAAGGGCCTGGTGGCAATAAAGGGTCTGACGACAACAAAGGATCTGGAGGAAATAATGGGAATACCTCTGATCAAACACCAGGCACAGGAAGTGGTTGTCCTGTAAATGTTTATGGCCCAGGGAGAATATATCGAAGGTATAGGGCTCGTTACGCTATTCCAGTATTTAAGCGCCTCGGGAGCCAAATATCTTATGGAAGAGGTAAAGTAACATATTTTATTTTAGTATATTTTATTTATATTTTGGCTTTTAATTGATGGCCTCTTAGATATTTTCAAGAAGTGTCAAACGTAATCCAAATGTACACACAAAGGCGTAAGATAAAGTAACAAACGGATTCATGGGATTCGAATGCAGAACCTGTGATTGGCAGTTCACCACGTCCACGTATAATATTTACGGACACATTCGTCCACGTGCCCGTAAATATTATATTACTGATTTATGTTAGCGTACTCTCTCTGCGCTGAAATCGATACCGCGTTAATAAATTGTATAGTCTGCAAAGAAGCTGCCAGTGGGGTGCCCTGACCCAGAGATGAAAACGGTAATCTTTAAAAGGCCGAAGTAGCGTTTTGTTAATTTGCAAGTGCTGTGCCGGCATGAAATACCGTCCTGCTCTACCCTCCTGGTACCCTCCTGGGGTAGTCTGTTATTTAATTTACGTACTCCGGCTAGTATTACGTCAGTAAAATCTCAGATTATTCAGACGTCCGGAAGTAGGTGAAAACTTATTATAGAATTCGATTACATTCATACATACATAAAATTCAAGCTAATAAATAAAACCGTGTTATAATTTGTACATTGTTACAGGATATTGTATACATTCTCCATAACATAGGCTAATATACAGGATTATTTTGCAGTAACCGGCCTTTGCAGAAAAGGTTCAGAATAAGTAATATAGGCAAATGGTGAAAAAAAATTAATTAAAAAAATCTCAAACATTCTGTCCATTTTATCTGTTACATTCAAAATGCGTGATAATGCATTATTTTAACTGATTTAACTGCACACGCACACATTCGCAAGGGTCGATCGGAAGGCAAAAACGTTGTTGCCCATAAATCACATTAAATTTGGGATAATTTCAAATAAAACTAGAAGCCTTATTTACTCGTATTTTCAAAAACTGCAATAACGCTATATCATTATTTATATATTTGAACTTAAGCTTAAAATTTGGCTACTCTTTGAAAAACTCTGTATAAAATAGGGCGCACTTTTTATATTTAAATATAATATATTTTAATAATTGATAAATTGAAATTACAGCCTATTGTGCCTCTGGTGTCTTTCATTCGTGACAGTCTTTGCGCAGCAGGATAGATTCTGCGCTGGCTCAATGCTTGTTGGTAGACTGGCATGGAATAAATCAGCATCATGTTACTGGTTTGCCCGCATGCTATGATACTCGTAGGTCAACCGCTTATCTGTTTTGCGAGCTAAAATGTATTTACACTTATGTAATTTGTTTTTAATTTCAGATCACTAGGGACCGCTTCGTTTCATGATTTAGTTTGAGGAATTGTTATTTTTTGAGTTATAACTTATGTTAACTGTTACAACACTTGGCAGCGATAAAGGACTACGATATATTTTTTAATTATTTTAATACATTTTTATTTAAAGTGGTTTGATAATGACAATATTGTTAATGGCAATAAATAACCAATCACGCCATAATTTGTTTTATTTTACTGCTGTTGTTCACTTTTAGATATTCATAAATTTTTCTATTTCTTTATCAGCCCGTAAAAGTCCACTGCACATTCAATACACAAACATATGTTTGACGACTGCTCATCGCCAAAGAAAACCAACCACAAACACCAGCAGAATTATATCTCTGCGGTCACTACAATGCAGCGTATTGCTAAGTCGAATGACTATTATTTTATTACAGTAAACTAAATATTTAAAAACATAGCTGTGCTATAATTTATGTTAATGAAAAAAAAATGTGTGTGTTACTCAGTTCAAATTAGGTAAAACATACAATCACTTCCACAATTCCTTTCCATAATTGCGTGCACAACACTGCCATCACCAAGTCCAAAACCCACAACACTACACTAGGAAACAAATACACACCACCTTTAATAATACGACACGTGTTTCACCTCTAAACAAGGCATCATCAGTAGATAAAGTCGCTATAATAAGCGGTTAGCCATCGCAGGCTCCATTGCAACTGTTTTCCGGGTCTGCTATGTTTTGACTGTCTCTGTGTCTCTTACACTGCATCCTATTCTATTTTTATTTTTTTATTTTATTTTTATTTCAATAAACTGTACAATTCATTCAAACACTGCCTAAATTTAAAATAGTCTATATTAACGGGTACCTGAACTAGGATAAAAAAAGGTTCTCGAGTGGCAGCCTCGTGCCAGTAGGCGAAGTGTAGGGCGACCTCCCACTAGATGGAGTGAAGATCTCGTAAGACATACAGGAAGTCGACGGATGCAAGTGGCTCAGGACCGTGCTTTGTGGCATTCCTTGGGGGAGGCCTACGTTCTGCAGTGGACTTGTGAAGAGCTGTAATATAGATACACTAACAAATATTTTCCGTTTCTTATATAAAATTAATAACATACCAACTTATTGGGGCTAATTTCGGTAAAATATATTATCATTAATAAAGCATGACAAATTTTGTAACCATATTCGAATTACATTTTTACAATCTGCCATTTTTAATGGATACATGTACAAAATTACATTGACTTGATTATACAGAAAAGGACCAAGGAATGTAAAAAATCTATGCATGAAAGAATGCCTTATTTTTATGTTGGTTTCACTTACTTTATCTTTGGGTCTATTATCAGTGACCTCTCTTCTGTAGGGCAATTTTAATTGCAGTTTTAGTAACGTACTTATAACGAATAATTGGCGCACAGAGAGCATATTACTGGTTTATATATGAGATAGGACGGGAATAACATAGAGCGGAATGTTGCGACTTTTAATACAGCTCTTTGAGCGCGTTCCAGTGGTAGGATTGTAGTTTTAGCTGCTCCTCCCCATGAGGTCATTCAATAGGATTCGCATCCTATCCTATTGCATAAGCTTTACATCAAACAAGATTATTAATATAATATTATAATTTTAAAAAAGTGTGTTCCTGTGGTTGCACACTATATTATGTCATGTACAGCTTCCGATATTTTTTGCGTAATGTCACCCTAGTTGAAATCATAGAGGAGTTCAAGAAAGCCAATATTTTACCCAATGCTTTGTTTTCGTGCATCTTCATTCGGCACAGTAATCAAAATAACATTCCAGGCTGCTTTCACAACGGTGATTTGCAAGATGTGATGAAGATTTGATTTGCCGGTTTAAACCGACGATAATTTTTATTGATGGTATTATATGAACGGACTTTATAGATAGAACTGACTGGCGCCTTAACAAAAACACAGAATGTTCAGTTTCGATACTTGGTCTTTTGTTTGTGGTTTGGTTATTTTTCATCTGAGCAGCATTGATGTCACGATTAAAGTTATACTCGATGAAAAACGCAAATTTCAATTATTCCACGGTCGCGATTACGATATATCGCTTATATATACGGAAAATTGATGTATTTTAGTAGTAGGTATATAGGTAAACTTATTCTTCTTGCTGGGTAGAGGCTTTTTCAAGCCGCAGCAAATCGTCTTAATGGGCCTAGTCGAAAAGATGAAGTTCAAAATCTGAAGTAAATAAAAAACCACCTGAAAAAGAATGGGATTATAGGAAAGTAAAAATTAAAATATGCATTATTATGCCAAATAGAAGTCCATAGTCTCTGCCTACCCCTCTGGGTGACAGGCGTGAGTGTTTATGTTATATTATGTTATGTTTATATGCATTACGTGTGTTAGCTAGACTTAAGTTTAACTTGATTTCAGACTCTATGGCCTAAATCTAATTCTGATCTGTTTTCCACAGTTGCCATACTTGAATAGCGGGCAGGCAACAGTTTTTTTTTATTATTTTGTGATGTTACCAGGAAGATACTGCTGCCCATCTCCTGTTCCAGTTTCTTCTTGTTCCCTCTTACGACGCACACGGGATGATATTCTCTTACGCCGCCACTACGCGTCGATAATAAATGCATACAGGTTTATTTTGAAATATACGGCCAAATTTACAAAGAAGGTTCAGAATAAGTAATACAAGTGAATGGTGAAGAAAACTTAAGTAAAGAAAATCTCAAACATTCTGTCCTTTTTATCTTTTAAATTCAGAATGCGTGGCAATGCATTATTTTAACCGATTGTCCTTCATAAATATATAACTAACGCCTACTATTTTACTACACACGCACACATTCATGAGCGTCCCTCGGTCGGCAAAAACGTTGTGAATTGAATCGTACACAGAGGAGCGCGCGTAAGCGCAGTTTTTGCCCATAAATCTCATATAATTTGGGATTATTTAAAAAAAATAGAAACCTTATTTACACATATTTTCAAAAACTGTAGTATCGGTATATCTTTATTTATATATTTGAACTTAAATATAAGCTTTGGATCCTCTTTGAAAAATAACCCTGTATATTATATTTGAAATATCTATATATCATTGTTTCCAAAGATATCTAGACACAAGGTATTGTGTAGGCCAAGTTCGTCCAACCTTAATAACTACTTTTGATCCCCTCATAATCTTTTCGATCTACATACTTGCAATTTTGCCAAATCTTGCAAAATGTGAAATAAGGATGTGAATATCCAGAAACCTTAATTTCATAAATAAAGTTATTAAAGTTCTTGAGTTAGTAATGTCTGAAACGTGCCATTTTTATCACTCACTGATTAACACACTGACTAATTCATAAAAGTCATAAGCCAATTCTAGGTTACTAAGAAATTTGAATGAAGAATCAATAAAAATATATTATATGAAGAAAAACATCTAAAAACTAGAAATTATCAATATTCGGTTGACAAAGCTAATTGTGCGGTTAGTTCCAAGAATCCTGATAATTATTTTATTTTGATCCTGGTGAACCTGATCAGGATACAAGGATAAAGTTATTAAATTATTGTATTGTTTTTCAAGCAAAATTGCAAATTTTCAAGTCAATCGGCCGTCTACAAGTTGGTGAACATTACATTAAAAGATTCCGTTACATATATATACACGCGAAGCTAATAAAAGCGTGTTAACCTTTATGTACCGACGTGGTTTTTTTGTACCGCAAGTACCGATGTGGGGCCCGAGAGGCCGCATGCAAATAATTAGTTTTTTTAGAAATGGTTTATAATTTTGGTCAAATTTTAATTTATTTTGATAATATAGGTTTCTTAAATGAAAGGAAGAAGTAAATTAATAATCTTATTTATTAAATTTAACATTAATAGGCCTTTTAATCTTTGGCTCCATTTTGTGACTACAATGGGACACTTAACGAAATAAAAATCTCAAAAAAAGAAATACCACTTCGGAACTAGAATATCTTAACTTTTCATATACTTAAGGGATATGTCTATCAGAAAAAAAAAATCTGGGATGCTCAAAATAAAAAAAATGACAAACAGCAAAGTTTCTTATTCACAATCAGGACACACTTGCTTGGCACACTGTAAACAAACGTGTTTTTTGCATGAGTAACATTGATATGTTGATTTTCTGTTGAGTTTAGGTGGGCAAGATGCACATATTTTTCTCATTTTTTCTTGACTCACTTGACCTTGAACTTTATCTGGCATATCAGCCCCGAGTATTCTAGCCAAACTCATGCGAAGCTCGCGAGGCAAGCGCAAGTTAAACACCCTTCTCTTTATGTGCTCTAATATGAGCTGACGAGCTAAATGTTTTACAAAACACCCCGTTCAGTTTTTTCATTTAGATGCACATCATGTAAAATATGAGCATTTACAGAACTTATGTCCAAAATCCGGTAAAAAAGTGTCATAGGCCAGCGTCTCGATCGGCGACTACAAGTGTATATCGAACACTTTTTATCTATTTCGTCCACTCCTCCTTTTGTGGAATTATAGAATTGTATAATTTCAGGTTTGCCTGACTCATTATCAATTCCTTCAGTGTGATGCATCGAGGAAGCTAATATCACGGCTTTGTTTTTCCTAGGTACATGGGAAATAAGCGTTATCTCTTTTGTAAAACCGTACAACGTTGAACCTTCTTGTCTAGATTTAGTCGGTAAAAATTCTGGAGGGATTTCTCTTTTGTTTTTCTTTACAGTGCCTACGCATGTAAGTCCTCTCTGTTTCAAAGAATTTACTAACTGAATAAAGGTAAACCAATTATCACATGTGATATTTTTGTTGCTGCCTTGTAATGGTCTCGTCAAACGTAGCACGGCTTGGGTCGGAACTAATAATTTCTTTTCTTCCTCTGTCAGGCTTTCTCCATCTGAACCCTTTCCACAATACACGTAACCATTGTAAAAATATCCGTTTTCAGCATCACACAAACACATTACTCTTAGTCCATATTTTGCCGGCTTACTGGGCATGTAAATCATCAAGAAAGACCGTCCCCTAAAAGGGACTAGCATTTCATCTACAGTGGCGTATTGGCTTATATTATAAACTCTTTGGCAATTTGAGACAAATCGATCAAAAATAAAAGATATTGCCGCTAATTTGTCAGATTCTTTTCTTTGTTCCCTGTCGGCAGCATTATCAAAACGTAAGCAATGTAAAGCAATGCAAACACAAAAACCTATTTTTTGACATTACACAGCGAAAAATCTCCCTTCCAGTGCCATCCGTAGCAAAAATAAAATCTGCGTCTTCGTGATTTGATTTGAAAACCGCTGTATACATCAAAAGCCCAATGAAAGCTAGCAGTTCAATAATGTCTATATCTTGCAACTCCGATCGATCTTGATTTCTAAATTTTGATCTATATTCCAATAATTTAGAATTAGTCCTAGTTACAATTTCTAATAACATGTCATCATCTATATACTGTTTCCATATAGAAAAGGGATCCTTGCCTTCATTTTCTGTCAAGTTGGAAGTGGGTACTCGTAAAATAATGTTATGCTGTGGGATTCTAACTGATGAGCGGTTTGGAGGACTTCTTGACCACTTATATCTGTTTTTGCCTCTAAAAGAACTGAGCCTGGAAAGCGGTACGTTTTCGTCTTCCGACGAGGAACTGCAGCTATTTTCTATCTGAATAAGAGGTTGCTGGGTTGAGGCCTCAGTATCAGATAAATCGGTATCAGTTTCTGTCTCGTGATCGCTAACTTCTGTGATAAAATCATCTCCGACGTCATCTATTTCTGATCCACTGGAATCTTCCGCAATCAGTTCCTCGATCAAAGCCTCACTATTTTTATCTAAAAGATTTATAGAGCGCCGAGATCTTTTAGATAGGCATTGTTCATTTGTAGATATTCGTCGTTTACTACTCGACATCCCCGGTGCATTCATTTTTTCGAATTAGCAGATATTTATCTGAAAATAAGCATTGCAACTCAAAACACATTTAGACAAAAAACTAACGTAAGTACCGACGTTGGGCCTGAGAGGCCGCTTCGTAATTTTAAATTGACATAACTTACCACAATCGCGTCCACCGGCAATACCACTACACTCTACGGCGTCGGTGCAACTGAACTTGCAGCTACTGAGGGGCGGGGATTTCTCCTAAGCGGGGAAGGGGTAATACTAACAACGTTACTACCTGCTTCGGCCTGACAGGCCCCACATCGGTACTTAAAGGTTAAAAAGATAACAGTGAAACGTACAGGCAAAAAAAGGTGAAGTGATGATTATGTATAAGTAAGTACATTATCTTCAATATTGTCAATAATATCGCTGATATTATTTGATAGGTGCTTTTGTATTTGTGACATAGTTAAGAAAATTTATATTTATTTTATTTATTATTCGAACTTTACTACCCATTACAGCTTACATACCAAGTCCACTGCTGAATGCCTCCCCAAAGATTGCCTCACATGGGGGTTATTTTTTCAAAAAAAGTGGCAACTATGTCGAAATGATGATGCAAGCAAAAAGGAAATAACTGCATAATATTTTTTATGGAATATCCATAATTTCTCTGCTTCAATTTAGTCATCTAATACAATGTTAGAAAGAAATAAGTGTTACCGTGTTACATCTTATCGTGCATGTAAAATTGTAACACCTGCCACAATTTTCTAAGTGTTACATCTTATCGTGCATGTAAAATTGTAACACCTGCCACAATTTTCTAAGCAATCATTCATGCCGATGACAAGTTCATTAGGATTCCTTAAAAACTAAATATAATAATTTCTTCTTCTTTTTCTTCCCCTTCTTTATCAGCCCATAAAAGTCCACTTCTGTACAAGAACATCTCTGGTTGTAGACATGATTTACCATAATCTTCTTGTTTAATTGACGTTCGCAGTACCAGACGTCTTGCACAATTAAAGCTGCTTCCCGTCGCCGGTCTGGATATTTTAATTTATTACTGTCGGAAGCCATAAGATCTTTTTTGTAATTCCCTTAGTCACCTATTACGACATCCCCGGAACGAAAGGTGATGGATTCTCTTACACCGCCACCAGTGTGTGCTGTTAACCAATTACATTACTGGAATAATCTTGGCTAGATGGAATAAGATTGGCTAAATGTTGAAATGCCACAAATGTAGGTGCTAGACAGGGATAAATTTTAAGAAACACGGAAACTATCACGACACTACTTGACAATAATTTGCTTATTACTATTTAATTTGCTTGGGACAAGAATATAATTTTTAAGACCTCAATTAGTTAGTTCGATAGTTCGTCCTACTACTGTATACAGCCTACCCTCTTTTGTCCTCAACCGGTTAAACAATTTATGTTTATACATTTTATACCAATTATGTCGTGACAGTGTAAGAATAACCCCACATCGTATAAAGAACCATCATATTTTATTTAGAATAAGGGTGACAGACGAGCACACAGATGGTAAATGAATACTCATAGACATTTTAGTCGTGGAAGGAAAAGGGGAGATCTTCCGCCGGGCAAGGCGTTCAGCCCAGGGAGCGGCCAATGCTCCATGTGTTATTTCGGAGCTGTTCTTTTTTTATAGAATTTTTATTTATTTTGCCCCAAACGGTAATGCGGCTCACCTGATGATAAGTGACTACCGCCGCCAATGAACAACTGCAACACTACGACACGAGTACACGAGTAAGCTCTTTTCTTGAAGGTCCCTAAGTCGTATCGGTCCGGAAAAATCGCCGATGGTAAACAATTCCACAGAGAGGTTGTACGAGGAAGAAAACTCCTAGTAGAACGCACAGTAGTGGACCGCCAAGCATCCAGATGGTGTGGATGGTATCTTGAGATTTGATGCGATGTGCGTTCGTGAAATTTGGCGGCTGGAATTAATCAGAACAATTACTCAGATCACTCCCCGTGGTAGATGCTATAGAGAATGCAAAGGGATGCAACATCCCTTCGTAGCGCCAGTAAGTCGAGCCGATCAGAAAGAACATGGTCGTAGACGATTCGAGCCGATTTGCGCTGGATGCAGTCAAGTGGAAGGAGCTGGCACTGGGGTGCCCCGGCCCAGAGATGAGAACAGTATTCTCAACGTGGTAGAGCCATGGTGAGTGTAGAGAACCAAAGACCCTTTTTACTGGAAATGAGGCATTCCATCTTAGTCCTCACGGGTGACAACGCATCTGCATTTTGTTTGATGTAGATGTCTATGAGCCGCAGCAACCACTTACCATCAGGTGGTCTGTGTGCTCGTTTTTCACCCCTATCCTATAAAAAAAATGTGAGGCCGAAATTGCGCCTTGTAAAGTTGCAAGCGGTGTGCCGAACTTGAAATACTGTCCCACACTGCTGAGCACGCCAAGCTTTTTAGAGGCCAATTTGGCCTTCCCTTCCAAGTGACCACGAAACTGCACATTATTCGATATGTAGCGCGTTAACTTCAGAACTTTGATAGCGGGATTTAGGCTTCGGTACGTTTCACTACATCTATCCTCGATTAAGAATCAAAATACAGATACGTTGTCACCCCTGAAAACTTAGATGAAATACCTCGTTTCCGGCAAAATCTATAATATTATGATTGTTGCACGAATGGCTCGACTCAACCCGGGAAGGACCACGCTCTCACAGAATACCAGCGCAAAACAGCAGCTTAAAAGCTGCAATGGATTAAGTCTTGTCAATAAGGTTTTGTTTTATGTAAAGTGTATTTTGGATCAATAAATATTATTATTATGATTTATTATAATGTGACTCAATCAGTGTACCATCACGTAATAACCTCTAATCTTATTAAAATTATCTTTGGGCTGTTCTTTTAAATACATGGAACCTGCGCAATTAGTAGACAAATAAAATTCCATAATATACTTTTTTATTTATACTTTATTATTTAGTATGATTGTTTAGTATGAGTTCCCGGTGCCTCTTTAATGGGGCAGGGGTGCGAAGAATCTCCGGGAGTAAAACCGGCGACGAGGTTCGCCACCCGTCACGTTCTGTCTCCCGAAGGGGCGAAAAGTGGATTGCGGAGGCCCGTCTGGCTACGCTGAATGTATGTGGAGCAATGAATGATAAGATGGATGAAATATGCGAAATGATGAATGATAGAGGAATAGATGTGTTATGTGTAAATGAGACGAAACGAAAGGGAAAGGATGTCATTGCACATGGCATGTATACCGCTTACTGGTCTGGTGTAGACGAGACCGAGCGGGCATGCCAGGGAGTCGGTGTCATCCTTTCAGAAAGAATGGGTCAATGTGTGAAAGAGTATGAATGTGTAAGCCCAAGGCTGCTGTGGATACGAATGAAAGTGGGCTTAAAAAAGTTGTTTGTGCTAGGGGTGTACGCCCCAGACATGTCTAAGCCCACTTATATCCGAGAGCAGTTTTGGGACATGGTAAGGATGGTGTTGATGAAATGTAAGGGAAATGAAAATATCATTATGTTGGGAGATTTTAATGGAAGGGTTGGGGTGAAGAGGTCTGGTTATGAAAGGATATTAGGAATGTTTGGCGATGAAAGTGTAAATGAGAATGGTGAAGACCTCCTCGTCGTATGTGAGAAAAGAATCTTTTGTGACGAATACTTTCTTTCATAAGAGGATTCACATGTATACATGGGAAAGAGGTAATGATAGAAGCATGATAGATTTCATAATTGTGGATGAAAGAATGCGGAGCGCAGTGGTAGATACAAGAGTTTACCGGGGATCCAACGGACGGATCATTACCTGGTCTTATGCCGAATTAATGGTCTATTCAGGCGTTGGCGGCATCGGACATCTGTGTCTACCACTGCGTTACAGCGTATAAGAACAGAGAGGTTACAAGATGAAGGTGTGAAAGAGAAGTATAAATGTAGACTGAGGGAGAATATAAATGGTTTGAATGAAATATGTATGAATGATTTAGACCTGAAGACTGTATGGAATAATGTTAAGAAAGTTTTGGTGGATGCAGCCACCGAAGTATGTGGTGTAAGTAAGAGAACGAATGAAAGGAAAATAATACGTTGTGGTGGGATGATGAGATTCGGATGGAAGTTGAAGCAAAAAGAGAGCATGGCTAGATTTACTGGCAACCAAAGCTGGTAATTCTGGCGGTATGAATGATGAGATTGAAAGAAAAAGGCAGACTTTAGACTTATAAATAAGAGTAAAAGAAGTTGTTGAAAGGAAAAGCAAGAAAGAACGGATAAGAATGATAGAAGGATATCTGATAACTTCCAGGCAAATATTAAAATGTTCTGGAAACTCGTAAGAACTGCTAGGGAAATTCAAAACAGCCTAGAATGAATGCTATACGAGACGAGAATGGCTGTATGCTGAATGATGAAGTTTGAATTTAAAGAGATGGAAGGAATACTTTGAAAGCGTGTTTATGAGTGAAGGGTCGTCTGAATTAAGTGAAAAGAAATTCGAAAGAAGTGGAGAGAGGTAGGGAGATAAGTGTAGATGAAATAATGAAAGCAATGAAAAGCATGAAAGCAGGTAAGGCAGCCGGATATGATAGAGTATCACTGAAATGCTAAGGGCTGGAGAGGGAGTGGTGGCAGGCCTGCTGTACACCTTGTTTAATTTATGTTGGGAACTGAAGCGGGTACCGGAAGACTGGTGCAAAGCCGTTATAGTCCCAATATATAAAGGAAAAGGGTCACAGCAGGACTGTAAAAACTACTGTGGTATCAGCTTGCTTAGCATTGTGGGTAAACTGTATGCTAAGGTGTTAATTGAAAGAGTTATGGAAGAAACTGATGGAAAAATTTGGGATGTGCAAGCTGGATTTAGAAAGGAATGGGTGTATGGATCAAGTATTTTCCATGCGCATGATTGCGGAGAAGTTTTTGGCCAAAAACCAGAAAGTTTTTTTGTGCTTTCATGGACTTGGAAAAGGCTTATGACAGAGTGGACAGGAATGTGTTATGGCAAACACTTAACTCATTTGGTTTGAGCGCTGGTTTGATACAGGCATTGAAGTCTCTTTATAGGGACTCTAGTGCTTGTGTCAGGATCAACGGGGTCTACTCGGACTGGTTTGGCATCCAAAAAGGTGTCAGACAGGGCTGTGTAGCTTCCCCCTGGCTGTTTAACCTATTTATGGACAGTTGTTTGCAAACTTTGAAAGTTGAAGAATGTGGGTTGAGAATGGGTGAGTTAACCGTCAAATGCCTTTTGTACGCCGATGATCAAGTCATATTTGCATCGTCGGCGGCCGAGTTGCAAATGATGGTTACTTTAATGAACCGATCATTAAAAGAAAGAGGTATGAAAGTGAACGCAAGTAAGACGAAAGTGATGGTTTTGAAAGAGAAGAAAGTAAAACGTTATGTGAAATAAGAATAGAAGGGAGTTGATTGAGCAAGTGGATGAGTTTGTATATTTGGGATGTTTATTTAGTAGGGATGGTAGATATGATAAGGATATAGAACGACGAGTGAACGCAGGAAATAGAGTGAATGGGGCTCTACACGCTATTGTGAAGAGTCAGAATGTGTCAAAAAAGGCACGTTTGGCAATTCACAATGCGGTGTTAGTCCCTACTTTAATGTATGGTAGTGAAAGTTGGGTCTGGCAGAAGAAGCATGAGAGTAGAATAAATGCTGTAGAAATGCGGTCATTAAGGGTATTTAGGCTGGAACTGAATCTGAATGACAGAGTGAGAAATAGTGTGATAAGAGAAGTGTGGTTTGCAAGATGACGTTGTGACCAGGATTAAGAAAGGAATGCTTCGGTGGTTTGGTCATGTAGAAAGAATGAACGAAGAAAGAGTGACAAAGCAAATTTATGCTGCAAGTGAACGGCAGAGTCGGAAAGGGACGCCCTAGACGAAGGTTTATCGACCAAATTGGCGATATATTGAAATGGGCCAGATTAGGGTACCTTAACCGACGAGCGTGTGCGTAGATATATGGATGTAAAGGAGGCGAGAGAGGTGTGCCAGGATCGTGCCAAGTGGAAGTCCGTAGTCTCTGCCTACCCCTCTGGGTGACAGGCGTGAGTGTTTATGTATGTATGTATTTATTTATACTTACTGCATCGTTCCAATTTACATAAAAGAAATAATATAATATTTTTTAAAGTGAAATATAGAAAGTGTTAGTTAAACATTTATAAGTGATAAAAACGCTATAAATATAAAAATGTGTTTTTAAACATTAATGACCACTTATAAGTTTTCTAATCTGTTAATATGATAAAATACGAAAATCACGAAAAAACTATTTTCATTGTCATTATAAATCACTTCTATTAAAAGTTATTGTCACGATTAGCAATATTCCTGTATATGTTTGTAACGACGTGCATACACAAACCAATACGGTTGAAGTTAATAGCACATCATTACCTAAAATATTATCAGTTCAGCAAAAAGACATCAATAAAATATCCGAAAATAATGGAAAAAATAATAACGTTATCAATACTATTATTGATTTTAGCAACAACATTTTTAATTGGTATGTTCGATGAAATATTATGTGCACCTTCTCTGTCCAACTTTCTGTGATATTCTGCTTTCTCTCAATCTTTAGCTAATTCCACTGTTACAAAGAATAATTATATGGATACTTTTCATAACAATGAAACTTGCGACAGTTAAAGCGAAGAAAGTAGATTTTAAGATAACAAATGTTAGCCCCTTGATTAAATATACTTTAGGTTTTTTGTTCCAGTCGAAGGACAGTTGTTACATAAAACGAACATAATAAGCTTTTTTTTTAGCTCAAGCCGCACCAGGTAAACTTAAACAACGTTGTTTTCTTAGTACTTTATGTTGTAAATATATTACATTATATTTGTGAAATTAAGAATAATATTAAGTATGTTATAATTAAAAATGTATTTGGGGATACTTGATGGTTGGTTTCTATTGCAGCTCCATCTTCTTCCGATGAGAGTAAGTTAATTTTTTACCTTACTTTAAAAGAAATAGAAATTGATTATTCCAAACAAAAATATTTCTTAATACGTAACTTGTCCTCGAATAAGGTTTGAATTTACCCATAATATGTTCAACTGATATTTCTTTATAGGTTTATGAGAGATGAGAATCATCAAAATCGGTTAATAATTGACGAAGATTTCGCGTATATATATGTACATATTATATAACTTATAAAAAGAGCCATTACAATATGAAAGTTTGCTTCCCGATTCAGCAGCTTATTTTAGAACTTTGTATTTTAAACATTACATTATTTTTGTTTAACTAAGCATAAAATTAAATATTGTTATAATTTAAAAGTATATCTTGGATACCTACTTGGCGACGGTTTTCAGCTTCTTCCGATGATTGTGGGTTCATTTTTTACCCCTTAAAAGAAATAGAAATTTGATTACCCGTACCTAAAATAATTCTTAACATGCTACGTGTCCTCTAACTAGATTTGAATCTATATAAAGAAAGAGAACAAAAAAAGAAAATGTGTGCGCAAGCATTGCTACGTCGCACGCCGGTAACTCCCTAGCTTCCCACTCAGGACTTTGGATAAGTGTGACTTCTACTAGAGTCATGAACATCATTTAGAGTTAAAAGTTCAGTTCGATTATATATATCTGGCGAGAATCGTGGTTTGCTTTTTTTTTTGACGTTTGATATGTGGCTTCATTGTGTTGTGGAAATTAGCATCGATTATAGGCTGATGACTTTAATGAAAAATCATGACGCAGTTGCTGAGTAATTACTACCGGCAATCGATTGCCACCTGGGTTTCATAATCGCACTGGTGACGTCACTTCACGTCGTCATTGGACAGAAAATGAGTTAAAATTCGTAATCATTTCATCCAAGAACCGACTGTAATTGCGTCCAAAATTTTTAATTATCGTAAACATGTTATTCGTTCATAATACTTGTTCAGATCACTGAACGATATTAAGGTGAGGGAAGCGGCAAAACCGGTTTGCTGGCGGCCGGCGGATCGCTGGGAGTAGAGCGGCAAGTGAACTAACGAACCTTGCACCGACAATACGTGCGGGTGCTCTAATAATATCACATTTTAATTTGCACATATTGTATCTGTTATTTCCTAACTATACAAGTTTTCATAAAAATACAGTCATTTGTTTGTTCCTGCAACATAGAGAACGTAACATTTGATCCGGCTCGAAGGACCACAGTGTATCCCATTAGGCACCATCGATATATAATATGTCGCAGATTTATGGTAAAATCAGGTTTTTGATCAAATACCTTGGCTTTTGATCAAGAAGCGGAAGAAGACAAAATTATTACTTACTTAATCTTATCACTAACCTGAAAAAATCATGTTTTTTGATCAAAAATCTGAACTTGCTTAGGTTTAGGATAAAATTTAAGCTTAGGTTAGATTATGTTAGATTAGGTTATTTAATATTTTTTTTAGGCATTGATTTTGTCATAAAACTAAATCAGTCTAGGTTTTGATCAAAAATTCTAGATTTTCGCAGGTTTATGATAACACAAATTTGTAATTTTATATTCTTACTGTTCTTGATCAAAAGCCTAGATTTTTGATCAAAAACCAGGTTTTGTCATAAACCTGTGAAATATACACTAAAATACGAATTATGTACTTTTGTGTTATGTTAGTAATATGTCACTTAAATAATTTACCTTTAACTTTTTATGCTATTGGTGTGAAAAACGAGCAACTGTCTGCTTGATGGTAAAAGAACATTCCCGTCGTATAAGTTTTAGTCATTTCTATTGAGCATCTTTTGTTCATTATTTCAATTCGTTCAAACGAAACAATACATTTTAGTTTAGTTGACAGTAAGAACGTTAGAATTACATATTTTATATTATTAATTTATTAATTATTTATTATTAATTCTAATAATATTAATTATTATTTTATATTTAAGTATATATTTTGTTTTGTAAGAGTAAACTAAAATGAATAAGCCTTTGGGTGAGCCGTAATGTCGATGGTACGCGTATAATAAACTCTTTTTTGTTTTCAGAGTATTAACATTCTCGTTAATGTTGTAAGTATTATTTTCTACTATATTTTTCTAGAAGTAACGAGAGGGACAAAACCTAACTTGCACCTTTTTTGCCAGGCAGTTGCCAGGTTCCTAAATTTGTATCGATAATTATACTATAATATTATAGTCGATATTTTTATAAAAGTGAAGCGACAAGCGTCAACTAACAGTCCACCTGCTGCTAAGGTGCTACTGAAGCCTTATATACTTGCAAATAAAAAGGCTAAAGAAGTGTTGTCACCCATGAGGACTAAGATCGAATGCTTCTACACGTATTTTGTGGCATTTTTCGTAACAACATATAAGGAGCTTTCAAAATATTCATCTAAGATATATGTTTGTCTGCGAATTGAATGCTTAACTAGTAATACCAAGAATCGAAATCATGCAGATATTTGATATGTGGCTTCATCCATTGTTGGTATTTTTATGTGCTCTCGAGACTGCAGACGCCGTCATTTCTAAATTCTTTAATCATATGAAGGTTTTATTTTTTCACAAATGTGGAAAACCCGAAAATCCATGAGTTTAGAATTTATAACGAATACATAAGTGTTGCATAAGTGCATAAAACTTAAATTATTTCATTTTTATGTAATTCTGCAAACTGCTTTCCAAAAGACTGGACGACCATAATGTGTTAAATCTCAATTTTTCCTTCTTCTCTTTTATCTGAAACACAGACATTTTTCTTTAAATTTTAGACAAAATATACCAACCCTCTACTGAATGCAGGACAAATTAGTCTTATCAGTATTATTAGTCTTATATTTTAATTCTTATTATCTAACTAAGTAACTAAAAGGGCTAAGCTGACATATTTCGAGACACTTTTGAACACTATTAAATCTACATAATTGTAATATTTCAAACCCTTGAAAACCTATGATCCCAGGTTTCATGTATAAACCTAATAGTTCTTGAGTTATTATAGTCTTTCATATACCAAGGCCACTTCTACGTGACTACAACTTCATATTTAACATCAAGTCATTACATAACTGTTGCTTCAATTACAACATCCTCAGGAATGTACAGCCTTCTTACAAATGTTATGGAGTTTGGCACCCGTGCAGGTGTCAGTCAACTCCTTTATGAGCGAAGCTCACAACGAACATCTTTTGTACCGAACTTGGCATTTTTCACACTGTTGGTGGGATATATTTTATTAAAAATTACTCCCAAAATTATATAAAAAAAATATCTTTTGGTTACAAATTTAAGTTATTACATACCATAACAATAATACTGGAAGAACAGATGTTCAACTTGCGCTTCAACTATCTTGCTTACACAATTAATCATCAATACCATTAAAACAACGTAACGCAGTAAACATACAATGTAGCACAATTGCAGTTCAACCATATCGTAATACGTTCCGGTTCCAATCACACCCATACGTAAAAGAAGTAGATAACTACAAGAAACACCAAAAAAAAAGTATGAGATGTGACGTAGAACAACCTCTCCGCAACTTAAGCTCTTCTCGTATCAAAAGAATAAAACCACAACGGAGATTATTATAATATATCATATAAGATTTGTCGAGTGACTTATTTAAGATTTTTGCGCCGTTCTTTGTTAAACCCTAACTTCTTTGTATCTTCTTTTATTTTCTACCCTCATTTATTTTCAGATATGCAAGAGCTAAGTGAATGACAGGTAATAAAAATTAAAGACTTCATGTTCAACTTACACTATTCCTGTTCCTGTCCCACCCGATATCATTCAGTGGGTATCGTAAAAGGCAACAAAGGAAAACTGAACCGGAAGATTGTTAGCAGCATCTTTCTGTTAACAGCTAAATTGCTTGCTTGGCAACTATGGCAAATATCCTTTCTATACAGCAATCTATAGGGGACTCAACAGTGGACTTTTGATAGGTTGTAATGGTAATTGTTACACTTTTCCTGATTCATTAATTCACTATAGACAATATATTTATGAGGGACATAAAAATTATATTTATTAATTAAAAAAAATTAATACACTTTAAAATGCTTTGTTATTATTTTTGCAGGTTTCGACACCAGTAGTCACTACACAGCAATTTAATAGTACCTATATATAACGATAATAAACATTATTTAAAAAAATATAAACACAATCGTTTTATTATCTATCATTTGTTTCATATATTTTGATGATGATGATGATGATGAGGGGTATGTGTCAACCCAGTAACAAGTTTATGACTCTGCGTAATGCTGCAGCGTAATCTACAGCACTAATAATTATGCCATCACTAGCCATCACTCCACTGCTGCATTTAACCTCTCCCGTTCTCGAAGGGAATATTTCCCATAACGTCATGCTTGGCAGTTAGACTGACGATCGCAGCACCAGACGTCTCGCACCTAGACGCTGCTCCTCGTAGCCGGTCTAGGTATTTATAGCATTTCCCATAGCCGCCTCTTACGACACCCACGGGACGAAACGAAGTGATTGATTTTTCTTACAACATTATCACACTGTATTCGTAGAATAACCCTTGCAATCTCCGATAAGTTGTAAGCAGTAAATTCTTCACTACCTGAAAATTAGGGTATTCGATGCCATGTAGATCTATCAGATCTGAAACAGAAACTAAATAGAATCATACACCGCATATAGCAGAAAGTAGGGATGTGCAGTATAAACAAAGTCTTCTCCTGTTCTCATCAATCCGTGATAGTCCACTGTTGGACATGAGATTTGCTATTTAAATACTTTTATAATTACCATATAGAAATAGAATAGAATGTTTTTTATTCAATATTGATTATTACATAATACTTATTGAAAGTCATGTTTTTATTTACCATTGGTTCGGAAAATACCTCTGTCCTGGGAAGAACCAGCAAGAAACCCAGCGGGACTTTTTTTAAACATATTTCACTTAACAATAATTTAGTTTGTACAATTTTTAAATTAATTTTCATAGAACCAGCATGGTGGCAATCACCTTATTCCAAGGGGTTATTTTCATTAATGTATTCCTTAATATTATAATAACCCTTTTTGTACAGTTTTTTTTAATACAAGACAAACTCTGAACATACGGATTTTGTTATAAAAGCGTTTAGATTGCCCCATAAATGAATTACTGATTCTGTGGAGTCTAGTAACTGGCATGACAAGCTTATGTTTGTTCCTAGTGTTTAAAGTATGAATATTCTTATTCTTGTTAAAGCTATTTATGTTTTTATGTAGTGTAAACAGTACTAATGATGGCACTCCTTCAATGATTGGCACTTTGCTCTTTTAATTTGAATATTATGAATGTTTTCCTTTTTCTATATCACAGCAACACAGATGTTGCTAGGATATATAATTACTTATAATAACAACACACATTTATATTTAAAGCGTCAACTATTTTCCTATAACGGCTGTTTTAAAAATGTGCTTGGACAAATCCGTTAAAATTTAAGAAAAAGTTAAGGTTTTGTGACTAGATTTTGAGACAAAAAAGTGATTTTTAGGTAAGTTTGTATGCAAGTTTCTATCTATTTTTATCAATTTACGTCATTAAAACATATTAAACGTTATTTTATCGTTGTGAAAAAGAAGCATCGGCTTTTTTAATTGTGCCAAAGACTATACTTTAATTTGTTTGACAACATAATCATTGGCATATATGTCAATCACTATACTTTCTTTCTTTTGTCCAAAATCTATTCTTGGCACTGCCAATTACTGTATCCTTTGAGTAGTGCCAATGATTATGACTTACCTTTTTCATATTTTAGATTGATGTAGAATACCGATAGTTAAGAGTGGTCGCTTTGGAAGCTATGAAAATTGTATGGAAAAATAACTGCCGCACAAACATTTAACATTCCACGCGCGAATTTATAGTTCCCGCTAAATAAGTAAAGTCAAAAAACCTAAGAAGCTAAAAAGCCGACCTGGTCCTGACACAGTTTTCAATGTCATAAAAATGACAATGGTGTGAGGTTTTTGAACAAAAACCCCGTTACAAGCCGTTTTATAGAGGGAGAATAGAACATCTATGAGGTGGATAATGCCTAATCGAAGTCTTGCATCACTGTTCTTTGGATTAGACGATAAAACCTATGACTATTTTCCCCCTATAGAAAATGCCAGCAGACATTCAAAAGTTAGTGCCTAGAGAGAGTGGTATTTACTATCTCTCTAGGCACTAACTTAAACAGAAATACGTTATTTACTTATCAGAAAATAGGTATATAAAGGCTAAAAGTATATAAATTTTTCATTATTCCTACAATAAAGAATGTCATTTTTCAGTGATTATTTTTGTAGATGGTCATAAGAGCCACACTTATTTTGAGCTGGCGCAACTTTGCCCAAGTCTCGCCATAATACTTATAGCCCTTAACCTGAATGCAACGCGACTATTGCAACCAGCTGATATCACTGCATTTCTGGACATCAAAGCTATGTGGCGTAAATCTGTCTTCGAATGGCGGACAAAACAATTTAACAAAAAGGCTACTAAAACAAATGCGGGCCTATATTGGCAACACTTTTACCGTATTGAAATAAATCCACGTTGTGAAATAGTTTTTGAGACATGTGGGTTGTGCCCATTTAGTCCAGACAAAGGGGATCACACAAAGTGTCTGATGCCCTCGAAATCACAGAAAGCTATTTTAGATGATCACCGTTCCGTACATATGAATTATCAAATATTTTAAGAATAACGACTAATAACGACTGAATCGGAAATACCTGTATCAAATTTGTCTTGTATCCTTTCACTTAATAATGATTTATCAGTACCAGAGAATATACAAGCTGCAAAGATTATTGTTGAGTATCAGAAAGAAAACTAACCCTTATGTTTTTCATCAACTAGGCAGATGGGTGATCGTGGATGTCGAAGTAAACAAAAATCTTTTAGAAAGCCCTAAAAATATTTATAGAGTTTTTTTCATTGCCAAATACGTATCATAAAGCTAAAAGAAGGTATACAACACCGTTATTTTGTGCTAACAAGTGAAGATTCGGAAGCAGCGGAGCTAAAATAACAATAAAAAAATTGGGCACAAAAGGAAAAAGCAGAATTGAATTAGTCAGCCCAATATAGAAACAAACTGACAAACAAAACAAGACGAATAAAGCAAAAACTCTGACATTATAATCCTCTCTAAATGTTTAATCTAAAAAACCGAAATAAAGGTCTATTTCTACAAAATATCGAGACAACACGAAAGGTTTTACTAAAAAAGGCACATCAAAAATGTATCTGAAGAAAGAAAAAACATGGTAGACCAACGAAACCGCTTTCAGATGAAGATCTAAGGAAAATATTGAAGAATATTTGTTCAAAATAAGTCTTATAACAATAAGATGGAGCTTAGAAAGATCTGGGTATAACTTTTTAAGACCTCCAATGGTGCCAATGATTATACTTAATTTACAGTGCCATTCACTATGCTAAAGTGCCAATGATTGTAACATTCCCTAGAAAAAAGTTTAATTAGATTTTTAAATTAATTAAACATATCTTTTTAAACATAATGCGTTATTTTATTTATGGCTGTGTAAACAAAAATCCAATAAAACAATCAAAAATATAACAAATTTGTTTATTTACGAGAATTAACCACTTACAAGTAGAAGTCAGCTTAAAGTGCCAATCATTATACTGTTTACCCTACATACATTACATTTTCATAAATATATTGCGATGCCAAAGTAAATATGTTTATTTCTTTAAATTGTTCTCTGAAGGACTATAAGTCACCCGTACGGCTCTCTTTTTCAAAACAAATATGGCTTCGATATCAGTCGCATAACCACATAGCAAAATTCCATAAGACATTAAACTAAAATAAACTAATCTAGCTGTCTCAACATCTGTGAGACTTTTAATCTTTCTTACAGGATATGCTGCAGAACTAAGTTTGCTTGCTAATTTAGATATATGGGGGCCACATTGAAGCTTCTGGCGAATATAATATAAATGGCGATAACCTGCGCAATGTTGATATGCACGGTTGCCTCATTTTAATATTTTTATATCGTCGGCAAAACCGATACTTTGCACAATTTTAATGATTGTGATTTCAGAAATCTCTATGTCAGACGCTGTTATAATTTTATTGCTGCGCGGTATTTTTTTTTAAAACCCTTAAGATATCGGATCAACAGTAACGGATCTTAAATATTTATTCCAACTGCAAACGACACAGTCTTTTCTTCTGGTAAGCTTATATGTGTCGGTGCGAATCTTCGTATAGGCCATTCTTTACACAGCAAGGAAACCCACGGAGGCCGATGTAACCAAAGGTCCCAATTTAAAATTTGCGATGGTAACAGTCCACGCGAAATATGATCTGCAGGATTATCCGACCCTGCGATGTGATAAAAATTATCCGGTAATAAATAAAACTGTATCTTCGAAGTACGGTTAGCAACAACGTTGTTGAACATATGCGGTGAAGAACTCGTCCAACAGAGTGCGCGACATCCGAATCTGAAAATGCGTAAATGTTGTCAATCGGATGCCTCAACGACAACGAATCGTAAACGTTGCGTACTAACTTGGTGATCAAAATTAAGGTACATAACTCAAGCCTGGCTAAAGTTACAGTTTTTAATGGAGACACCCGAGATTTAGAACAGGTGAGCGTTATAATGGGAGGATTATTTCCGTTAATAACGTGCGTATAATTTAAAGTTTCCACGATTCTTAAAGGTTAAAAAATTTAATGTCTAAGTCAAGCAAAGGAAAAATATCGAAATATCTTTATATTTAGTAAAAGTATTAATTATAGCAGTTGGAGCACAGACCGTGACGTAAATCTATGTATAAGATAACTTTTATTTTTTTACTACAAAGTTAAGTCAAAAATTGTTCTACTATTCATCTTACCTTTTCGTAAGATACGTAGATTCAGGGCCTTGTCTAAAACTCTTACCTATAATATGGAAGGAGGACACAAAACTATCTGTTAAGCGATGACCCTCTATGAGAACCGTTGATGTATATACCTGCTAGGAGAGCTTCGCCGTTTCGTAAGCAACCTACCAAACGCTACACAGAAAGATGCCGAGAGTTATCATTAATAATGCGTATTTAATTGATTTCGTCTACATTGATGATGTTATCATTTTATTTATATTGAAGTCGTTTGTACAAATTTTTTAATTTTACCACTTGTCTGCTTAGAAGTTAGTAAGGCCCTCTAACCTATTTCTGTCGCCAAATAGCAGTGCTTGCACTGCTGAGTTCCGGTATGAAGGGAATAGAAAGCCAGTATAATTACAGACCGTGAAGCATTCCATCTTAGTCCACAGATGTGACACCCCGCAGCCTTCTTTGTTTGAAGTTGACTGCAGGTGCCCATGGACTCTAGTAGCCACTTAACCTCAGATGGACTGTAAGTTCTTTTGTCATTTCAGTTTATAAAAAAAGTATCATCAAACTCTGTTCAGTAGTTTTTGCGTGATTGCAACAAACATACATAAATTAAAACAAACTTTTATATATATATTGGGGGATGAGTCGCTTGCGTCCGTAGGCTTCGACCACCTAACCCTAGGCCCACCCTACATGTGTACCCCGGGTGGTGCTAAACGAGCGACAAAGCCGAAAGGATAGACTCGGCTCCTCGCCGTATGGTAGCGGCGTAAAATCTACCACCCTTTAGTTTGCACCATGAGCCAGCAAACAAAAGAAATGGCCCCGAGTTCCCGGTGCCCCTTTAATGGGGCAGGGGTGCGAAGAATCTCCGGGAGAAAAACCAGCTACGAGGTTCGCCACCCGTCACGTTCTGTCTCCCGGAGGGGCAAAAAGTGGATTGCGGAAGCCCGTCTAGCTACGCTGAATGTATGTGGAGCAATGAATGATAAGATGGATGAATAATGCAAAATGATGAATGATAGAGGAATAGATGTGTTATGTGTAAATGAGACGAAACTGTTACGGTTTCCCAATGCTAGGGAAAACCCTTAATCATGGATAATAACTGATTATATAGATTTCCTCTAAATAGTCTTGTCATCATTTAAAAGCAGCTCTGCTTCCCGCTCCCGGGAACGAGTTAGTCTCTGCCCGACCACTGAATCCCTAACACCTCTGTATCATCGCGTGTCTGCCAGTTTCGACTCCGGGCCAATTAAAATTTGTAACCAATTCCATTTCTAAATAATACTATTTTCGTTGTGTACTAAAAGTGTTTTTTTTTTAAACCTAGTTTACGAGGTCCCGTATAACATTGGTGGCAGCGGGGGGATTTAAAAGAAATAAGAAAATTCTCGGAACGCCACAATTCAGTGAAAATTAAATAAAATAAATTCCATATCTACGTGTGATTGTGTCGGTAAAAAGTGCTAAATTCCGATCTCATCTCCGTGTCGCTGTATCTCTAAGAAAGTGCGTGCATCGTCCATTAAAGAGTTCGAGAACTGGCAACAGTTAGAAGAATTTCTCAAATACCAATTTGGCGAGAAAAACATTACGCTGCACTACTCTCGGACCTCCAAGATTGTTGTCGAACTAATAGTGAAACGGTCAACTAGTTCGCACTACGCGTAGAGACATGCCTATCAAAAATAATTAACCGAAATCAATATTTCAATACCCACGAGAAAGAAAGGTGAACTGACAGGCCGTGTCGCTGCAATGCAAGACTTAGCATTGCATACATTTATAAGTGGCTTAAATCCTCGCTTGTCAACGGTAGTCAGATGCCGTGACCCTGAAACTTTAAATGAAGCCATTGGCTTCGCTGTATCCCAAGAAAAGATATTGCAGACCTCTTCTAAGCGTAATCCTTCGGCAATTAATACCAGTTCACCTAATCATGGACGTTGGCCTCAACGTCAATCCCAAAAAATTCGAAACCCTACACAGCGAGGCTACTCAAACAATACCAACAGTCAAAGGCCGTCTACTTCAGGTCCTCCAGTGTGCCGTTATTGTAAAAACGTGGGCCACACTATCGAGGATTGTAGGAAACGGGAATTTAATAATAACCGCTTCAGAGACCAAAATAATCAAAGACTATCTCCAAGACGCTATCGAAACAATCAAGCTCAAATCCACGCGGTAAATATTAACGAAAGCAGTGACTACACGGAAGATCAGGGTAAATCAAACGATGATTTAAACGCATAAACGGCTCACGGTGGTGTCTCGTGAGACCCAAGCATCGAATTCCAAAACATTACTATATCAAAGGCACCAATACTACATCCACTGTATCCTCTGTATCCCCTAACGATAGGGACACGCGTATTAACCACAATACTACATCCACTGTATCCTCTGTATCCCCTAACGATAGGGACACGGGAATTAACCGCAACACTACATCCACTGTATCCTCTGTATCTCCTAACGATAGGGACACGTGAATTAACCGCAATACTACATCCACTGTATCCTCTGCATCTTCTAACGATAGGAACACGCGAATTAACCGCAATACTACATCCACTGTATCCTCTGTATCCCCTAATAGTAGGGACTTGCGAATTAAACGAAATACTATATCCGCTGTATTCTCTGTATCCTTTTATGATAGGGACTCGCGAAATAAACGCAACACTACATCCACTCTATCCTCTGCATCCACTGTATCCTCTGCATCCACAGTATCCTCTACATCCGCTGTATCCTTTACACCCATTGTATCCTCTGCATCCTCTGTTTCCGCTGTATCCTCTGTAATCATTAACAATAAGGACTCGCAACTTAGTCGCACCGCTGTATCCTCTGTATCCACCGGCCTCACCAAATGTAAAATCTATCATTCCATATATGCTAAACGTACCTTAGACTCAACTGTTCCTCATCCCATTCCTGAAACCAGAATTTATTAAATTAATATTGGTCCATTCAAAAAACGTTTACCCCATATCCTTGTGTATTCCTCAGTGTCGGACACTACCTTATCTCTCCTTGTAGACTCTGGCGTAACTGTTAGCCTACTGAAACGATCTTCTATACAAAAACCAGTTGACATCGCAACAGAAGTAATATTTCTGAAAGGTATTGACCCCATTGATCAAGCTTCACCTACAATGGGCCATTTTCCACTTAGATAAAAATAAATGATAAAAATAGTATCCCACATAGATTAAATATAATACCCCAAATAAACTTAACTTATGATGGTATAGTTGGCACTGATATGCTAATCGCTTTTGGCTGCACAATCGACTACACTCATGAAACTTTGAAAATAAGTGGAAATTAAATAAAATTACATTTGAATGAACCTACTTATGTTATTCCTCCCAGATCCGAAACCGTCATAGAATGCTCTGTCTCCAACCCTGAAGTAAAAGAAGGACTCGTACTAGACCAATATTATCATGAAGATTTACTAATCGCTAATTGCTTAGTCGCAGTCAAAGAAAACAAAAGAATTAACTTATCAGTAATCAATACCTCTGAAACTCCTGTAACCCTACAGTCAAATCTAGATATTACACTAATTCCCTTAAGTTCATTAACTAAACCTTTTGATCCAGTAAACACCCACACAGTTTGTCATTTAAAAAACACAAACTCTTACCTCCGAACACAAGAAGTATTAAACCTCCTTAGAGTCTCCCACCTCAATCCTGAAGAGGCAAACGCTCTTCACGATGTTTGCTCTGAATACTCGGATATATTCTTTATTCCTGGCGATAAACTTTCCCACACAACATAAAAACTAGCGATCAAAATCCCATAAATGTAAAATCTTATCGGTTCCCAGAGGTACATAAACAAGAAGTTAAAAAACAAATTGACCAAATGCTCAACCAGGGAATCATAAAACATTCAGAGTCCCAAAAAAAATTGACGCATCCGGACAACAAAAATGGCGTATAGTTATCGACTATCGGAAACTAAACGACATCACTGTTGGTGACAGTTACCCTATACCGCAAATATCCGAAATTTTAGATCAGCTGGGACAGAGCAAATACTTCTCAATCCTCGATCCTGCGTCAGGATTTCACCATATTTTGATCAATGAGGAAGACGCTCCTAAAACGGCCTTTAGTGTACCACAAGGACACTGCCAATTTACAAGGATGCCATTTGGTTTAAAAAACGCGCCTGCCACTTTCCAACGATTAATGAATACCACTCTCACAGGACTCCAAGGCATACGGTGTTTTGTTTACCTTGACGACATCGTCATATATTCTCATGATTTGAATTCTCACATTGATAACCTTTCGTCAGTATTCCAAAGGCTTCGAAATTACAATTTAAAACTCCAACCTGACAAGTGCGAGTTTCTCCGACGTGAAGTCGCATATCTTGGCCATCAAATAAAAACTAAAGATGGTGTAAAACCTAACCCTGAAAAGGTAAAAGCGGTAACTCAATTTCCTACTCCAAAATCCCCGAAGGACATTAAATCCTTCCTCGGTCTTGTATCCTATTATCGCCGTTTCATTGCCGACTTCTGAAAAATTGCTAAACCTTTAACTCAACTTCTAAAAAAGGATGTCCCCTTTCTATGGGAAAACCAACAACAAATAGCCTTCGACGAACTCAAGCACAAACTTACCTCTGCTCCCATCCTCATTTATCCAGATTTTTCCATCCCTTTCATCCTAACATGTGATGCCTCTAATTATGCTATAGGTGCTGTACTCAGTCAAGGTCCAATTGGCAAAGATTGGCCAATAGCCTTTGCCTCTTGGACCCTTAACAAAAGCGAATGTAACTACAATACCACTGAAAAGAACTCCTTGCTATTTTGTTCGGTTAGAAACCTTTCGCCCATATCTATATGGACGAAAATTCAAGATCATTACTAACCATAGACCACTAAAGTGGTTGTTTAATTATAAAGATCCTAGTAGCAAGTTAAAAAAGATGGCGCCTAAAACTAATGGAATACGAGTACCAGAAAGGAAAACTTAATGCCGCTGCTGACGCCCTATCCCGATATCCTGTGAACCCAGTTCAACCATCAGACTCTGATCCTATTCCATCCAATTCTAATCAAAATGAAGATAATTCCACACCTCAATTCAGCCCTCTTACTCATGACGATCTTGATATCCAACTACCCCCTGATTCCTTAGACCTTGACAATAAACTACCTTCTGTAGACCTCTTGGAAAACGATGATTCACTAACAGGTATCGACGATCCTCCTACACCGACCACATCTAACAAATCCCAAGATATCATACCAAATCCTTCTTGTAACGATAATTACAGCAAATTTCTAAAAACAATGAGCAACAAAGACTTTAATAGTAACGCTAACATCCTAGAACATAACGAAAGCATCCTGAAAACTAACTGCAAGATCATTGTCATACCTACTTTTATCGATCTCGATGACTCCAACCCTTACGTAGAAGAAATTCTAAGTAAGCTCGAAAACTCTAAAGAACTCTTAGATAGGAAAACTCTTTACTCCTTCATCTCATTCGATCACAAGGAAAACAATATATTTCCTATTCACCAAAGTATACAACTTTCATACCAGCTCTTATAAAGACATTTGTAAAAGCCTACTAAATCTTCGATGCGATATATTACGTAATTCTACTGATTCCAACCTTAATTTAGCCATTACTGATTTCCAAAATCCTTTCGACAAACACATCTGGACGAAAATATACAACATGTTCTGCTATATCTTCAACAATACTCAAATATCAGTTTATATTTATCACAATACTATAATTTACCCTACACCTCCGAGATACCTAGAATACTCATGAAAAACCACGACATGCCAATTGCCGGACATTTAAGATCTACGCGAATGTATAATCGAGTAAAAGAAAGGTATTTCTGGAAAAATATGCGGACAGATATCGAAACATACGTAAAGAATTGCTCCCAATGCCAAAGTAATAAAGCCCTAAGACAAATTAATAAATCACCTATGCAAATAACTTCCACATCCACCAATCCATTTGAACGAATTAGCATCGACCTTGTAGGACCCCTTCCAGAAGCTGAACGTAATAGACTCAAATTTATTGTTACGTTGCAGGACGACCTCACCAAATATTCCCTCGCTTACCCTATCGCTAATGCGACTGCAGAAGAGACATGTGAATTTCTAGTGCACTTTATTTCTTTTTTCGGCATCCCGAAGTCTATTTTAACCGATCAAGGCACAAACTTCACCGCAGACCTATTTAAAAGAACCTGCAACTTCCTGAAAATTAAACAAATCTGGTCTTCTCCATACCATCCTCACTTGAGCACAGTCACTCCACACTTAAGAAATACACTTAAATCTTATGTCAACGAAAATCATTCTGATTGGCATAAGTATGTTTATACCGCTATGTTGGCATATAACACCTCTACTCATTCCACTACTAATTTCACACCATACGAACTCCTTTTCGGTCAGAAGCCTTTTATCCCGGTCTCCGTCTACGAATTACAATCGGATCTTAAATATCCAGAATATCTCAAATCCCTACACCATCGTCTAAAACTTTCACGAGAAAAAGCCTTAGAAAACATACAAAGATCTAAGGAAAGATCTAAACAGTATTACGGCACCCGTTCACGGCCCGTTCAGTATAAAGTCGGAGATTACGTATATCTCAAGAATCATGTGCGTCTGCGCAAAGCCCCTTCGCCTATTTGGAAAGGACCGTATAAGGTTGTAAAAATCAATGGCAGAAACACCTTGACATTACTCATAAGTAAACGTCATGTGACACATCACTATGACGAAGTTAAATTAGCTCCTATATCTGAAACGTAACCCTAGTTATATACATAATACTAATTTTATTTTAACCGACGAGCGTGTATGCGCAGATACATGGATTTAAAGGAGGCGAGAGAGGTGTGCCAGGATCGTGCCAAATGGAAGTCCGTAGTCTCTGCTTACCCCTCTGGGTGACAGGCGTGAGTGTTTATATATGTATGTATTTAATATGTATAATATTAAGTAGGATGATATGGTTGATTACAGTGACAAGTTAGAGCAAATAAATAAATCGTGAGCACGGTTCGTATAGTAAATTTTTTATTGGTTAGTTATTAGTAAAATAAAATATTTTATTACTTAATTAATACAAAACAATAAAAAAATAGTCACGATGAAAAGGCTATTTAACTTAATACAACTTGATAATATGGGTATAAGGTAATCGCCATTGAAAGAAACAGCTCTATTTTTAAAGTTCAATCTCAGGAAAACCACAAAATGTACCCTTTATTTGTTGAATATGCAACTAAAATGTTACTTGTTGTAACAATAATTGTGTATTTTTCATCTACAGTAATGAGCGGTAAATTCTTTTTTTATTATTCTTCATTTTGAACAAATTTTAAGATATCTTTTTTTTCTTAATAATCTTGATCTTTTTTTTCTTTGGACTTGTGCGATTTATAGTTTTGCCAGTGTCCATGAATTGAAAATTATTCCTTACAATAGTTTGTTTTCAAAAAATTTTACAGTTTGTTGATGTCATATTGCTAAGTTTTTGAGAGAATTTGACAACACCTTAACATAGTCTGCTAGGTTAAGGTCGATGCCAAAACTCCTATTTAAATATTACATATTTAGATTATTTTTCTTTGACTTTGTCTACCAACATTGTTGAAGGTAAAAAGTTAAGTACACTGACGTCATCATTAAAGTAGCGTTGCGAAGTGGTGCTAAACCAAGGTTAAAGAAGACTGTTCCAAGCCATGTGGTGGTGGCATAAGAGAATCCATAACCCCAATTTGTCCCGTAGGTATCGTAAGAGGCGACTATCTAAAAAAGCATAAAGATCTCAATACTCTCGATAGATGGCATTTTCCATACGTCAGAGATACACAAACCAGGGAAGTGGCGTGGAGGGAGCGTAGGTGGAGACGTCCGGTGCTCAATCTACCTTCCAAGCGAGGCGATAAGGCCTATTCTCCTTCCACGGGAGAGGTCAATGGCCTGCTGTGGGTTTTTACGAGCCAATGAATAATAAGTAGTTCACTAATTTCGTTCGATGTGCGATGTTCGTGTTGATTTTCATCGTCCGTTGTTGAAAATAGGACCCTTCCATAAAAAGGACGATTTGCTGTTTAATCGCTTTCGCTCAGTAAACATATTTCACCTTTGTTACTGCTCGATATAAATAATTTTATGCCAATATTTTTGTTAACATAACAATATTTTTTCTTTCTCAGCCGTGGCTCGTGATGGTAAGTACATATTATTTTTGCATTGAATCAAGGTTAATGGCATATTTTATTAATTACAAAGTCAAACTGTTTCTCGAAAAATCAAAATACCACCAAAATTACTGTTAAGATTCATTTTGTTCTTATTTAAAGATAAGGGTTTAAGTACATACACTGTAACGTATAAAATATTTACAGCTTCACTTATAATCGTTGATTAGCAGTTATGTACTTAAATTAAGTATTAATTATCTCTCTACTGCCTCTTTCAATTGTCATTCATGAAAAGAGAGACAGCAACTTTAAGTTTACTAATATGACTAATATGTTACATATAGTAATGGATTTATCGTTGTAATTAAGAGCGTTTTATTAAGTTTAGAAGTAAAAATTTAATAAATGAAATGTTGAAATCTCATGCTGACGAAATTTGGGTAGTAGATAAAAAGTGCTATTTTTTTTTTTCAAAATAAATTGAGTGAGTTAAGTGAAAGGGACGCCGCACATGCGCTGCTTACCTATATATATATATATATATATATATATATATATATATATATATATATATATATATATATATATATATATATATATATATATATATATATATATATATATATGTATATGTATATATATATATATATGATGTATATCAACCTGTCGTAAACTCGAGGCGGAGCGCGCTTCTAAACTAGTGTTAGATACCCGCATCGAAATGCAGAGAACTCCTCCACATTCTTCTACATCCAGTTCAGTTCCTGATTTGTCAAGTTTTGAATATTTCGATCCGTCAATTTTCCGTAAAAGAAGACAGCATGAAATCAAGCAAACGTCTCTGGAGAATAGCGTAACATTCTCAAACCTTAAATGTTTTTTCAAGAAATGGCAAAAAGAAATTATGGAAAACGTCACACAAACTATAGTTACCACAGTTAATTCTGTGCTTTCCGAAATACTAACTAAATTATCTTCGGATCTGGAAAATTTTAAAACTAATAATAAAAAATATATCCAATAAAAGTGCCTCTAATACGGAATCGATTACGGAAATCAGAAAAATACTCAATGACATTGAAAGTTCAATCAATTACTCGAGTAACCGGCAAGATAGCTTTGATGCCAGATTATTAACTATAGACCAACAATCCCAAAAGACAAAACAACATGTATTTTTTTCCAATAATTTATCTACTTCTCACAGAGACATTTTAATTCAAAATATTTTTTTCCAATAATTTATCTACTTCTCACAGAGACACTTTAATTCAAAATTTCAAACATATTTCTCCAGGAATAAAAACTGTCAGTACGGAATCACTATACCTGCTAGGTGCCCCATTGTTTTTCGATAGTATTAAGCCTGTTTTAAAAACAAAATTTGATCAGTTTTTAAACCCCCACATTGCTCTTACTATTTTAAAATATTGTCTCCTTGTACCTAGATTTACATACTTACTCCACTCGAGTCCAGTCTGGAAATGTTCAGATATTTTAAAAGATATTGATAATAATCTTAAAATAGCTATAGAAAAAATTCTAAATTTAACTTTAAATACAACAGCCTGGACTCAAGCTACTTTACCTATAAAATTTGGTGGTATTGGTGTGAGAAATCTTTCTAGCGTTGCATTGCCTGCTTTTCTTGCTTCCGTGCATAGTGTCAGTAATTTATGTAACATAATTTTCAATAATAAAGTAGACCTGTGTATTGCTACGGAGGCAGGGCAGACATGGCAAACGCTCTGTCCCGGCGAAAATGTTCCACTGAAAGTTAACCAACAAAAACAGTGGGATATTCCGTTGGTACAGAGGGTGCAGAAAGATTTGTTTCATAATTTCCATAGTGACCAAGATAAGGCACGCCTTCTAGCTGTTTCGACTAAGGAATCTAGTCACTGGTTACAAGCTTTACCATCAAGTAATCTCGGCACATCACTTGATGGGGAAAGCTTGCGCATCGCTGTAGGAATCCAACTAGGAGCGGCGATTTGTCAACCCCATCAGTGCCCCTGTGGTAGCAGCGTCGACAAGTTTGGTCTCTACGGACTTTCTTGTAAGAAAAGTGCTGGTAGGTTTTCACGGCACGGTTTTTTGAACGATGTCATCCGAAGGGCTCTTGTCTCTATAAATGTTCCCTCGGTTTTAGAGCCAAACGCAGCCAGCGTTCTTGGCACGATACCGCGTGGAGTAGGACTGTTTGATAATTAAATTACTAGTTTTAGTTTTTTTTATAGTTTTTAATATTGTATATAATAAAATATTGTATATTATGTTATGTAAATTTAAATTCATAATTTTAAACCAAATCAACGAAAGACAATATACTAGCAAGTATTCGTTCTTTTTTATAATAATTTTTGATGTGAAAAATGTGTAAAATGCTAATTTACGGCCCCAAATTTTAAATTTCGGCCTACAAGAATTTTAGTTTTCAACCACTGCATTAGACAGGATAGAAAAGGTGGCTACCTTAATCCTTAACCTTAACTTAATATGTTTTTGTAAAATTATAATAAAATCACAAATCCATTTGGTGCAAAAGTCAGATCCAATAGTTTTTCAATATCTGCTTCTGTATCGCTTATTAAAATATCATGACTCATGACACAAGGTGCAATTTACTCTTACCTTTTAATTTTCCTTCATGGAATTCTTGGATTTTGCGAGTTTTCGTTTTTGAACTTTAGCACTCCTTAACTTTTTTTCTATTCTTATCTTTTTCAAAATTTCTTATCTTTTTTTAACTTGGTTCTAATTTCTCTATTTTAATTTTCTCTTCATTAGTATTTTAACTTTCTCTTTATTATTCATAAAGTTTTTGCCATTCTGCAGATCAAATTGCCACAGAAGAAGGTGTACGTGTACTGTTAATTGTTAATTTATTTACGAGTTCCGGTTTAAATTGTATTATTTAACTGTATTCTTTGTTTACTAGTACTTAAGCCGATGTTTCACTAATTTGTAGAGGTGTACTAGTCTGTTTTATTGGAATATCAACCAGCACATTTTCTAAAGTTTCAAAGGTGTTGTTTTTTATCTTCGGTGTTTATGGTGGTGGTATCATCGTGGCACTTTAAACTGAGACAAGGCTTTGGATTACTAAATAGTAATCCAAAGCCTTGTTCATAAATATGAATGAGACACAAAGTCTACGTAAACATTTTTTTTGTATTAATACGTGTTGAATCCAATAATAGTTAGCAAAATTTAAAGTCAAAACATTGTTTTTTTTAAACTATTATAAGCCAATGCATGACTACTGACTTGCCAAGATTGGTGTTAATTAAATAGAAGTCACCTGTAAGCCTCGTAACACGTCCTTCCATTCAGTCCAAACATGTTAGGTGGCATTTTGCAACTCCAGCTCATATTATACGACAGCTGTACTTGCACGAACGGACTAGTGTTTATGATAATATGGAGTAAACAGCTGTCCCGGCGTGAAGTACTTTTTTACTACAAATTGAACATTTTCGTCATTATTTTTTTTATGGTTTTAGTTATTTTTACAGTAACATGTAGTTTTATTAATTTCAGGTTCTTATGTGGATTAAGTTATGGTAAGTGTATATCAAAACAACAATGCAATTTATTATAAAATAAAATTTTCAAGATATGATTAATAATTTTTAGGTGTTTTCATTTAACTATTCCACTCAACAACAGGCTGAATATGTGATGATCGAATTAAGTGGCGCGCCTTAAGAGAGGTCTATGTTAAGCAGTTGACAGTCGCAGAATGCTGATGATGATGATGATGATAAACATAATAATATTAAGTTATAATAATTATTTCTTAAATAAATTTTTAACATACACTTTTGTAACATATAATTTCGAAATTTGAAAAACCTATAAAATATTTATTTTAAATATGAATTACATTATTAAAGAACAAGAAGACTAATGTATCGATTTTGGCTGTAATTTATAATCAAAATTGAATGAGGTGAACTATATCACTAAGTTATACTACTGTGCAGTTTAAGGAAATAGCACAATCTGTCAACTGAGAATTCATCATTCCAATTCGTCCTCTACGTGTTGTACGTAGGTCACTCAATAAGTTTTGAGATATACAAAAAGTATTCTAGATACTATTAATATTTATTTGACATCTTTTCAAAATATTCTCCATCATACTCTATACAAAGTTCCATTAGCCTAAACCAACTCTGAAAACACTTTTGCCAGTCTTGATCTGACAGGTCGGAAATCGCTTCTTCGTAAGCAGCCACGGCTTCTTCGGCGCTTGAAAAAAACTTGCCTTTTATTTTTTCTTTGACTCTTGGGAACAATAAGAAATCACAAAGAGCTAAGTCAGGGCTGTAGGGTGGGTTACTTAGAGTTTCAACACCAGATTCCTCAATATATGCTTTTAATCTAAGGGAGGTATCTGAAGAGGCGTTATCGTGATGCAGCATGATTCCCCGAAGCCCGGTCTTTGGTCCTCTCTCCCGCACAGCTTGAAAAGCTTTGGGTAATGCAACTGTACTATACCATTCAGAGTTGACTGACCTACAATTTTCCAGCATTGACGTCGACAAATGTTCGCTCCGCGAAAAAAAACTAGCCACCATTTTTTTGCCGACGTTGCGAGGTCTTTGCAGTTTTGTCGGTACCTGTCCTTCTGAGTAGACCCATACCGATGATTGGCTTTTATTTTCCGGATTATATTGATAGATCCATGTCTCGTCACCAGTAACGATTTCTAAAACACGCCTAGATGCCCCGTTTTCAAAACGTAGACGCATTTCATGGCACCAATCCACACGAGTCTGTTTTTCGCTTTCGGAGAGCAAACGAGGGATCCATCGACAACAAAGCTTCCTCAGTCCAAGATGTTGATGTAGGATGGTATGAATGCTCCCCGAACTAATGCCTACAATCTTTCCGATGTCCGTATATGTGATTCGTGGGTCTTCTGGCACCAACATTTCAGTAGTCCATACATTTTCTGCCGTTACTGCTGTTTACGGGCCCCCGGTTCTTTGGTCATCTTTAAGATTAATTTTACCCCTTTTAAATTCAGAAAACTACCTAAAAATCGTTGCGCGTGATGGAGCTGTCCCCTAATGCTGATTGTAACCGTTGTAAACTTAATTGTTCGGTTAAACCAAATTTAAAATCATAACATATCATAGCGCGCAAATGTTCACGGTTAAGATCCATCGTTTTAAATGAAAAGCGCGGGAAGCGTTGCAGGAAAATTAATACAACTTTGTTTTTTTTTTTAATATTGAGCAATTGGCTTATGGAGTTCTATTTTTAAGTACATTTGCTTTTTAGAAACATATAACACGGGTGCGTTCCATTTTTAAATTTCGATCATCTCAAAACTTATTGAGTGACCTACGTAATGTCTGTCAACTCTGTCAACTCAAATCTGTCAACAGGTAGCGTTGTAATCATCTCTTATATTAGATGTAAAATTTCCAGAATTATAACGAGGAGCAGTTTCAAATGTGTGAGGTCTCGAATGGCGTTCGCCAATCTGTCTGTCAAATGGCAATTATTGCAACTTCTGCCTACAACGTAGGCTGAATTATACCCCGCAGAGGACTTTAACCATGTGGAATATTAAAAATAACACTAAAGTCAACCGACTAAACTGAGTATAATTATACTTTCCGTATATTACAGGTATTATCTGTGAAGTATATCGTGACCAAAGCTGACTGACTATGTTATACATAATACATTAGCTGGTTTGTCACTAAACTATTATAAAAAAGTGGTGATGCCATTTCTCAATTTTACCCACGAACCCCATTCTTAATAAAAATACTATAATATTTTAATTTCTTCATTTCTTCTTTCAGGAAAACGTGTACCAGAAGAAATGAAGAAATGTGTACATTTTTTGTTAATTAACACATATTTATAAATAAATAACATTTACTTCATGAAAATTGTTTTATTAAATATTCTTTATTGCTTGACAGGACAGCTCTATCGCTGGACAATCTGAACATTGCTTAAATGTCATTCACGTCAACAGGCTTTTTCAGTTCACTGCTTGTCAATTTTGTTTTATGAATATTTTTGTTTTAAATAGACATTTGACATTATCAGCATCATTACAAAAGGTAGTTTATAATTAGTCTCAGTTTTAACCTAGAATCTGTGTCACGAAAGAAGCCCCATGGAATTATGCGAACTAATCAAATTTCGCGAAGACTAGGGTGCCGCGGCAAGAATTCGTCGTAAACCGTAGTTTAAATCCGAGTCTACCATTAAAAAAAAATTTAATAAAAAGGTATAAGTTTTAACAAAAATTGTAACATAGTAATGTGGCATTTAAAATTAAAGACCCCAGAATTTCTTGCCGGTTCTTTTCTGGGAAGGTCACGTTATAAGAGATTTTTTTTCGAGCGACTTTGACCTTAAATGATGCGGCACCTGCCGTGCACGGAAGACTTGTCTAAACTCACATTTAATTGAGTTGTGATTTTTGAGCCTCGCTAACACAATATTGTGTAAATTCAGGTGTTACTTTACGAAAATTCATTACATTAAAGATGTGAAAGTTAAGATCCGCGTGCAAAAATAGAATGGTGTTTATATACCACCACTAAGCTCATCACCATTGCCCTAATACCACTGCCACCAATACCACTACCCCCAACACATAATAGCGCATTCACACTTGCCTTGAAGACGCTACTGTTACGCTAAGATAGTGCAATTTAACATTAAAGGCTTCATCACCACAAACCATCAGGTGGGATTGTAATTACGCACTGGATTATAATAAGTAAAAAGTTACTACCAGGAAGAAGGCTCGAAGATATACCTTTTTATGTGCCTTTTCAATACATCCTTATACCGCAAGAGCAGTCGGTCTTGCTTGCGCTTGCCAGCAAATAAGCTTCAAGTAGCACGAAATCATTCCCAAGTTATCTATTAATAAAAAATCTTGCACATTAAGGGCATTATTTTTACAAAGTAGGAAACTATCCACCTGATAGTATGTGGCTTCTGTAAAATGTGGACCAACTCTGGCGAAAGAAGGTGACTGATATGCTGACACACCTGTGGGCTCATATGAAATGCTTGACTGTAATTATACTGGTACGCTTAACTTTCAAACGGGAACGCAACAGTAGATCCACAGCTGCCTCCTTCCCCGAACAGTTACCCGCCTTGTCGTGGCCCACCGGGAACTAAGAGGAACCCACACAGCTGGCACGAGGTGGCCACTCTGAGTGGTCTTCAAAAGGTGGGAGAGAAGTTTCGGTATCACGATGTGCCACTCTCCCTACCCTAAACGGCCGTACGTGGTCGGCACCGGAACCATAGACGTTATCCGCCGCTGGGGTCAGGAAAGCTGATGTTTACGCGTACTTGCTTTTCCTGGCTTCATTGCTCCATTCATTCATTACAGCTTATCATAAGTCCACTGAACATAGGCCACCTCAGAGATTGCCTCAAAAGATAATATTTGTTAAGACAAATAGCAAATATAAATAATTGTGAGCAATAGCGGGTTGGTAACGTCAATTTAAATTATTTTGAGTCCTGCCTATCTCCTACTTCATTTCCCTCTGTCGCCTCCTACAACACTCACGGGATAATATGGGGTAGTAATCCTATTTATTAATAATTAATTGCATACATAGATTGAATTAGGTCCATTGCAATAATGAATTGTCTAAATAATTAATTGCACTTTCAAGTTTTATAAAAATTATTTTTTTAATGAAAAAGTAAAATTGAAATAAAAAAGATAACTTATAACAATCGTCTAAGCTGAAAAAATCTTAATTACACATAATTTTAATAGAAAATAACATTTATATATGTATTATGTATATACATAAGGATTGCAAAGGATATCTATTTCGTAGCTAGTGATGAATTAAAAATACTTAATCCATAAACCCAAAATGCCAAAAACATTATTATTTATTTCGTGACTTTATTAGACATTGATTGGATCAACACTGTCAAAATATTTAAAATTCTTAATCTTAATTATTATAATCTATCGTATATCTTAATCTTTCCGCTTATTTTCTTTCCGTAAGGTCAGTTAACTTATATTTTTCTCTCTCTTTCTTGCTTGTGGCTAACTCAGAAAGCTATGGAGAAATCTATGTTCGGAATGTTTCTACGTGGTAAGATTTGTAACGAGAATATTCGCAGAAGAACAAGAGTTACCGATACAGCCCAACAGATCAGTATACCGAAATGTCAATGTGCCGGCCATGTAGCTCGAAAAACTGACAACCAATGGGGAACCAAGGTTTTCGAGGCATACTCGTACTGGTAAGGGGCTGGCATGGAGTCGATGGATACAGGTGTATAAGGACCGTGCTTTATACCTATGGAGACTGTAATGATGATGATAACGTAACCAGATTATTTTATCAACATCAGTCGACAACCTTTTGACATTTCCCTTAGCCTACAACACTTATAAAGGATACAGTGTTGGATTATCTTATTTTACCACCACACATGTAAAAATTATTACTATGGTAGTAATCACATACTTCTTAAAATGTTGAAATGCTTTTAATATGAATTGTTTGGTAATACCAGTAAATGACGTAATAGCTTCTTGTAATCAAATGTATAAAGAATAAAATAATTCACTTATAACAGAAAATCGACCAAGTCTTGAGAGACTTTGAAAAATATCAAATTTAATATATGATGTAGTTATTAAATAATATTGGTATTTTCTTTCCAATAATGCCATAATTCTGAACTTTTGCCTAAGCATAATGTCGTGATCAATGTACATCTCATTATTTTGGGCCACAAAACTCTTTTTATATAACAGACGGTTATGTCATTTTACCAATCGAGACAGTGTTATGCCTCTAAAGGCCATACGACTCTTGACATGTTTTAATGTTATATTGTATTATTTTTATCAGCTTGTACTCTGTTGAACACAAACATATTCCGTTGTTTTGTCATAATGGCCGCGCTAGGCAGACTTATTGCCACACCACTAGACGTTCCGCATCTTTGAAGATTCTCTCTGTCATTGGTCTGGGTATACGTATCAGATATACGTAATGTAAGAGTAATGTAATATCTGACTATACCGCCAACTATTGGAAGTTTTAAAGTAATTTAGCATCTCCCATAGTCAACGGGATGAAATGAAGAGATGCAGTCTTTTACAACACCTCTGTGGTTTTACATATTCAGAATAGCGACATAATATTTTACTTAATATTTTATTATTTTGTTCTTTACTTTCAGTTCACGGTAGCCTTTCGTTTCCTCTTCCTCTGATGAACAGCCCCTAAAAGTCCGGTGTTGGACATAGGAAAAGATTCGCATTAATCGTCACGCTAAACACAAAGGCGGCCTCCTTTGACGCTGCAGTCGTCGCATTTTGTTTTTAATAGAATAATCTGCCCAAAACGATATGGTTATACCGCCTTCTGTCTAAATCGAATCAATATCAATCGAAAGCCATAAGATTTTTATATGGTGCAAACAAAGAAATGGTGCGATGAATTTTCTTACGGCACCACCATACGGCGTACAGATATCACAGTACGATAATATTGTAATAAATATTGATTTAATTACCACGAATGGAATATCAAAATGGCGGTCATACCATAAATAAAAAAAACGTCTATAAATCAATATAAGCTATTATTATTTGGTACAAGTAAGCGGCTCTGGAAAAAAGGAAAAAATGTATTCCTAAAGTTACATTAATAAGAAATTCACAAAAAAATTTATTCATCTATAAGCACCCTTTCTAAAATATTGTTTGTATCAATTATTATGTTATATTTTCCACCTACTATAATCAACGGTACGTTTTAATATTTTGTGTGAAATTTGTAAATTGTTAAATCTAATATCGTATTAAAATACAGTTACAAAATTCAACTTTATAATATAAAATGTCAATGTCATTTACATAACGTTTATGTTTATATCATAGACCTGGAATATACTCTTGTTAGAGAGCAATTGTGTTCTGTGATACTGACGTATAGACGACCTGACAGCCCGAAAACGCGTGACTAATTTTGATTTGTCATTGTGTGCGTTAGCTAGTGATGTACATTTTACTTACAAGGACTATCGAAAGATGATTGTTAAGGAAGCGGTAAAAAGATTAAAAAAATAGTTTAGTGCACGAAATTGAATAACTTAAAAAAAATTTACTGATTTTTTACCATGATAGTTCTAAAATAATTAAAAGATATACATATAACATTTTCCTAAGAATAAGCTGAACCTACCTGCCTTTTATTGGATTTTAATTCAAATGTAAAAAATCCCAGGTGACTCTACCGATAAACTTAAAAAAAAATCCCCAAGAATCAGATCGGAAAGTTGTATTTTCGAGTTATGATCTTTGGAGAAAAATATTTACTACCATGGACAGTTTCCCCGGAATTTCTTTTTTAACATATTGTTAATATAAATAGGTAGATACTGAACTAAGTATATACGTATTTATATTTTATAAAATGTTTTGATGGGGAAATAAAAAACAGGGACACAGAGTACATAATGGCTGCTTTATTTTTCATATAACTATAACTTTTGATAATTACAAACATTTAGTAATTAATAATTAAATACATTATAAAAGTTTATTTTAACATTCGACTTAAATATGAATGTAAACTTAATAATTCAAGTAAGGAAACTTGTAGGAATCTGTTAAATATGATTGCTCTGTTTAAAGGCCAATATGTTTATGAGGCTTCATCATGCTTCATGTTTATATTCTTTCATCTGTCCCTGAAAACTATAAAGTAATAATAAACTTATTATCATTTTAGCTGCATGAATTTTAAAAACATAATGATCTTAACAGAGTAAAGTTTCTGTGGATTCAGATGCCCTCTCTATTCTCTCAATCTCGGTATGTTAAGAAAATGGTCACTTATTCATGGACTGACCGCAGCAAGTGCAACTTAATCTCGCAGATCTATTGATCCGCGCAGCTATTACTTAACCACGAGTTTCTCTTCTCTACGACTAACGCTGTAGGCGATGAACCACGCTATTTAAGCCCTCGGCACAATGTCGTCGGCCATCAAGCTTGAATCGAGCGTTACGAGTATCAAATACTATGGAATTTATACTATCCTGGCACATTGAACCGCGCGTCTCATGCGCGGCCGTCTAGTGGCGCTTCAAAAGCATTACTAAATATATTATATCTAACTACGCTAAAAGTTTTATCATTGTGACTTGGGAATATAATCCGAAGCTCCGCGCAACTCCTTGGGGAAAATAGCGTGATGCTATAAATATTGCACTAGTGTGACCGTGAGGTGCGGGTGGTGAAGTAAGATTATACATTTTTTGGATGATAAATAGATACTTAGTTGGGTTCATAATGGCTTAAATAGGATAATCTCAAGATTTTTATATTTAATTCACTACAGTTTTATAATATATAAAAATCTGTCTCTATTTTTATCTAAAGTTTTGAAAGTTAAATTTTTGAAGTCTTTTTATAACAATATTATACTTACTGGTACAAATAATGTAGAAATGGCTTCTTTTAATAAAATTGTTTTTATTCTACTTTTTCTTTTATACTTCTCAAGTAACTGTTTGCTGCAAATATTTGAGTTTTTCTTTGGATTCCAACCAACCCGTCCAATTAACCTTAACCATTTTTTCTAATTATAGAATCCGGAGGGAATCTGTTTGACAAACGGCAAAATAAAATTATATTTATAGAACGCAAACCGAGGATTTATTTTGTTGTTGTGTGGGCAAGTCTATCGATTCATTGTAAACATTCAAAATAAATATCGACAATAATTTTGATATAGTTGAGTCAATCCCTAGCGTACATGTAAAATATTTTGTTTAAAAATGTATATAACAAATTCATACAAATTATCAACAACGTGACTTTTTTCTTTGCAAAATATCAAAATTAACAAAATAATTGAAAACATTCTATATTTTAAACAGTATATAACAAAAATAAACGCGTCATAACATTGATGATGTCTTGAGAATTTACCTATGAAATGTGCAATTATCAGGATTATTTATATTATTAACACCACAGTTCTCACAGAACAAGTAACCATTTTGGGAAAAAGTTACTTACTAAAAATAACCACTATTACACTCTAAAAACTACAAAATGTCTAGGAGCTTATTTCTTGCGTGCCGACTTGTGCCGACCTGTCATTCTAAATCGGTTACGGAGTCATGAGATTTGGTATCCTTTTCTATCTTGCATTTTTACCATAAGGAATTTTCTTCTCCCTTGCACACTATTTCAGTCTATACGCCAGTATATTCTAAGTCTTTTTTTTATATCTGATGTCTTAGATCAATAACATACTTAAGGAACCTACAATTCTACATAAATGTCTCGCATTTACTAATTTAATTTTCAAATAAGGGTCATTTAAAAATGTTGCGTGTAATTTATGCGTAGAGCTTGAATGACAAGTGGTCATCTTTGGTCTCTTTATACTATGCCATTTATGCAAGTACACTCGTATCGTTTGATTTACTATAAAAATGGCGTCTCTATTTTAGTACTATTTTGTGTGACGTTATTTCATAAGACATGACGTCTTTAATCTCTAGTGATTACGTTCTCAATGTTAGCAACATTTATTTTATTTATTTTTATTTGCTTGAAAAACTTACAGCTAATTTACAAAAATAATATAATTATAACAAAAATTAAGGCCATTTACAAATTTTCACTTATATAATACTTTATAAAACAATCATGGATAATAACTGATTACATAAATTTCCTCTAAATAGTCTTGTCATCATTTAAAAGCAGCTCTGCTTCCCGCTCCCGGGAACGAGTCAGTCTCTGCCCGACCACTAAATCCCTAACACCTCTGTATCATCGCGTGTCTGCCAGTTTTGACTCCGGGCCAATTAAAATTTGTAACCAATTCCATTTCTAAATAATACTATTTCCGTTGTGTAGTAAAAGTGTTTTTTTTAAACCTAGTTTACGAGGTCCCGTATAACATTGGTGGCAGCGGGGGGATTTAAGAGAAATAAGAAAATCCTCGGAACGCCACACTTCAGTGAAAATTAAATAAAATAAATTCCATATCTACGTGTGATTGTGTCGGTAAAAAGTGCTAAATTCCGATCTCATCTCCGTGTCGCTGTATCTCTAAGAAAGTGCGTGCATCGTCCATTAAAGAGTTCGAGAACTGGCAACAGTTAGAAGAATTTCTCAAAAACCAATTTGGCGAGAAAAACATTACGCTGCACTACTCTCGGACCTCCAAGATTGTTGTCGAACTAATAGTGAAACGGTCAACCAGTTCGCACTACGCGTAGAGACATGCCTATCAAAAATAATTAACTGAAATCAATATTTCATTACCCACGAGAAAGAAAGGTGAACTGACAGGCCGTGTCGCTGCAATGCAAGACTTAGCATTGCATACATTTATAAGTGGCTTAAATCCTCGCTTGTCAACGGTAGTCAGATGCCGTGACCCTGAAACTTTAAATGAAGTCATTGGCTTCGCTGTATCCCAAGAAAAGATATTGCAGACCTCTTCTAAGCGTAATCCTTCGGCAATTAATACCAGTTCACCTAATCAAGGTCGTTGGCCTCAACGTCAATCCCAACAAATTCGAAACCCTACACAGCGAGGCTACTCAAACAATACCAACAGTCAAAGGCCGTCTACTTCAGGTCCTCCAGTGTGCCGTTATTGTAAAAACGTGGGCCACACTATCGAGGATTGTAGGAAACGGGAATTCAATAATAACCGCTTCAGAGACCAAAATAATCAAAGATGGAGATAGCTCCAAGACGCTATCGAAACAATCAAGCTCAAATCCACGCGGTAAATATTAACAAAAGCAGTGACTACACGGAAGATCAGGGTAAATCAAACGATGATTTAAACGCATAAACGGCTCACGGTGGTGTCTCGTGAGACCCAAGCATCGAATTCCAAAACATTACTATATCAAAGGCACCAATACTACATCCACTGTATCCTCTGTATCCCCTAACGATAGGGTCACGCGAATTAACCGCAATACTACATCCACTGTATCCTCTGGTCAACGTAGGACACGCGAATTAACCGAAATACTACATCCACTGTATCCTCTGTATCCTCTAACGATAGGGACATGCGAATTAACCGCAATACTACATCCACTGTATCCTCTGTATTCCCTAATAGTAGGGACTTGCGAATTAAACGAAATACTATATCCGCTGTATCCTCTGTATCCCCTTATGATAGGGACTCGCGAAATAAACGCAACACTATATTCACTCTATCCTCTGCATCCACTGTATCCTCTACATCCGCTGTATCCTTTACACCCATTGTATCCTCTGCATCCTCTGTTCCCGCTGTATCCTCTGTAATCATTAACAATAAGGACTCGCAACTTAGTCGCACCGCTGTATCCTCTGTATCCACCGGCCTCGCCAAATGTAAAATCTATCATTCCATATATGCTAAAAGTACCTTAAACTCAACTGTTCCTCATCCCATTCCTGAAGAGAAACATTCAAGAAACGTTTATCCCATATCCTTGTGTATTCCTCAGTGTCGGACACTACCTTATCTCTCCTTTTAGACTCTGGCGCAACTGTTAGCCTACTGAAACGATCTTCTATACAAAAACCAGTTGACATCGCAACAGAAGTAATATTTCTGAAAGGTATTGACCCCATTGATCAAGCTTCACCTACAATGGGCCATTTTCCACTTAAGATTAAAATAAATGATAAAAATAGTATCCCACATAGATTACATATAATACCCCAAATAAACTTACCTTATGATGGTATAGTTGGCACTGATATGCTAATCGCTTTTGGCTACACAATCGACTACACTCATGAAACTTTGAAAATAAGTGGAAATTAAATAAAATTGCATTTCAATGAACCTACTTATGTTATTCCTCCCAGATCCGAAACCGTCATAGAATGCTCTGTCTCCAACCCTGAAGTAAAAGAAGGACTCGTACTAGACCAATATTATCATGAAGATTTACTAATCGCTAATTGCTTAGTCGCAGTCAAAGAAAACAAAAGAATTAACTTATCAGTAATCAATACCTCTGAAACTCCTGTAACCCTACAGTCAAATCTAGATATTACACTAATTCCCTTAAGTTCATTAACTAAACCTTTTGATCCAGTAAACACCCACACAGGTTGTCATTTAAAAAACACAAACTCTTACCTCCGAACACAAGAAGTATTAAACCTCCTTAGAGTCTCCCACCTCAATCCTGAAGAGGCAAACGCTCTTCACGATGTTTGCTCTGAATACTCGGATATATTCTTTATTCCTGGCGATAAACTTTCCCACACAACATAAAAACTAGCGATCAAAATCCCATAAATGTAAAATCTTATCGGTTCCCAGAGGTACATAAACAAGAAGTTAAAAAACAAATTGACCAAATGCTCAACCAGGGAATCATAAAACATTCAGAGTCCCAAAAAAAATTGACGCATCCGGACAACAAAAATGGCGTATAGTTATCGACTATCGGAAACTAAACGACATCACTGTTGGTGACAGTTACCCTATACCGCAAATATCCGAAATTTTAGATCAGCTGGGACAGAGCAAATACTTCTCAATCCTCGATCCTGCGTCAGGATTTCACCATATTTTGATCAATGAGGAAGACGCTCCTAAAACGGCCTTTAGTGTACCACAAGGACACTGCCAATTTACAAGGATGCCATTTGGTTTAAAAAACGCGCCTGCCACTTTCCAACGATTAATGAATACCACTCTCACAGGACTCCAAGGCATACGGTGTTTTGTTTACCTTGACGACATCGTCATATATTCTCATGATTTGAATTCTCACATTGATAACCTTTCGTCAGTATTCCAAAGGCTTCGAAATTACAATTTAAAACTCCAACCTGACAAGTGCGAGTTTCTCCGACGTGAAGTCGCATATCTTGGCCATCAAATAACTAAAGATGGTGTAAAACCTAACACTGAAAAGGTAAAAGCGGTAATTCAATTTCCTACTCCCAAATCCCCGAAGGATATTAAATCCTTCCTCGGTCTTGTATCCTATTATCGCCTTTTCATTGCCGACTTCTCAAAAATTGCTAAACCTTTAACTCAACTTCTAAAAAAGGATGTCCCCTTTCTATGGGAAAACCAACAACAAGTAGCCTTCGACGAACTCAAGCACAAACTTACCTCTGCTCCCATCCTCATTTATCCAGATTTTTCCATCCCTTTCATCCTAACATGTGATGCCTCTAATTATGCTATAGGTGCTGTACTCAGTCAAGGTCCAATTGGCAAAGATTGGCCAATAGCCTTTGCCTCTTGGACCCTTAACAAAAGCGAATGTAACTACAATACCACTGAAAAAGAACTCCTTGCTATTTTGTTCGGTTGTAAAACCTTTCGCCCATATCTATATGGACGAAAATTCAAGATCATTACTAACCATAGACCACTAAAGTGGTTGTTTAATTATAAAGATCCTAGTAGCAAGTTAAAAAAGATGGCGCCTAAAACTAATGGAATACGAGTACCAGAAAGGAAAACTTAATGCCGCTGCTGACGCCCTATCCCGATATCCTGTGAACCCAGTTCAACCATCAGACTCTGATCCTATTCCATCCAATTCTAATCAAAATGAAGATAATTCCACACCTCAATTCAGCCCTCTTACTCATGACGATCTTGATATCCAACTACCCCCTGATTCCTTAGACCTTGACAATAAACTACCTTCTGTAGACCTCTTGGAAAACGATGATTCACTAACAGGTATCGACGATCCTCCTACACCGACCACATCTAACAAATCCCAAGATATCATACCAAATCCTTCTTGTAACGATAATTACAGCAAATTTCTAAAAACAATGAGCAACAAAGACTTTAATAGTAACGCTAACATCCTAGAACATAACGAAAGCATCCTGAAAACTAACTGCAAGATCATTGTCATACCTACTTTTATCGATCTCGATGACTCCAACCCTTACGTAGAAGAAATTCTAAGTAAGCTCGAAAACTCTAAAGAACTCTTAGATAGGGAAAAAACTCTTTACTCCTTCATCTCATTCGATCACAAGGGAAAAACAATATATTTCCTATTCACCAAAGTATACAACTTTCATACCAGCTCTTATAAAGACATTTGTAAAAGCCTACTAAATCTTCGATGCGATATATTACGTAATTCTACTGATTCCAACCTTAATTTAGCCATTACTGATTTCCAAAATCCTTTCGACAAACACATCTGGACGAAAATATACAACATGTTCTGCTATATCTTCAACAATACTCAAATATCAGTTTATATTTATCACAATACTATAATTTACCCTACACCCTCCGAGATACCTAGAATACTCCGCGAAAAACCACGACATGCCAATTGCCGGACATTTAAGATCTACGCGAATGTATAATCGAGTAAAAGAAAGGTATTTCTGGAAAAATATGCGGACAGATATCGAAACATACGTAAAGAATTGCTCCCAATGCCAAAGTAATAAAGCCCTAAGACAAATTAATAAATCACCTATGCAAATAACTTCCACATCCACCAATCCATTTGAACGAATTAGCATCGACCTTGTAGGACCCCTTCCAGAAGCTGAACGTAATAGACTCAAATTTATTGTTACGTTGCAGGACGACCTCACCAAATATTCCCTCGCTTACCCTATCGCTAATGCGACTGCAGAAGAGACATGTGAATTTCTAGTGCACTTTATTTCTTTTTTCGGCATCCCGAAGTCTATTTTAACCGATCAAGGCACAAACTTCACCGCAGACCTATTTAAAAGAACCTGCAACTTCCTGAAAATTAAACAAATCTGGTCTTCTCCATACCATCCTCACTTGAGCACAGTCACTCCACACTTAAGAAATATCTTAAATCTTATGTCAACGAAAATCATTCTGATTGGCATAAATATGTTTATACCGCTATGTTGGCATATAACTCCTCTACTCATTCCACTACTAATTTCACACCATACGAACTCCTTTTCGGTCAGAAGCCTTTTATCCCGGTCTCCGTCTACGAATTACAATCGAACCTTAAATATCCAGAATATCTCAAATCCCTACACCATCGTCTAAAACTTTCACGTGAAAAAGCCTTAGAAAACATACAAAGATCTAAGGAAAGATCTAAACAGTATTACGACACCCGTTCACGACCCGTACAGTATAAAGTCGGAGATTACGTATATCTCAAGAATCATGTGCGTCTGCGCAAAACCCCTTCGCCTATTTGGAAAGGACCGTATAAGGTTGTAAAAATCAATGGCAGAAACACCTTGACATTACTCATAAGTAAACGTCATGTGACACATCACTATGACGAAGTTAAATTAGCTCCTATATCTGAAACGTAACCCTAGTTATATACATAATACTAATTTTATTTTAACCGACGAGCGTGTATGCGTAGATACATGGATGTAAAGGAGGCGAGAGAGGTGTGCCAGAATCGTGCCAAATGGAAGTCCGTAGTCTCTGCCTACCCCTCTGGGTGACAGGCGTGAGTGTTTATATATGTATGTATTTAATATGTATAATATTAAGTAGGATGATATGGTTGATTACAGTGACAAGTTAGAGCAAATAAATAAATCGTGAGCACGGTTCGTATAGTAAATTTTTTATTGGTTAGTTATTAGTAAAATAAAATATTTTATTACTTAATTAATACAAAACAATAAAAAAATAGTCACGATGAAAAGGCTATTTAACTTAATACGACTTGATAATATGGGTATAAGGTAATCGCCATTGAAAGAAACAGCTCTATTTTTGAAGTTCAATCTCAGGAAAACCACAAAATGTACCCTTTATTTGTTGAATATGCAACTAAAATGTTACTTGTTGTAACAATAATTGTGTATTTTTCATCTACAGTAATGAGCGGTAAATTCTTTTTTTATTATTCTTCATTTTGAACAAATTTTAAGATATCTTTTTTTTCTTAATAATCTTGATCTTTTTTTTCTTTGGACTTGTGCGATTTATAGTTTTGCCAGTGTCCATGAATTGAAAATTATTCCTTACAATAGTTTGTTTTCAAAAAATTTTACAGTTTGTTGATGTCATATTGCTAAGTTTTTGAGAGAATTTGACAACACCTTAACATAGTCTGCTAGGTTAAGGTCGATGTAAAACTCTATTTAAATATTACATATTTAGATTATTTTTCTTTGACTTTGTCTACCAACATTGTTGAAGGTAAAAAGTTAAGTACACTGACGTTATCATTAAAGTAGCGTTGCGAAGTGGTGCTAAACCAAGGTTAAAGAAGACTGTTCCAAGCCATGTGGTGGTGGCATAAGAGAATCCATAACCCCAATTTGTCCCGTAGGTATCGTAAGAGGCGACTATCTAAAAAAGCATAAAGATCTCAATACTCTCGATAGATGGCATTTTCCATACGTCAGAGATACAGAAACCAGGGAAGTGGCGTGGAGGGAGCGTAGGTGGAGACGTCCGGTGCTCAATCTACCTTCCAAGCGAGGCGATAAGGCCTATTCTCCTTACAACGGGAGAGGCCAATGGCCAGCTGTGGGTTTTTACGAGCAAATGAAAAATAAGTAGTTCACTAATTTCGTTCGATGTGCGATGTTAGTGTTGATTTTCATCGTCCGTTGTTGAAAATAGGACCCTTCCATAAAAAGGACGATTTTCTGTTTAATTGCTTTCGCTCAATAGACATATTTCACCTTTGTTACTGCTCGATATAAATAATTTTATGCCAATATTTTTGTTAACATAACAATATTTTTTCTTTCTCAGCCGTGGCTCGTGATGGTAAGTACATATTATTTTTGCATTGAATCAAGGTTAATGGCATATTTTATTATTTACAAAGTCAAACTGTTTCTCGAAAAATCAAAATACCACCAAAATTACTGTTAAGATTCATTTTGATCTTATTTAAAGAATAAGGGTTTAAGTACATACACTGTAATGTATAAAATATATACAGCTTCACTTATAATCGTTGATTAGCAGTTATGTACTTAAATTAAGTATTAATTATCTCTCTACTGTCTCTTTCAATTGTCATTCATGAAAAGAGAGACAGCAACTTTAAGTTTACTAATATTACTAATATGTTACATATAGTAATGGATTTATCGTTGTAATTAAGAGCGTTTTATTAAGTTTAGAAGTAAAAATTTAATAAATGAAATGTTGAAATCTCATGCTAACGAAATTTGGGTAGTAGATAAAAAGTGCTATTTTTTTTTAAAATAAATTGAGTGAGTTAAGTGAAAGGGACGCCGCACATGCGCTGCTTACCTATATATATATGATGTATATCAACCTGTCGTAAACTCGAGGCGGAGCGCGCTTCTAAACTAGTGTTAGATACCCGCATCGAAATGCCTCTGCATCTCCTCCACATTCTTCTACATCCAGTTCAGTTCCTGATTTGTCAAGTTTTGAATATTTCGATCCGTCAATTTTCCGTAAAAGAAGACAGCATGAAATCGAGCAAACGTCTCTGGAGAATAGCGTAACATTCTCAAACCTTAAATGTTTTTTCAAGAAATGGCAAAAAAAAATGATGGAAAACGTCACACAAACTATAGTTACCACAGTTAATTCTGTGCTTTCCGAAATACTAACTAAATTATCTTCGGATCTGGAAAATTTTAAAACTAATAATAAAATATATATCCAATAAAAGTGCCTCTAATACGGAATCGATTACGGAAATCAGAAAAATACTCAATGACATTGAAAGTTCAATCAATTACTCGAGTAACCGGCAAGATAGCTTTGATGCCAGATTATTAACTATAGACCAACAATCCCAAAAGACAAAACAACATGTATTTTTTTCCAATAATTTATCTACTTCTCACAGAGACATTTTAATTCAAAATATTTTTTTCCAATAATTTATCTACTTCTCACAGAGACACTTTAATTCAAAATTTCAAACATATTTCTCCAGGAATAAAAACTGTCAGTACGGAATCACTATACCTGCTAGGTGCCCCATTGTTTTTCGATAGTATTAAGCCTGTTTTAAAAACAAAATTTGATCAGTTTTTAAACCCCCACATTGCTCTTACTATTTTAAAATATTGTCTCCTTGTACCTAGATTTACATACTTACTCCACGAGAGTCCAGTCTGGAAATGTTCGGATATTTTAAAAGATATTGATAATAATCTTAAAATAGCTATAGAAAAAATTCTAAATTTAACTTTAAATATAACAGCCTGGACTCAAGCTACTTTACCTATAAAATTTGGTGGTATTGGTGTGAGAAATCTTTCTAGCGTTACATTGCCTGCTTTCCTTGCTTCCGTGCATAGTGTCAGTAATTTATGTAACATAATTTTCGATAATAAAGTAGACCTGTATTGCTACGGAGGCAGGGCAGACATGGCAAACGCTCTGTCCCGGCGAAAATGTTCCACTGAAAGTTAACCAACAAAACAGTGGGATATTCCGTTGGTAGAGGGTGCAGAAAGATTTGTTTCATAATTTCCATAGTGACCAAGATAAGGCACGCCTTCTAGCTGTTTCGACTAAGGAATCTAGTCACTGGTTACACGCTTTACCATCAAGTAATCTCGGCACATCACTTGATGGGGAAAGCTTGCGCATCGCTGTAGGAATCCAACTAGGAGCGGCGATTTGTCAACCCCATCAGTGCCCCTGTGGTAGCAGCGTCGACAAGTTTGGTCTCTACGGACTTTCTTGTAAGAAAAGTGCTGGTAGGTTTTCACGGCACGGTTCTTTGAACGATGTCATCCGAAGGGCTTTTGTCTATATAAATGTTCCCTCGGTTTTAGAGCCAAACGCAGCCAGCGTTCTTGGCACGATACCGCGTGGAGTAGGACTGTTTGATAATTAAACTACTAGTTTTAGTTTTTTTTTATAGTTTTAATATTGTATATAATAAAATATTGTATATTATGTTATGTACATTTAAATTCATAATTTTAAACCAAATCAGCGAAAGACAATATACTAGCAAGTATTCGTTCTTTTTTATAATAATTTTTGATGTGAAAAATGTGTAAAATGCTAGTTTTTGGCCCCAAATTTTAAATTTCGGCCTAGAAGAATTTTAGTTTTCAACCACTGCATTAGACAGGATAGAAAAGGTGGCTACCTTAATCCTTAACCTTAACTTAATATGTTTTTGTAAAATTATAATAAAATGTCGTGTCGTTAAATATGGCAGTCAAATCTTCGCATTTATTTTGTGCTTCCTCATATTTTAGTCCAAAAAAATCTATACGTCTCAAATCAAATATTTTTTCAATATCTGCTTCTGTATCGCTTATTAAAATATCATGATTCATGACACAAGGTGCAATTTACTCTTACCTTTTAATTTTCCTTCATGGAATTCTTGGATTTTGCGAGTTTTCGTTTTTGAACTTTAGCACTCCTTAACTTTTTTTTTCTATTCTTATCTTTTTCAAAATTTCGTATCTTTTTTTAACTTAGTTCTAATTTCTCTATTTTAATTTTCTCTTCATTAGTATTTTAACTTTCTCTTTATTATTCATAAAGTTTTTCCATTCTGCAGATCAAATTTCCACAGAAGAATGTGTACGTGTACTGTTAATTGTTAATTTATTTACGAGTTCCGGTTTAAATAAATGTTTTTTCTATTGCATCTCTGTATTCTTTGTTTACTAGTACTGAAGCCGATGTTTCACTAATTTGTAGAGGTGTACTAGTCTGTTTTATTGGAATATCAACCAGCACATTTTCTAAAGTTTCAAAGGTGTTGTTTTTTATCATCGTTGTTTATGGTGGTGGTATCATCGTGGCCATTGCACTACTTTGAGTCGTTGTTATTACATTACTGGAATATATTGCTATTTCAGGCGTTGTCAGTCCTGTTGTCGTTGGTAGGCTTATTTGAGTTGGGCTTACAAGAACATCACCTAACGATACTAAGGAACCGATATCCAAATACCTTCCTGACAAATGCAATATTGAAATGTTGTTATTGATTAACGATTTTGATGCATCGGTAGATGAATCCATAGTTACCAGAACATCGCCAACCATGTTTTTTTCTGCCAGAGTTAATTTTAAATGTTTCAAAACTTTTCTTTCTTTGGAGGATTTTTCTTTGGAGTAGCCATCTGAAGAAAAAAATGTGTTATTGAATCTTCTTCCTAAGACGCAAAGTGAATGAAATATTTCATGAAATGGCTGTCAACCAAAACAGCATTCAATTTTCGGTTTTCCTGTTCTTTCATACAATTTTAAGTTCATCATCATTATCATTACAACCCTTCACAAGTCCACTGCTGAAAATAGGAATTGAATGCCACAAAGCACGGTCCTGAGCCACCTGCATCCATCGACTACCTGCATGTCTTACCAGGTCGTCACTCCATTTAGTGGAGGGACGCCCTACACTTCGTCCGCAGGTACGAGGCCGCCACTCGAGAAACTTTTTTCCCCATCGGTTTTCGATTCTTCGAGCTATATGGCTGGCCCATTGCCACTTCAGCTTACTAATCCGTTGGGCTATGTCGGTCACTCTAGTTCTACTGCGGATATCCTCTTTTCTAAGTTTGTCACGCAGAGAAACTTCAAGCATAGCCCTCTCCATAGCTCGCTGAGCGACCTTGAGCTTCCTCATCCGGCCAGCAGGGAAGGACCACATCTCAGTACCATAGGTCATCACTGGTAACACGCACTGGTTGTACAGCCTCGTTTTCAAGTTTTGAGGTATACCTGACGAGAAGATGTGCCGCAATTTCCCGAACGCTGCCCAGCCGAGTTGAATCCGTCGATTGACCTCTCGGTCGAAGTTGGACTTACCTAGTCGGACTATTTGTCCCAGGTAAACATACTCGTCAACAACTTCGAGCTTAGTGCTTCGAACAACTACCGGCATAGGTGTGACATGGACATTAAACATGATTTTTGTTTTGTCCATGTTCATGTTAAGACCTATCCGTTGGGAGGCACTATTGAGGTCATTGAGCATAGTGTTTAGGTCCTCCAGCGATTCTGCCATAAGGACTATATCGTCCGCAAATCGAAGGTGAGTGATGTACTCGCCGTTGTTGTTAATACCGTATCCTTTCCAGTCCAGTCGCTTGAAGTAGATGTAGTGCGTGATTTAGGCGTTATACTTGACTAGAAACTGACACTGAAAAAGCACGTAGATACAATAGTGCAAAAAGCTTACAAAAAACTAGGATTTGTTCTACGTATTTGCAAACCTTTTTCGGATATAAACTGTATTAAAAGTATTTACTACGCGTACGTTCGAAGTGTTTTAGAACACGCAAGTAGTATTTGGTCTCCCCATTATATTACCCACAAACAACAAATTGAAAGTGTTCAGGCAAAGTTTATAATTATAGAAGTCACACTTATTCTGATTATGTTACAGGCTGCAAAACTCATAAAGTAACGTCTTTAAAATATAGAATGCCTTAGATATGATGTTTTTGTTTAATATAGCCAATGGCTACCTAGATTCCCTGGTTTTATTATCTGCAATAAATGTAAACGTACCCAAGAAACCTACAAGACCCATTTTCACCCCAACGCTCGAAATTCCAACTACGCAAGAAATTCACCTTTGACTCGGATTTGCTCAATATATAATAAAAATTCTAAAACTTAGATATATTTTACATGTCCAAAGATAAATTCAAACAAAAAGTGCTCAAGCTTCTACGGCAAATAACTTATCTATTCGCATACCTATTATTATAACATTAAAGTATCTTATCTTTTCATATGTTGCTTATTTTTGATATAGGTATTATAAATAATACGTACATATCTAAAAGCATTTATTTATATATTTGTATATCTATAGACACATACCCACCCACTCACCACACACACACACACACACACACACACACAAGCTCGCGCGCATACCTCTTAGGCTTAGTTTATTAGTTTCACCTTATTAGCCTTAATTTTATTTATATGTATTAAAGGTAGGAGATAACATTTAAGAATTATGCAGGGAAACCTATAATTGGCTGTTATAACCATTTATAAATTATTTTCTTTGTATATTCATAAGAGCTGTTGGTTTTCTAAATAAAAAAATAAAAAAAATTAAATGAAAGTTTTAATTTGATTCAGTTTCCATAGGAGCCCGAAATCGTGTTTTTTAATATAATTTTAGTCTAGTAACCTCTATATTATTATTTTAAATATCACTTTAAACTGAGACAAGGCTTTGGATTACTATTTATGAATGAGACACAAAGTCTACGTAAACATTTTTTTTATTGATAGTATTAATACGTGTTGAATCCAATAATAGTTAGCAAAATTTAAAGTCACAACATTGTTTTTTTTAAACTATTATAAGCCAATGCATGACTACTGACTTGCCAAGATTGGTGTTAATTAAATAGAAGTCACCTGTAAGCCTCGTAACACGTCTTTCCATTCAGTCCAAACATGTTAGGTGGCATTTTGCAACTCCAGCTCATATTATACGACAGCTGTACTTGCACGAACGGACTAGTGTTTATGATAATATGGAGTAAACAGCTGTCCCGGCGTGAAGTACTTTTTTACTACAAATTGAACATTTTCGTAATTATGGTTTTAGTTATTTTTACAGTAACATGTAGTTTTATTAATTTCAGGTTCTTATGTGGATTAAGTTATGGTAAGTGTATATCAAAACAACAATGCAATTTATTATAAAATAAAATTTTCTTAAATTATTTTACTTAAAACCTCAAGGTATGATTAATAATTTTTAGGTGTTTTCATTTAACTATTCCACTCAACAACAGGTGATGATCGAATTAAGTGGCGTACCTTAAGAGAGGTCTATGTTAGCAGTTGACAGTCGCAGAATGCTGATGATGATGATGATGATAAGCATAATAATATATAGTTATAATAATTATTTCTTAAATAAATTTTGAACATACACTTTTGTAACATATAATTTCGAAATTTGAAAAACCTATAAAATATTTATTTTAAATATGAATTACATTATTAAAGAACAAGAAGACTAATGTATCGATTTTGGATGAAATTTATAATCAAAATTGAATGAGGTGAACTATATCACTAAGTTATACTACTGTGCAGTTTAAGGAAATAGCACAATCTGTCAACTGAGAATTCATCATTCCAATTCGTCCTCTACGTGTTGTACGTAGGTCACTCAATAAGTTTTGAGATATACAAAAAGTATTCTAGATACTATTAATATTTATTTGACATCTTTTCAAAATATTCTCCATCATGCTCTATACAAAGTTCCATTAGCCTAAACCAACTCTGAAAACACTTTTGCCAGTCTTGATCTGACAGGTCGGAAATCGCTTCTTCGTAAGCAGCCACGGCTTCTTCGGCGCTTGAAAAAAACTTGCCTTTTATTTTTTCTTTGACTCTTGGGAACAAAAAGAAATCACAAGGAGCTAAGTCAGGGCTGTAGGGTGGGTTACTTAGAGTTTCAACACCAGCTTCCTCAATAAATGCTTTTATTCTAAGGGAGGTATGTGAAGAGGCGTTATCGTGATGCAGCATGATTCCCCGAAGCCCGGTCTTTGGTCCTCTCTCCCGCACAGCTTGAAAAGCTTTGGGTAATGCAACTGTACTATACCATTCAGAGTTGACTGACCTACAATTTTCCAGCATTGACGTCGACAAATGTTCGCTCCGCGAAAAAAAACTAGCCACCATTTTTTTGCCGACGTTGCGAGGTCTTTGCAGTTTTGTCGGTAACTGTCCTTCTGAGTAGACCCATACCGATGATTGGCTTTTATTTTCCGGATTATATTGATAGATACATGTCTCGTCACTAGTAACGATTTCTGAAACACGCCTAGATGCCCCGTTTTCAAAACGTAGACGCATTTCATGGCACCAATCCACACGAGTCTGTTTTTCGCTTTCGGAGAGCAAACGAGGGATCCATCGACAACAAAGTTTCCTCAGTCCAAGATGTTGATGTAGGAGGGTATAAATGCTCCCCGAACTAATGCCTACAATTTTTCCGATGTCCGTATATGTGATTCGTGGGTCTTCTGGCACCAACATTTCAGTAGTCCATACATTTTCTGCCGTTACTGCTGTTTGCGGGGCTCCGGTTCTTTGGTCATCTTTAAGATTAATTTTACCCCTTTTAAATTCAGAAAACTACCTAAAAATCGTTGCGCGTGATGGAGCTGTCCCCTAATGCTTATAGTAACCGTTGTAAACTTAATTGTTCGGTTAAACCAAATTTAAAATCATAATATATCATAGCGCGCAAATGTTCACGGTTAAGATCCATCGTTTTAAATGAAAAGCGCGGGAAGCGTTGCAGGAAAATTAATAGAACTTTGTTTTTTTTTTTAATATTGAGCAATCGGCTTATGGAGTTTTATTTTTAATAAATTTGCTTTTTAGAAACATATAACACGGGTGCGTTCCATTTTTAAATTTCGATCATCTCAAAACTTATTGAGTGACCTACGTTATGTCTGTCAACTCTGTCAACTCAAATCTGTCAACAAGTAGCGTTGTAATCATCTCTTATATTAGATGTAAAATTTCCAGAATTATAACGAGGAGCAGTTTCAAATGTGTGAGGTCTCGAATGGCGTTCGCCAATCTGTCTGTCAAATGGCAATTATTGCAACTTCTGCCTACAAAGTAGGTTGAATTATATCCCGCAGAGGCCTTTAACAATGTGGAATATTAAAAATAACACTAAATTCAACCGACTAAACTGAGTATAATTATACTTTCCGTATATTACAGGTATTATCTGTGAAGTATATCGTGACTGACTATGTCATACATATAACATTAGCTGGTTTGTCACTAAACTATTATAAAAAAGTGGTGATACCATTTCTCAATTTTACCCACGAACCCCATTCTTAATAAAAATACTATAATATTTTAATTTCTTCATTTCTTCTTTCAGGAAAACGTGTACCAGAAGAAATGAAGAAATGTGTACATTTTGTTAATTAACACATATTTATAAATAAATAACATTTACTTCATGAAAATTGTTTTATTAAATATTCTTTATTGCTTGACAGGACAGCTCTATCGCTGGACAATCTGGACATTGCTTAAATGTCATTCACGCCAACAGGCTTTTTCAGTTCACTGCTTGTCAATTTTGTTTTATGAATATTTTTTGTTTTAAATAGACATTTGACATTATCAGCATTATTACAAAAGGTAGTTTATAATTAGTCTCAGGTTTAACCTAGAATCTGTATCACGAAAGTAGCCCCATGGAATTATGCGAACTAATCAAATTTCGCGAAGACTAGGGCGCCGCGGCAAGAATTCGTCGTAAGCCGTAGTTTAAATCTGAGTCTACCATTAAAAAAAATTTTAATAAAAAGATATAAGTTTTAACAGAAATTGTAACATAGTAATGTGGCATTTAAAATTAAAGACCCCAGAATTTCTTGCCGGTTCTTTTCTGGGAAGATCACGTTATAAGAAATATTTTTTTTTCGAGCGACTTTGACCTTAAATGATGCGGCACCTGCCGTGCACAGAAGACTTGTCTAAACTCACATTTAATTGAGTTGTGATTTTTGAGCCTCGCTAACACAATATTGTGTAAATTCAGGTGTTACTTTACGAAAATTAATTACATTAAAGATGTGAAAGTTAAGATCCGCGTGCAAAAATAAAATAGTGTTTATATACCACCACTAAGCTCATCACCTTTACCCTAATACCACTGCCACCAATACCACTACCCCCAACACATAATAGCGCATTCACACTTGTCTTCAAGGCAAGTGTGAATGCGCTATTGTTACGCTAAGATAGTGCAATTTAACATTAAAGGCTTCATCACCACAAACTATCAGGTGGGATTGTAATTACGCACTGGATTATAATAAGTAAAAAGTTACTACCAGGAAGAAGGCCCGAAGATATACCTTTTTATGTTCCTTTTCAATACATCCTTATACCGCAAGAGCAGTCGGTCTTGCTTGCGCTTGCCAGCAAATAAGCTTCAAGTAGCACGAAATCATTCCAAAGTTATCTATTAATAAAAAATCTTGTACATTAAGGGCATTATTGTTACAAAGTAGGAAACTATCTACCTGATAGTATGTGGCTTCTGTAAAACGTGGACCAACTCTGGCGAAAGAAGGTGACTGATATGCTGACACACCTGTGGGCTCATATGAAATGCTTGACTGTAATTATACTGGTACGCTTAACTTTCAAACGGGAACGCAACAGTAGATCCACAGCTGCCTCCTCCCCCGAACAGTTACCCGCCTTGTCGTGGCCCACGGGAACTAAGAGGAACCCACACAGCTGGCACGAGGTGGCCACTCTGAGTGGTCTTCAAAGGTGGGAGAAGTTTCGGTATTACGATGTGCCACTCTCCTACCTAAACGGCCGTACGTGGTCGGCACCGGAGCCATAGACGTTATCCGCCTCTGGGGTCAGGAAAGCTGATATTTACGCGTACTTGCTTTTCCTGGCTTCATTGCTCCATTCATTCATTACAGCTTATCATAAGTCCACTGAACATAGCCACCTCAGAGATTGCCTCAAAGACAATATTGTTAAGACAAATAGCAAATATAAATAATTGTCAGCAAAAGTTGCCGCTGGGCTGGTTGGTAACGTCAATTTTTATTATTTTGAGTTCTGCCTATCTCCTGCTTCATTTCCCTCTGTCGCCTCCTACAACACTCACGGGATAATATGGGGTAGTAATCCTATTTATTAATAATTAATTGCATACATTGATTGAATTAGCTCCATTGCAATAATTAATTGTCTAAATAATTAATTGCACTTTCAAGTTTTATAAAAATTATTTTTTTAATGAAAAATTAAAATTGAAAAAAAAAAGATAACTTATAACAATCGTCTAAGCTGAAAAAAAATCTTAATTACACATAATTTTAATAGAAAATGACATTTATATATGTATTATGTATATACATAAGGATTGCAAAGGATATCTATTTCGTAGCTAGTGATGAATTAAAAATACTTAATCCATAAACCCAAAATGCCAAAAACATTATTATTTATTTCGTGACTTTATTAGACATTGATTGGATCAACACTGTCAAAATATTTAAAATTCTTAATCTTAATTATTATAATCTATCGTATATCTTAATCTTTCCGCTTATTTTCTTTCCGTAAGGTCAGTTAACTTATATTTTTCTCTCTCTTTCTTGCTTGTGGCTAACTCAGAAAGCTATGGAGAAATCTATGTTCGGAATGTTTCTACGTGGTAAGATTTGTAACGAGAATATTCGCAGAAGAACAAGAGTTACCGATACAGACCAATAGATCAGTATACCGAAATGTCAATGTGCCGGCCATGTAGCTCGAAAAACTGACAACCAATGGGGAACCAAGGTTTTCGAGGCATACTCGTACTGGTAAGGGGCTGGCATGGAGTCGATGGATACAGGTGTATAAGGACCGTGCTTTATACCTATGGAGACTGTAATGATGATGATAACGTAACCAGATTATTTTATCAACATCAGTCGACAACCTTTTGACATTTCCCTTAGCCTACAACACTTATAAAGGATACAGTGTTGGATTATCTTATTTTACCACCACACATGTAAAAATTATTACTATGGTAGTAATCACATACTTCTTAAAATGTTGAAATGCTTTTAATATGAATTGTTTGGTAATACCAGTAAATGACGTAATAGCTTCTTGTAATCAAATGTATAAAGAATAAAATAATTCACTTATAACAGAAAATCGACCAAGTCTTGAGAGACTTTGAAAAATATCAAATTTAATATATGATGTAGTTATTAAATAATATTGGTATTTTCTTTCCAATAATGCCATAATTCTGAACTTTTGCCTAAGCATAATGTCGTGATCAATGTACATCTCATTATTTTGGGCCACAAAACTCTTTTTATATAACAGACGGTTATGTCATTTTACCAATCGAGACAGTGTTATGCCTCTAAAGGCCATACGACTCTTGACATGTTTTAATGTTATATTGTATTATTTTTATCAGCTTGTACTCTGTTGAACACAAACATATTCCGTTGTTTTGTCATAATGGCCGCGCTTAGGCAGACTTATTGCCACACCACTAGACGTTCCGCATCTTTGAAGATTCTCTCTGTCATTGGTCTGGGTATACGTATCAGATATACGTAATGTAAGAGTAATGTAATATCTGACGTAAGCGAAATGGCTATACCGCCAACTATTGGAAGTTTTAAAGTAATTTAGCATATCCCATAGTCAACGGGATGAAATGAAGTGATGCAGTCTTTTACAACACCTCTGTGGTTTCAGAATAGCGACATAATATTTTACTTAATATTTTATTATTTTGTTCTTTACTTTTAGTTCACGATAGCGTTTCATTTCCTCTTCCTCTGATGAACAGCCCGTAAAAGTCCGCTGTTGGACATTTTTTCATTTTTGTTGGAAAAGATTCGCATTAATCGTCACGCTAAGCACAAAGGCGGCCTCCTATGACACTGCAGTCGTCGCATTTTGTTTATAATAGAATAATCTGCCCAAAACGATATGGTTATACCGCCTTCTGTCTAAATCAAATCAACATCAATCGAAAGCCATAAGATTTTTCTATGGTGCAAATAAAGAAATGGTGCGATGAATTTTCTTACGGCACCACCACACGGCGTACAGATATCACAGTACGAGAATATTGTAATAAATATTGATTTAATTACCACGAATGGAATATCAAAATGGCGGTCATACCATAAATAAATAAAACGTCTATAAATCAACATAAGCTATTATTATTTGGTATAAGTAAGCAGCTCTGGAAAAAAGGAAAAAATGTATTCATAAAGTTACATTATTAAAAAATTCACAAAAAATTTTATTCATCTATAAGCACCATTTCTAAAATATTGTTTGTATCAATTATTATGTTATATTTTCCATCTGCTGTAATCAACGGTACGTTTTAATATTTTGTGTGAAATTTGTAAATTGTTAAATCGAATATCGTATTAAAATACAGTTACAAAATTCAACTTTATAAAATAAAATGTCAATGTCATTTACATAACGTTTATGTTTATATCCATATACTTAGAATATACTATCGTATAGACCAACATAGTGTGCAAGGAGAAAATTCCTTATGGCAAAAATGCAAGATAGAAAAGGATACCAAATCTCATGACTCTGTAACCGATTTTGAATGACAGGTCGGCACAATTCGGCACGCAAGAAATAGCTCCGAGATATTTTGTAATTTTTTAAAGTATAATAGTGGTTATTTTTAATAAGTAACTTTTTTCCAAAATGCTTACATATTCTGTGAGTGATTGTGGTGTTAATAATCCTGATAATTGCACATTTTACTGGTAAATTTTCAAGACGTCGTCAATGTTATGAAGCGTTTATTTTTGGTTAAAATTTATGTTATATACTGTTTAAAATACAGAACGTTTTCAATTATTTTGTTAATTTTGATATTTTGCAAAGAAAAAAGTCACATTGTTGATAATTTGCATGAATTTGGTAAATACATTTTTATACAAAATATTTTACATGTACGCTAGGGATTGACTCAACTATATCAAAATTAATGTCGATATTAAGAATAAGAATATGAGAGTGCATTTGTATAATGATATTAATGCTGGAAACTATACTGACACACTATTAAAAATTGGCGATGGGCGGTTGGAAACGGATGCTGAGGGCTGCGTTAAATTGACGAGAGATTTTTGTAATTTAGTACGGCTATTTATCTTGAATGTTTATAATGAATCGATAGCTTGCCTACACAACAAGAAAATAAATCCTCGGTTTGCGTACTAAAATGTAATTTTATTTTGCCTTATGTCAAATAGATTCCCTCCGGATTCTATAATAGAAAAAGTGGTTAAGGTTCAATGGATGTGTTGGTTAGAATGCAAAGAATAACTCAACAATTTGCAGCGAACATTTTCCTGAGAAGTACAAAAAAAAAGTAGAATAAAAGCAATTTTATTAAAAGGAGTCATTTCTGCATTATTTGTACCAGTAAGTAAAATATTTTTATAATAAGACTTCAAAAATTTAACTTTCCAAACTTTAGATAAATATAGAGACAGATTTTCATACATTATAAAACTGTAGTAAATTAAAGACAAAAAAAATTCTGAGATTATCCTCTTTAAGCCATTATGAACCCAACTAAGTATCTATTTATCAACCAAAATAAATGTATAACCTTACTTAACCAACCGCACAGCCTCACGGTCACACTAGTACAATATTCATAGCATCACGCTATTTTCCCCAAGGGGTTGAGCGGAGCTTCGGAACTTCGGATTATATTCCCAAGTCACAACGATAAAACTTTTAGCGTAGTTAGGTATAGATATTTAGTAATGCTCCTTAAGCGCTACTAGACGACCGCGCATGAGACGTGATAGTATAAATTCCATAGTATTTGATACTCACAACGGTCAATGCCAGATTCATGCTTGATGGCCGACGACATTGTCGCGACGGCTTAAATAGCGTGGTTCATCCCCTACAGCGTTAGTCGTAGAGAAGAGGTACTCGTGGTTAAGTAATAGCTGCGCATATCAATAGATCTGCGAAATTAAGTTGCACTTGCCGCAGTCAGTCCATGAATGAATGACCATTTTCTTAACATACCGAGATTGAGAGAATAGAGAGTGCATCTGTATCCTCAGACACTTGGTGCACTTTACTGTGTTAAGATCATTATGTTTTTAAAATTCATGCAGCTAAAATGATAATAAGTTTATTATTACTTTATACTTTTCAGGAACAGAAGAAAGAATATAAACATGAAGCTTATGAATTTATTAAATGTTTGTAATTATAACAAGTAATAATTATATGAATAATAAAACAGCCATTATGTACTCCGTGTCCCCGTTTTTGTTTCCCCATCAAAACATTTTATAAAATATAAATAGGTATATACTTAGTTAAGTATCTACCTATTTATATTAACAATATGTTAAAAAAGAAATTCCGGGGAAACTGCCCACGGCAGTAAATATTTTTCTCCAAAGATCATAACTCGAAAATACGACATTCCGATCTGATTATTGGGGAGTTTTTTAAGTTTATCGGTAAAGTCACCTGGGATTTTATACATTTGAATTAAAATCCAACAAAAGGCAGGTAGGTTCAGCTTATTCCCAGGAATATGTTAAATGAATATTTTTTAATTATTTTAGAACTATCATGGTAAGATTCAGTTAATTTTTAAAGTTATTCAACGTCATGCACTAAACAATTTTTTATAATCTTTTTACCGCTTCGTTAACAATCATTTTCGATAGTCCTTTTAAGTAAAATATATATTACTAGCTAACTAACACAATGACAAATCAAAATTGGTCACGCGTTTTCGGGCTGTCAGGTGGTCTATACGCCAGTATATTCTAAGTCTATGGTTTATATCATAAACCTAGAATATATTCTTGGTAGAAAGCAATTGTGTTCTGTGATACTGGCGTATAGACAACCTGACAGCTCGAAAACGCGTGACTAATTTTGATTTGTCATTGTGTGCGTGGGCTAGTGATATACATTTTACTTACAAGGACTATCGAAAAATGATTGTTAAGGAAGCGGTAAAAATATTAAAAAAAATAGTTTAGTGCACGAAATTGAATAACTTCAGAAATTAACTGAATTTTTACCATTATAGTTCTAAAATAATTAAAAGATATACATATAACATTTTCCTAAGAATAAGCTGAACCTACCTGCCTTTTGTTGGATTTTAATTCAAATGTAAAAAAATCCCAGGTGACTACCGATAAACTTAAAAAAAACTCCCCAAGAATCAAATCGGAAAGTTGTATTTTCGAGTTATGATCTTTGGAGAAAAATATTTACTACCATGGACAGTTTCCCCGGAATTTCTTTTTTAACATATTGTTAATATAAATAGGTAGATACTTAACTAAGTATATACCTATTTATATTTTATAAAATGTTTTGATAGGGTAATAAAAAACAGGGACACAGAGTACATAATGGCTGCTTTATTTTTCATATAACTATTACTTTTGATAATTACAAACATTTAGTAATTAATAATTAAATACATTATAAAAGTTTATTTTAACATTTGACTTAAATATGAATATAAACTTAATAATTCAAGTAAGGAAACTTGTAGGAATCTGTTAAATAAGATTGCTCTGTTTAAAGGCCAGTATGTTTATGAGGCTTCATCATGCTTCATGTTTATATTCTTTCATCTGTCCCTGAAAACTATAAAGTAATAATAAACTTATTATCATTTTAGCTGCATGAATTTTAAAAACATAATGACCTTAACATAGTAAAGTGCACCAAGTGTCTGAGGATTCAGATGCACTCTCTTTTCTCTCAATCTCGGTATGTTAAGAAAATGGTCACTCATTCATGGACTGACCGCGGCAAGTGCAACTTAATCTCGCAGATCTATTGATCCGCGCAGCTATTACTTAACCACGAGTTCCTCTTCTCTACGACTAACGCTGTAGGCGATGAACCACGCTATTTAAGCCCACGGCACAATGTCGTCGGCCATCAAGCATGAATCGGGCATCGAGCGTTACGAGTATCAAATACTATGGAATTTATACTATCCTGGCACATTGAACCGAGCGTCTCATGCGCGGCCGTCTAGTGGCGCTTCAAAAGCATTACTAAATATATTATATCTAACTACGCTAAAAGTTTTATCATTGTGACTTGGGAATATAATCTGAAGCTCCGCGCAACCCCTTGGGGAAAATTGCGTGATTCTATGAATATTGCACTAGTGTGCGTGAGGTGCGGGTGGTGAAGTAAGGTTATACATTTTTTGGTTGATAAATAGATACTTAGTTGGATTCATAATGGCTTAAATAGGATAATCTCAAGATTTTTATATTTAATTCACTACAGTTTTATAATACATAAAAATCTGTCTCTATTTTTATCTAATGTTTTGAAAGTTAAATTTTTGAAGTCTTATTATAACAATATTATACTTACTGGTACAAATAATGTAGAAATGGCTTTTTTTAATAAAATTGTTTTTATTCTACTTTTTCTTTATACTTCTTAAGTAAATATTCAAGATAAACATTCAAGATAAATATCGACAATAATTTTGATATAGTTGAGTTAATCCCTAGCGTACATGTAAAATATTTTGTTTAAAAATGTATTTACCAAATTCATGCAAATTATCAACAACGTGACTTTTTTCTTTGCAAAATATCAAAATTAACAAAATATTTGAAAACATTCTATATTTAACACAGTATATAACAAAAATAAACGCGTCATGACATTGATGATGTCTTGAGAATTTGCCTATGAAATGTGCAATTATCAGGATTATTTCTATTATTAACACCACAGTTACTCACAGAACAAATAACCATTTTGGAAAAAAGTTACTTACTAAAAATAACCACAATTACACTCTAAAAAATTACGAAAAAATCTAGGAGCTTATTTCTTGCGTGCCGACTTGTGCCGACCTGTCATTCAAAATCGGTTACAAAGTCATGAAATTTGGTATCCTTTTCTATCTTGCATTTTTGCCATAAGGAATTTTCTTCTCCCTTGCACACTATGTCAGTCTATATGCCAGTATGTTCTAAGTCTATGTTTTATATCTGATATCTTAGATTAATAACATACTTAAGGAACCTACAATTCTACATAAATGTCTCGCATTTACTAATTTAATTTTCAAATAAGGCTCATTGAAAAATGTTGCGTGTAATTTATGCGTAGAGCTTGAATGAAAAGTGGTCATCTTTGGTCTCTTTATACTATGCCAAATATGCAAGTAAGTACACTCGTATCGTTTGATTTACTATAAAAATGGCGTCTCTATTTTAGTACTATTTTGTGTGACGTTATTTCATAAGACATGACGTCTTTAATCTCAAGTGATTACGTTCTCAATGTTAGCAACATTTATTTTATTTATTTTTATTTTTATTTGCTTGGAAAACCTACAGCTAATTTACAAAAATAATATAATTATAACAAAAATGAAGGCCATTTACAAATTTTCACTTATATAATACTTTATATAACAAGAGTGTGTCAGAAGAGATATACGAGTATAGGGCAAGTAACAGTACACTTAACTATAAATAACATTATCAAAAAGAAAAGAAGTTGTTAGAAAGTGAACACCTAAGTTGGAGAACGCTGGAATGAAATAAATCAATATCTACGTTATGATTATGTGCTGTAGCATTAATAGATCTGCATGATCGAATAATAAAAGCTTGCCTGTTATTACTTTTCACGTGTGGTGCAGATAAAAGTGTAGGTTTCCGCAAACCAGATGATGAGGTACGTAAACCTATTTTACTCAATAGTTCAGGACAATCAACATTACCATTCATAATTTTAAAGAGGAAAGAGAGATCTGCAATATTTCTACGCTCATATAAAGGTAATATGTGATTTTTTTTACATCGAAGAGTATAGCTGGGTATAAACTTTTTTGATTTAAATTGAAAAAAACGCAAAAATCTTTTTTGTATGCGCTCTCAAGATATACATTATATTTTTGATTCCAAATTTCAGAGGCAATATAGAATTTTAAAGATTTTTATACTTTTAAAATCTGCCGATAATCTTAATATGAAACCCAGCTCTTTATTAGCCTTGTAATTTTCCTTGTGATGGAAAGTGGATACTGTACGATAATCCTGCCCAAATCCTGCCCTAAACGAAAATTGACTCAGAAAAAGTTACTTGTGAGTGTTTGGTGGACTAGCGCCGGTGTCGTTCACTACAGCTTTCTAAAATCATGCCAAACAATTACAGCAGATATCTATTGTCAGCAACTGCAAACCATGAAGGAAGAACTAGCTGCTAAACAACCAAGACGACAACGCAAGACCACACAGCACAACAAACAACCACTAAGTTAGATGAACTACAATTGGAATGTCTGCGACATCCACCGTACTTCCCGGACCTTGCTCCAACAGATTACCATTTTTTCCAGAATTTGGACAACTTCTTACAAGGAAAAAAATTCAACTCCGATGCGGCAGTCCAAATCGCCTTCAAAGAGTTTGTTGATTCTCGCCCCCATGGTTTTTTTAGTAAAGGGATCATTGAACTACCTATGAGATGGCAAAAGTGCATAGATAGCAACGGTGCATACTTTGATTAATTAAATATATTATACAAAAAAAAATTGACTTTATATTCCTCCCGTACAAAACGCCAATTTCATATGTAAGGACCTGATATATTATATTTCTTTAGGTGAGTGTTTTTGCAACAGGATAAACACTAAAGTAACGCGGTAGGTAATAGTAGCAACTACAAATAACTTACGTTGAGGTATATTAGAAAATAATCTACTATTCATTAGGAGAATGCAAAAAGATTTCACGATATGAGCATAGAAATAATACACAAAAGTATAAGTAACGACGCGCAAGCAATGAAGTGAATGTTTTAGTGGAGTAATAACAGTTAATCTCTTACATTCTAAAACTGATGCTAAGATATTACATATATAAAGCTTACAGTAAATGTATCTTGTGTACCCTAAACGGCAGAGCAAATGATTACCAAATACAGTTAACACGGTACAAGAGTTATTGTAGGTTAATATTAATAGCTTAGTGAGTAATATGCAAAGCACACAAAAATAATTCCTATATGCGTGCAAATAATAATAAATAATTACTCGTAACCTATAAAACAAATAACATAGCACAAATATAACAAAAAATCTATGATATGCGAAAGAAAAATTAAAAAAAAGGGTATATTTATACATGAATTATGAATAGACGATACCAACGCTTCTCCAACTTTGCGTTTGCACAGAAAGTAAACTTAACAGTAACTTGAGAATACTTAAAAAGTTTTTCTTAAATCCGACTCCGTTTTTATTAAAAGAACAGGTGATTTAGTGTTTTTCCGTACAAGCATTTTGCAGTGCTTCACCCAAACGTACGAAAGATCCCGCTCCTTGGCCAAAGCCTTTGTTTTGTTTAATAACAATTTGTTTTCAAGCTTTAAATGGTCGTTGATAAAGATTCTGTTAAGACCTATATCCAACGGCGTTAGGGATTTACATTTTCTTGCTGCTGTCTCTGAGATATCGATTGTGCATTGATACAATTATGCTTTTATTGTTTTTATCATAGCGAGACGGAACCCTAGCAATGTAATTAATGTTGTTATCACTATTACCAATATTGAAATCGACTTTGGTTGCTATTTTTGATATAGTGGTAAAGAGATTTTCCGTGTTAGTTATAAGAACTCCCTTGATTTATATTGTTCAACCGTGATCACTGCTCCCCATCATTAAAGACAGCTTCCAATTTTTGCGAACGCTGTTCTAGACGGGTCACATCTTCCTTGGTCTTTTGGAGGGTTTGAATTTCACGATCCACCTCGGCTATCCTAGCTATAAGTGTGTCAACTGAAGCGTGAACGTAGTCTAGCATATCTTTCACAACCGACAACTCACATTTTATCGTTTTAACATCAGCCAAATCAGCTTGAATATTTTTTACCGAATCCTTAGGCAATGATGACATTTGTTCAGAGAGTCCACGTAATTCAACACGAATACCATCGAGATCACTTGGAGTGCAGGAAATGGAACGGCCAAGAGCTGGACTTCTGGAGTTAGTATTCTTACAAGTGTTATATTTCCACGTTGCTTTCCTATCACCAAGTTTTACCGAAAACCAATCTCGGTTAATCCAGCACACGGAAAGTCGTATTGTTTCAAAAACAGGAAACACTGAACACCATCTCTAGCTTCAATCTTACAACGGTGGCAAGTGAACATTTTATTAAAAGGAAAGGCTTGAGAATCATAGACAATTGCAACTTGCAACAGCGCGAGACAATATTGAACGTAACGTGCGTACTTTTTACGATTTGACAACAGACTGGACATAGATATAATCATTTTTGTTTATTTATTTACTTTTTATCACTTTATTACATGTCTAAAAGTATAAAGAGAAAATAGGAATAGACTTATTTTTATTCGAGCAATCAAGTGAAATATTTTTGAAATCAAGTGCGAGCTTTAAAAACTAATCGTTAGTGAGGTATGTCTTGACTAAGTCTTGACAGCCAAACGGTACATAAGCGAGTGGGATCCGATTTTTTGTAATTCGAATTTTATATGCTGATTTACCACTTGCTCTGCGGAAAATAAAACCATCGAGAAAGCTATATCTGCTTTGATGAAAATATTTCGAAATCATGTAATGAAGGCAGGATCTTTATAACGCCATGTAGCGGTTGCTTCAGAGAATCCATTACCTCATACTTAGAAGCTCTACGACCCGTTACTATCCCGTGAATATCGTAAAAGGCAACAGAGGAAAATAAAATAGGGATATCTTCCTGATAACAACTCAAAATTAGCCATTAGCGAAACAAAACGGTGAATTTATCGACAACGTTTTTTTGTTTCGCTAATGGCACATCACTTGAGATGTCAATGGAATGGACAAATGGCAACAACCTTGTAAAAGAAAGAAGGTGAGAATAATATAGCTATTTTATTTTGTACCACGTAAAACGTCATATGCATAAAGATATCAACTACAAGAAGTTTGTTCTTATTTTAGGATTCACTCTATGCTAGTAATTACACTGAGTCTGAGGTTTAAACACTGACCTCTATATATACAACTACGCTGGACTGGCTATACCATACAAAATGCTTATGCCGATTTGAAGCGCCCTCATTGTCCGTACCGGGAACTAAAATTGACATAATATGCCAGTCTGTTGTGTTATTTAAATCGTATCTCTGTATTTTGAACTTTTAAACTAAAAAATGAAAGTATTTTATGTGGTTTGATTATAGTTACATAATAAGAATTATTTTTAGTAATGATGAATGTGTTTAATATGTAAAACTCGTTACCAAAAGGAAAGTGGGATAACATTCCACAAGTAAGTGAATTTACAGCTAATATTAAACAAATTCAAACTGTTTGATAATATAGATACTTAAAAATTTGTTACTAATTTTAATATCGTAATTACCAACATGTTTTGCTTTATATTACTGAGTTTTATAAACAATAAAATTCAATAGGGTTGTCGAGTTCCTTGTCTATAATACTTATCGGTGTTCTTTTCTACCCATATATGTTAACAAACAAAGTCGCCGACAACAGATAATTATCAAATGTTTATTAATTAACAGGTTTCCAACTTAACCTAGACTAAAATTATATTTTCTGGTAGTACCAATACCAGTAAGTATAAAATTATTAGATTATTATTTCGAATGTTTTTTATTTCTTCTCTCCTTATTTTCCCCCAGACTCAAGGGCCATAGCCAAGTGTAGAAAGGTCGCCTAATGATGACTTTGTGTGTAAACACGTAAAGACGTAAATTTATTAAATCTGTTTAAATGTGACCAATTTATTATATCAAGGGAATAAATTTATATTGGGACTGCAAAATTATTAAAGTCCTTAGTGAGTTTGCGTGAGTTAAGGGGGTGGGGGGGAGGGGGGGGGTAGCCGTGGCTTGGTAACCCATGGTAAACGTAGGGCGACTCACATGGCTGGCCCGAAGTGAAGGGCTGGCCCAAGGTCGCCACTTTGAGTGGGCTTGTCGAGCCCTTGGATGTGTGTTAGTGGGCTGCGGCTAGAGGAGAGTCCTCTCTCTATATCGCTGCAGCCAAGGTGGAGTCGCAAGGGAAGAGCATTGTTGGTATGGCGATGTGCCACTCGACTATCCTCCGCTACTTTGGCGGGGCTGTACCACTGGGTGCTTCCGAGTGCTCATTTTTTCCTAGCTCCATGGCCTCCACATATCTGGAGATATGTGAAGAAGAGGAAAGTGAAGGGAGAAGGCGCACTGTCTATGTTCTTTTACGCGCTATATGTTCATATAGCTGACGTGAGCCCCGACGCTCTGGGAAGTCTGCAGTCTGTGAACATGTTCAAGATCGTCCCCGCCATTACATCAGATTTGATAGACCACAAATCTTCGCAAAAGAACACCGATTCCTACCAAGGATGATACGCGAGGCTATTGAAATTAAAAAACATCCTAATTTCAATAGAGAAGATGGATGGGTGCTGCCATCTGCTTGGGATCTTATAATTAACAAAATTAAATCCAAACCCAAGCATACCACTGCAAGACTTCAAGATACTGTAAGCTCATTCTGCGTAGATCGGACCAAAAATTAATATTCAAAAAAACTGAAGGTAGCCGGGCTAGTCCACCAAACACTCACAAATAACTTTTTCTGAGTCAATTTTCGTTTAGGACAGGATTTGGCTGGGTCTCCAGGGTTCAGCCATTGCGACGAGTGCTTCCGCTTATCGTACAGTATCCACTTTTCATCACAAGTAATGATTCGATTTAAAATCCCTTCATTATTGTGTCGGTTGAGCAAAGTAACACGCGTGTTTGCAAGTTCGATTCACTCAATTCATGAGGTACCCATCGTTCAAGTTTTTATACTTTCCCGATTTGCTTCAAGTGGATTAATACAGTTTTATCACTTACCCCGAAGCCTGCAGTTATCTCTGAAGTGCTTTGTGATGGATCCGCTTCTACAATAGCCTTTAATTCTTCATTTTCCACTTTGGTCTCCGGCCGTCCACGGGGTTGGTTCTGAAGGTCGAAATTTCCAGAACGAAAACGTTGAAACCAAAACGTACTGTGCTTTTTGCGACACCAGCCGTACACATTAATCACTTTCGCACTGTAAATATACCGATATTTCATGTTTTCCATTGTGCGGTAATAAGCGACGCCAAAGAAAAAAATAATGAGAAAAAACAAATGAATGACTGTTTTCAAAACCTAAATGTACCAGCTAAATGAATTTATAAATTTGAATTTGGAATTCTTAACCAAAGAGAAGATATTTCAGATCAAAGTGGTCAGTACGACAAAACGCTAATAGAGCAAAGAGCATATATAATCATTACGTTTTAGAAGCACATATCAAAGAGTATATAATCACTACGTTTTAGCACAGAGATACTTAGATACATATAGGATAGATTTTTGACGTGGTAGAGCCATAGTGCAGCTATATTAATTGTATAGTTGTAGCACGAATGGGTCGGCTCGACCGGGGGAAGGACCACGCTCTCACAGAAAACCAGCGTAAAATAACAGCTTAATGCTGCTGTGTTTCGTATGGTGAGTGAAGAGAACCGGAGACCCTTTTTTACTCGAAAAGAGGCATTGCATCTTAGTCCTCACGGCTGACAACGCATCTGCATTTTGATTCGCAAACGAGGATAGATGTAGATGTCTATGGGCCACAGCAACCACTTACCATCAGGTGGACTATGTGCTCGCTTGTCACCCTTATCCTATAAAAAAAGATATATTATCAAAGTAAAAAGACTAAAGATTGTAAAATATTATCTTTTTCAGGTCCTATTTTTGGAGTTCGTATATTTATAAAATTATATTTTAATCTTTGATGCGTGTGCGGCCTAAGCTTTTAGCCCCGTTGCTTAAAATTTTTTTGGCAATGAGATATTTACGAGTATATTATTTTAACCTTCTACTGTACGTGCTGCAATTTTACTCTCTAGTTTAGAAATAGGTTGCACGACTATTGACTTTAGGTTTTTCTTTATAAATGAAGCGAAAGAATTTTTATAAATGATATTTTTAGAGCCATACTGCAGCTATATTGCAGTTGTAGCACGAATGGGTTGGTTCTCACAGATTACCAGCCTAAAATAGCAACTGTATGCTTCTGTGTTTCGTATGGTGAGTATAAAGAAAACGAGGCATTACATCTTTGTCCTCAGGGATTACAACGCATCTGCATTCCTAATCGAGTATCGATGCAGATGTCTATGGACCACAGCATCCAATAACATCAGGTGGACTATGGGGATACAGAATAAGGTATTATAAAAAAACGTCTTTGACTTCTGTCGTAAAGTGAATTCTAACATTTAAATTAGTTTTAGGTTTTAGGTATTAGTGTTGGATAAGATCATGATCATATCATAAATACTCATGCATGTCACCCAGAAAGGTAGGCAGAGACTACGGGCTTCCATTTGGAATGATCCCGACACACCTCTCTCGCCTCCTTTACATCCATATACCTACGCATACATGCTTGTAGGATAAGCTATACTTGCTTTATTATACTTATTATATATGTCGCAGTTAATACGTTTATTATATATCACAAATATCTCTTCAGAGCAACAGTGAATAGACGGTTTTTGGTAAGATAAGTTAGTGCGCTTTACCATCTTCGGCTTCATCGCTTATAATGTTTGAAATAACATGCTATATGCTCGTAAATATAATATTTTAAATAATATTAATTTATTCATTTATAATAACCTATTAAGGCCACTGCTGAACAAAGGTCTTTGCTATAAACTTCCTCATAGAGGGAATAGACACAAGTGTGGCAACTAAGTCAATAAAATTATTGAAAAATATTCTTTTCTACCGACTTCAAAAAGGAGAAGGTACTCAATTCGATTGTATGTTTTTTACGTGTGTTACCTCATAACTTTTTTCTGTGTGAACCGATTTAGATGCTACTTTTTTATTTGAAAGCTGGTGCTTCTCATGTAGTCTCATATAAATTTGATCAAGGTCTGACCAATAGCTTTTGAGTTATTCTTAATAATTTATATTGAAATCGGTTGTACAACATTTTTAATATACAAAAATATCGTTTGAGAAAATAGTAAAGAGGAAACAAACACATCTGGGCAAAGCTTTTGCTCGTTAATAGAAGGTTGATTGAGCGACAAGAAAATTGTTATTAAAAACAAAAAGGCAGACTACAGTGATGTATTTACTCATTAAATATCACTGTCGTCAAAATGTTCTCCAAGCATACATTTTTATCAGTTTTGCGAGCATCGAGTCCATATTATTACAGTAGAAGTGGTAAAATTAAAAATTTTGTACAACCGACTTCAATATAAATTATTAAGGATAACTCAAAAACTACTTGTTAGACCTTGATCAATACCTTTTCATGGGACCTTTATATGGGACCACAAGAGTAGCACTAGCTTTCAAATAAAAAAAGAATCATCGAAATCGGTTCACCAAGAAAAAATCCGACAGTCGACTTGAATACCTCCTCCTTTTTAAGTCGGTAGAAAATGTATCCTAGTCGTACAACACTCCGCGGTTGGAGATGGATTTCGCGACATCTCGTAGTTCGTTTCGGCTAACGTTGGACATATAATTTGCCTATATTTTGCTGTTACGTTAAATTCAAAACATTCAAATATTATTCTGTTCGGTTATTTAATAAAAATAATAAACAAGCCTGTGACTTTACTAGCAAAGATCACTTTACGATATACGACAAAAGATCGTCATTCATTACTCATCATACATAATTTCAGTCTTAAACGAAGATTGTGGCTCGGTAAGTTAAGAAGTCATATTTTTTTTGTTATTGCAGTTAGAACTTTAACTATTGAGCATTACCTTTGGCTTCGCAATAAATTTATGAAATGTAATAATATGTAAACATAAAAGTACCAACCTCGTCTACTCTACTGATCATGACTTATGATGGAAAATATTTAATCTTAATTTACAAACTGGTAATGGGGAAAAGTACCCTACGACTCTAAGACTCTACGTCTTTACGACTCTATGACTACGTATATTAAACAAATTATATTCGTATTTTTATTTATTTATTTGTTATACATTCTTTAATATTATATCGAACATTTTTATAAAAAATTTGTTTTGTATTGCTAAACAAATATATTGTGTGATTTATAATAATAACAATAATGTCCTCTAGACCTAACATCAGTCCTGGTGGCCAGTCTCAACGTTGACTAACCATCTGCACAGAACAGGATTATAGAACCCAAGTGTATGCGCAAACATAGGTGCATTCTCTATTCTCTTACTACTCTTATAGTCCGATGGGACGGCAATCCGACATGACCGGAGAGAGATCAGGCGCTGGAACAACGGCTTTACGTATTACAGAGGCACGGGAGTGAAGAACCGCCAACTTCCTGAATCCGAGCTGCTACTGAGAAATTCTTGAAAGAAAAGCTGAATAACTGATTTTTCTGGCCCGACCCGGGATTTGAACCCGAGACCTCATGATCAACAGTCGCGTTTTCGATTACTAGACCAGCAAGGCAGTCAAAGTTGGACTGCAGTAGATACTTACCTTCAGTTAACTAACTAATCTTAACGGACTTTGCACGTCCTAGAAAGTTATTTTAGCCGCCCGCTTTTTTTTACCGCTAAGCATACTTGCAGTATCAGCAGCACTTGATATTGTTATTAAAATTTCACTAAAGATTTTTTTTCAGAATCTTAATATATTCTCAGTGCAGGTTAGTAGATCATTGCAATGACGCGTGAAGATCGAAAAATAAAATACTTCTTATAGTATGAGGATTTAAAATAAAAGTAAACTAATGAAACTCATATCAATTAAAAGGCGATGTGCCATAGATGTGTACAAAAAATAAAATGTGCACATAACGTGTGTAAGTTGCTGTTAAGGCAGATTTTATAAAATGAACGTGCGCTAATAATGTTTCCATATAAATCGCTTAAATTAATTTAATGAAAGCAAATATGATCACATTTAGATATGCATAAGCTACGATCTTTTTGTCTTTGGAAAAATATTAAGAAAAATTATGCAAAGAAATACTTATCGTTGTTTCCTTAAAATTGGTCGAATTTTGACCGCAGGCAATATATACTTGTCTCAAATATATATATAAGGTAAAACCACCTATTTTCGCGGTATTTTTACTAGAACTCGAAAGGAGATCAAAAATTAAGCATTTATTGTACCCTTTTGGAGGTTTAGCTATTTTTATCACAACCATTATTGTTTCTACTCTTGAAATAAACGATATGTTTGGCTATTTGATCTTGATTTGTATTCTAAATTAATTAAATATGAGAAGAAGTTATTATAATATTACACCTTATTCCGATATATTTGGTTCCTAATTCCGAGTGTACAAAATGCAAAGGATAAAGGTTGGAAGAATAATACAAGGTGCTCATTATCCTGCAACTAAATGATTATAATTTAAAAATATGAATAATCATCTCCGTGGATATAGACCTGACAAGTTTAATTTATTTTTAATAATTCAATTAATTAGTGACAAGGTTTCGTTGGCCAATTTTTATTTCCCTTCACAAACCCTGAAGCGAGAGCAAATTTTCCAGAACATTATCTTTATACTATTATGTAGATATGTGAAACTTTGTGGGAATAGATGGTTTGATTGTATAGTAAACATCCATCCTCCTAATCAATATAAACATTTCATACTTATGGAGTAAAATCCTATTATTAGTTATTACCTAATATATATAGCTAATCAATTTTATTTATTTGAATAGTCGTCTTATTAGGTAGGTTCCTCTACGCATTATTGAAACTAACGAAAAGTGCATAGCAAGCTGCGTAAAATTGTGAACACTCTGAATTTTGCGTGTGTATATGCCGCGGAATAAGGTGCTCATAGAACCTGTACTGTACATCGGCATAGCGTATCATACCAAAAAAAAACTTGTTTCCTAAATCCGAGTAAAAACGCAATATTTTTGCATAATTTATGTATAGATTAATTACAAAATCTTCGTAAATACTAAAATACTAATGCTTGCTAAAAATTACAGGGAATTATGTATGAACTTAAATTTCCCATCTTATTTTTCCCATACAACCAAAATACAAAACCTTTGACAAGCTATAATTAGTGAATGAAACGCAAAAGTATACCTCGGAAATATATTTTAATATTCATTCTCTTTTTAAGTTTTCGAACCTAAAGCGGGATCTCATAAAAGCAACTCTGAAAATGAAAAAACAAATCAAGTACCTGAAATTACTATTACGCGGCATACATCGGAATAAGGAACCGGCTGACATATTTGGCACCTAATGCCGCGTTATTTTTTTAAGATGTATTTTCATCTTGATCTATTCAGAAATATATACAAAAGTTAAGTGTTTTCGATTAAAAATATAACCCTTGAAATAGTTTAAACTCAAAAAATTATATATTTGAGTCCATTATTAACTACCAGCTCATGCGATACCTTGAGGAGCACCAGCTGATTAGTGACTGCCAGTACGGTTTCCGTCGGGGTCGCTCAGCTGTTGATCTTCTTGTTTACCTAACACATAGATGGGCGCAGGCGATCGAGTCAAAAGGGGGAGGCATTGGCCGTTAGTTTGTATCAACAGTTTTCTGGCTGATCGGAGCATCAAGGTTGTAGTAGACGGTGCATGCTCCGATAACAAGCCTATTAACGCTGGTGTTCCACAAGGCTGCGTGCTATCACCAACGCTGTTTCTTCTGCATATCAATGATATGTTGCAAACCGGTAACATTCATTGCTATGCAGATTACAGCACTGGTGATGCTCTATACACCGGCCGTGCCAATATTTTTCGGGAAAACGTCGCCGGGTACCGGAACAAACTTGTGTCTGAAGTCGAGTCTTTGCTGAAAAAAGTCTCGGATTGGGGGCGACTAAATCTAGTCCAGTTTAATCCTCAGAAGACACAAGTTTGCGCGTTTACCGCTAAAAAGAACCCCTTTGTCGTATCTCCTCAGTTTCAAAGCATTCCCCTTGTTGCCTCAGCCAGTATCGGAATCCTCGGCGTCGACATATCGAGTGACGTGCAGTTTTGTGGTCATTTGGAAGAGAATGCCAAATTGGCCTCTAAAAAGCTTGGCGTGCTCAGCAGAGCGGGACAGTATTTCATGCCGGCACACCGCCTGCAACTTTACAAGGCGCAGGTTTGGCCTCACATGGAATACTGTTCCCATCTCTTGGCAGGGACTCCCCAGTGCCAGCTCCTTCCAGCTTCTTTCCGATCGGCTTGACTCACTGGCACTGCGTAGAGATGTTGCATCTCTTTGCGTACTTTATCGCACCTACCACGGGGAGTGCTCTGAAGAATTGTTTGGACTAATTCCAGCCGCTCAATTTCACCATCGCACATCGCGACAAAACTCGCGATACCATCCGTACCATCTGGATGATGGGCGGTCCACCACTGTGCGATTTAGAAGATGTTTTCTTCCTCGCACAACTTCCTAGTGGAATCGATTACCACCAGCAATTTTTCCGGACCGATACGTCATTTACCATCGGGTGAGCCGCATGCTCGTTTGCCCCCTCTCCTATAAAAAAAAACACGTTACAAAAATAACCAAAAAAATCACTATTTAAGAAAACATGGTACTCACGTGCATAAGGTCCAAATTGTGTGAAGCATGAGTTCCGACCAGCTGCTAACGCAAAACTAACCAACCAACGTATGCACATTACTCCAGACCTTTGATGATATGTCTACGGAAAGTAATATTATCCATTGAATAAGAGATCTTGCAGTATCAAAAAGAGCATGTAAATCGTTCGTAAACGCAGTTTTTCTAAATACCTTGGAATATGGTGCCAATTTTAGAACCTCTCGGAATAAGTTGCCTTTACCTTAGTGTAGAAACAAACTCTGGGCACTTACGTTTCTGAAAGGGTAATGGCGCAATTAGTTGCGCTGCTCTTATGCGTGGTGGCAGACTTTACGTATCCTCGATATATTTTATTCCTCAGAAATGCAAGTTTCCCCACGATGTTTTACGGTGCAATCAATACACGAGTGCGGGTATTGATTCCGGCGGGGCGTGAGTGCGGGTATTGATTCCGGCGATGAGGAAACCTGGGTTACTCGCGTACTTCGCAGTTTACTCCAAGCACTTAGCAACTGCGCTACCAAGATCTATTTAGCACGTACTTTACGGTGAATGAAAATATCGCTAAAAATTTTGCATGACTGAATAATTTAATAAAAATTAAAGACATGTAAAGTCACAGTATATTATTTATTTTTACTTTTTAATGAAAATATCCGCAGAAGAACAAGCGCTCAAAAACCAACTACAGATGGGATTTTCGAGTGGAAGCCTCGTACTAGCAAACGCAGTGTTGGCCAAACCCTCCCCACTCGATGGAGTTACGACCTAATGAAACGCGCAGGCCGTCGATGGATGTAGGTGACTCGGGACCGTCCTTTGTGGCAATCTATGGAGTAAGCATAATATGTTCAACAGTGGACTTGTGATGGGCTCTAGTAATAGTTCACATTTTGACGTAGTTACTCAAAAAGCATCCAACCCTTACTCGGGCCTAAAAAGAATCATATAATTTATGCCAGAATAATCTTTAACGTTTCTTTTCTCATGTTATAGTAAAAACAACTGCAGCAAAAGTCGCATAAATATAAATAGCAGTATAAAGTAAAATTGCATTAGAGTTCAAACTTTAAGCGTCAATATCATAAAATAGCACGTGATTTAATAATTCATATAACCGATTCGTTAAAAAATTATTTCAAAGATATGTTAATAAGCCACCCCCATATAACATGAAGACTGCAAAACCCGACTGCTTCTTTATAGTGCAATCAAGCACTGTTCACCTGAAAAGAGGAACCACACTCGCACGGAATACAAGCGTGAAATAGCAGTATAATGCTGCTGTGTTTCGTATTTGTGTTGCCAGTCTTATGATATTTATATATATATATATATATATATATATATATATATATATATATATATATATATATATATATATATATATATATATTATATCGCCATTCAATCACATCAAAGATAGTGGAGTTTTTTAGTAACTTAATGCGGCACGGTGATTACTTTACAATAACTGTTAAAATTACAAAACAGAAAAGTAGTGTTTGATTATCGAACATGAACACAATAAAACACTTCATCACGATCGAGTTATCACATAAATGGAAACATTATTACTATTTGTAGACATAAAAAGGCAAGACGCGCGAGTAAATGCGTATATAAAAAGTCTGAAAACATTTACCTTTATTATACCTTTTATTATACTTCATGCTTCGTCCTCTAGATTGGTAACTGGAACTTATTAAACACATTAAATTAAATTTTTAGTTTCACAACTATAGTTGAGAAACTAAAAATTTAAAACCCCCTCCTTTCCTCTTCTTCCTCCGGTCACGGGAGGGGGGAGAACCCCACCCCGCTTACCATCCATAGATTCTGCTCTAGATATGTCATTAAGTTTAGAGCTGAACACAAAAATCTTGATATTTCCTGGATAATTAGGTAACAGAAGGAAGGGCGGGAGTGAGTTACTAATCTTTTCGGACGAAGCATCTCGTATAATTATGATAGAACTTCACTGATCTTATTAATAAACATATCTCAAGATGCGGTTTAGGTTTACGATATCAGCTGAGTGCCACACTGATTAATAAACGAATCTCGACTCTCAAGTGTGTATGCTTGAGTGCAAGTCACAGAACAGTATTCCTAAGTACAGCGTTTTGAGATACTGTTTTTATGCGTTTATTAATTAGCAACGATCTTGAGATGTTTATTTCGTAATGAGGGCGTATCAAATGATTACGCACTTGAGTTCGTCGTTGAGTAACGTTTATTAATACGAGCCTAAGACATTTTAAGCAAAACACTGGCCATTTGCAAATTATGTCAAATTATGTTTAGTTCCCTGTACACTCTATGGCGGCGCTTCGAATCGGCACAATCGATTTGTAGGGTATAGCCAGTCCAGTAATGCAACCAACAGCGACTGTGCTTATCTCTATGTGACATATGGCAGAATTACTATAAGAATTACTTTAAATAGACAGAATAACGACACCAATTTAAACTCGTAGAATGACTGATAAGTTAATTGCCTGCGGTGTACTTTATACTGCTAGAACGAGTGTTTTTTTAATAAATGACAAAGGAGCTCACAATCAACTTGATGGTAAGTAGATCCTTTGGCCCATAGATATATAGATATAATGCCTCGGTACTCTTTATTCACCATACGATACACAACAGCATTAAACTGCTATTTCACGTTGGTATTCTGCAAGAGCATGGTGTTTCCCCTGTCGAGCCGACCCATTCGTGCTGAAATCTTAATATAGCTCAAGCATGGCTCTACCACGTGCAAAAAGGGATTAGAGTCCTCCCCTTACTTCTTGTTACTTTCTTTTGTACACAATATGTATATACGAGGAAATACCTCCCTAAGTTATTTTTTTTATAGGAGAGGGGGCAAATGAGCATACGGCTCACCTGATGGTAAGTGACTACCACAGCCTATGAACAACTGCAACACCAGGGAATTGCAGGTGCGTTTCCGGCCTTTTATAAAGGAGTAAGCTCTTTTCTTGAAGGTCCCTAAGTCGTATCGGTCCGGAAAAATCGCCGGTGGTAAACTATTCCACAGACAGGTCGTACGCGGAAGAAAAGTCCTAGTGAAATGTACAGTGGTGGACTGCCAAGCATGCAACATCTCTTCGCAGCGCCAGTGAATCAAGCCGATCGGAAAGGACTCGGTCGTCGACGATTCGAGCCGCTCTGCGCTGGATACGGTTAAGTGGAAGGAGTTGGCACTGGGGAGCCCAAGCCCAAAGATGGGAACAGTATTCCACGTGAGGCCGAACTTGCGCCTTGTAAAGTTGCAGGCGGTGTGCCGACATGAAATACTGTCCAGCTCTACAGAGCACGCCAAGCTTTTTAGAGGCCAATTTGGCCTTCTCTTCCAAGTGACCACGAAACTGCACGTCACTCGATATGTCAACGCCGAGGATTCCGATACTGGCTGACGCAACGAGGGGCGTGCCTTGAAACTGGGAAGATACGGCAAAGGGGTTCTTTTTAGCGGTAAACGCGCAAACTTGAGTCTACTGGAGATTAAACTGGACTAGATTTAGTCGCCCTCAATCCGAGATTTTGTTCAGCAAAGACTCGAGTTCAGACACAAGATTTTTTCAGTACTCGGCGACGTTTTCGCAAGAAATATTGGCACGGCCGGTGTATAGAGCATCACCAGTGCTGTCATCTGCATAGCAATGAATGTTACCGGTTTGCAACATATCATTGATATGCAGAAGAAACAGCGTTGGTGATAGCACGCAGCCTTGTGGAACACCAGAATTAATAGGCTTGTAGTCTGAGCATGCACCATCTTCAACGACTTTGATCCCATTGTACGATTTCTCGGGAAGCCCATGGGAAGGGAACTTCGAAAGAAGCGTTTTGTGCTAAACCCGATCGAAGGCCTTCGCAATGTCCAAACTAACGGCTAATGCCTCCCCCTTGGACTCTACTGCCTCCACCCATCTATGAGTCAGATAAACCAGAAGATCACCAGCTGATCGACCCCTATGAAAACCGTTCTTCTCCTTTGCGGCATGGGTTAGTCAGACGTCCTCCCTGTGCAGAGATGGAAGAGATGGCTGACAGAAGTTCTCTTTGACAGCCTTGGCGAGAGACCAGAATGCACGGGTTCCCGAGTGAAGGCGAACTAGTTTCTTGCCAACTCTGCCTATGTGCTCTGACTTTGCCTTGGCAATAACTCTTTTGAAGACCTGGAGGCGGAATTATACTTATTTTTAAGGGCGCTGGTGTTTACATCCCGGGACGTTGATGCGTCAGCCCAGGCCCGGTGGCACTCCTGCTTATAGCGTGATGCTATTTTACAGGAGCGACTAAACCATGGCTGAGATCTGCCTCCGATGGGCACAACAGAGGAAGGAAAAGTTACATACCCTGAAGTACCACATCATCAACAGAATTAGCAACAACGTTGGGATCGTCCGGCGAGAAGCAAACCCGCCCCAAGGGTAGGATGCAAAGAAAGACCGCATTCTATCCCAATCGGCTGACCTATAGTGCCACACACGGCGGCAGCCTGCAGAATGCAACCGCGATTTCAGCGAGAGTGGCACCATACTCCGGATTAGACAGTGGTCCGAGGAGCCATAAGGGGCGTCAATGGAGACCTGATATCTGTCCGAATGAGAGGTCAGCAGAAGGTCCAACAGGGAAGGTGCATGATCTTCCACATCTGGAATCCACGTAGGCGAAGTAACCAGTTGTGTCAGACCATATGCCAAGGCAAAATCATGAACAGTTCTCACTGCATGATCGGTTAAACGTTAACCGAGTCATTCGACGTGGTGGGCGTTAAAACCGCTGAGGATCACGATCTCTCCGGATGGGATCTGCTGTAGCAAGGACTGTGTAGCTATTTGGACGTGGTTGATGAGTCGGTCTGTTTCGGCATTACCGCTATGGGACCTATAGAGGCACTCGTAAATGCGCGGATGGTCGTCGCTGTCTACGCGTAGCCAAAGGATGGACAGGTCCGAACCTTCAAGACTGCCGAGGCGTCGATGACGGACGAAAAATATGTTGCAATTATTTGCACTTTGCAAATAATTGCAACATATTTGCACTGCAGTTGCAATTATTCCATTTCATTATTTGTATTTAAAAAAATATTATTTATTTGCTTTTCTATAATTTTGAAACATAATTTAAATTCACTAATTTAACACGTTCACTGTGCAGATAAAAACTAGGAATCCACCTCTTACCTGAACGCACATTTAGCGCCAATAAGTATATGTATATACTGACAAATATAACGTTGTTATATTTGACGAGGTTCTGGCGACTGATTAATAGCGGAAAATCCATCCTAAAATACTAAACCTAAATCCTCCTAGTAATGCACCTCAGCTGGTGTATTACCGGAGGAGCCTATGTTAGGCTTAAATAAATAATAGTTAAAAAAAAAACGCTTTTGTACGTAGGTCACTCAATAAGTTTTGAGATATACAAAAAGTATTCTAGATACTATTAATATTTATCTTACATCTTTTCAAAATATTCTCCATAATGCTCTATACAAATTTTTGATCAGACAGGTCGGAAATCGCTTCTTCGTAGGCAGCCACGGCTTCTTCGGAGCTTGAAAAAAACTTGCCTTTTATTTTTTCTTTGACTCTTGGGAACAAAAAGAAATCACAAGGAGCTAAGTCAGGGCTGTAGGGTGGGTGACTTAGAGTTTCAACACCAGATTCCTCAATAAATGCTTTTGTTCTAAGGAGGTATGTGAAGAGGCGTTATCGTGATGCAGCATGATTCCCCGAAGCCCGGTCTTTGGTCTTTGCAGTTTTGTCGGTAACTGTCCATACCGATGATTGCCTTTTATTTTCCGGATCATATTGATAGATCCATGTCTCGTCACCAGTAACGATTTCTGAAATACGCCTAGATGCCCCGTTTTCAAAACGTAGACGCATTTCATGGCACCAATCTACACGAGTCTGTTTTTCGCTTTCGGAGAGCAAACGAGGGATCCATCGACAACAAAGCTTCCTCACTCCAAGATGTTGATGTAGGATGGTATGAATGCTCCCCGAACTAATGCCTACAATCTTTCCGATGTCCGTATATGTGATTTGTGGGTCTTCTCGCACCAACATTTCAGTATTCCATACATTTTCTGCCGTTACTGCTGTTTGCGGCGCACGGTTCTTTGGTCAACTTTAAGATTAATTTTATCCCTTTTGAATTCAGCAAACCACCTAAAAATTGTTGCTCGTGATGTAGCTGAGTCCCCTAATGCTGAGTGTAACCATTGTAAACTTAATTGTTCGGTTAAACCAAATTTAAAATCATAATATATCATAGCGCGCAAATGTTCACGGTTAAGATCCGTCGTTTTAAATGAAAAGCGCGGGAAGGGTTGCAGGAAAATTAATAGAACTTTGTTTATTTTTTTTAATATTGAGCAATTGGCTTATGGAGTTCTATTTTTAAATAAATTTGCTTTTTAGAAACATATAACACGGGTGCGTTCCTTTTTAAAATTTCGAGCATCTCAAAACTTTTTGAGTGACCTACGTAGATAACCGAACTAAAAAGTAGAAAATAATTTTCAATAAGTTTAAAATATGAAAATAGTGATTAACATAAAAAAATCATTTTATTGTAAAAAAGCGTAGGGTGCTTTTTCAGATATTTTTATGATGGCGCTAATTTTACAAATATCCACAAAAATATTTACAACAAATGACATCAAGCACCCTATGCTTTTTTACAATAAAATGCATTTGTTTTACGTTAATCACTATTTTCTTATTTTAAACTTATTGAAAATTATTTTCTACTTTTTAGTTCGGTTATCTACAAAAGTGTATTTTTTTGGGAACGAAGTTTTTATACGCGGCTCACAGTAGATTGAACTGGCAGAAATCGAAGTTGTTTTATGAATTATTCGCAAATCCTGAGGAGCATGGCAAGGATAATGGGACAAACTATTTAAATTATTGCATTGTCATCGGTCCTTTGAAAAGTGTGCGAAGTTTCAAATCAATCCGACGTTTTAAAGGGGATGAAAATCACATTCAAAAATTCCGTTACATAGATATATACCAAGCTAATAAAAGCGTGTTAAAAAGAAAAGCTGGTTACACGCATTACCATCAAGTAATCTCGGCACATTAATTGATGGAGAAAGCATGCGCATCACCGTAGGAATCTGACTAGAAGCGGCGATTTGTCAACCCCATCAGTGCCCCTGTGGTAGCAGCGTCGACGAGTTTGGGCTCCACGGACTTTCACGTAAGAAAAGTACTGGTAGGTTTTCACGGCACGGTTCCTTGAACGATGTCATCCGTAGGGCTCTTGTCTCTATAAATGGATGTCTCTATAGATGGCAGGAGACCCGACAGTATGACATTGGTCCCTTGGGAGAGAGTTAAAGCCCTAGTGTGAGATGCTACTTGCGTAGACACTTTGGCAGTCTCTCATCTCAGGGGTAAGTGGCGCAAATATGAGTATCTGAGAGATGACTACATATTTGTACCATTTGCTGTAGAGACTCGATCCGTGGGGTCCACGTGCGGTGGAGTTCCTAAAGGAACTCTACCCGCGACTGGTCGCTGCTACTGGTGATAAGAGGGCTCGTTCTTTTCTTGCTCAAAGACCATTAGCCATATAGCCATTCAGCGAGTAAACATAGCCAGCGTTCTTGGCACGAAACGACGGGGAGTAGGACTGTATGATAATTAAGTTATTATTTTTAATTTTTTTTATTGTTACAGTTTTTTAATATTGTATATATTTATTAAAAATTTAATTATTATAATAAAATAATTAAAACTAAAGATCGTTTTAAAAATTTCAAATGACATTGTTCTGCGTCCATAAAATGTTCGCCTAAGAACCAACAGTGAAAAAAAATACCTTTTTAAGTCCGAAATTACACATAATTGTATGTAAGAACAATTAATCCTGACGGACACTTCTGAAAACATAGATATTAGCAGTTATCATAGAGATTTTGAGGTTATGTTTTATTTTTATGAAACACTACTATGTTATTGCTAATGTAAGCAGTTCAGTCTTAGCCTAGCACTTATACGGTAAATAAAACTCAGGTTGTGATTAGGTATTTATTTTATTCATACCAAATAAATACAACTTATACACTCTCATTTAGTTTTGTTAGTCCGTGAGTAATGAAAAGTTAAAGTCAGCCAGGTAGGTCGCTAAAGAAGGGTATCGATATCCGTTGTTCAAGCCGAGTCGTAATTTATAAAAACTTATCGCATAACAAACCAACTGCACAGTGCACTTAGATTCCGAAAACATTTGCAGAAATGTATTTTTTCAAACGAAACGAAAACGATCGCACGTCTGACGTCTATCTATTTTAACGTCTTGTCATCTGTCAACGTTATTGACGTTTTTTTTGCGTGGCAAAATGCTGATTTGGCCAATGAGAGTACAATAGTATTGTTATTTTAAATGAAAATAGATGATTTCACTGTATCCCAGTTCCTTGTGGCATATATTAAATCTGAAGTATATTTTAAAATATTAATGTTTTCATAATATATTTGAGTTTATGACAACTTTTGACATATGTGAGCCCATAAACGCAGCACATTAGTATTAAAAATAGGTACAAAGTTCAAAATCTAAAAAGTCCTTTTTATTTTGATTTCACAATTCAGAAGTGTCCGTTACTATCTAATGAATGTTATCTAATGCATAATTAAGGATAATCATCATCATCATTACAGCCCTTCACAAGTCCACTGCTGAACATAGACCTCCCCCAAAAAATGCCACAAAGCACGGTCCTCAGCCACCTGCATCCATCGACTTCCCGCATGTCTTACCAGGTCGTCACTCCATCTAGTGGGGGGACGCCCTACACTTCGTCCGCCGGTACGAGGCCGCCACTCGAGAACCTTTTTTCCCCATCAGTTGTCGGTTCTTTGAGCTATATGGCCGGCCCATTGCCACTTCAGCTTACTAATCCGTTGGGTTATGTCGGTCACTCTGGTTCTACTGCGGATATCCTCATTTCTAAGTTTATCACGCAGTGAGACTCCGAGCATAGCCCTCTCCATAGCTCGCTGAGCGACCTTGAGCTTCCTCATCCGGCCAGCAGTGAAGGACCACGTCTCAGTTCCGTAGGTCATCACTGGCAACACGCACTGGTTGTACAGCCTCGTTTTCAAGTTTTGAGGTATACCTGACGAGAAGATGTACCGTAATTTCCCGAACGCTGCCCAGCCGAGTTGAATCCGTCGATTGACCTCTCGGTCGAAGTTGGACTTACCTAGTCGGACTATTTGTCCCAGGTAAACATACTCGTCAACAACTTCGAGCTTAGTGCTCCCAACAACTACCGGCATAGGTGTGACATGGACATTAAACATGATCTTTGTTTTGTCCATGTTCATCTTAAGACCTATCCGTTGGGAGGCACTATTGAGGTCATTGAGCATAGTGCTTAGGTCCTCCAGCGATTCTGCCATAAGGACTATATCGTCGGCAAATCGAAGGTGAGTGATGTACTCGCCATTGATGTTAATACCGTATCCTTTCCAGTCCAGAAGCTTGAAAGCGTCTTCCAATGCAGCGGTGAAGAGTTTCGGGGATATAACGTCACCCTGTCTTACACCTCTCTGCAGTTGGATAGGTTTCGTACTAAGGATAAGAATTTTGGTAATTGTCAAATATATGACTGGTATATGATATGGTTCTTAGGCGAGTTTTTACAATGTCCTTTCCGACGTTCTCATGGATGCTACAATGCATTCAACTTTGCGGCATACGTCGTTATGGATCTACATCAAAAAAGCTTGCAGTATCTCAAACCCTTGCATTTGTATGCTTTTTTAATTTTATTAATAACAGCCTAGTTGCATGGAGGGAGAATGTATAGTGTTCTACATTAATATTACCACTTCTTAAATTTTGGTAGCAACACTTATTATCTTTTCCTTAGAACGCCATAAATTATCACTACTGTTTATAGGAAAAAGGTACATATTAATTAATTTTCTATGTCTAACATCTATCACATTTAACACTCGAAACGTCGGTATTTAAAAAATAAATTAAAGTAAGCATGTTTAAATTTGTAAATTTTATTTTGTTCAACGTGCAATGTTAGCGGGAATATGAGAAATCATTAAACTTATTGATCTGAAGAAGTTACTCGTATCTCAAATATAACTTTCGAATTAAGTTATTATTACATACTTATCATAGTTAATATTAAAATAGTAGTCAAGTCTCTTCTTTTTATACTTTGTCCAAAGCTACATAAATATCTTGAACGTAATTTACTATACATGTTTTCATTTCTTTTGTGTTACAGGGATAAGAAACTCTAAAATGGAACATATTTAATCAATGTTCAGTACAATTATGTAATGTACAATAAAAATTTTATAAACTTCGTTGTTGTTTTAATATAATAACACTAGCGTTATAACTGGATGTATGATAATTATTAATTAATTTAAAACTAGCTTTTTACAAATGCAGCCGTCGTAGTTTCTATAATCCAAGAAACAACTAAAGTGTTCTAAACACTGCCAGTCATAAACACACACACATACGTGATAGCCTGTTAAATTCCAATGTAAAAAAATAGGTTTCCTCATAGATACTTTCCATATTTGCCACGCTTGGCAGCATTTTATTTTTAATTATTATGAGGAATACTAAAAAGACGATGATCTCCTGATTTGTTTCCCGCTGTGGCGTCTTACGGTACCTAGTCATATGCTCCGCACAAAGTTTCTCAGTTTTTAGGGTTCCGTAGTTACACAACAAGGAACCCTTATAGTTTCGCCATGTCCGTCTGTCCGTCCGTCTGTCCGTCCGTCCGTCCGTCCGTCCGTCCGTAGTTTTGCTCAGAGAACCCAGGTACTACAAGTCTGTAATTGGGCATAGTTATAGATATTAATCACGCCCAGAAAACTGTGAATTAAATTCTTAAAATACATTTTTATTTTAGGTACTTCCCATACAAGTAAATGGAGGATGATTTTTTTTACCCGTCTATTCCATTATGTGGGGTATCATTGCATGGATCTTTCAAATACACGGGGGGTTTGCGAAATATTTAGCTTTAAAGTGGTATTTTTCATAAGAGTCACGTGTCCCCCCCCCCTCTAACAACTAAACCGCTGTTTTTGGAATTGTGAAAAGTATATACGATATTAGTATATGTAATGAAGTTAAAAGGAAAACTATCACAGCTAAGTAGAATTAGCAAGTTGACGACCAACTTATAAAATGCACTTGTATTAGTAAAAAATTTCGTTCCAACTCCATAGAAAATGACCTGAAACTAGCTGAATTATAACTTTGTAATGTTATTGTTAACTGTTAGAAATAAACATTTTATATGAAGAAAACTACTTATATGCATTACAACTATAGCTTTACTTTTTCATTTGCAGGATAGGCAGGGGAGGATCTTTCTTACTGACATACTACTTCACTTATTTTTTAGTTGGTAGTTATTGTAGGCCTCATTCAAAGTATTTATACAATTATATTAAAGCCTCATACAGTTTCATTCGTCACAATCTTTGTTTTCGCGGGCGACCTCAGGATAATTTAAGGCAGCGGTGGTTTACGTGAAGGTTCGTTACGGTCATATACATATGTATATCTTAGGGTTGCATTGCTGGGAATATATAGATAAATCGTCGACTATGATCATCTTTTTACCTTGGCATGTGAATGATTTGATGTAAATTGTAATATTTTCAATATCGATTTTTTTAAATATTTTTGAATACCACTTCCTATAATTCTGATTTGAAAATAAGTCCTTCAGTTACGATCTCCCTATTTGGGCCCATTTTTAGTCGATATATCGGTCAAAGCGCGAACTCACTTATTATATTAAGAAAGCCCTCGTATTGTCACGATCAACTACAGAACCCTACCTCTACATTGTGCGTGGCCCGACACGCACTTGGCCAGTTTTTTTTTCTTTTTCTCGGATATATTTACAGTTAAATTGTGGCTCCATCTAGGATAAGCGTCTTACATTACTTGTATGTACACGCAGTCGCTCATCGGCATTCCTCTCTTCTCCTCATCCCCACAATCAATTGTACTGGGACAGATGTGACGAACTTACCAGAAAAAGCGTGGGGCAAAACTCGCCCTGGTATCACTGCTATCGCGGCTATTGCTGCTATCCTCCAGTGGCTCCAAAAGTTTAACCATCGACACCAACTGTCGTGGCCCAGCCCGCAGTTAATCGCGCGCAGACGTGTAAACACACACTCATACTCAAATACGAGTAGTAATCAGTGTTGCTAGTGGACCAAAGAGTACTTTTCACTTTTAATATTTTTTATAATTATTCATTTAGTATTCGATTGAGTGACTATTATACAAGTTTATGTTTATAGAAAGTCAGTATAATAATATACTACGCGGCAATCCACCTCAATCCTCAATGGCGATTATGTATCTATAGCCTTCTATCTTCTTACTCCTTAACGTTTTTTTTTCATATTAAAATAAAAAAGATATTGGAAAGTTGCATAAATATAAATAGCGGTATACAGTAAAATCGCATAAGAATTTAAATCAAACTTTAAACGTCAATATCCTTAAAGAAGTTTTTGATTAAGGTTACATCTTTTTGCATAACTACGACCTTTAATCGTGATTTAAAGTTTTGTCAAACCGATTTGTCCAAAATTTATTTCAATAGTATGCCAAGTAAGTAAGCATCACTTTATACGAAGACTTTAAAACCCGAATGCTTCTTCACACACAGACAAAACTATTCATGACGATTCGGCTTATTCGTGTTCAATGCAATGGAATGAATTCGTAAATTTCATTTATTATGCGGGTAAACATGCATTTAGGAGTTCATAAGCGACTCTGCGAATACCAGCCTGCTTGTACTGTGTCGTGAAAGTAGGCAATTTATGTAATAACTTGTTGTAAATATAATATATTATTAAGTATTAACTTTAATCCACGCTGTAACTGTATTGTGACTGCATCACGAACAGATCCGCAAGACGGGGACCGATGATGCTCTGATTGAATACCAACGTAAATAGCAACACAATGCTGCTGTGTTTCGTATGGTGAGTACAGAGAACCGGAGAACCTTTTACTGGTAACAAGGTATTCCATCTTTGCACTCAGAGGCGATAACGCATTTAGATGCTTAATTTATGCTAGATGTAGTTGTCTTTGAGCAATAGCATCTACTTATTAACTGTTTGTCACCCTTAGTTCTAAAAAACGCCAATGTTGACACCAGTCGGCTAAATCTTCCCTGTCGAATTTTTTTTTCTGTTTAAAGCCACGTCATAACATCGAACCTTTACCATCTCACATCAATACTCTTTCAAGTTTAAAATATACTCCATGTCCTCCCGTTCTCAATGCGCTTCTTCTTAGTTTCGCCAGTTGGTCTGTTAGTAAGCGTGTTAACATGATAACAACTATATAAAGCAATGTATCAAGTAAATTTTATATAAACCTTACCAAAAGTTTGTACCTACTTATTATTTGTATGATCCTTTTAAAATTCATTATTGAAAGGTTTCCGTGATATTATCGAAAATCCATGAACGTTTTGAAAATATTTTTTTATAAATATACATACAAATTTCAAGTAAATATAACTTTACTCTTTAATGTGAGGAATCGAGTCGAGTACTCTTACTTTATCCAAATATTTTTTTCTCCCTGTCTACCGCAGCCATCAGTTAATTGTTACAAAACATAATCTTGATTCATGTTAGCGATATTTAAGTTTTCAATAATAATTGACCTTCTTCTTTTTTATAGTATTAGAGTATCAAACAAGCACTATCCACCTGATAGTTAGTGACTGCTGCAGTCCAAGAACACCTTTTTTTTATAGGATTGGGTGACAAACGAGCACACAGTCCACCTGATGGTAAGTGGTTGCTGTGACCCATAGACATCTACATCTATCTTCAATAAAGAATCAAAATGCAGATGCGTTGTCACCCGTGAGGACTAAGATGGAATGCCTCTTTTCCAGTAAAAAGGATCTCCGGTTCTCTACACTCACCATACGAAACACAGCAGTGTTAAGCTGCTATTTTACGCTAGTATTCTGTGAGAGCGTGGTCCTTCCCCGGTCGAGCCGAACCATTCGTACTACAACTATACTACTAATATAGCTGCAGCATGGCTCTACCACGTAAGAAAACCTGCAATCAGAGAATTCAGCTACAGATGCGTAGCTACCACTGGGAACTAAGCTGTTTTGCTTCTAGATGTGCGCAAGACTCATCACTGAAATGAATAGATAGGATATGTGTATTTTTGATTAAAAGATACGTATCACTAATATGTATCACTAGTTCATTTAGTTCAATATATCTACTGATACTGTAATGATAAACTATAGTTATCGTATCCGTATTAATAGGTCAGGTGATAGAGATGATTGAACGCACCGTAATACCGTATAACCGATGCTATTTATGTACATATATTTTATTAACATTTATTACTGAAACTTTATTATATATTATATTTATACGCTAAATTTATTAAGTACCTCATTAATAATTATTCGATCGTTAGTATTTTTTGATCTTTTCCATTGTGCTAAATAAAGTGGATTGTTCATTTACATTACAGAGATAGAACGTCAAGTAGTGACCGAATGATTCAGTAATTCACGCGAATACACTAATATTTCGAGAACGAGGGAACGAAATATAGATAGATTCATAGCAAGTGAACTTCATCTGCATATTCTGTTCGCGAACTACCCATGTTTTAATTGCCTTATAGCAGATGCACTGCTGATGGAACACAACAGGTTAGAAAAGTATGCAACTGTTCTAGATGCACTACATTGCATTGCATATTCTAGCATTGCTACTACTACTTGTAAACTTGAATTTAAATTCTATTTGTTATCTCATATCATACTGCTTACAAACCTACATGTGTGTGATTAACCAAACAATAAAAGCCTTTATTATTTTCTTTATTAATAATGAACTCTGGTCTTGTATACTATTTTACCGTGTAGTGGCGTTGTAAGAATATCCACTACCACATATCATCCTGTGGGTATCGTAAGAGATGACAGAGGGAAACAAATCAGGAGATGGGCAGCAGCGTCTTCCTAATAACAACTAAAAAAAAAACTGCGGTTGCTAAGCCGTTTGCCAAGCGTGGCAACTATGGCAAATATCCCCTCTATGAGGCAATCTATGGGGGAGGATGTTCAGCAGTGGACTGTAACGGTAACGGTATAATACTTATAAATTTATAATAAAACCTCCTGAAATGTATGTCTAATGTATTTTTAATGTATCTTGATAGTAGGTTCAAATTCGTTAGTTCTCGTGGTAGAGCCATGCTACAGAGTATTATACTGTAGTTTAAATGGGTCAGCTAGACCAGGGAAGGACTACGCTCCACGGAAAAACAGCGTGAAATAGCAGCATAATACTGCTGTGTTTCATATGGCTAGTCTTCTAAATATACAAGTTAAAATGTACTAAAGTGTCACAATCACTCGTAAGCAGTCGTTATTAAAAACGGGACACCTCCAATTACATCAAAGATAATGGAGTTCTTCTGTAACCGAAAATCTTGACTTGACTTCACCTGAACTGGTTTCATGTTGCACAATTGTTACTACTCTATAGTTAGATTATCTGTCAAAATTGTAAAATATTTTAATAGTTTTTGTTCGCATTAAGACTTTATTTAATAACTAAGTTATGATCAAGCATGAACCTATTAAACACTTCATCACGATCAAGTTATCACATAAATAAAAATATTATTACTATTTGCAGACTTGAAAAGGCAAGACGCGTGCATAAACGCGTATATAAAAAGTCTGAACCACAAATCACACAAAATACCACCCCTACTTTCGCACCACGAGCCAAAAATGAAAAGAAATGGCCCCGAATTCCCGGCGCCCCTTTAATGGGGCAGGGGTGTGAAGAATCTCCGGGAGGAAAACCGGCGACGAGGTTCGCCACCCGTCACGTTCTGTCTTCCAGAGGGGCGAAAAGTGGATTGCGGAAGCCCGTCTGGCTACGCCGAGTGTATGTGGAGCAATGAATGATAAGATGGATGAAGTATGTGATATGATGTATGATAGAGGAATAGATGTGTTATGTGTAAATGAGACGAAACGGAAGAGGAAGGATGCCACTACACATGGCATGTATACCGCGTACTGGTCTGGTGTAGACGAGACCGAGCAGGCATGCCAGAGAGTCGGTATCATCCTTTCAGAAAGAAAGAAAGAAAAATTGTTTGTGCTAGGGGTGTACGCCCCTGACATGTCTAAGCCTACTTATATCCGAAAGCAGTTTTGGGAGATGGTAAGGATGGTGCTAATGAAATGCAAGGGTAATGAAAATATTGTAATATTAGGAGATTTTAATGGAAGGCTTGGCGTGAGGAGGCTTGGTTATAAAAGGATATTGGGAACGTTTGGTGATGAAGGCATAAATGAGAATGATGAAAGCCTTCTCACCGTATGTGTGGAAAAGAATCTTTTTGTGACGAACACTTTCTTACGTCATAAGAAGATTCACGTTCACGTTTTACGTCATAAGTGGATGAAAGAATGTGGAACGCAGTGGTAGATACAAGGGTTTACCGGGGATCCAACGTAGGGACGGATCATTACTTAGTCTTATGCCGAAATAATGGTCTATTCAGACGTTGACGGCATCGGACATCTGTGTCTACCACTGCGTTACAGCGTATAAGAACAGAGAGGTTACAAGATGAAGGTGTGAAAGAGAAGTTCAAATGTAGACTGAGAGAAAATATAAGTGGTATGGATGAATTGTGTATGAATGATTTAGACTTGGAGACTGTGTGATATAATGTCGAGAAAGGTTTGGTGAATGCAGCTACCGAAGTATGTGGTGTAAGTAAGAGAACGAATGAAAGGAAAAATAACACTTTATGGGAGGATGATGAGGTACGGATGGAAGTTGAAGCAAAGAAGAGAGCATGGCTAGATTTACTAGCAACCAAGTCTAGTTATTCTAGCGGTATGAATGATGATATTGAAAGAAAAAGGGCAGTCTTTAGCCATCTAAATAAGAGAGTAAAAGAAGTAGTTGAAAGGAAAAAGCAAGAAAGAACGGATAAGAATGATAGAAGAATATCGGATAACTTCCAGGCAAATATTAAACTGTTCTAGAAACTCGTAAGAACTGCCAGGGGACATTTAAACCGGCCTAGAATGAATGCTATACGAGGCTGTATTTTGAATAACGAAGTTTCGAGTTTAAGGAGATGAAAGGAATACTTTGAAAGCATGTTTATGAGTGATGAGACGTTTGAATTAAACGAAATAGAAATTCCGAAAGAAGAGGAAAGAGATAGAGAGATAAGTATAGATGGAATAGTGAAAGCAATTAAATGTATGAAAGCAGGTAAGGCAGCCGGATATGATAGAGTATCACTCAAAATGCTAAGGGCTGGAGAGGGAGTGGTGGCAGACCTGCTGTACACCTTGTTTAATTTATGTTGGGAACTTAAGCGGGTACCGGGAGACTGGTGCAAAGCCGTGATAGTCCCAATATATAAGGGAAAAGGATCGCAGCAGGACTGTAAAAACTACCGTGGTATCAGCCTTCTTAGCATTGTGGGAAAACTGTATGCTAAGGTACTAATTGAAAGAGTTATGAAAAATTTGGGATGTGCAAGCGGGATTTAGAAAGAGAATGGGATGTACGGATCAGATCTTTTCCATGCGCATGATCGCGGCGAAGTTTTTGGCCAAAAACCAAAAGGTTTTTTGTGCGTTCGTGGACTTGGAAAAGGCTTATGACAGAGTAGACAGGGATGTGTTATGGCAAACACTGAACTCATTTGGGTTGAGCGCTGGGTTGATACAGGCCTTGAAGTCTCTGTATAGTGACTCCAGTGCTTGTGTCAGGATCAACGGAGCCTACTCGGACTGGTTTGGCATCCATAAAGGTGTCAGACAGGCCTGTGTGGCTTCCCCGTGGCTGTTCAACCTATTTATGGACAGTTGTTTGGAAAATTTGAAAGTCGAAGACTGCAGGTTAAGAATGGGTGAGTTAACCGTCAAATGCTTTTTGTACGCCGGTCATACTTGCGTCGTCGGCGGCCAAGTTGCAAATGATGGTTACATTAATGAACAGGTCATTAAAAGAAAGGGGAATGAAAGTGAACGTAAGTATGACGAAAGTTATGGTTTTTGAAAGAGAAGAAAGTAAAACGATATGTTAAATAAGAATAGAAGGGGAATTGGTCGAGCAAGTAGATGAGTTTGTGTATTTGGCATGTGTATTTAGCAGGGATGGTAGATATGATAGGGATATAGAACGACGAGTGAACGCAGGAAATAGAGTAAATGGGGCTCTACACTCTATTGTGGAAAGTCAGAATGTGTCCAAAAAGGCACGTTTGGCAATTCACAATGCTGTGTTAGTCCCTACTTTAATGTATGGTAGTGAAAGTTGGGTGTGGCAGAAGAAGCACGAGAGTAGAATAAATGCTGTAGAAATGCGGTCATTAAGTAGTATGTTAGGGCTGAATCTGAATGACAGAGTGAGAAATTGTGTGATAAGAGACGAGTGTGGTTTGCAAGATGATGTTGTTACCAGTATTAAGAAAGGAATGCTTCGGTGGTTTGGTCATGTAGAAAGAATGAATGAGGAAAGAGTGACAGAGCATATTTATGTTGCAGAGGTGAACGGCAGAGTCGGGAAGGGACGCCCTAGGTGAATGTTTATCGACCAAATTGGCGATATATTGAAAATGACCAAATTAAGAGTACCCTTAACCGACGAGCGTGTATGCGTAGGTATATGGATGTGGAGGAGGCGAGAGAGGTGTGTCAGGATCGTGCCAAATGGAAGTCCATAGTCTCTGCCTACCCCTCTGGGTGACAGGCGTGAATGTTTATGTTATGTTATGTTATATATATATATTTGGCAACTATATCAATAAACCAATTTTCGGAATGTTTCTTACTGACCGCTTTGAAATAAATTTATATTACTAGCTCAAAATTGGCCCATTAAACTTCCATCATTCATCAAAAATTTCTTCTCTTACCAAAATTTTTTTTTTTTGGTAATGAACAACAAATCTTATATTTATTTTATTATATCTTTTTCTTCCAATGCCTATCTCACTTGTGCGTGGTATGGCCTGTTGTTCGATGGACGAGGACCTGGCGATCGACTAAAGTAAAGTTACAGCCTATATACGTCCGCAAGGAAATGTCCGCCGCGCCGCACCAATGCGTGTTGGCGAACTTCACATTTTTTTTTCTTATTTCTCAGACATTCAGGTTTCTTCACGATGTTTTCTTATTCTGTGGTTTTTGATTTATTAGGGGATTTAAATTTCTTTTTTTCTTTATTCAATTTCAGTTCCAACCTGTTAGTAATATTTTAATATATTTAATATAATAAAAGACTATTTTAATTTATCTAAACAAATTAATTATCATCATCATCATTAGATACTGAATATAGGGCTTCCCCATAGATTGCCTCATAAGCGAATCCTGTCACGCAGAAGAGCTACGAGTACATTTGACTGAGCAAATATTTATCCACAAATAGAAAGTTCCTCATTGTTGATTCTTTACGTCAATTCACTATCAACAATAATTGGGTTTGATAAGGTGATGATTGTTTTATAATCACAGTAAAGTTTTCCTGACTCTACCGTCATACACTTAACGATACTTGTATCATTATTTGTACAAGTTGCTCGGTGGAAAAATTAAAGTACGATTCTATAAACGTATTGAATTATTGAATATTAGTATTGGAACAGTATTACTATTAAATCTTTAAACATATTTATCACATTATATAAAACAATTTAACGTATATGATTGCGCTTAAACCAATCACTCAAACGCCGGGAAATAAAAATAAGTCAAAGTTAAACACGATAAATACCGTACAATTAAGTCAATTCAATGCCTTTTAACTACGTATATATAAGAAATCATTACTTTGCATTTACTAACTGAATTACTAAATGAAATTAATAACTGAATTTAATTTAAAATTCTTTAGCCTCTGACGAAAAATGCAGTGGAGTAAGTACTTACTTATGTAGATAAAAACAATAAACTTTTTAATGCATTTAAAAAAATCAGTTCGTATGAGAAAATATAAATAATATGAGATGCTGATTTCGTCAATTTTTCATAGGTATAATCTCTCCAAGTTGCAGTTGTCTCTCACCGTTGTCTAGTACTGAACATAATATCTGTTTAAAAACCTGTTCTTCAAATATCTTGCCGTTCAGAATTCCTCACTGTTGCTGTCAAAACAAGCATTATACTACTAATATTCATATTTAACAAAATATTAGGTATAATGTAAAAAATCTTTATGCGTAACACTTATACTTTGATACTTGTTGCTGTTTTACATTTTTGCAAACAGTTAGGTTTTTAAAATGTATAATGTTCTTTCATTTAATACAAGTAAAATTTTTGCAGAATCTTAATGTTTTGTCTCGCCAAGTATGTTAAATTTGCTTTTCTTTAATAGTTTATTTTTTTTATAAAATTGAAGTCACAAACGATTTCGACCAGTCCACTCGATGGTAATTTTTTCTAACAAAGAATGTTACAGATGCCTTGTTTTGAAGAGGAGATGGAATGCCTCACAGTCTGTAATTGTACTGGTTCTCGGCTCAGAACAGCGCGAGGTGTCAGAACTGACTTCATTTCTGTAAAGTCAGATCTGTTTCAGACGAAAAAGATTTTACTATTTATTGATCCTACTAGTGATGAAGTTTAATTTCATAGTATTTTTATGTAATTTATTTCATTTCAATCATTATCATTCAGCCTTATTTATAAACCTTTTTCAAAAACTTATTATATTATTATATTTTCTGTACCTAAAACATATCCAAATTAATTAAGATTCCTATTTCAGATTTGCGAAGAATGACAGGCCGAAAGTATGTTGACTATAGTTCCAGTTCTTCCATTGTAATATTCGCTTCAAGGAAAATATTATTATCTATTTGTAACTCTTTTGATTTAGAAAAAAAAATTGAATTCGTTTCTTGTTTGTTTCTACATTGTTTTTTACATAACTTTTTTCTAAAAAGGGAATAAAACAAAAACAGAATTTACTTTATGGAAAGAGATAACTCGGGACCTCGACAAAGACATAAAGCACGTTTTCAGCCTGATAAAAAGTTCGTCTGCTTCTTTTTCGTAGTCTCCATTTTTAATCATTTACAGGCAAAAAAGCAAACACGTTATGATGCTGCTTGATCCTTATTCTTTTTTAGTTTTAAAATTCAGGTATTACTTAATTTTTTCTCCGTCTGCCAATTTCATTTGTACGTTACCCTGGCGGCTAAATAATAGCGGAGAATCCATCCTTAGTTGGAGCGTAGCGTGGTACTTCCCCAGTCAAACCGACCTATTCGTGCTACAACCTACAACCATGAGATAGCTGCAGCGTGGCTCTATCACGTATTATGATTTATGATAATAAAAACCTTAGAAGTAGATATATGATAATTATTAAATAACATATGACATTTGTTTTACAAATGCAGACTGGTAATGATTTCTTATGTTTTCGCGAACACTACACATTTAATGAAACTAAGTTCTACGGATTTTTTCGCGTTTATTATTTATATATTAACTTAATTTAAATTATTATTTATATATTAAATTCCCGACGTTTAGAGTTACTTTACAGCACCTATGATCACGGGGGGGACTGAAGTGTTTGACGTCCCAACGTCATTTATTTCAATAGAGAAGATGGCTGGGAGCTGCCATCTGCTTGGGATCCCATCTATACATTTAATAAATCTGTAGAAAATTCGTGTCTGTAATTCTAATATACTCTTGAAAAAATAAGTCCAGGGGACTAAATAAAGGGTACTGAAGCCAAATTAGCCAATTAGCCAATGAAGCCAAATAGTGGTTTTTAGAATTTTTGTCTGTCTGTCTGTCTATGTATTACCGATTCACGCAAAAACTACTAGACTGATTTCCATTAAATTTTATATGTAGGTAGTTAATATCCCGGGGCAACTTATAGGCTACTTTTTATCCGATTACAGAACTTAAAAAAGAAGGTTAAGTATTTTTATTCGTTTAGATATTAATTTTCTATTATATCTGATTATGTTAGTTAATAGGCGGGATGACGGGTGTTTTTTCAAATAAATATCATATTTGTAAATAAAGTTTAAAATTAGTTTTAACCTTTGCATAACAACTTGAAACTCCGCTGACGATATACGTTTTAATTATCAATTTGATAATTGATAATTAAATTAAATTGATTAATCATCAAATGAAAAAAGCCTATATTTTTCCTTTAGTAATAAATGAGTCCTTTGAGGACAAATTAATCTGTTATGGGAAATTTTAAGTGCTGACTTACCACGTATCCGGTAAAGTGGTGAAGAATAACTTCATGGGCAAACCTAAATGTCTGAGTAGTAGTTGAAGGATTGCGGAATACTCTTTTCTGCCCACAAACACTATAGGTAATGAGGAGCCCTGTGCACAGTAGTGAAACGTATGTAAGCTGCTACTTTAGTTTTTAAACCTATTATGAGACTTATAAATCAGTTTGTCATTTAAGGTTTTTGTATTTTTGATTTTCATATTATGAGACAAATCAAGATTTTTGTGACAGTCCTGGTTTCATAGCTCACATGAGATATGTAAATGAACAGGCTGTTGCAAAAAAATACTTTAATTATCAAAGATAGCAGATTTTACTCAAACAAAGGTTTATTTTTTTTACATGTCAAAGGCGGTAATCAAACTGATCCAAACGTAAATTTCATAGTACATTAGCATTATTATATATTTTTACATATATGTTAATTGCAATTTGAAGTGTCGAATTACCACGTTCTTGGCGGTGAAAGAAAACCTGCATATCTGAGAAGTTCCCCAGTTGAGGTAATCGCGCGTTGGCACTTTTTTTTGGCCAAAAGCTCTGTGGCCTGTGCCCAGTAGTGACATGTATGTAGGCTGCTACTTTTTTTAGTTTTATTGGCGCAATTATGCTGTTTTTATTTCATTCATATTTTCGGAAATGTTACTTTTTTGTTATCAAACCCTTAAAAAAGGAGCGAGCCTTACAGTAGTCGCACATGATGTGTAACATCTGACATCTTACCTGGGTAATAAGCAACATTAACATTATATCCTGAAAAATGCTATTTGCTTTTTTTTCTAATCAAAATTAAAAATATCAATTGAACAGCGACAGAAATTAAACTGTAATTTTAAAAAAGCTAAATACTGAAATATTTATTCGAATAATTATTCATTATTACTCATTTGAATTTTTTATCTATGATCTGCACTTTTTTCAGATACTTATTATCAACAGTAAATACATGTATTAATATAGTTTACACATATAAATTAGTTTATTTAACAGCACGCTTTATTACTACCGCGCGCGCTCATTGGTCAAATCAAATAGCGCGCGCTACCCCGACTTCCTGTTACACACTTCCGTCCCTTTTCACGAAATCACTCCCACAGATTGCGGGAAAGCGAAAAAAAAGATTTTACACGCCGAAAAGTTAAGTGTTTGATAACGGTTGTAAATGATTTATATGGTTTGGTGTCATGGTTTACGCGATCCTGACGGCATAAACTCTTCTTAGTATACAGTTTTCATAGTAGGCAATTTCAAAACGCGTTTTACAGCTGCACCTTCTCGGATGGAAACAAAACAATGTGAAAAGTCCTAAAACCGGGGAAGCTACGTAACCTACCATCCAGCCATAGTTCCATTAGTAAATTTACTGGGGAAAAATCTACGAGCATATTGTTGCGCGCTACTATTAATGTCTTGTACATGGCAACACTAGTTACCACTAGCGCCCTCGAGTAGCAGAACTAGGAGAGTCAAGATCCTTCTAGAAATTTCGGGACCGATATGTACTCGAACATTCTAGATGTTTCTACAGTAGAAGGTTCTGGAAACTATCAGAGGCATAGACCGCGACCGAGTCAGTATTGAATTGGCGATACCAGCGAAGACTTCGAAGCGATACAACTACGAACTTAAGCGATCTGTAGTAAAATTGTGTTTTGTTGTTAGTGTGGTTTAAAGTGTAATTAGTGTTGTAATTAGTGCAGTTTTTAATTGTCGCGAACCCCAAGCTCGTAACAATTGGTGTCAGAAGTGGGATTTAATCATGCCGATTTTACCTAAAGATGACACGGAGGCTATCCGTACCCGAAGTCAACGCCAACAGGAGACGGACCAGAGACGATTTGGTGGTACAGCGTCGCAAGCGTCGGAGGGCCAGCTGCCGACCACGGAGGTCGGCCCGTCAGCAGCTCCTGCATTTGCAGCACCTGACTTAGGTGCTCTGATGATGATGCTGCAGGAGCAGGCCCGCCGGCAGGAGGAACAGATGACTCTCATGAAGGACCTTCACGCTACCTTCGGGAAAGAGATAAGGAAGGTGAAGGATAGGGATGCTCAACATGACAACGCCTGTTGCAACGCCTGTCGGAAGCTGAAACCCGAATCAACCAAGTGAACAATCGGGTTGACAACGTGATGGCTGACGTGAAGAAAACGCTTGACGACTTAAAAATTGGGGATGGAATTACAGCTCCCGTGGTGGCTGCAACACCTTCGCTATGTGGATTCAAAGTGCCGCCGTTCGACAGGACTTCTTCCTGGTCGGCCTACAAAATTCAGTTCGAGACTGTCATGAAGACGAACGGCTGGAATAAAAGTCAGGCCATGACTGCTCTCACCCTAGGCCTGCGCGACCAGGCCTTAACGGTTCTGGAAGCTCTCGGTAAGGAAGTGACTTACGAGCAGCTCCTTGAGGCATTGGAGGCAAGTTATGGCGACGCTCACCTGGAACACGTCTTTCGTGCGCAGCTCAAATATCGCGTGCAACGCAGCAACGAAAACCTGCAGCAGTGGGCCCTTGAGGTGGAAAAGCTTGTTCGAAAAGCATACCAGTCTGTACCTGCGCTTATTGTGGGGAACCTGGTGCAGACATTCATCGACGGCATCCGTGACCTTGAAGTCAGAGCCGCTGTGAGGCTAGGGCACCACGAGACGCTTAAGGACGCGTTAGCCCATGCACTGGAGGTGGAAGCCATGCGGCAAGATCATCGTTCCCATCGCGTCAGGGAGGTTGCAGCAGCTACAGTTCGCGACTGCTATAAAGGATACAGCCCTAGGTGCTACGGCTGTGGGGAAAGGGGCCATATTCGATCCAGCTGTCCTAAGCGAACTGTAGAAAGGGGAGGTGATCGATCTCGAGAGGGTAGTGCGACTAACAGCACCGCCCAGCAGCAGCAGGGAAACGTGTAAAAGCCAGGACTGCGGGGCGGGTGCTGGCTGATGTTAAAAGAGCCCCAAGGATTTCGATCTCACAAACCCATGATGGGAACAGCCTAATTATCAAAGGCGAGGTCAACGGAACGCCGTAAAAACTGACCATAGACACTGGAGCCTCTCGCACGGTTGTCAGTTCCCAACTTATAAGTCAGTTCCTTGGGGACTCCGCATACAACCGGGAACGCATTAATTTGGTAACAGCCACCGGTCAGCGCATACCCGTCCGTGGAGAGAAGGAGATGGAGTTGAAGCTAGGCAACATGATCTACCTGCATAATGTCATCGTGGCTGATATAATGGACGACTGCATCCTGGGCATAGACTTCATGAGGAAGAATTGTTGTGAGATCGATGTTAAGCAAGGTGTTTTGAAATGTGGACAGGAGGAACTTTTCGTGGAAGGGGCGTTACCAGGGAATGTGTACAGCCTTAAGAAGATTGTTCTGCCGCCGAGATCGGAAACGATTGTGCCGGTTAGTCTTCCTGGGAATCGTGGGCAAGTTCATCGTTGTGTACTCGTGGAAAGGGTGGACAATGACCTTCCGTGGAAAGTGGCTCGAACCTTGGTCAGAACCACCGACATCTCAGGAGTACGTGTGCTGAACCTTTGTGATCAGGAACAGATTATGGAAAAAGGCACACTGGTTGGTACTTGTGAGGAAGTGGATTGGTTGCGTAGGTGCCAATATCCATCAACTGGAACCCCCAGCAAGGATGCACAAACGAGAGTGACCACACTTTTAGAAGACTGTCGCAGCGTTCTCTCCCCAAATGAAATGGTAAACGCGAAGAAGTTGTTACTCAAGTACGCCGATGTTTTCTCGTCTAACGAAACTGACATAGGAAAGACTGGCTTATTTCAACACAAAATAAACACAGGAAAGGAATTGCCTATCCGTCAGCGGCCAAGAAGATTGCCTGTAGCACGTGAAAAGGAAGTGGAAACCATGATTGAGGGAATGGTGAAGGATGGTGTTATTGAACCTTTATTTAGTCCATGGTGTTCACCTGTGGTGCTGGTAAAGAAGAAGGACGGCAGCATGCGGTTTTGTGTTGACTACCGCCGTCTGAACGACGTTACGATGAAGGACAGTTATCCCTTGCCAAGAATTGATGACACGCTGGACATGCTTACAGGCGTAAAGTGTTTTAGTACGCTGGACCTGAAAAGTGGCTACTGGCAGGTTGAAATTGACTCTAAGGACAAGGAGAAAACTGCATTCTCCACAGGCAAGGGTCTGTGGCAATTTAAAGTCATGCCGTTTGGATTGTGCAATGCTCCAGCAACGTTTGAAAGGTTGATGGAGCTTGTACTTACCGGGCTAATTGGCGATGCCTGTCTTGGATTACATCGTCATCGTAGGCCGTACGTTTGAAGAACACCTTCAAAACCTGGAACGCGTGCTCATGAAGATCCAGAGTGCCAACCTCAAGTTGAGTCCGAAGAAATGCTCACTATTCAAACGGCAAGTTAGCTTTTTGGGATGTGTAGTGTCGGAAGAAGGTATCCGCACGGATCCAGAGAAAATTGCCGCTGTCAAGGATTGGCCGGTTCCAAAAGACAAGACACAGGTTAGAGCATTCTTGGGTTTGTGCTCCTATTATCTGCGATTTGTGAAGAACCTCTGCACAAGCTAACTGAGGAGAAGCGACATTTCTGCTGGGATGAAAGTTGCGATATCGCATTCCAGGAGTTCCGTCTGTGCAAAACACCTATTTTGGGGTACCCTGATGCGGGCAAGGAATTTATAGTTGACACAGACGCAAGTGATATAGGACTTGGCGGTGTGCTGTCTCAAAGGAATGATAACCAAGAGGTTGTGATAGCGTACTTCAGCAAATCTTTGTCAAAGCCAGAAAGGAACTATTGTGTCACAAGACGGGAATTGCTTGCTGTCCTTGCAGCATTTTAGCAAATATCGGGCGGAAATTTCACTTACGAACTGACCATGCTGCACTGAGATGGCTATTGCAGTTCAAAAATCCAGAAGGACAAGTTGCGAGATGGATTGAACTACTACAGGATTACGACTTTGTGATCGAACACCGCAGCGGGAAATCTCATGGCAATGCAGATGCATTGTCAAGAAGACCTTGTCCTGAAGATTGCAAGCATTGTACTAGGCAAGAGGGTAAGGAAGTGGTATCTGTGAGGATGCTTATGACAGACAAGCTCAACAATGAGTGGAAAGACAGCCTACGACATGCACAGCAGGAAGATTCGGACATCAAGCCGATTCTAGAATGGATGAAAGCCAGTGCTCTTAAGCCCAAGTGGAGTGACGTCTCAGCGATGAGTTCGACCACGAAAAGCTATTGGGCTCAATGGGACAGCTTGCTGATTCAGGATGGAGTCTTGTGCCGTAAATGGGAAAATGGTCGGGGAGACAGTTGTCATTTGCAAATGGTTGTCCCTAAAGCTAAAGTACCGGATGTTCTACAGCTGTACCATAATGGTTGTTCAGGAGGCCACCTGGGAGTTAAACGAACTCTACTGAAGATCCGAGAACGGTTTTACTGGGTCCACTGTCGTGACGATGTCGAGGACCGGTGCCGCAAATGTACAAGTTGTGCGGCTGTAAAGGGACCTCAAACTCGTAGTAGAGGCGCATTGAAATTGTACAATGATGGTGCACCATGGGAAAGGATAGCCATTGTCGTTGCGGGGCCGTTTCCGGAAAGTGAAAGTGGTAACAAGTATTTCATGGTTGTGATGGATTACTTCACTAAGTGGCCAGAAGTCTTCGCCATTCCAAATCAAGAAGCTTCAACAGTTGCAGATAAACTAGTTCATGAAGTCTTCTGTCGTTTTGGAGTACCTTTAGAGATTCACAGCGATCAAGGGAGGAATTTTGAGTCTCAAATATTTCAGGAAACTTGCCGAGTTATAGGTACTCATAAAACAAGAACAACTTCTTACCACCCACAATCTGATGGAATGGTAGAAGGATTTAATCAGACATTGGAGAGGTACTTAGCAAAAGTTGTGGAAAAACGGCAACGAGTCTGGGATAGGCACATACAAGCGTTTTTGTTGTCATATCGAAGCGCTGTTCACGAAAGTACATCAGTGACACCAGCTTTCGCAAACTTTGGGAGAGAATTGGCTGCCTGCAGACCTGATCACCGAATACCACCTGATGCCCCACGCAGTATAACCGATTATGCAAATGACTTGCGGAGCAAAATGAATGACATTTATGAGGCATCAGACAGTCGGGCCAGCAAACGTCTGAGAAGATGAAAACACAGTATGACCGCAAAATGAACAACAAAGGTTTGACGAAGGTTCACTAATGTGGTTACACAATCCAGTTCGCAAAGGAAATCTCTAACCTTCAAGCTAAATGGGACGGACCGTACCGGATTGTGACAAGATCAATGACGTAACCTACCGGATACAGAAAGGTGCAAGAGGTACTCCTAAGATCGTCCATGTGGATCGACTGGCGCGTTATTATAGGGGCCAATAATGCTCGGGACGAGCATGTCTTAGGAGGGGCAGTGTTGTGCGCCACTATTAATGTCTTGTACATGGCAACACTAGTTACCACTAGCGCCCTCTAGTATCGAGTAGCAGAACTAGGAGTCAAGATCCTTGTAGAAATTTCGGGACCGATATGTACTCGAACATTCTAGATGTTTCTACAGTAGAAGGTTCTGGAAACTATCTGAGGCCCTACATAAGGCCGGTATAGACCGCGACCGAGTCAGTATTGAATTGGCGATACCAGCGAAGACTTCGAAGCGATACAACTACGAACTTAAGCGATCTGTAGTAAAATTTGGTTTTGTTATTAGTGTGGTTTAAAGTGTAATTAGTGTTGTGTAATTAAAGAGTCAATTTTGGTAATTCAATCGGCAATTTTTAATTGTCGCGAACCCCAAGCTCGTAACAATATTATTCTTATGTGCTTCAGTGATAAAATAACGTAAATAATCTTCTTCGTAACGAGCAGTTTGGCTTTAGAGCAAAACACTCATGTACAAATCAGATACATCACCTTACATAGTTAGGCTTTAGTCACAGAGCCGGTAATAGAATACTCAATACCGTAGCCTCTTTTTCCGATATCGTAAAAGACGATTGGCAAAGTCTGGCGCGCCATGGCTCGCGCACATCATGTGACAGCCGTCCTTGCTAACCGCACTTTTAGCTATCGGATAGGTGGGATAGACTCTACGATGCACCTGAAAATAGCCGGATTCTCAAGGTTTCGTCCGCTCTTCAAACGTTTTCACAGTCTAATTGAATGATATCCCAAGGGACCTAGTAAAGAACAGTGTTCTCATCTCAGTACTATAAGAGATTTCTCGTCGTTTAGGCGAATTATTTCGCCGATGACCTAGGCAAAAGATTTCACCGATTGAGAATCGACGTAGACCTCAAAAAGGGGGAAGCAATATACTTTAAAAGGGCTCCCAATACAGTCGCCTAATCCCTGAGGATCGATGGCTAAATAGCTTGGGGTCACCTTCGACTCCAGCATGTCCTTCACGGAACACATACGTGTTGTAATCGAGCCTAATTCGTTACTGGTCACCTACAAGCACCAGTTGAACAACCAAACCAACCGAAACCAAAAGAAAATTACCCTTATGACAGAAACTTCATCTACTATATAAAACTTTCGAAAGGTCTATAATGTCTAACAGAAACAGTCTAAGTGTAAAAGTAAGATTAAAAAGTAAGAATGAAAATAAATAAATAAATAAAAACATGTGTACAGTTCGCACGCGGTAGAAGTAACACCTTCAAAAAATAAACTTCGAGAGAACGAGACGAATGCGTTTAAAATAGCGTTTATTTATTGTTATTGTTACCAAGATTAAAAATTATTTTACATTTTATTTACATATATTACATTACATATGTGGAGTATATGTATATGTCGTATGGAGACTTCAATATCAATCTTCTTAAAACTACTTCGATGAGTATTAAGTTTAGATCTTTGCTCAAATCATACAACCTTGTTAATTTATTCTTAGAGCCAACACGTATTGCAGGGCCTAGTGCAACTTGTATAGATAATATTTTTACTGTTTTTGTACTGTACAAAATCTAAGTTCTGATCATAGTGGGCAGTTGGTTTCCCTACCTTACATGCACAAGAAACAGAAAGTTAAGAAAATTGTGCTTGTTCCAATAAATGAACATCGCTTAGAGAGATTTAGAAGTAATATGGTGAAAAAGCTGCCATTTCTTCCATATAAAAATAATACTACTATTTATTATTATTTAAACTTTAAGTATTGAATTTAATAAATTAGTTACTTCTAAAACACTCTCTTTAAACTGTCGCATATCCTTTAATGAGTGGGCGACGGTAGGAATCCATAGGATTAGACAAAAGTTACATAACCTTTACAATAAAATATCATATAATCATAGTGTTTCATTTAGAGAATAGGTAAAAAATATTCCGAAATATTTAAGAGTGTGTCCCACAGCCAAGTCTTTACATTTAAGAAACATAATTAATAATGCCTCTAATAAAATTAAAATGACTATTACACAACTCAAATTTTGAATTAAATATTAACAATATAACTTAACAAAAGCAGATCAAAATGTTACAACGGCTTTTGAAAAATATTATACCGACATTTCGATTTTAACTACAAAGTCACTGAATTCCTCTCCTACTGTCGCTGAGTCATTACTCAAACAAAATGTAAATGTTTGTAAAAAAAGAATTTGTGTTTTATAAAATATTATCAGGTAATATTGTAAAATATTTCAAAACTATTGATGTTAAGAAAACAGCAGATCTATATGGGATTTCTGTTAAAGTTATTGCGTCCATAATAGAAGCAATTGCACCCTAATTTGCTATTATTTTCAATACTAGTAACAATTGTGGTGTGTTTTCTGATTTAATGAAACATAGTAAAGTTATACCTTTATTTAAATCTGGTAGTACATTGAACCCCACTAATTTTAGAAATATTTTTGTACTCCCAACGCTCAGTAAAATTTTTAACGCAAACAGTTGTTAAATGGGAGCAGTTCTTCCGGATCGGTAGTATCTATGGGTGTTCCTCAGGGCTCCATTTTTGGCCCCTTCTTGTTCTTAGTTTATATTAATGACTTACCGTACTTGGTTGGGAAAAAACATGATATAGTTTTATTTGCTGATGACACTTATTAGATCTTCCAACTTAAAAGGCAATTATTAAAATATCACGAAGTGAATAATGCTATATCAAAAGTAGTACACTGGTTTAACGTCAATAGTTTGCTTTTAAATGGTAATAAAAAGAAATGTATTTAATTCATCACACTTAATGTTAAGCAGGTGCTTTTAAATGGGTAGGAGCTGAACCTTGTTGAATTCACTGGTTTTCTCAGAATTACAGTTGATGCGAAGCTTCAATGGGGCCCTCATATACCTAAACTAGCTAGCAAACTAAATTCTGCAGCATATGGTGTAAAAAAGATTGAAGGCCAAAAGGAAGATTTGTTGAAACAGCTACATTAGTTTATTTTAGTTATTACTATAGCATAATGTCATATGGAATCTTGCTATATGGTAATGCGACTGACTTTGAAACTATCTTTCCCAGAAAACTAAAAGCCCCAGAAAATATGCAGACCTTATCTATCAATAAGTTTAAAATATTTATTATGCAAAAATTGTTTAGTAAGAGTTATTATACAAGCCTATTAACGCTGGTGTTCCACAAGGCTGTGTGCCATCACCAACGCTGTTTCTTCTGCATATCAATGATATGTTGCAAACCGGTAACATTCATTACTATGCAGATGACAGCACTGGTGATGCTCTATACACCGGCCGTGCCAATATTTCTCGGGAAAACGTCGCCGAGTACCGGAACAAACTTGTGTCTGAAGTCGAGACTTTGTTGAACAAAGTCTCGGATTGGGGGCGACTAAATCTAGTCCAGTTCAATCCCCAGAAGACACAAGTTTGCGCGTTTACCGCTAAAGGAACCCTTTGTCGTATTTCCTCGGTTCAAGCACTCCTTGTTGTCTCAGCCAGTATCGGAATCCTCGGCGTTGACATATCGAGTGACGTGCAGTTCCGTGGTTAAAGGAAGGCCAAATTGGCCTCTAAAAGCTTGCTCAGTAAGTGGAGGCAGTATTTCATGCCGGCACCGCCTGCCTGCAACTTTACAGGCGCAGGTTCGGCCTCACATGGAATACTGTTCCCATCTCTGGGCAGGGCTCCCAGTGCCAGCTCCTTCCACTTGACCGCATTCAGCGCAGAGCGGATCGGCGGATCGAATCGTCGAAGACCGAGTTCTTTCCGATCAGCTTGACTCACTAGCACTGCGTAGAGATGTTGCATCTCTTTGCGTTTTATCGCATGTACCACGGGAGTGCTCTGAGGAATTGTTCGGACTAATTTCAGCCGCTCAATTTCACCATCGCACATCGCGACAAAACTCGCGATACCATCCATACCATCTGGATGATTAGCGGTCCACCACTGTGCGATTTAGAAGATGTTTTCTTCCTCGCACTACTTCCTTGTGGAACCGATTACCACCAGCGATTTTTCCGGACCGATACGACTTAGGGACCTTCAAGAAAAGAGCCTACTCCTTTTTAAAAGGCCGGCAACGCATTTGCAATTCCCCTGGTGTTGCAATTGTTCATAGGCGGCGGTAGTTACTTAACATCAAGTGAACCGCATGTTCGTTTGCCCCCTATCCTATAAAAAAAAACATGATTGATAATAACCCCCAGGAATGAGGTGATGGCTACCATGCTGTTTTCATAACAATTTTATAAATATTATGTTATAAGTTATGCTTTAAAAAAAAGTCCCGCTGGGTTTCTTTGCTGGTTTTTCCCAGGACAGAGGATTTTTTCCAAACCAGTGGTAAAAGTTAAAAATGACTTTCAATAAGAATTACATGTAATCAATATTAAATAAAAATGATTCTATTCTATTCTATTCTATTCATACAGGGTATTTTTGAAACGCTCCCGAAAACGAAGACAGACGACAGTACTAACTATATCTTAGATGATGGGTGAAATATAAAATCGATCCTGATGAAAAAAAAATCATCTTTTCACAACGTTTTATTAGCTTTATTCACGCTCCATCGTGTTAGTATAAATCATCGTGTTAAATAAAACGTTAATTTCATTAAAATAAAACATGAAAATACTTAAACATTAAAGCAGCAATGGAATTTAAAATAAATAAACCATAAAATCAGCTGACTAGGGTCAATATCCGCGTCGAAGCCAAACTCAACGTCACGTAAAAAGAACGCTGAGCGATAGTGGAGGGGGTGTGTCTGCGCATGGGTACAGTCGCGTTCTAAAGTACTATGGTACTAGGCTGTTGTTTTATAATATTATAATAGTAATTAATGGTTTTATTGTAGAATCATAATAGGTACTTTACTAGCTACTTAGAACTTTGGAAGAGGTTGAAATTCAAAATGGATAATGTTTGCTTGAGCATTATTTTTATTTCTATCGTAAAATAAAGTAGTTTGTAACAAGAAAACTTAAGCTAAAGGGTGACACGCTGTCCATTATACCATTGGAACATGGAACATGGAAGCCAAATGTCGATGGTGTATTGGTGTTACTGGATGCTACTTCATCATCACTCATCAGAATCATCATCATCAATGCGAATGATAAATGTTTCCGTCATCAGGTTGACCACATGGTAATTTTTTCGGTATTCTTCCTCAATACATTTAACTTACTGCACAATTTTCCCATTCACCTTCTATTTACCTTTTTGTTCACTAGTTCAGTCATAAAACAATAGATATAAATAATTTTCTTTCCTTCCTTTTAAAACCATCGTCGCGCGTCGTGCAAAGAAAGCTGTGTGCGACTGTACATTGAAACATCGCTTTTCAAAGCGCGTGAAGAATGAGGAACCAATAGCGTGCGCGCACAGTAATACTGGCGAGCATTCCCCGTCGCGCCCCTTCGTACCACGCGCTGCCGCCGCCCGGCCGACTGTGTGTCACCTCGCGTCAGCGCCAACATATAAATTCCCCAAATTTACCTACTAAGATTTGTTTGCAAGCGACATAAAATTAGAGGCGGCAATTACAATAAAACTTGCAAGTAATTTTTAATAGTTTTGACATACCTCTTTTCAAATCAAAGTATTGGATGGATTAAAACGGAAAGTCAATAAAAGTAAAGTAAAATAATTATTTTTAGATTAATTACCTGTCGATCATAATTGCAATTGATTTTAACTATTAAATTATTCAATACCATTTTATTTCTATTTTCTTGTACAAAATCAAAGATAACCAAACCCAAGTAAGTACGTTTATTAATTTCAATATCATTTTTGTAGTAACGAACTGCTTGTTTCGTCAGGGTACAATTGATTGTCTAATTGTATTAAAAAATTACAACTATAACTTCTAAATTCCATATGAAAGAGTAGTCGTAGGGATCATATGGAAACTAAACTTATAAAATAAAAGTTGGCAATGTCATAACATTTGACGGTCTGTGGAATGTTCAAAGTGTAGGCTTCAGTTTTGGCGGGATTAATTATTGATTTTAGTTTTGAGACAGTTCCGTGTTGACTTTGGACACGCATGCGCAAACGACAGTTCAATTGTTTTTTTATTAAATTCTTATTGTTATTACTTGGTATTACCTACTTGTTATTACGTGTTATTCTTGTTATTACGTTTTGTGTTTCTTTTTGTTTTAATAATGCCTAACGCGTACGTTTATAGTGCTCGTGAATACGGCAACATGTTAATGTGCCTTGGAGAAGCTCGCGGGAATGCTTCGCGTATTACGAATTTACCGAGAGAAATTCGACCGCTCGACACCCAGCTGACTCTCGTCTGATAACAGCAGCATTTCAGCGAGTGTTGGAAAATCGGCCCATTGCTCCAGTAGCGGCAGGAGGTGGAAGTCAAATGACTGTTCCTCCGAGGGCGCATTTTAGATGTCGTTCGCCGGTATCCGAACCTAGGTACACAAGTATCGCTAAATTGTTAAGACGTCGGGATGGAACAAATGTGTCATACTGTTCAGTTCACAAAGTGTTAAAGCGTAACCGAATGCGGCCATACAAAGTGCACAAAGTGCAAGCTTTAGTTCCCGGCGATCACGACCGCCGACGAGTTTTCTGCCGTTGGTTATTAGACCAACAACAACGTGTGCCTGGTTCCATTGAGCACGTTATCTGGACGGACGAGTCGACATTTACCAGAAACGGCATGTGGAACCGAAGAAATACACGTGTATTCAGAGGTTAACCCGTACGCTGTTCGACAAACCGGGCACCAAACCCGATGGTCGGTTAACGTATGGGCAGGTTTATTTAAGGATCGCATACTGGGACCAGTGTTTCTGCCACAGCGACAACGGACAGGGATACCTAAACTTTATAAATGAACAGTTGGTTGACATTTTAGACGACCTATCGTTGGATGAATATCGCCGTACATGGTTCCAGCATGATGGTGCACCTCCACATGTCGTGAGGTTCGTCCGTGAGCGCCTTACCGAATTATTGATGATCGCTGGATTGGCAGACTAGGACCACACGCTTGGCCACCTCGCTCACCAGATCTGACCCCGTTAGACTTCTTTCTGTGGGGTATGTGAAAGAAAGGGTTTTAATCGTGAGTGTGATAGTGCTGACGAAATGTGCTAAAGGATCGTGGATGTTTTCGACAAACTACGTGCGGACTGTGTCGAAGACCACACGATAATGCCCCGCCTGCATGAGGAGACGCAACACTGAGCCCACATCTGCCTCGAAATGAATGGAGCACAATTTGAGCCGCATCTCATAAGACTACGGAGGATTTAGAGCGGTAAGCTGTTTCATACCTATTTTTTTAAATAACTTGGAACTGAACTGATCTGAATAGGTACATAACTGAATACATCAGAATAATAAACATACCTACACGATGAATAAAAACGCATAACTCTAACCTTGTTAACTTTTCATTTAAGTATTTTTTCATTGGCGGAATCGAACCAGTTATTTGGTTTATTTAACCTGTGAATTTGAATTAAAGTGGCTACGTGGAGACAAGCACAGTGGCAAAATAGTAGGTTAAGTAGATAAGTTAGTATTTAGACAAGTGTTGTAAATTATTATGTATTGTGGTACCATCGTTGTTACGGGCCGCGCGAATTCGGCGTTCGCGCGTACATTGACCCTCAGTCAGCTGATTGTAATTCAGTAATTCCACTGCTGCTTTTATGTTTAAGTATTTTCATGTTTTATTTTAATGAAATTAACGTTTTATTTAACACGATGATTATACTAACACGATGGAGCGTGAATAAAGCTAATAAAACGTGAAAAAGATGATTTTTTCATCAGGATCGATTTTATATTTCACCCATCATCTAAGATATAGTTAGTAATGTCTGTCTGTCTTCGTTTTCGGGAGCGTTTCAAAATACCCTGTATACAAACCCAAGTTTTCAATTCATTTGCAAACTTAAATATTTTCTAATTAACAAATTTCTCATATTCTCATAATCTCCATATATAATAGAAAATACTGTATACTGTATTCTATCTCATTTTCTAGCAGGCTAAATCCTATAGATATTTATGTTTGTCTCTTTTTAGTGTCGCTTTTTTGTTTCATCGTGTTTCAAATCACAACGATTCTAAAGAAGTTTTCACTTCAAAAATAAATCAGGGTTGAAATAAGGGTGGCCCAAAAGCTTAACCAGTGTGCTGTCATTTAGCTGATATTTGGCATTTTACATTTAATATTTAGGTTTATAACTGCTCATTGATACTACTTTGACTTCATAAATGAATAGACAAAATCTTCTCTACGCTTCTCGATCTCTTCAATTTGGTAGACGTTAGTTCATTTTGAAACATCCAAACTGTAGTCGACTATCGCTTAGTTTCTGGATCGTATTAACAAACCTAAGATTCATCACTTGAAATAATGTGGTTAACACGCCGAGACGAGTCTGCTTGGAATTTAGTAATTATGTCATGGTACTATTCCACGCATTTGAGTTTCGGTGAAGTTAAGCAGCATTCAAAGGGAAACTGTCCTTCTCACGCAAAAGTGTTCGTGTATAATCTCATCAGCGCTCCCCGATCGAATCTGCTATATGTGCTGAATTTCATCATCCTTTCGTAACAGCTGGGCAAAACTTCTTTCTTCATCTTTCAAATTTTGCCAACCGTCTCGGGCTTAGAAAGGCCTCAATCAATAAATATCATTCGAAGTCTATGAAAAGATTCATCCTGTTTTATACAACTTTGAAATCGTTAAAAATCATCGCGCCAAAATGCTCTCGACGCAAATTTTTCAATGGAACACGATATTTCAATTTAGCTCGTAAAAAATGTGGGGAGATATTTGGAATTGGAATAAATGTGTTATTAACTTCTAAATAATCGGATTTTTAAAATAAATAATAACTCGTCAGTGTCTCTTACAATAAAAGATTTTATGACAAAACTTCTTGCAGGATCTGTCCTATGAGTATGTAAACACTTTGACGACCTCTTACTTAAGAGTACTGTACGAGCTGCTTTGTTGTACAATCTAGAAGGATATAAAATAGAAAGAATTGAGTTGATAATGTGATTTAATTTGATAATACTGCTAGTGAGTACGATGCGCGACGGCGAATGAATGCGTACTGAATGGATGAGAATGAAAGATGATACAATATGGTAAAAATGCTTAAGTGCAAAAATGTGCGGTTTGTAAAGACCGTACATGCTGCGGGGAGAGAGAGAGAGAACAGATGATGATTGATAGGCGATTACAAATTGATACTAATTGATAACGATGATTATACTATAAAAATTAGCTTATAAATTTCAATTAAAAACTTATAAATTTCACTTCACCACTGCACTAAGATCACTAAAACGTTTGCAAACTGTAGGCGACGTCGACTTATCCAGTGCGCGTGCACTCAGTTCACCCGATAAACTGCGATACCGCGGGGCTCGACCGATGTTGCTTGCTCTGTGTTTCGGTTCGTGCCAGTGAACTGTACATTCAAGCCAGCTGATCTTTCGCTTTGAGAGGGACCTTGTATACGTGCGGCGCATCTGCGGCGTAGACTCTAAAAGGCAAATAATGTGATGCTAGTATAGCTGCTCCCAGCAGAAGATAAATAAGCACATATTGATGTAGGTCGTGGTTTGATAACTGATTTACCATCTCTGTATCAGCGTCGCTTGTCTTCAGCTGCTCTATTTGGTGTCAATACTTGACAAGTGTTTTCGATTCTCCTCATTTTCTGACTCGTCAGATTTCTCGAGCCTTTGGAGGAATAGATAGGTTGATGACATCATTGATTGGAGGTATGTCTATCTTTGCAAGGACGGGCTTGATATTATAATTAGTGACCTGCTTTCTGTGTGAAAATATTGTCAATGTTTCACTTTTAATGAAACAGCCGTCCTCGAGAATGATAATACCGGCCTTGCTAAGTCGTTGCGCTGTAACATGATGCTCGCATATTATTCTTATCATCCTGATTACAGCAAAAGTACAGGTACGTATTTAGTTTGTTAAGTTCAACCCATATATCTTTGCAGGGCGAAGTTTTGATTTCACACTGACCTGTGTCTTCATTTTTGATGCAGAGAATATCGTCCGATTCATATGGAAAATAGGTTTCTGTAGCGGCAAAGGTGAGTCTCAGCGTTGAACTGTGTACATCTTCGAACTTCTTCTTCTGATAATGGTACGTACGGTCCTTTTGGATGTTGATCGCGATATGATCTGCGATAGGTGTGATGCGGACCATCTGTTTTTGTACTTGCTGCGGGATAGATATAAGCCTGTAAATCTCGTAGGTATCCTGCTTACCAACAGGATTTTGATCTCGAAAATAAAGTGGCTTGTCATCCTTGCTTTTACTTCCAGTAAATGATAGAGTCTGGATAAGTTGTTTTGGATGTTGTTTATAGGCAGAGCTAATTCCTTTGATAATTGGCCAGAGATAATATTAACTCTTCATTCAGTTGTTCAGGCGTTAATAAATAAACATTAAACTGCCCATAGTGGATGTCTGTGATGGTCTCCACCAACGTTTCTTGAATGTTTTTAAGATTGGCCAAAATGTTGTTTGCTATCATGGATGAGAGAATAAATTCATTGATGATTTTTTCGGTCTGAATTTCCTTTGTTATGATGTTGGCTTCTTTTTCTAGCTCTATGATGTGGGCATTGAAGATCTTGTACTGCTTGTTAATAGACTCTTCGATTCGACTCAAAGTTATATTCAGCTTCAACCACGGATGTTTGATTTTTCCATAAAAGAGCAAGATGTTTCTGATTCATCCTGATTATATTGATGTCTCTCTCGTATTTTGAGCAAACTCTTCGTCTAACACACCGAACAAGCTGTGCGCTAGGTATCCGACACCGTTGATAAGCCCGCGCCGGCGTCTCGAGCGCGTGTATTGCTGACCGAGCAACATATGATGATAGTAGTCCAGTTCAGTGGCCTCATGACGTAGTTGTGACAACATTACGTCACATTTTGTTTGTTTGGATATCTTGGAGCATATGTTATCCAAATAATCGAAGTACTTGCGATACAATTCAATGCCTTGCCAGTACGGATTCATTTCGTAGTAGACAATGAGTTTCCACTGATCTCTGACAAGGTGCATGTTGGAAATTTTGTCCAAATAAATGCTCTGATTATTGCTTAGACTAAGTAGGTTGAAGGCACACTGAACAGGTGAAATGATGGTAAGTAAAGTCAACATTGCTAAAGCTATGAAGTTGCATGATTTTTGCTTCGCGTTCTTTTTGCTTTGGTGCTTTTGCTGTAGACTCCTTATTGCTTGATTCCGAATTTTGCTCGCTACCAACGTAATCATCTGATAGAAGTGGTGATATTTTGTAATAGGCCTCTTGATAATGTTGTTTTTTGTTTTCAGGGACACTACTCGGACCAGATCGTCCTTTCCGGGGTGAAGTTCAACAACTCTAGCGAGCGCCCACTTGCCGGGAGGTAAGTTGACGTCATGTATGACGACAACGTCACCAATTTTCATGTTTCTTTGCTTCTGTTGCCACTTGCTTCTAGCTGATAATTGGCACAGGAACTCGGACTGCCATCTCTTCCATATGTCGTAGAAGATTTTCTGTACCAGTTGCCAACGTGTGCTCGTCCTTTCGGTTTCGATGATGGTGAGGGTGGGGCCACTCGCCAGAAAATGTGATGGAGTGAGGAAGTTTATGTCCTCAGTATCTTCGCTCAGGGCACACAGTGGCCTTGAGTTCAGGCAAGCTTCCACCAGTGACAACAATGTGGATAGCTCCTCAAATGTAAGCTTTTGTGCTCCGATGACTCTTCGTAAGTGGAATTTTGGGCTTTTCACCGCCGCCCATAGACCTCCTGCACTAGGCCACGAGGGGCGTTGAAGTGCCATTCGATCTCCATGTCTGATATTGCTGGGAAGAAATCATCGTCCAAACTTGTCGAAGATTGATGAATTCCTCCTGTAAGTGTTTGTTGGCGCCTACGAAGTTGGTCCCGTTGTCGTACAGGTGACGCGGGGCTCCGCGGCGCGCTGCCATTCGTCGGAGTGCTACGAGGAATGCTGATGAGTGGTATGAGAGGTCTGATACCATTTCAAGGTGTACGGCCTTAGTGACCATACACACAAAAACTGAGATGTATCCTTTCGTCGTTTTTATGCCTCGTCATTTGTTTGCTTTTACGTCGATGAAACCGGTGTAATCGGTCCCAACGTGGTAAAATGGCCTGGTTGGGTTATCTTGCTGACAGTAGGTCTCCATGATTTGAGTCTGTTTGATTGGGTTGTGTCTTCTGCAGACAACACATTCACGGATGCGTTTTGACAGCCCTGTTGCCGCCAATAATCCAGTAATGCTGTCTCAGATTCGATAGAGTCAGGCGGGCTCCACCGTGGAAGGTGGCCTTGTGTGCCTGATCGATTATGAGCTCAGTGAAGTGTCCGCTGTGTGGCACGATGAGAGGATGCTTCATGTTTTCATCGATGCTTGCATTATTGATCCTGCCACCAACTCTTAGAAGATCGTTTTATCCAGAAATGGATTAAGGGACAGTAGTTTGTTGTTACGCTTCACTTTCCCTGCTTCTTGATGGTAAGTATTTCTTCATAAAATACTTTGTATGCTTTATAATAATGTATTTTGCTTGTTTGATTTCAGGTGCAGTTAGATACGGCGTCTTCGGTTTGGAATTCGACACCGCCCGTACAGAGTAAGTACGCGTCACTCGCGTCATACAGCTATGTTTGTTTATCAACGCTTCGATTACGTCAGAGCTGTGACGTTGAATAGTGACGTTGGTTTGCATTGCTTTCACTTCTTGATTCGTAGTGTATGTTTTTGTGGTGGTTTCTTTTGATATGTTTTCAGCCATGATGGGCCTTGCCACCACAAGGATGATTTTGAGGATTGCTGTTGATACCCACGGCTGGCGCAGTCTGCTGGATTATCAGTCGACTTGACATACTGCCAACAGTCCGCAGGTATGATTTCTTTGATTTGTACACGGTTGGCGACGAATGGCTTCCAGCGATTGATGTCGCCTTGGATCCAGCCGAGCACAGCTGTTGAGTCTGACCAGCCGAAGGTCTTGATGTTTTGCTCTGATAGACTGTGTTTGACTGTCTGCATGAGTCTTGATAATAAGTGGGCCACACAGTTCTAATTTCGGCAATGATATGATTTTGATGTCGGAACTAGTTTTGATTTTGCTGCTATCAAAACTACTGCTTGTTCACCTTGTTTCTTGCTCTTGATTTTGCTGTAGATAACACAAGCGTAGGCACGTTCTGAGGAATCGCAGAACCCGTGTAGCTCAATGTCGTCGTTCTCATAACTTTGAAGCCATCTTGGTACTTGGATTTGATTGATGCCTTCGAGGTCATGTTTGATCTTAGACCACTCTTCTTCAATGCTTAGTGGAAGTTGGTCATCCCACTTCAAATCTTCTTTCCAGACTGATTGGAATAAGAGTTTCAATCTTGTTGTTACAGGACAGAGCCAACCGGCCGGGTCGAAAACCTTTGAGATGTCTGAATAGTGACCTTTTGAGGCTGGTTTGTCTGTTGATGTGTTGATTTTGAGCTCAAAGTGAAGACGTCCTTCTGAGGGTTCCAGCGCAGTCCCAGGGTCTTTGTTGATTCTTTCTGCTTGAAATCAAACCCAATTTGATGATTGCTATCTGTGTCTGATCCTGCTGCTTAGTAACTCATTGCTGTTTGAGCACCACCTTCGTAGATTAAACCCCTGATCTGAGTAGGTTGATCAGATCTGTTTTAATTTAGAGCAGCTGGGATGCTGTGCTGACCGCTTAAGACATCGTCCATGAAAAGTCTCTCTTCAACACCTTAGCTGCTTCAGGGACTGTCCTTCGTCGCGTGCTAATTGCTTTAGTGTGTTCATTGCCAGGAACGGCGCTGCTTTCGTCCCGTACGTCACAGTTAATAGTTCGTATTCTTGAAGTGGCTGATTTGATGATTCACGCCATATGATTTTTGTAGATGTTTGTCGTTATTATTGCAGAGGATCGCTCGAAACATTTTTCGATGTCTGCAGTGAAGGCGACCTTATACTGTCTCCAACTTATGATCAATGATAGTAAGTCTGCTTGCAGATTGGGTCCGTTGTTCATCAAGTCGTTTAGGCTGTAGCCTGATGACGTCTTTGATGACGCGTTAAATACGACGCGTAATGCAGTTGTAAGCGATTCGGCGCGCTGTACACAATGATGTGGCAGTAGCAACTCGTTGCCGGGATCGTGTTACTGTTACAGTACATTGCCATATGTTCTAATTCAATGTATTCGCGCATAAAGTTTTTATACATTGCTGCGAGGTCTTCGTTTTGGCGAATTTCTTTTCCAGCTGATAAAGTTGTGCCACGGCTTCTGCACATTTGGTTTTCATGGGCAGACGTACAACATATCGACCGTCTTCTCGTCGTGTTGTTGTGTTGTTATAATGCTCAAGCAGTATTGATCCTCGGATGATATTGTTATTTTGTTGTCTGCTATGTCTTCGATTGTCCAAAACCTCTGAATATTTTGTAAATCGTGCAGAACAACATTACACTGATAAGACTTCAGGTTGCCGCAGATGATCCAACCGAGTCGTGATTGCTGAACAATCGGTTGATTTTCATCTTTCTGATGATTCCACTCATGATGATGTTCAGTAGATGTTCACACGCAGTAATATATGTCTATGGGACGGCTGATATTGAAGTCTGGATCAGCAAAGCCGTATGCCTTCAAGACGTTTCCATGACGGTTTGTCAAAGGATCTGTTCAGTAGATTGTTTACCAACTTTTCATGATGATGACGTCAGTATTGAATGTATTCTGAATTCATAGATGATGCTGTTATAGTGATGATACCTTTGCAGTTATTTTCCTTTGTGCCAATCCCGAAAATAATACCCTTGCAACGTTGTCGTGGAAGGCCAAGTCTTTGAGCGGCATTTTCGCTTATAAGTGATGTTTGTGACCCTTGATCAATCAGCGCTCGCATCGTCAGATAGCTTCCATCAGCTGATAGCACCTTGATTTGGGCTGTTGCCAGGAGGATTTCGGCGACGTTTTCTTGTGAAACATGTGTCACGTTTCTTTGCTGTGTAACTCTTTTTTGCTGTCTCGCTCGCTCGCGTTGATATTTGATGCGTATGCTTCGTGCAATAAAGTATTGTGACACGCAATGCGCGCATCTTTGTCGGAAAAACAGTCCTTGCCTTTATGATCAAAAGACGGTTTGCATAAATTCAATTTTGCCACTGTTTTTCGTTTTAATTCTGGTGTCTGACCTAGAAACGATTTACAGTGGAAAATTCCATGTTGTTCATTGCACAATGGACACGTGTATTTATTCCTTGCTAACGATTTCAATGACTTCACATTTGTATGATTGATAAATGCTTTAGTTGATGCACCGGGTATGCCTTGGAATATTGAGCTTTTTGGAATCTTGATAGGTAGCTTGCTGATTGCTCGCGGCGCGCTTCTTGCGCGTCGAGACGATTCTAATGCTGTGAATCGCATTTCCAAAAAGTTAGAAATCCTGATAGCGTAGGCAATTCCCTCGGATCTTCAAGATATTCGAAGTAGTCATTGTGTGTATCAGTGTCCAATTTCTGCATCAACAAATGTACCACAAGGATCCCAACTTGATGTATTCACGCTAAGTTTTTGCGGCACTTAGACACTCTTTGTGGTGTCGTGCAATTTTCAGGGCAAATGATGATTGGTGTGTATTGTTGGCAAGCCAAAAGCGTGTTCATGTGAGAACTAAAATCAATCGTTTGTTGTTATACCGATGATTCAAATTTCCCAGCATGTTTCATAGTTTTCGGAACTAATATTTAGATGTTGTATTAGTTTCTCCTTCTCCCTTGACCTTGCTTTTTAAATGTTGCATTTTTGCACATTTGAAATATGAATTCTTGTGGATCATTTCCATGAAGAGATCTTTGAAAGATGACCACTGCTGATAGTTGCCGCTGAACAGTTTCCATTTTGGCGTAGAATGCTTTTGATGAGATACGGACCACATCTTGCTGTTGATTGATTTTTGATCTTTTGTAGCTGTCTTCGAACATGTAGTATGTTTTCGTACTGCACATCTTCTGTGGTAAGCTCTGTCGATCTCCCAGTGTAAAGTCCACGGCATTCCAGCGAAGTTGTAAGTCACGTAAGCTGTCCTCGAGCTCCCTTTTCGGTCGTAACTCGAGATTAGTGGCATTGATTGCTCGTTCTAGTGCTTTAAAATTGCTTTTTGTTTCCGGTACATCTCGTCAAGTTTGCTGTGGTTACCTCTGTCTACTCGGCTGGTGCTGGCCTGACCTGATGGGGACGCTGTTGCAGCCGTTGATGGTGGACGCCAATCTGTAGTCACGCCGGCTAAAGGGTAGCAGGGTCTCAGAACTGACTTCTTTTCTTGATCAGTAGATAGGTGTTGCTGGATAATTCTCCGACAGTCGGTGTAATATGACTTTGCTTTTCAAGTGATTTTCCAAGAAATAAGTGTAGTCTTGGTCCTCGTACTCACAACTTGACATGATTGGCTTGGAACTCTCTCAGTACTGATCCAGAGTCTCTAGTCGCCTTGATATGTAAGATGGGGTTTCTTTCAGCTCCATCTTTCTTGAAGTTGGTGAATAACTGCTCCATTGCTTGAAGAAGTTGTTGCTGAGTTGATAGTAAATCTTCCATTTTATTTGATTAATGGACGATTTGATTGATAATCCGGTGACGGATGCTTCCGAGTCACGGAGGTGATGCTGTTGCTAAGTGCTCCGGTATCCTAATGCAATATATGCGCCTTCTCAATCTCGTCGGTGAGACCCGCTTGTGGGAGGCCGACTCGACCGATTCGCTATTGCACTTCAGACACAGAAACACAAAAGACAAAAATGTTTTTCGTGGTGATGGCGTGATGTTTACCAATCACTGCTGCTGGTGATGGTGTATGCGGTATGAAAATTGTTCACTGCGCAATAGCTTTTAAAATAACTTAGCGTTTTTGCTAAGTAGGCGGTAATACGTGGGCAGCACTAAACGGGCGAAACGAAGTCACGTTGTCGAACCGCGTGGTCCTTTCTCTTACCGGCACTAGATCAATGCTCGAAGGACCATTAAGATGTACGAGCTGCTTTGCTGTACAATCTTAGAAGTTGATATAAAATAGAAAGAATTGAGTTGATAATGTGATTTAATTTGATAATACTGCTAAGTACGATGCGCGACGGCGAATGAATGCGTACTGAATGGATGAGAATGAAAGATGATACAATATGGTAAAAATGCTTAGTGCAAAATGTGCGGTTTATAAAGACCGCAAGATTAGATTAGAATTGTCTTGTTTGTAAGGATTGCCACGTGTTGTAAAGATTACCATTCCATAAATTCCACACGCAATGATGTTTTCAAAGGAACTATATCCTTAACCGAACCTCATTACTGATGACAACAAGGCTAGTTCTTTTCTCGACAAGATACAGTTCAGCCAATGTTGTTCCTGTTAATTAAATGCGACAAAATTTGTAAAAAATCTAATTTCATTCAATGTGTAGTGTTCGCGTAAATATAAATAATAATTACTATTCTTGTTTAAATTTGTTATTGTATATTTATGTTATTTAAAAAAAAGTTAAAAAGTAAATTTACAAATAACTTTACAAATCACGTTATAGTAATAAAATTACAACAAAACAAATTATTTGGAGTCTAATGCCATCATAAAGAAAGTTATGGCTCACGAAATATAATTTATTAATTGTAAATAAATAATTACTGTACAGTACATATAAATTATAAAAGTTACTTCAGTACTTTCAATATCATTACTTATTTCTTAGCTCAATTCGTACCTCACCATGAACCTAAATTTGTATTTTATTGGTATATTTTTAATATTTCTTATGTCCATAACATCGAATGATGGTATGTAATATTTTTATATTATATTCATCTTCTTATTCTTCTACATTTTTGCATTCTACCAAATAGCGATGACCTTCTCCATAGATTACCTCTAACTCGAAGATATTTGTCATAGTTGCCACGTCTGGCAGGCGGGTACACCAGTATTTTATTATTTGGGACAGGAAGATGCTGTTGTCTATCTTCTGTTTCATAACACCCACAGGATGATATTATTGGGTAGTGGATTCTCTGACACTACCACTACACGGCTATATACTCTTATGTATTTTATGTGCCTAAAAAACAAAGAAGAAAAATTCATACGGCTTTAAAAGTGTTTAAAGTTATACTTTTGAAATCTTCTTTAAATCGTCCTCGCATATAATATAAATGTAGTATAGGTGGTTCAGTAGAGTACCATTATTGTACAATAGCATACTTAGTAGTAGCTATACTTTATTTCATTGATCATTAGTGTAGACTTAGCTATTAAAACCAAGAAAACCTAAATCAGTTAAACTTTTAACAGAAGAAAGGTAGTCACTTATTATTTAATTAAACGTTGAATTTTCAACCGACTTCAAAAAGGAGGAGGTTCTAAATTCATCGGAATCTTTTTTTATGTACGTTCACCGATTACTCGAAGACGCCTGAACCAATTTGGAAATTTCTTTTTTTGTTTCAAAGGGTATACTTCCCAGGTGGTCCAATATAAATTTGACCAGTAGTTATTGAGTTATCCTTAATAATTTATATTGAAGTCGGTTGTACAAAATTTTTAATTTTACCACTCGTTTCCTATTTCTGCCGTCAAGCAACAGTGAGTGTACTTCTGTATTCCGGTTTGAGAGAGCCAGTAAAATTATAAACTGTGAGGTATTTTATCGTAGTCTTAGGTGTATCACCGCAACTCTGGCTTAATAGTAAGTTGCATGTGTCTATCGGTTGCAGTAACCAGTAGACTCTTAGTTTTAGTTTGTAAAAAAAGTATTTTTAAAAAGTTTTTAGAATAGAAAACATTTTCTATATATTTATCAAGCACGTAATATAACCTATCTACTTTCCAGCAACTGGTTCAGGAAACAATCAGCAAATCCAACCAACAAGTTTACTTACTGCATTTTTAAATCCCATCAGAGATAAGTGGGAATATTTGTCTAGTAAACTTCCGTCTTTGGCAAGTATAACTTTTATATAGTTTTCGTTTTAATAATATGTATGTAGTGAAGCAGTCCACACGTAGGCCTTTCCAAGAATACGCTAGCCGGCATTACTTGGAGGTTTTGTCCACACTGACTACGCTGAGCCAGCGAATTGTTGAGCGCAGAGTTAATATTTTCGCACTAGAAATGTGGCCTTTAGTCACTGGTCTGTATATACGAACATTTTGCCAAAGTTGCCAATGTTAACAGGGTGAAGCTGCTGCTCATCTCCAGTTTCAGTTTCGGAATGATATGGGGTAGTGGATATTCTTACACTGCCACTACAAAATTTTCTCAAACTCTATACCTGCAATTGAAAGAGGAGTAAGACAGGGTGACCCTCTGTCACCGAAATTATTTATCGCTGTCTTCGAAACTGTATTTAAAAAACTAGACTGGAAAACCTGAAGGTTGAAATTAGCTGGCGGTTTCTTGAGCCATTTGTCATTCGCAGATGATAAAGTTGTATTTGCTGAAAACTCTAAAGAACTATAAGCAATGATAAACTCACTTGATCGAGAAAGTACTAGAGTAGGACTAGAGATGAACATCTTCAAAACAAAGATAATGACCAATAGCCAAAGAATCCCTATTAGTATAAAAGACAGACACATAGAATATGTGGACAAATACGTATACCTAGGGAAACAGGTATCATTCAGATCGTCTAGTAATGAAGAATAAATAGAAAGGAGATGTCAAATAACTTGGAACAAATTTTGGTCCCTAAAGGAAATATTAAAAGGAGATTATACATTAATTATGAAAAAAATTGTAATTGAAACCTGTCTCCTGTCTTGCTTACTGTATGATTGTCAGACGTGGATTTACACACAGAAAACGAAGAAAAAATAAGAACAACACAGAGGGCAATAGATAGAAGTATGTTAAAAATGAGAAAAATACACAAAATAAGATCGGAAATAACCAGAGAAAAAACAAAAATAAAAGATGATTTAATACAAGCCTTAAAACTAAAATGGCAATGAACCGGTCATATCTCAAGGGTCACAGATGATAGATGGACCATAAAAACAACACGTTGGAGAGGACCCTTAGGCAAAAGAAATGTCGGCAGACAAGCTAGACGGTGGGCTGATGATATCGTTGCAAAAGCAGGACAAGACTGGATGGTCCTAGGAAAAGACAGAGAATTATGGAAGGAGAAGGAGGAGGTCTTTACTCAAGAGAGATCCACATCCCAGAAAAATAGCTAACCACACTAACATTAGACTAATAAGTTAAATGTACTAACACAAATATCTTTTTACGTGGTAGAGCCATGCTGCAGCTATATTACTGGTATAGTTGTAGCACGAATGGGGCGGCTCGACCGGGGAAGGACCACGCTCTCACAGAATACCAGCGTAAAATAGCAGCTTAACGCTGCTGTATTTCGTATGGTGAGTGTAGAGAACCGGAGACCCTTTTTACTGGAAACGAGGCATTCCATCTTAGTCCTCACGTTTGACAACGCATCTGCATTTTGAATCTTAATCGAGGATAAATGTAGATGTCTATGGGCCACAGCATCCACTTACCATCAGGTGGACTGAGTGCTCGTTTGTCACCCTTATCCTATAAAAAAAAAGTAACAAACATTTATAATGTAAAATATTTTGATGTGGAAATAAAAAGCTTATTATTATTATTATTATTATTTGTACCTGCCATTCCCTTGGTATTGCAGTTGTTTATGGGCGGCAGTAGTCCCTTAACACCAGGTGAGCTGCATGCTCGTCTGCCTCCGCTCCTATAAAAAAAACTGTATTTTCACTCATTTTCGTTAACTGGTAATATTTTAAGTACTAACACAATAAATATAATACTATTATAACTCATATAACTGACTTGTTTACGTTTTTCTTGCAGGGTTTTCGTAAAAGTATTTTAGTTAAACTGAAGCCCTAGGAGGAGTGAATATAAAGTATATTAAAACAATTAAAATATATTAAAGTATATTACATGTATATGTAAAACAATTTTTTTTTATTGTGCACAAATTTATTGAGTGGAGCTTTCAGCACAAATGATAATTATTAAATTTATTCATACTTTGTTAATCTTTCCTTTTTACACCGTGAATATCAAGAATCAAGAAAAGAAACCTAACCGTGAAAAGCAACTTCTGATAAGGTAGACCGAATATATCGCTAAGTAATATTACTGTCCTATCCCTCCTGGACAGTAATATCCTACATGCCTTCTATTTCCTCTAACACCAATTTTCCTTGTCACACCACCTATCCTTCCTTTCCTATTCCTACCCTCTCCGCCAATCCAACGTCTGCCGCGCGGATGGATGCATGCAGGGGGCAAGCCTAGTCGTTAGCGTGCCACACTGCCCTGGGACGGGCGACCCCAGAATTAGGCCAGCCTTACCCTGGCATGCGGGCTCTGGGGGACAAACCTTTCCTCGCTATTCGTGGGAACGCAATGGAGAATAATAAAAATAATTTAATTAACCAAAATGGCGGCGATGTGGTTCTGCCATCACGTCTCGTTTCTCGCGGGGGCGAAAAGCCCCACGGAGCCGCTTCGCTACGTTGAATGTAAGAGGAGGAATGGATGGTAAGATAGAAAAGTATGTCAGATGATGGATGAACGATGCATAAATATTTTGTGCGTGAACGAAACCAAGAGGAAAGGATGTGACACCACGTTTCATGGCCCCTACACGGCATACTGGTCAGGTCCCAAACCAGCCGAGGTAGTCAGGAGTTGGTGTGATTCTTTCATCTCGAATAGTGAAATGTGTGATGGAGCAGGAATGTGTAAGCCCAACTCCTCTGGATTAGGTTAAAGTCGGACTCACTTGCTTGTTTATCCTGGGGTCTATGCACCGACGGATCTGCGCGGAGGTGGGTCATTGAAAGCCCAACAAGAGAGGATAGGGATAAAGAGATCTTGAATAAATGCGGAGAAAATGAACGGATCGTGATGTTGAGGGACTTTAATGGGTGGGTTGGATAAAGCGTGATGGGTATGAAGGAGTTCTGGGTACGTTTAGGGACGAGAGAGTGAATGACAATGGGAGAAGCCTGCTTGAATTATGCTTGGAATGGAATCTGTGCGTGGCCAACACAATGTTTGACCACAAAAGATCCATTTATAAGAGATGAGGTGAGTCTAGAAGTATGATTGATTTTGAATTGTGGATGAAAGACTGAGGAAAGAGTGCTAGACACTCGGGCATACCGCGGTGAGCCTCGACTGAACCACTTCCTGGTTATAGCCCGAATGCGTGGCCTCTTTAAACGGTGGCGACACCGAGGCCGAGCCTACGAGTGTTTTGGATAGAGTAAAGTGGAAAATCTGCAAGAAAAAGAAAAGACAGTATGTAGAGAAACTGAAAGAAAGTTTTAAGGCATAGAAGAGATAGGTGTGATTGAAGATTTGTGGGAGACATTTAGAAAGATGTCGTGAATGTTGCTATTGAGGTATGCGGGTAGCTAAAAGAAGGAAAGGAAGAAAGAACTATAATGTGTGGATGGATAAAGATGTACAAAGGTTGTGCAAGAAAAAGAAGAAAGCGTGGTTGGATTAGGTTGCAACCAAAAAGTTCAAGGCAACGGATGATGACGAGATAAAGGAAGCAAGAACAAGTATAAAAGATTGAAATCAGCAGCGAAAGAAGTTGTGTCTAGAAAGAAAGAAGAACGAAAGGATGATTTCGATAGGAGGTCACTGAAGATTTCAGTCAAACATCAAGATTTTCTGGAAATCCATCAAAAACCTAGAGGAAAAACTTCTACCTCGGAGCTGAGGTACAATCAGGAGTCAAGAGGAGCATTATAAAGGAAGAATGTGTGTTAAAGAGATGGAAAGAATATTTTGAAAGTTTGTTTGAAAGAGAAGTGCAGGTACAGCATCCGGCACCTTCCATGGAAACTAATATAAATGTTGATAAAAGTGAGATAAGCATGGATGAAATAGTGAAAGCGTTGAAAAGTATGAGATTAGGTAAGGCTGCAGGCATGGGATTACCGTCGAGATGCTGAGGGCTGGACAGGGCATAGTGGCTGAGTCAGCTGTACCGCCTTTTCAATTTGTGCTGGCAAAATGGGCAAGTACCAGGAGACTGGTGCAAAGCCGTAATCGTGTCATTGTATAAGGAAAAGGGTCACAGGACTGCATAAATGCAGTATAAGCCTTCTAGCGTCGTCGGTAAATTGTATGCGAAAGTGTTGATTGAGGGTTGTGAGATGAAACAGACGAAAAGTATGGGATGCACAAGCGGGATTTAGAGGAATGGATGTATGGATCAGGTCTTTCTCCGCGGTGCATAGCCGAAAAGTGTTTGGCTAAAACAAGACGGTCTATTGCGCATTCGTGGATTTAGAAAAGGCCTATGATAGAGTAATGAGGATGAATTGTGGTCAGCACTGTCCGTGAACCGTGTGAGCAGTATCCTCATACGAGCACTGCAATCTCTTTATAGGGATTCTGGTGTAAGTGAATAAACAGGGCATACACTGAATGGTTTAATATCGAAAAGGTGTTAGACAGGGATGTGTAGCGTCACCGTGGCTGTTTAATCTGTTCATGGACAATTGTTGACAGATTTAAAAGAGAATGAAAGTGGGTTGAGAACGAATGAGTTACTCGTCAAATGTTTTCTCCTATGCTGATGACCAAGTACTACTTGCGTCTTCGGCCGAGGAGTTACAGGAGATGGTAACTGCTATGAGTGGAGCTTTTGTTAGAAAGGAATGAAGATGAATGTAAAGAAGACGAAAGTGATGGTGTTTGAAAGAGATGAGGCAGTGACAGACTGCAATATCGTGATTGGAGATGAACAAATTGAACAGGTGAAGGAGTTTGTGTATCTGGGTTCAAAGTTTACAAGAGATGGAAAGTGTAGAGTGATATCGAAAGAAGAGTGAATGCAGGAAACATGGTGAATGGAGCTTGCACTCCTTTATGAGCAGTCGGAAGTTGTCTAACAAGGCTCGTTTGGCTGTGCATGAGGGGGTGTTGGTTCCGACACTCATGTACGGAAGTGAAAGTTGGGTATGGCAGAAGAAACTTGAAAGCAGAATAAATGCAGTTGAGATGAGAGCGTTAAGAAGTATGATAGGAGTTAAATTGGTGACAGGATAAAATAGTGAGATAAGGAAACGTTGTGATTTGAAAGAAGATGTAGTGACAAAAATTGAGAAAGGTATGCTGAGATGGTTTGGCCATGTCGAGAGAATGAATGAAGAACGATTGACGAAAAAAGTGTATAAGGCGAGTGTGAATGAAAGTGTTGGAAGGGGTAGACCTAGGAGGACGTTTCTCGACCAAATCAGGGACGTCTTGAAAAAAGGCCAGGTCAAGAGTACCCTAAACCGAAGAGCATGTATGAAGGTAATAATGAAAGTGGACGAAGCGAAACAAGTATGTAAGGATCGTAGCAAGTGGAAAGAAGTGGTCTCTATACAGGGAAAGAGGCGTGATTATATGTATGTATGTATGTATGTACATATGCATATGCATTTGGGGCACTACATACTGTCGAAATTCTCGTGTAGAACTCGCTGTGTGTGACAGGCAGGCAGCGAATTGTCGCTGCGAGTACAATTCGCAGCGAATACACTCGCAGCTAGCATTCGCTGTGTGTGACCGAAGCATTTGACGTGTGCGACGAATAGACGACATATTTGCATTTGGGGCACTACATACTGTCGAAATTCTCCTGTAGAACTCGCTGTGTGTGACAGACAGGCAGCGAATTGTCGCTGCGAGTACAATTCGCAGCGAATACACTCGCAGTTAGCATTCGCTGTGTGTGACCGAAGCATAATACGACAGCGGGTATGCTGCTACTTAGCGGTAGAAATAAGTAGTGTTTTAGGACCACAACAAAAACGATAGACGACTACGACAAATGGAATACCGCACCATAGGCGGACTTCGTTGCGGCCAAGTCTGTGTTTTTCCACTTCGAAATGCACAATTATAGAGGACACAATGCAGGCAGTGTGCAAGGTTTGCATAGTCTGTATTGTGCAGACTTCAAAACAAATTTCAATATTTATTGAAAATAACTCTCACAAAATACCCGCCGTAAGCGTGATCGTCAACGGTTGTTATGAAAAAAGACTTGTTCATACAACGAAATTTAAACATTTGTCAAGATATAGCTCTATAAAAACATAAAAATATAAGACAAAACTTGCAGTCTAAAATATGGCCACTACCAAACTTGCTTTTCTATAATTTGGCCAATAAATATTAGGTCCTATATGAAATTAGCGTTTTGTACGGGAGGAATATAAAGTTAATTTAAAGTAAATTTAAGACATTCCAATTGTAGCTCATTTGACTTAGTGGTTGTTTGTTGTGCAGTATGTGGTCTTGCGTTGTCGTGAAGCAGCAGTGGCCTAGAGCGATTGACCAATCTCGGTTGTTTAGCAGCTAGTTCTTCCTTCATGGTTAGCAGTTGCTGACAATAGATATCTGCCGTAATCGTTTGGCCAGATTATTGAAAGCTGTAGTGAACGACACCGGCGCTATTCCACCAAACACTCACAATTTTCGTTTAGAGCAGGATTTGGCTGGGTCTCCAGAGCTCAGCCATTGCGACGAGCGCTTCCGATTATCGTACAGTATCCACTTTTCATCACAAGTAATCAGTCGGTTGAGCAAAGTAACACAGCAGTCGACGCGTGTTTGCAAGTTCGATTCACTCAATTCATGAGGTACCCATCGTTCAAGTTTTTTTACTTTCCCGATTTGCTTCAAGTGGATTAATATAGTTTTATCACTTACCCCGAAGCCTGCAGCTATCTCTGAAGTGCTTTGTGATGGATCTGCTTCCACAATAGCCTTTAATTCTTCATTTTCCACTTTGGTCTCCGGTCGTCCACGGGGTTGGTTCTGAAGGTCGAAATTTCCAGAACGAAAACGTTCTGGAAATTTCGACGTTGAAACCAAAAACGTACCGTGCTTTCTTTTGCGACACTAGCGCCATACACATTATTAATCCTTCGAGCTGTTTCTGCAGCACTGGTGCCACAGTAGAACTCGTACTCGTAAATATACCGATATTTCATGTTTTCCATTGTGCGGTAATAAGCGACGACAAAGAAAAAAAAATAATGAGGAAGATACAAATGAATGACTGTTTTCAAAACTCAAATGGACCAGCTAAATGAATTTATAAATTTGAATTTGGAATTCTTAAAAAAAGAGGAGATATTTCAGATCAAAGTGGTCAGTACGACAAAACGCTAATTTCATATGTAAGGACCTAATATAATACTAAGTCATTACAGCCTACCAAAAGTCTACTGCTGAACATAGCCGTCCCCCATAGATTGCCTCATAGGGGGATATTTGCCATAGCTGCCACACATGGAAGGCGTGTTGGTAACCACAGTTTTTTATTTTTTAGTTATTAAAAAAGCGCTACTGCCCAACTTTTGTTTTGTTTATCGTTGTCGCCTCCTACGACACCCACATGATGATATGGGGTAATGGATATTCTTACACGCAAACTATACGGTTAATATTACTAAGCAGTTAAGTGGTGCATACAGCAGATGTGTAAAATAATTTCCTACTGTTTGTCCTTTCGAACACAGCCACGTTGTATTCGAAAGGACAAACAGTAGGAAATTTAAATAAAATTCCGTACTTAAAAATATTAGTTATAAGTACGGAATACGCATTACCATCTACAGCTAAATCACCACTTACGCTCAGGTCTAATAGAGGCACTAGAACACTGGCATATTATAGGTAAAATAATATATTTCAATTATTATTATTATTTCAACAGAATACAAATATTTTGTCACTTATTACGATGATATCTGGATGGAAATATATTTGAAGAGCGGTTTTTAACAGATCTATTGCTGTCGTATTCCCGTATTTTCCTGTTTTATCTTCCAAAACTAAAAGAAAACGTTGTTTATAAAACTAAAGTGACAAAGAAACTTACAGTGCACCTGATTGTAAGTGGCTGCTGCAGTCCATGAACATCGGCAACCAACTTCAAACAAAGTAGGTTACAGATACGTTGTCACCTCTGAGGGCTAAGATGGAATGCCTCACAGTCTGTAACTATACTGGCTCTCCATATCCTTCAGACACAGCAGTGCAAGCACTGCTATGATATGATATATAGTTATGGGAAATTCCAGAAAGAGTTAATGGCTTCCGATAGATAGCACCATTCCGTTTACGCCCTCGTTAATTACCTGGCGACGGGTATTCAAAGTGCGCATTAAGGCTTTTTAAATGACGGACCTTTAGTGGCGAAAAAGAAAAAGAGGAAGAAGAAATAGATGACGAATTAAAAACATTAAACATGTGACTTTTGTTTATAATACTTTTTGTAATAATTTTTTTTCCCCTTCTGGATTTAAATAAGATAACAGACATCATTTTTAATTTTGTTTTCTCAAGAATCTGTATATATATATATGTATATATATATATCATATATTATATATTATATCAAGTAATATTAATGGTATACCGGTTAATTACAACTAAGCTACAGCAATATATATTTATATTATATTCTAACTATTAATTATAACTATAAATGTATAGCCTACACGAGTAAGTCATTTCTGAGGACTATACCACACAGCCGGTTATTTATTACTTAAGCAATAATATTAGTTCTTGTACCCTACAGAACCAGAATGCAGTAGAGGGTGCACTGACTTAAAAACAGAAACTGGAAAGAACCCAAAAGTACTCCTAAGCGAAATCTCTACTCATAATAAAAGTAAAATAACAACCCGCATACGACCATTGCTGGGCACAGTAATTCTCTCACTTTTCAGGGAGCTTTGTAGAAGGGAGGAATCCGTAGTACAATGCGTGTTAACTAATTTTACATCTCTCTTTTTACAAAACTTTACCCCACAATTAGGATTTTCTACCGTATTGTGGAGTCGTTTTACGTATATAAATTGGACAAAGACAAACATCCACACCCGGTTATTTGCATACCATGCAAATAGCTTTTCCTGTTTTTCCCGCGAGGATTTCGAAACCGCGCAAATGCTTAGCCATTACACTACCGAGCCGTGAAAAATGATTTTGAAATACTTTTATTTCTCAGACTTGCAGGTTTCCGCACAATTTTTTTCTTTAATGTCATAATTAACACGTAGTGATTTTAATTTACTCTTTGGTCAAGATTAAAAATTTCATTGTTGCCAGTAGGAATTGCAATTAGGTCGCTCGCATACCACGAACATTTAAGGCAATCGCCTAGTTAGTAATTACTGAGATATATCTTACTTTTAACATAGATCGAGGTAGAACAGGTGTTATTTACTGCTATTATTTTTCAATGCATACAAATCTTCATTGACCTACCAAAGATAAGAGCTGTCAAAGACCATTAACTATAAAATAGTCCAGCGTTTAAACACAAAACATCTTGTATACAAACGCCTGACAAATGTAAGATATACTGGTGGTCAAGGTTTACTTTTTTTTTTTAATTAAACTTTTTATAAAAAAGTAAAAGCGGATTTGAAAGGAAAAGATATAGTTGGGACTTTAAATTTTCTATATGTCTTGACTTCAGAAAGTATTACGTGGAAATTATTTTATCCCTTTTAGTGCTTCCAAGCCAGCTTTTTAATTTCTGGTCCTTTTGAGCGAACTAAGAAATATCACGAGCTCCAGGTAGCAACAAAAATGTCTTCAAAATAGTTACATTTAAAATTTCATCCACTTCCACTAGGTGTGAATTATATACTGAACTACCTCCGAATTTAGTATAACCTTTTTAATAAAGACAGTTATCAATTTTCTGTATTTTCAATTGTTTATATTATATAATACAATACATCATATTTTATCCATTACTAGTGATCAACCCCGGCTTCGCACGGGTGATTTCTGGATCTCGACTACAGCGTCACCTACCGGGTCCAAATGGGAAGCTATACCATCCAGGTACCCACTCAAACACACACAAATTATTTCATCAAAATCGTTCGAGCTGTTTTCGAGTTTCAGCGAGACTAACGGACAGCAATTGATTTTATATATAGAGATATTTTAGATATATAGGGGGCTAGGGGCAGCGCGGCAGACATTTCCTTGCCCTAAAACCCTCTCAGAAATGAGAGGAGGCCTGTGTTTAGCAGTGGGACGTATAAAGGCTGTAACTAAACTAAAGTAATATATACATACACTAAATACATAAATTTTACAATCTTGAGTCATAGCTAAAGATTGGTAAATTATTATAAGGAAAACAAATAGGAATTTCGTTTATGAATTAACCAATATGAAAAAGAGGGAGTTTAACTACTAAGCTAATCGTCAGGCGAGACTCTCTTTTAAATAATATTTTCTCTTTTGACTAAAATGGAATATATTTATTTTATGTAATGTAATTATCAATGTTTGACAAAAAATGAGATTGACTTCACTATGACGACCAGACGACAACTATTCAGTGATGTCTCAGTGATCGCGAGGGTGAAAACTAGCAGCGATCACCGAATGGTGAGAGGCACACTGAACCTAAACGTTAAGTTAGAGAGGATACGTCTAATGAATTCAACGCTCCATCCCCCTCGTGTTCTAATCCAAAGCCCCGAAAACTTTCAGCTCGAGTTACAAAATCGTTCAGACAAGCTTGTGGAAACTGTCCATGCGGTCGGAGCTAAGTTCTGTAAGACCCGTCGCAGAAGAACACAAAAACTCTCCGATCACACTCTTAATCTCATGGCTGTTAGACGAGAGATGATAAAATTGCTCTCAATTTGCTCTATTAATTAAAAAAACAAAAATATATTAGCTACTTACATATGAAATTAGCGTTTTGTCGTACTGACCACTTTGATCTGAAATATCTTCTCTTTGGTTAAGAATTCCAAATTCAAATTTATAAATTCATTTAGCTGGTACATTTGAGTTTTGAAAACAGGCATTCATTTGTTTCTTCCTCATTACTTTATTCTTTGGCGTCGCTTATTACCGCACAATGGAAAACATGAAATTTCAGTATATTTACGAATACGAGTTCTACCGTGGCACCAGTGCTGCAGAAACAGCTCGAAGGATTAATGATGTGTACAGCGCTAGTGTTGCAAAAGAAAGCACGGTACGTTTTTGGTTTCAACGTTTTCGTTCTGGAAATTTCGACCTTCAGAACCAACCCCAAGGACGGCCGGAGATCAAAGTGAAAAATGAAGAATTAAATGCTATTGTGGAAGCGGATCCATCACAAAACACTTGAGAGATAGCTGCAGGCTTCGGGGTAAGTGATAAAACTGTATTAATCCACTTGAAGCAAATCGAGAAAGTAAAAAAACTTGAACGATGGGTACCTCATGAATTGAGTGAATCGAACTTGAAAACACGCGTCGACTGCTGTGTTACTTTGCTCAACCGACACAATAATGAAGGGATTTTAAATCGAATCATTACTTGTGATGAAAAGTGGATACTGTACGATAACCGGAAGTGCTCGTCGCAATGGCTGAACCCTCGAGACCCAGCCAAATCCTGCCCTAAACGAAAATTGACTCAGAAAAAGTTACTTGTGAGTGTTTGGTGGACTAGCGCGGTATCGTTCACTACAGCTTTCTAAAATCTGGCCAAATGATTACGGCAGATATTAATTGTCAGCAACTACAAACCATGAAGGAAGAACTAGCTGCTAAACAACCGAGATTGGTCAATCGCTCTAGGCCACTGCTGCTTCACGACAACGCAAGACCACATACTGCACAACAAACAACCACTAAGTTAGATGAGCTACAATTGAAATGTCTGCGATATCCACCGTACTCCCCGGACCTTGTTCCAAAAGATTACCATTTTTTCCGGAATTTGGACCACTTCTTACAAGGACAAAAATTCAACTCCGATGCGGCAGTCCAAACCGCCTTCAAAGAGTTTATTGATTCTCGCCCCCATGGTTTTTTTAGTAAAGGGATCAATGAACTACCTGTGAAATGGCAAAAGTGCATAGATAACAACGGTGCATACTTTGATTAATTAAATATATTTTACAACAAAAAAATTGACTTTATATTCCTCCCGTACAAAACGCCAATTTCATATGTAAGAACCTAATATTTTTGCAATATTTATAATAATTAATATAAAAAACAGTGTATGTCGTGAAGACGATTGAAGTGAAACTTTTGTATTACAGGGAAACATTTCAATTATTCATCAATGACTTTTGAAAACATCGCTGTTGATTTCCTTTTTTTTTCATCTAAATATTTTCGGGAAAATATAAAGTTTGTTAAAATAAAAATACTTTTTAGTGTTAAAAGTTTAATGAATCTTAATTTAAACTTTTCTTAATTTATTAATATATACAAAATTACAAAAATTTTAATAAAAAAAACTAAAACTAATAACTTAGTTATCATACAGTCCTACTCCCCGTGGTATCGTGCCAAGAACGCTGCCTGCGTTTCCTCGCTGAATGGCTATACCTAGCCTTTGAGCGAGAAAAGAACCAGCCCTCTTATCACCAGCAGCAACGACCAGTCAATTTAAACTGCCACTGAGCAACAAGTCATGTATACAAAAACAATATTTTACTAACGAATACGTAATAGTAGAATAAATTATTGGGTGTCAGAAGAAAATCGTCAGTTATTACAAACAGTTTTGTAACAGTTTATATAAAATTCTTAAATTAACCATCTTAAATAGTAAATATGTTATGAAATATTTTATTTCACAAATCATACATTTTTAGATACAACGGAATCATCGCTAAAAGCCAAAACAAGTATAAACATAATAGCATGTGAAATAACAAAACTGTAGTGTGACTTGCGTGATCTCATTATGTACGTTTTATTATTGCTATAATTTCGATAATATACGTCATCAGAAGAGTTTGAATGAAATAAAAATAATAAAAAACAGTTTGTGGTGCCACAAACTTCACCACAGGACGAATCATTAATCTTAGCAATTTTATTATTCACAGGATGGACGATTTCATGCAAACCTGAAATTTTCGCTAAATTTAATTAATTTTGATTTTTTTTTTCTATACAATATTTTATTATATACAATATTAAAAACTATAATAAAAAAAAAACTAAAACTAGTAATTTAATTATCAAACAGTCCTACTCCACGCGGTGTCGTGCCAAGAACGCTGGCTGCGTTTCCCCGCTGAATGGCTATACTTAGCCTTTGAGCGAGAAAAGAGCCAGCCCTCTTATCACCAGCAGCAACGACCAGCCGCGGATGGAGTTCTTTTAAGAACTTCACCGCACGTGGACCCCACGGACCGATAGTCTCTACAGCAAATGGCACAAATATGTAGTCATCTCTCAGAGACTCATATTTGCGCCACTTACTCAGTTCAGCTGCCTCTGATGCCACTCCGGCTCTAAACGAGGTACCCCTGAGATGAGAGGCCGCCAAAGTATCTACGCAAGTAGCATCCCACACTAGGGCTTTACCTCTCTCCCAAGGGACCAATGTCATACCGTCGGGTCTCCTGCCATCGTCTCTAAATATTCCACAAGGCTCTAAAACCGAGGGAACATTTATAGAGACAAGAGCCCTTCGGATGACATCGTTCAAAGAACCGTGCCGTGAAAACCTACCAGCACTTTTCTTACAAGAAAGTCCGTTGAGCCCAAACTTGTCGACGCTGCTACCACAGGGGCACTGATGGGGTTGACAAATCGCCGCTCCTAGTCGGATTCCTATTCCTCAAGTAATGTGCCGAGATTACTTGATGGTAAAGCGTGTAACCAGTGACTAGATTCCTTAGTCGAAACAGCTAGAAGGCGTGCCTTATCTTGGTCACTATGGAAATTATGAAACAAATCTTTCTGCACCCTCTGTACCAACGGAATATCCCACTGTTTTTGTTGGTTAACTTCCAGTGGAACATTTTCGCCGGGACAGAGCGTTTGCCATGTCTGCCCTGCCTCCGTAGCAAAGCACAGGTCTACTTTATTATTTAAAATTATGTTACATAAATTACTGCCACTATGCACGGAAGCAAGGAAAGCAGGCAATGCAACGCTAGAAAGATTTCACACCAATACCACCAAATTTTATAGGTAAAGTAGCTTGAGTCCAGGCTGTTGTATTTAAAGTTAAATTTAGAATTTTTCTATTGCTATTTTAAGATTATTATCAATATCTTTTAAAATATCCGAACATTTCCAGACTGGACTCGAGCGGAGTAAGTATGTAAATCTAGGTACAAGGAGACAATATTTTAAGATAGTAAGCGCAATGTGGGGGCTTAATTTATACAATTTATCAACGTGGTTTAAAAACTGATCAAATTTTGTTTTAAAACAGGTTTAATACTATCGAAAAACAACGGGGCACCTAGAAGGTATAGTGATTCCGTACTGACAGTTTTTATTCCTGGAGAAATATGATTGAAATTTTGAATTAAAGTGTCTCTGTGAGAAGTAGATAAATTATTGGAAAAAAATATTTCACATTTATTGCTATTTGGTTCAAGACCAATATTTTTAAAATTTCGAAAAATATAAGTAAGATCACTGAGGACGTCATCTGCTCTACCTCCCAGTGTACCGTCGTCCAGGTACCAGACATTCAGCTTGGATTTCAAATTTGAAATAATGGGTTGAATTCCCAAACTGAAAAGTGCTGGACCTAGTGGGTCACCCTGCTGAACACCGACTGCAGAATCGATAACATGATTTTGAAATAAATAAGTTCAAAAAATTCAAAAAAAAATTCAAAATTCAAAAATGCTTTATTCAGTATCTTAAATTTAAATACATTAACTAGGCTGAGGTCTCCTTTTAAGTATATCAATACCTGTGTTACCCCGCTCTTCCATAACAGTTTGTTTTTATACTTAAATATGATCGCATACATAAAGATTAAACGTGTGTGCTTGTGTGTGGTGAGTATGTGTGGTGAGTATGTGTAGTGAGTATGTGTAGTGCGTGCGTGCGTGTGCGTGCGTGCGTGCGTGCGTGTGCGTGCGTGTGTGTGTGTGTGTGTGTGTGATGATACAAAGCATGCAGCATCCATGTTTAATGATAAGAGTTATTTGTTGTAGTTGTGTGTGTGTTGTAGTATTTGCTGTAAGTTTTTAAGCTATGGTGTACATTGATCTATTTATTTTATTAAATTTTCAGTTTCATCATACTCTATCGTCTTTAACCACACTGTAACGTGTTTTTTCACATTGTGCTGGGTCATTGCATATATATGTTTAGATTTTTATTAATGTAGTTATAGAGATGAGCAGACTGACTTTTAAATTGCCTTCTGGCAAATCTCGTTTTCATTCGAACTACTGTGGCCACAGCATGTCTTCTTCTTCTGTTCCAATTTCTGCGGTTGTATATCAGTGTCTTGTGCAATCTTAAGACAGAGTTAAGGAAATACAGCCTCCTGACCGAAAGGTGGTCACATAGAGAGTACAGATCTTGAGTAGAGAATCTATAGGGCTTAAAGTGCATTACCTTTAATAACAATCTCTGTACTCTTTCCAGTTCCAGAAACTTCATTTTAGTGGCCCCTTCCCAAACCGGAATACAGTACGTCAAGATGGATTGAGCTAACGAAACATATATTTAGCTCAGTAAGTTCTTGTCTGTCACATGTCTAAGTGTTTTAAAAATCCATATGAGTTTCCGTATCCTAGTCATCATCAGTTCCCGATGTGCATGCCAGGATAGACGCTGGTCAATTATTACTCCTAAATATTTTGTTGTGTTTACTTTTGATATTTTGTTACAAGAACAGTCAGGGTTTGAGAATTCAGAACATGTGTGAATTTTGATTTCAAAGTTGGTTTCCGGTAGTGAGTTATTATAATTTGAAAAAGCTATATAATTAGTTTTGGTGGTATTGAGAGTTAAGAGATTAGAATTTAACCGGCTATCTCGGTGAGACCTCTCTCTGCTATTGAACCATCATCATCCCAGTTACGCCCCTTTAAAACAACAGCCGTGTCATCCGCGTAAAAAATATCTATTTTCATACAACATAGATTGTTAATATATATTAGGAAAAGGGTCGGACCAAGTACACTCCCCTGGGGAACGCCAAAAGTCACATCACAGTACTCACTCACATAGGCTCCAATTTTAACGCATTGTTCACGCCCAGTGAGATAGTCAACAAAAAGTTTTAAAGGGATCCCTTATACCTATGTCTTCGAGCTTTCGTACTAAAGTAGGTACCGACACGGTATCGAAGGCTTTTTTCAAGTCTAAAAATACAGTTAGGCATTTGTTACCTTTGTCGCTTCTTATTCCTTCGCGCTGCTTAGCGCTTCTGACCGCTTCTTAACTGTTAGTAGCCACAGAGTCTATTTCACCTGATGATTCCTCACTTAAAGGCGAAACACGCATCGTACTATCGACAGTGGAGTGTCTGTGTCTTAATGGTGACGGGGATAGCGCACGCAATTGAGGGAAGGCGGGTGGTGCTCTTCAAACTAAGTACATCATTTTATTTAACTTTTTTCTTTGTTCTATTTTATACTACATTTTTGTTGGATATAAAACTAGCTATGTAATAATAAAGAACCAAAAAAAATCTTGTTTTATATCAATTGAAGTATATTGTATCTTACTATAACTACGATTTAAGGAACTGCTAAGCAGCTTGGCAGCCGTTCAGGTCTCAACTTTTTATATAACTTGGCTCTCTCTTTTCACATTTATGTTTTTGGTGGGAATGGTTAAAAAACATATAAAAATATTCTTTCATCGTATTTGCTGATGCACTTGCCTCCTATATGTCATATTACGTCAATGCAGTTGCCAAATCATCAAGGCGCTAGGAAACCAATGTGTAATTTTCAAAATTTTGTACTATTTAAGAGTCACCTTAATTATTTACCCCTCGACTATAAGTGCTATTTACCTTTTAGTGCTTCTTTGACATTTTTAACGTATTTATACGTATAATAAACTTGCGAAGAAAATTTGAGGAATTGTATTTTCATTTAGGAGACAGTCTCAGTAGTTTACATAAAAGTTAAAAAAAGTTTTAAGGCGATTAGTGCAAATATGTTTATACATTACTCTACATAGTTTTATTGTTTTATAAAAAAATTAAGTGCAAACAACTTCCTGATAGCAAGTGACTACTGTTTCTCTGCTTTTACTTTCAGACCTTTATCTAATAACTTAACCAATCAATACATCAACAATATATCTTTGATTAGTTTCATAGCTGTGTTTTTTTTTAATAGGAGAGGGGCAAACGATCATGCGGCTCACCTGATGGTAAGCGACTACCGCCGCTCATGAACAACTGCAACACCAGGGGAATTGCAGATGCGTTGCCGGCCTTTTAAAAAGGAGTAGCCTCTTTTCTTGAAAGTCCCTAAGTCGAATCGGTCCGGAAAAATCGCTGGTGGTAATCGATTCCACAAGAAAGTTGTGCGAGAAAGAAAATTTCTTCTAAATATAATAATAATCTGTCTATCACACACAGCATTTCTACCCACAAGGTGACAATAAAACCAGAATGGCAAGTGTTGAGTTTGAGCACCTCATTGTTGTGAGCGTCTACAGATTCCCATGTTCTATATACAATACTTTTGAAAAAATTATGGAGGAAGTTTTTGTTAAGCTTAATAAACAGAATAAATCTGTTGTAATATGTGGAATTTTTTATATCAATCTCCTAGAAGCTTCCTCCACCAATATTAAATTTAGATCATTGTTTTAATCATATGGTCTTTTTAATTTATTTTAGAGCCAACGCGTATTACTGAATGTAGTGCAACATGTATAAATAACATTTTTACAAATGTTAAGCCGTTGTATAAATGTATAGTTCAAAAATTGAGTTCTGATCACTGTGGACAGTTAGTTTCGTTACCTTGTATTCATAAAAAGTAAGCAGATGAGAAAATTGTGTTTGTTCCTGTAAATGCACGTCGCTTGGAGAAGTTTAGAAGTAACATAGTGAAGAAACTTCCATCACTTTCATACCAAAATGATCCTAATTTTTTGTATGGAACAGTGTTTAAACTTATTTGCAATGAATTCGATAATATTTTTACTTCTAAAACGTTCTCCTTGAACAGTCGGAAGGCTTGCAACGAATGGGCGACAGTTGGAGTCCATAAGAGCAGACAAAGGTTATATGAACTTTACCATGAAAGGTCATATAACCCTAGCGTCGAATTTAGAGAATATGTAAAAAAATATTAAAAAATATTTAAAGGAATGTGCTCCAAAGCCAAGTCTTTGCATGAGCAATAAAATTAAGACGGCTTCTAATAAAATTATAATGACGTGGAGTATAATTAATAGTGAAACTGGTAAGGTCTGCTCTCGCAATTCAAACTACCGGTTAAGTTTTAACAACAAATTAACGGAATCAGATCAGGATGTTGCAATGGTTTTGAGAAATATTTTACGGATATTCCGATATTAACCACTAAGACACTGAATTCTTCTCCTGCCGTCGCCGAATCATTACTTAAACAAAATGTAAATGCGTGTACAAAGAATTTTACATTTCATAAAATATAATCAAAAGATATTGTAAAATATTTTAAAACTATTGATATTAAGAAAACTGCGAATCTGTGGGGGATTTTAGTTAAAGTTATTGCGTCTATAATCAATATAATCGCGCCTCAACTAGCTATTATTTCTAATACTAGTATCGAATATGGTGTGTTTCTGATTTGATGAAGCATAGTAAAGTAATATCTTCATTTAAATCTGGTTGTACATTAGACCCCGCCTATTTTATACCCATTTCTGTACTGCCAACACTAAGTAAAATTTTGAAAAAATTATTCTTGATGAAATGTATTTTTTTTAATATTAATAATTTACTTCATAAAAATCAGTTCGGTTTCACAAGGGGTCGCTCGACAACTGATGCTGGTGTTGAGCTGATTAAATATATTTTCAATGCTTGGGAGAATTCACAGGATGCTTTGGGTATATTCTGTGACCTATCCAAAGCCTTCGATTGTGTTCACCATGAAACATTAATCAAGGAACTACAACACTACGGTGTAAGTACTAATGCTCTTAAATTTATTGTTTCATATTTAAGTAACAGAACGCAAAAAGTTGTCATTAATAGTATGAGCTCTTCCGGGTCGATATAACAAATGGGCGTGCCTCAAAGCTCAATTCTCTGCCCCTTTCTGTTTATTGTATATATTAATAACTTACCCTACATAGTAGGGGATAACCATAATATAGTATTAGTTGCTGATGACACTTCATTAATTTTCAAATTAAGACGACAATTATTAAAATATGACGAAGTAAATAATGCTATATCTAAATTAGTAAATTGATTTAATGTTAATTTATAAATTAATAACTTCCATTTAAATAGCACTAAAACGAAATGTATGAAGTTCATGACTCCAAATGTCAGACAATTATATACTAATATAATTTTAAATGGGGAGGAACTGAGTCTTGTCGATACCACCATTTTTCTTGGAATAACACTAGACGCGAAGCTTCAATGGAGCCCCCATATATCAAAGTTAGCAAGCAGACTTAGTTCTGCAGCATATGCTGTAAAAAAGATTAGAAATCTTACCAGTGTGGAAACAGCTAGACTTGTTTACTTTAGCTATTACTTTAGTATTTTGCTATGGGGAAACGTGACTGACACTGAAATTATATTTGTTTTACAGAAGAGGGTCATAAGAACAATCTATGATTTAAAACCTAAAGAGTCGCTCCGACAAAAATTTAAGGAAATTAATATATTAACTTTGGCCTCTCAATACATTTATGGAAATGTAATATACGTACACAAAAATAAAAGTAGTTATACAAAAATAAGTGATATTCATTCTGTAAATCTAGGAACAAACACAAGCTAGTAGTACCAGTTACTCGACTCCACCGAGTCAGTAATTCATTCTTGGGGCGATGTATACGCTTTTACAACAAAATCCCAGAAAATATACAAAATTCGACCTGCTCAAAATTCAAAACTTTATTAAACATAGTTTGTATAAAAGGTTATTATAATATTAAGGAATTTATGGATGATAATAACCCTGGAATGAGGTGTTCGCTACCAAGCTATTTCTAATTTGTTTTGTATGGTTAATTGTGTAACATACATGATTGTAAGCTGTTATTTAAAAAAAAAGTCTCGCTGGGTTTCTTGCTGGTTCTTCCCAGGACAGAGGTTTTTTTTTCGAACCAGTGGTCATTAAACAAAAGAGTGACTTTCAATAAGTATTATTTATAATCTATATTGAATTAAAAAATGTTTTAAAATTTTACTAAGCGATAATTTTTTGTTCTAATAATTAATACTGATACTTATCACCGTCTTAGAAAATCAGATTAAAGTTTGACTTAAAAATATTTATATGATAACTTTTTAAATCCTACTTAACATACGGGTGTTTGCATAACTACAAAATTATACTTTATTATATTTAAGATTTAGGATGAAATGAGAATGACACTTGGATATTTTAAGCGTTAATTAAATTAAAACATTATTACAACGTGATGACAACATAAGAGATTTTATCACCGTACCTTATTCCAAAGGTATCTAAAAATTTTACTTTATGAAAGGATTATAAAAATATAAACTTACCATAACTATTTGATATAAGAACTGTGAAAAACGAAGCCAACGTAACAAAATGTAATATATTATGTTTCATTTTGTACTGTTTGTTATCAATTCATAGATAATGTAAAATACTTAAAATTATTTTCCGTTTTATACTGTGCAATAACGCCATAATATAATTTTTATATAACTGTCATGGTTCATTCTTTAACAATTAATAGATCACGTTCGTTCAAATAGTAAAATTCTGACGGGGCATAAATTTTTAAAACACAACCTGATCTTTACATAACTTTTATTTTATTTTATAAGATTATCTAAAAATCAATTGGATTCTGATATGTCAAGATGAATCAAGATAAACAAAGCCGAAAGGATAGACTCGGCTCCTCGCCGTATGGTAGCGGCGTAAAATCTACCACCCTTAGATCGCACCATGAGCCAACACAGTAAAGAAATGGCCCTGAGTTCCGGGCGCCTTTAATGGGGCAGGGTGCGAAGAATCTCCGGGAGTAAAACCGGCGACGAGGTTCGCCACCGTCACGTTCTGTCTCCCGGAGGGCGAAAAGTGATTGCGGAGGCCCGTCTGGCTACGCTGAATGTATGTGGAGCAATGAATGATAAGATGGATGAAATATGAAATGATGAATGATAGAGGAATAGATGTGTTATGTGTAAATGAGACGAAACGAAGGGAAAGGATGCCACTGCACATGGCATGTATACCGCTTACTGGTCTGGTGTAGACGAGACCGAGCGGGCATGCCAGGAGTCGGTGTCATCCTCTCAGAAAGAATGGGTCAATGTGAAAGAGTATGAATGTAAGCCAAGGCTGCTGTGGATACGAATGAAAGTGGGCTTAAAGAAGTTGTTTGTGCTAGGTGTACGCCCCAGACATGTCTAAGCCCACTTATATCCGAGAGCAGTTTTGGGACATGGTAAGGATGGTGTTGATGAAATGTAAGGAAATGAAAATATCATTATGTTAGGAGATTTTAATGGAAGGGTTGGGGTGAAGAGGTCTGGTTATGAAAGGATATTAGAAATGTTTGGCGATGAAAGTGTAAATGAGAATGGTGAAGACCTCCTCGCCGTATGTGAGGAAAAGAATCTTTTTGTGACGAATACTTTCTTTCGCCATAAGAGGATTCACATGTATACATGGGAAGAGGTAATGATAAAAGCATGATAGATTTCATAATTGTGGATGAAAGAATGCGGAGCGCAGTGGTAGATACAAGAGTTTACCGGGGGTCCAACGTAGGGACGGATCATTACTTGGTCTTATGCCGAATTAATGGTCTATTCAGGCGTTGGCGGCATCGGACATCTGTGTCTACCACTGCGTTACAGCGTATAAGAACAGAGAGGTTACAAGATGAAGGTGTGAAAGAGAAGTATAAATGTAGACTGAGAGAGAATATAAATAATTTGAATGAAATATGTATGAATGATTTAGGCCTGAAGACTGTATGGAATAATGTTAAGAAAGTTTTGGTGGATGCAGCCACCGAAGTATGTGGTGTAAGTAAGAGAACGAATGAAAGGAAAAATAATACGTGGTGGTGGGATGATGAGATTCGGATGGAAGTTGAAGCAAAGAGAGCATGGCTAGATTTTGGCAACCAAAGCTGGTAATTCTGGCGGTATGAATGGTGAGATTGAAAGAAAAAGGCAGACTTTAGACTTATAAATAAGAGAGTAAAAGAAGTTGTTGAAAGGAAAAGCAAGAAAGAACGGATAAGAATGATAGAAGGATATCTGATAACTTCCAGGCAAATATTAAAATGTTCTGGAAACTCGTAAGAACTGCTAGGAAATTCAAAACAGCCTAGAATGAATGCTATACGAGACGAGAATGGCTGTATGCTGAATGATGAAGTTTCGAATTTAAAGAGATGGAAGGAATACTTTGAAAGCGTGTTTATGAGTGAAGGGTCGTCTGAATTAAGTGAAAAAGAAATTCCGAAAGAAGTGGAGAGGTAGGAGATAAGTGTAGATGAAATAATAAAAGCAATGAAAGGCATGAAAGCAGGTAAGGCAGCCGGATATGATAGAGTATCACTCGAAATGCTAAGGGCTGGAGAGGGAGTAGTGGCAGGCCTGCTGTACACCTTGTTTAATTTATGTTGGGAACTGAAGCGGGTACCGGAAGACTGGTGCAAAGCCGTTATAGTCCCAATATATAAAGGAAAAGGTCACAGCAGGACTGTAAAACTACTGGTATCAGCTTGCTTAGCATTGTGGGTAAACTGTATGCTAAGGTGTTAATTGAAAGAGTTATGGAAGAAACTGATGGAAAAATTTGGGATGTGAAAGCTGGATTTAGAAAGAATGGGATGTATGGATCAAGTATTTTCCATGCGCATGATTGCGGAGAAGTTTTGGCCAAAAACCAGAAAGTTTTTGTGCTTTCATGGACTTGGAAAAGGCTTATGATAGAGTGGACAGGAATGAGTTATGGCAAACACTTAACTCATTTGGTTTGAGCGCTGGTTTGATACAGGCATTGAAGTCTCTTTATAGGGACTCTAGTGCTTGTGTCAGGATCAACAGGGTCTACTCGGACTGGTTTGGCATCCAAGGTGTCAGACAGGGCTGTGTAGCTTCCCCTGGCTGTTTAACCTATTCATGGACAGTTGTTTGCAAACTTTGAAAGTTGAAGAATGTGGGTTGAGAATGGGTGAGTTAACCGTTAAATGCCTTTTGTACGCCGATGATCAAGTCATATTGCATCGTCGGCGGCCGAGTTGCAATGATGGTTACTTTAATGAACCGATCATTAAAAGAAAGAGGTATGAAAGTGAACGCAAGTAAGACGAAAGTGATGGTTTTGAAAGAGATGAAAGTAAAACGTTATGTGAAATAAGAATAGAAGGAGTTGATTGAGCAAGTGGATGAGTTTGTATATTTGGGATGTTTATTTAGTAGGGATGGTAGATATGATAGGATATAGAACGACGAGTGAACGCAGGAAATAGAGTGAATGGGGCTCTACACGCTATTGTGAAGAGTCAGAACGTGTCAAAAGGCACGTTTGGCAATTCACAATGCTGTGTTAGTCCCTACTTTAATGTATGGTAGTGAAAGTTGGGTCTGGCAGAAGAAGCATGAGAGTAGAATAAATGCTGTAGAAATGCGGTCATTAAGGAGTATGCTAGGGCTGAATCTGAATGACAGGGTGAGAAATAGTGTGATAAGAGAAAAGTGTGGTTTGCAAGATGACGTTGTGACCAGGATTAAGAAAGGAATGCTTGGTGGTTTGGTCATGTAGAAAGCATGAACGAAGAAAGAGTGACAAAGCAAATTTATGCTGCAGAAGTGAACGGCAGAGTCGGAAAGGACGCCCTAGACGAAGGTTTATCGACCAAATTGGCGATATATTGAAAATGGGCCAGATTAGGGTACCCTTAACCGACGATCGTGTATGCGTAGATATATGGATGTAAAGGAGGCGAGGGTGTGCCAGGATCGTGCCAAGTGGAAGTCCGTAGTCTCTGCCTACCCTCTGGGTGACAGGCGTGACTGTTTATGTTTATGTTATTATCTAAAATATATGAAAGAGATACTTTCAGAAAGCCAGATAGTTAATGTAATCATATATCTTTTTCAGAGTACGATGACAAACGACAATACAGTCCACCTGATAGTAAGTGGATCTACATATCTCCTCGATTAAGAATCAAAATACAAATGTGTTGTCGCCCCTGAGAACTAACATGAAATGCCTCGTATACATTAAAATGTGTGCGGTTCTCTACACTCACCACGTGAAACAAAGCTTCATGCTGCTATTTTACGTTGTTATTCTGTGGTGGTGTGGTCTTGCCCCGTTCGAGCCGACCCATTCGTGCTATATATAGCTACAGCATGGCTCAACTAATAAATGGTTAATAATCATGATTTGTACCGAATAAGTTTGACCCCCCTCTTAGGGATGGATACGCGAATACGGAATATTTTTGTATATCTATACCTTTAGGGGATGAAGCTGCTCGCGTCCGTAGGAATTACTTGAATCCTGACTCCCTACACGTATCCCCTAGGTAGTGCTAAACGAGCAGCACCGCACACTGGTGGTAGTTTGGTCCTCTACTAGTAAGAGACCCGGCCGAGGGTTAGTTACCACCCACCTAGCAAAGACATACCACCAAATGACGCAAGTCGTGTTTCGGTATGATGCTAGGTAAAACTAATTTTTTGGGAGAATGGGTCTAGACAGTTGCGTTTCTCATAAGAACCGGTTGCGGCGCGGCCGTTCCTTAGTGTCATCCGAGGTTACCGGAATCCGAAACGCGGTTGCACCGCTAGCCGACCGTAGATAGTTGAGGGCCCAATTAATGAGTAAGCCACTCATGAAAGGCTGCCCCGCCATCTTATGAAAAATCCTGCTCGAGTTCGGGTGTCCCCGCGATCTCCATGATAGGTACTCTACGTATATATGTATGCTGTGACTCTGTTTGCGTTCCTAGGTCATATGTGGGGCACCTCGTCCAACTGCCATTCTTTCAACCTATTCACTCTACCAATAATGAATAAAAGGAAAAAGAAGAGTAAATCATCACAGTGGTTGCACCCCTCTCCTTTAAAGTGCACTCACAAACATCCGAGGTACTGCACTGTAATCTCAATGCAGTCCACTACCACCTTGAGACTCACTAGCCGCACTTACTCTTCTTGACTGAGGCGCAGATAAGATGTCCTCTATATGCGGCGTACTTTGGCTACCCTGGTTACAAATTGGAGCATAATTTCCACCAGCGTGCCGGAGTCTGTATGTACGTCCGCAATGACAGCTGCTATAAATGTCTCCGTCACCCTGAAGATCCCACTTTCTCCACGTTCCGGGTATTGATAGACACAGGACAATCGATAAAATGATTTACTCTTGTATCTACCGATCGCACAGCGGTGACCAGGAAAGAACTAGTCTATTTACTATACTATTTACTTACTGTACTATTTGAAGACCTCAGTAAAGCCTCTGATGTGGCTCTTAATAGGTATCCTACTGCACATGGGGAATTTAATGCTTATCACCAGGATTGGCTGTTCCCATACCAGAAGACCGACCACGCTGGGAGAAAGGCATGGAATTTGGCCTTGTCACTGGGGCTCTCCCAGTTGGTACAACAAGCGACTGGGGTACCCGATATGGATGGGCACACAACCAACTGCTTCGACCTTCTGCTGACGATCGATCCGGACTAGTACGATGTTCAGGTTACTTCACCCTCGGGAACTTCTGACCACTGTCTGGTGAAAACTCTGACGTAATATTCCCCACATAACTACGATTTTCAAGGTGTGCAGCGAATGTGGCAATACAAGTCACCAGATTGGGATGAGATGCGGCATTTCTTTGCATCTTATCCTTGGCGGCAGGTTTGCTTCTCGTTTGAAATCTGACGAGCTGCGCGATGCCGTTACCGATGTGATATGTCAAGCAATGGAGTTTTCATCTTCTTTGCAGACGTGCCCATTGGTCGTAAAGATCACCCATGATTCAACGCCAAATACGCTCGTGCTGAATAGCACAAACATATGGCGTACTTATCCAAAACACACACAAACGTATGGGACGATGCTCGAGTCCGCAAAGCTCCGGGTATTAGCTATAAGAAGAGAGCGTTTAACCAAACCGCCAAGTCCTGCAAAAAGGCATTACGTCCAGTCAGTTTCGACGGCATTAAACAAATCGGTGCAAAACTCTCTGTCAAACCAACTGACAGTAGAACTTTTTAGTCTCTCGCCAAAGGGGTCGAGACAAACTTTTGCCGGTTTACACCAACCAGATGACTCACTGGCGCATGCAGCTGAGGAGAAAGCGAAACTTATTTACTTCTCTTTTTGCTTGCAATTCGCGTCTGGACAGTAGCAACAGCATATCACCTCGGTTACCTCACGACGGTACCTCTATATCAGAGATCCGTATCACCAACAAAGAGGTTCTTAAAACCTTGCGAAGTCTAGACGTGTACAAAGCTAGTGGACCTGATGGTATACCAGCTATAGTTCACAAGGTCTATGCGCCTGAGTTGTCTCCTGTGTTGACATACTTGTTCCGTCTCTCAATCGGACTGGAATAGCGCCTAAATCTTGGAAGCTAGCTAATGTCCAGCCTGTCCCTAAAAAGGTAGCCATGCCGACCCTGCCAACTATCGGTCGATTTCAATTTCCTCCATACTCTGTAAAATTATGGAGCGTATATTGAGCGCCCACCGCATGGAATACCTAGAGCGGAATGATCTCCTCAGTGATCGCTAGTACGGGTTTTGCCGAAATCGATCAACTAGGGTCCTTCTATCGTATGCCACTCACATGTGGGGTTAAGCCCTCGAGAACAGTGGGGAAGCACTTGGTGTTTCCCTTGATGTCTCGAAAGCCTTTAACTGGCCTTTGACTGGGTGAAGTACTTTCTGAGTGGACGATCTCTCCGAATCGTCATTGATGGCTGCTCGTCCAGTCCGATTGCGACAAACGCCGGAGTTCCTCACGGGCCCGTTCTCTCCGCAACTCTCTTCCTGCTGAATATTAATGATCTACTTATTCCCGGTATCTGTGGGCACGCAGACGACAGCGCAGTTGTGGAGAGGTACTAGCCGAATGCTTGGGCTAGTTAGGATCAAATTCAGTTAGAAAGGGAAGTGCGAATGTCTCACTGCAGGCAGTCTCCGGATGGGGCGATGCCAATCTAGTGAGATTCAACGCCTCCATAACACAAGCGTGTCTTTCCACCGCTAAAAGGAGAACGCTTTCTCTAGCTTCTACTTTCCGGAATGTATCTTTGGCGTACACTGACTGCCTTCAGTTCTTAGGCATTGAATTTTCTCCACACCTAAACAGTGGGCGGTTCATTGAGTCCAGGGCCAAAGCACAACACACACACACCTACACGCGCTCGCGTGCACACATATAACAGCAATAGCCATAATAAATCAACAAGTATATATAATAAAATAAATATTACATAATGCTAATATTTATTTTATTATTATATTTTTGGCACCTATTATATTATCTCATATGCAACCTGAGAGGTTGACTGGAGATAATGCAAAAGGTATTTAGTCCTGCCTTGGTAATCGTTTTATTAAGATTTTTGATACAATAAAGTGATAACTAATGGGATATTGGGTTTGCGATGATGTAGTTAATGGGCTAATCACCTATCACTCCTATCACAATGTTCGATGTTAATCAATTTATTCTGCCTAAACGTGTGAGGATTACAGGCGTGACACTATTTGATCTTTGTTCATTAATATTCTAATTATATTTTCTGTTTCACAATCAAATTTTATATCTCAAACGTGGAGAAATCGGAGTAAGAAAACTAGGTTCAATTCCAAGGTGACCTAGATCATTTGAAATCTTAGTTACAATAGTGAGATTTCTAAATCTAAAGCCTAACATTTATGACGCAAGTATTGTACTGCAATTAATAAATAATTTCGTATTGCATTATACAACTTACACTTTGATATTTTATAAAAAATCAATTGAATATGAATTTATTTATTCAATCACCTACGAGTTTATTAAATATATTATGTTGTAATGTTAAATTGCTATTATATTATGCTCTCATGGAATACCGGCGAAAAATAACAGCACTATGTTCCTGTGCGACCAGAACCAAAGTAGTTTATAGTGGTAACGAAGCATTTCATTTTAGTCATTAGAAATGATCACGCATGTTCCTTCAAAATTGATGTATGTCCACTGACCATAAGGAGGACTTATTAATATCTGAATTGACATTGTTCTAATGCTAAATCAATATTTTAACAACTGAATTTTTATTTAAAAATAAAACGTAACATATTCACGCCTGTCAGCCAGAAGGATATATACTAAGAATTTAGGTATTATCTTTGATAATAATTTGTTTTGGTTTGCTCACGTTAATATGATTAGCAGGAAGGTGAACTACTCTTTTCAATCTCTCAAGTGCCTATAGATGCTTTCACCGTTAAAAACTAAGATAATCTTAGCTCATGCACTTCTTCTTCCTCTCATTGACTAAGCTGATGTTAGTTTTCTGGATGCTTAAGAGGAATTGTTGAACAAACTGGACCGTCTTCAAAATTTTTGTATACGTTTTATTTTCGGTGTTCATAAGTTTGATCATGTTTCAGAGTACAGGGCTCAATTAAAATGGCTTCCTATCCGTAGACGTCGAGACTTACATGTGTTATCATTTCTATACTTTCTACTCCCTAATCCTCGTACACTTCCATATCTCCGCGAGCATTTTGAGTATCTTGCACCTTGCGAAACTTAGTACCGGACCAATAAACAGCTACTTCTCAAAACTCCTTCTCAATTCTCAAGTCCATGTGGTGGATCCTTTACTGTAAGGACGGTCAAGCTATGGAACTCACTCCTACATGACATAGTAACATAACATAGTTCTTCTCTTGATATATTTCGGAACAGAGTAAAGAAACATTATCTATCAACTTAGAATTATAAATATACCTACATTTTATGTATTTATATGTTTATTTGTATACATTATCTTTATCTATATATGTATAATTGATGGAAATAGAAAAAGTAAATATACCTATATTTTATACACATATTTGCTAATTGTTAAGTAACTATAACTTGTAGCCAATTTCTATTAAGTAGTGTTTTGTTAATTATTAAGTACGCACGCTGCTGCTCCCAAAGGGTTTGCTGGAAGAGAACTCTTATTATGGTTAAGCTCGCCTTTGTACATCTTATTTAAATATTTAAAATTGTTATCAACGTGTAGTGTGTACAATAAAGAATAAAGAAATAAAAAATAACAAAGAAAGAAATCGGTAATAGAGAGTAATTCTATCACACAGAGAAACTCCAAGTATAGGCCTTTCTGTAGTTTACTGAGTGACCTTAAGCTTACTTATACGGCCAGCAGTGAAAGACCACGTCTCAGATCTATATGCCATCACTGGCAACACGCACGTTGTACACTCTTGTTGTCAAGCTTTGAGGTATGCGTAATAAGAAGATGTGCCGCAATCTCCTGATCGCTGCCTAACCGAGTAAAATCCGTCGATTGACCTCTCGGTCAAAGTGGGACTTACCTAATCAGACAATTTGTTCTAGATAATCTATACTTAATTCTTGATACTTTGTACTTGTCAAATATTTCGAGGTAGATACATGACCTTTGCCATGCTCATTCAACCATTATATATTATATAAAGATATAAAGATTTATTTATTATATGATTGATTATTATTACTACATATAGCTGCAGCATGGCTCTACCACGTAAAACATAACATTATACATGAGCTTTGCCACGCCCATTCAACAATTATATATTATATAAAGATTTATTTATTTATTATATGATTGATTCTTATTACTACATATGCTATTGAAGAGAATATGCCCTTCATGCGGTCTACTCTGCTGAATGTCGGACCTTACAACGGAACTAACGATGGCGGAAATCTATTCAAAAACGCGACACCAAAATGTCACAGACTTCTCATAAGTAACAGAATTCCCAGTGCGATGCTATCAGTCCTGCGCTCACTAATCTGTCTATCCAGCGCAATAAACAAATCTACCAAGTAAGGTTAAACACCAACATAAACATAAACACCAACTGTATCAACCTATATTCGCAATAAACGATTTGAATTTGAATTTGAAGGTTTGTCAGCTGGCGCATCCTTTTTAAAGGCTTTGAAAGACTTGAATATTCTGACTGTTTTGGATCGCCAAACTTCATGTAACATGCTTTTGCTCTTTTGCAATTAAGTCAGTCCAAATGTAGATAAGAAGAAATTGCTCTTTACGATAAGACCGAACATTGTTACTCTCTAAATGAAAGCAACACAATATTTTTAAATAAGTTGGCTTTTTTTAACGTTTATTTGCTTCAAATTAATTTGGGTTTACTTAAATTTGCTACATATAAGTATTCATCATCATCATCATCATTACAGCCCTTCGCAAGTCCACTGCTGAACATAGGCCTCCCCCAAGGAATGCCACAAAGCACGGTCCTGAGCCACCTGCATCCATCGACTTCCTGCGTGTCTTACCAGGTCGTCACTCCATCTAGTGGGGGATCGCCCTACATTTCGCCTACCGGTACGAGACTGCCACTCAAGAACCTTTTATCCTCATCGGTTGTCGGTTCTTCGAGCTATATGGCCGACCCATTGCGACTTCAGCTTACTAATCCGTTGGGCTATGTCGGTTACTCTGGCCCTACTGCGGATATCCTCATTTTGCATCGCGCAGAGAAACCCCGAGCATAGCCAGAGGGCCATATGGAGAGCCATAGCTCGCTGAGCGACCTTGAGCTTCCTCATACGGCCAGCAGTGAAGGACCATGTCTCAGCTCCATATGTCATCACTGGCAACACGCACTGGTTGTACAATTTAGTTTTGAGGTTTTGAGGTATGACGGACGAGAAGATGGGTCGTAATCTCCCGAACGCTGCCCAGCCGAGTTGAATCCGTCGATTGACCTCTCGGTCGAAGTTGGACTTACCTAGTCGGACTATTTGTCCCAGGTAAATATACTCGTCAACAACTTCGAGCTTTGTGCTCCCAACGACTTCGGGTATAGGTGTGACATGGATATTAAATATGATCTTTGTTTTGTCCATGTCCATCTTAAGACCTATCCGTTGGGAGACACTATTGAGGTCATTGAGCATAAAGCTTAGGTCCTCCAGCGACTATATAAGGATTAGGAAGTAATAATAATCTGAATATTTTCTACTGTTGGACTGAAGCAGAACGTGGACAGCAGCGTCTTTTTGAAAACAACTTAATAATTACAATAAAAAACTGTGGTCGCCAACCCCAGGTGTGGCAGCTATAGCAAAATCAGGCAATCAATGGGGAGACCTATGTTCAGCAGTAGACTTTTGATAGGCTGTAATGAATGAATGATTAAATGAAAAAACCGAAAAAACCCTTGCCAGTATCACTTGAAAATAATTAAGTAAATAAAAATAATAATAAAATAAACTTGGTTTCGGTAATTAACCTGTATCATAAGATTATAGACTGGTTATATTTATTCCAGGAAATAATCTATAATAAAATTTTAAATGTAATTTTCTCTAACACTATCGAATTTCCTTTTATTTACATATCAAAAGGATATCTACACGTCATTTTACATTTTACATGGAAAGACGTCGTTTTTCTTTGAGGACCCAAACATTGTATACCCATCATTCGATTTGCATTACATCTTCTGTTATACAATTCCTTGATAAAGTAAAAAGCACCCTGCAACTTACAACCGTAAGGAATCTAATTTTGAAAATGAAAACTAACTTCCCGGTCGAGCCGACCCATTCGTACTACAACTATATCCGTAATATAGTTGCAGCATATAAAAATACATGAACGTATAAAACCGTTCATGCTTGCATAAAATTTCCATGCAAGCTTCAAATATATTTTATAAAACTACTTAAAGTGTACACCACTTTAAGAAGTTTTTATAAAATATATTTGCAGCACAGAAGAAATGAAGCCTTTTTGTAATTTAATTAATAATATAATAATGTAATTTAATTAAGATGAGAAAATAAGAAAACACTATAATATTTAATACGACTTTTATCTACCTAATTATTATATATATAATTGTTAATACAATACCTTAACTAAAGCAAATGATTACCCTCTGATTAATACCTCAATTTATGATATCATTAATAAACAAACATTTACAAAAAAAATATGTGAAAACTATTAAACAAAGCATAGGTACTGGAAGTCAAAAATACTTTTCTTATTACATTCGGACATTACAAGTGTTATTATCCTTTACAAAAAATGTTTCATGATTACACAAAAACAAAGATTATAAACATTTTTTTCATTACATTCATACTTGTTTTCAAGTGGCAATCATTCTTAAGTTACATCCACATATTCATTATAAATGTCACAAAAATCATAATTAATGAACCCTCGTTCAATACACTATTCACAAAAATATCACAGTTACTTGACTGTCTATTTACATACAATACACTGTTTTTATTTTATTTATTTTATTTTATTTACAAAGTAATATTACATTTATAGGTAAGGAATTTTAAGGTACTCTTGAATTCATTTAATCGTTGCATGCAGTGTGAGTAGTCATTTTCATCTTCATAAATAAAATCCTCGGTGGTAGTAGTACCTCGGTAGTGCTGGACCTATAAAAAAAACATTTATTATTGAGTGAATACACTAAATATTAAACAGGTGAAGATAATATCCCTACGCAATTTTAACGCAGTGACAATTTTAATATTTTGCGAAGTAATCGCCTGCACAAAAGATATTCGAGTCTTGATTGCAATGTTAAATTGAGTGAGGCCCAAGGCGCTGCAACATAATATGAATGTAATTAACACATATCGGAGACTAGTAATGCGATATTGAACTCGTAACTAGTGGAAATAAGAGGACAAAGATAATGGTAATAACCTGTACTTGTAAGTCTGACTTCAAATATTAATTTTGCCAGCTCTTTTCTGAGAAGGTCTTGTTTTTGTGAACTGGTGTAGATATTGAGATTCATAAGAACTTTAAACAATCCTAAATTTAATGAAAGGTTTTTACTTTGGAACCGTGGTTGGCTAAGTTTAGACGTTTGACGTTTGGTTTCGTTGTATTGTGTAAATGTATGAGTATCGATTATAATTCGATGTCTTCTATATTATATAAATATTTTATTTTAGGTCATCATAGTATCATAATGAAGAAACATGTAGTTCTGGAGTGATTCCTATCAGCAAACGATTTTCCACCAGAGTTATATAACCGCACTGCAGGATCCACTTGGGATCTCTACGTCGTGGTATTAGTGTAGTAGTTTTATAATTTATTTGTTTTCAACCGACTTCAAAAAGGAGGAGGTTAACAATTCGTCGGAATCTTTTTTTATGTTCACCAATTACTCGAAAACGCCTGAACCGATTTGGAAAATTCTTTTTTTGTTTCAAAGTGTATACTTCCCAAGTGGTCCCATTTAAATTTTATCAAAATAGTTCGAGCGGTTTTAAAAAAATCAACAATAAATTATATTTTTATTGAAGTCAGTTGTACAGAAATTTTAATTTTACCACTTGTATATTATAATATTTAATGTCATTTTCAGCAACGTCACCCAGGACTCGCTATTTATTAGCCAGGTACTCCACTCCAATTCATCTGAATATAATTTTTTAAATAGCTATGTTTCATATGATTTTTTTAGTTCAAGCAAACATATCTACTTGTTAAGATTTGTGTGTATTGATGAGATTACTCTTACAAACTGAGTTTGAATCCTAGTTAGCTGAAATACATATTAATATATGAAACATATATTACCATACCAGCCATTATAACAGCAAAACATGTACATATTTTATTGTTTATTTTACGGTATGAAATTCAAATTTTACATTCAAATATCTGTCTCATAGAATATTGATTTATTAATCCACTAACACTATCGATCAAAGTTAAAATGTCTACCGAGTGTTTATAATTAATTTAAAATCATCTTCCTTTTATTTCAGAAAGTTTGAAATTCCATATACTTTTCAAGCCGTAAAAATATATTAAAAATTAATTCTGTACCATTGTTTATATAACTTTAGAGAATACAATCACTTGTCAGTGCACTTGTGTCGGATTTCACGCTCGCCGGGTCGGAAATGCACAAAGTTTCCTTTTGTGGCGTTTCTCATAACTTGATTTGTGACGGCACAACCCTTCAGGCTGGATCCGGTGCGGCGCCGCGAAGGCGCGACGCCTCGCTTCCGTAGCACTACTACGCAGGGCGCTGCTACGCGAGTAATATGTGCGGGGAGGGTGACGTAAGCAAACTCAAAGTAAAATAAACATTAAATTTGAAACATATATGCCATATTTTTCAATAATCTTAGATTATATCCACTGTATGTCACAGTAATCTTCTTGTGGTGTAGAAATCAAATCGATATCATATAATGAGTTCGTCTTTTTAATTTTATTTTAATAAGATATATATTTAATAAAAATAAGATACTTAAAAAGCAGTAAGAATACAATTTTAAAAAATATAAAAAATTTGAAGACTCTTGTGTACTTTTACAATTATTAATGTATTAAAAAATATGTAGAAATAGTAGAAAACGCTCCGAGTACAACGCTCTTGTCCTTATGTTATGTTAACATCAAAGGCGAATTCACTTCCATAAATGTAATATTCTTAAAATGAAATATGCACTCTTTATATAACTGTATATATTTTTAACGTACCAATGGGTGGAAAGAAGATATCGATGCTTCCGAATATAGGAATATTGCGCTTAATATTTACGAATAAAGCAGCGACTTCGTGTAAACCACCTACAAATGGAATGAAATTAAAATTAGATTAAGATTTTCTTTAAAACCCATGATTTCTACTCGTAAGTATAGAATACTAAATTCAAACTATATAATAAGTGATAAATGAATATTTATTTGTCGCTATTTTCTAAAGTATTTAGTTATTTCCATAATTACAGTGCAGAGTTACCATTTTATTTACATTATTATATATTTATTATTAACATACTCACTCACATTTACTCTATAGCCTACCACATCATATTAAGACGAAGAAAGTTAATAATGAACATTATACAATAACCATTTTAACGTTTTGTTTATTTTACAAAATTATATCAGTGCATATTACTAACATGAATTGAGATATCACTATTTTTTTTAATTTAGTCAATACTGGCATGGATTTATTAACACACGTGATTTAGTTAACATACTAGACAATATAGGCTTCTCTATACACTATAAGTATCTTTCTTGGCGATTGTGACTTTTTATCACCACTAAAATTAATGATGTCTTTAAATTTCTCAAGTATTTTTTTACATACAACACGAAATTTACGAGTTTAATTACGTAATTTAATCTTTAAAGATTATTTTCATCATGGAATTTCTTGTAACAAATAACTCTTATCATTAAACATGGATGCTGCATGCTTTATATCATCAATTTTACAAACACACACACACACACACACACACACACACACACACACACACACACACACACACACACACACACACACACACACACACACACTCACACACAAAAACACGCACGCACACACGCGCGCGCGCGCACAAACACACACACACACAATTCACTTCACATATTTTTAATATTTATGTAACGACCAAGTTCACGATATTATTTACCGGATTATCGGTATTTATCAAACAATATGAAAATAGAATCTTTAATTTAGATACAAAACAAGGTTAGTCACCTGGACTTGGTAACTCTAAACAATACTGTTTTGCCAATATATATAAATAAAGCTATTTCCTGAACATTCGCAAAAATTTTTCTGTCAATCAATATTCTACAAATGTTTTCTACATTGACCAAATATTCTTTAATAAAACTGAAATGACAAACGAACTTCAGTCTACCTGAAGGTTAGTACCTACTGCAGTCCATGGGCATCAGCAGCCAACTTCAAACAAAGGAGGCTACAGGTGCGTTGTCGCCTCTGAGTACTAAGATGTAATGCCTCACAACCTGTAAATATACTGGCCCTTTTACCCTTTAAACCGGAATACATAATTGCAAGATCTGCTATTTGGCAGCAGAAATAGAAAAGAGGGTGACTACCCTAGACGGACTCCTGGTCAGATAGGGAGTTATACTCTTGCTCCTGCAGAAAGAACTCGGCTACTCTTGGCATCTCATCTAAATTCAACGTCAGTAGTGCGATCGGGTAATTCTGGTTGGAATCGTTTGCTGGTAGGAATAAATTAGTAATTGGGTAACATTTTTCAAAATGAAAATATATTTTTCAATCAAACGTCTCTCACTAGAGTTACAAAATCGCACTACAGATCGATGCTGGGCATTGAATCTTAAAAGAAGCGAAGAAGGTGAAGGTGACTGTTTATAATGCAGTGCAGAAGTAATTCACTACAGCTTCTCAAGATCAGTTACCTGCGTCGATAACAATGAAGGTGAAATTGTTTTAAACAATTCGTTTAGATACACAGAGGAGGACAAAATTAAAGTTAAGGCGGTTGAGTTTTATGGTAAATGATATGAAGATTTTTTTTAGCGAGAACGATTACAACGAGGAATAAGCGCAAGGAAGAAGAAGAAAATAGTGTTATTGACAGAAAAACAGCTTGCTTCGCTCAACAAATAATATCAGCCATTCCTTATACTCTGTATTCGCCAAACTTATCCCCAATCGACTATTATTTACATTAGCTGGATATCACACTTTTTCTATAAGAAAAATTGGTTTCCGGATATCAGTAGTAGCAGAAGGATGAAATACCTTTTCCCCATTTTCTTTTATCAAAGGTCATAATCCGCTACAAGATGACTGAAATGTATAGACATATTGTCTATTAATTTGTGCTATTTAGGTTAACTAACTTTTAATTTAATAAGCTTTTTGTTAAAATTGTTATTATCTATTAATCCATACAAAAAACAACTTCATATTATAGTAATGTTAAACCTTAAATAGTATATATTTAAAGTAATAAAAAATACATATATTAATAAATCACATAATAGGTATAATATTTCTTAAGTATTTAAATTAAGACCTGTTTTCAAGACTAGTGTATAACATTTAGGAGTCGAACCGGTCTATATAAAGTCAATTAAGCATTTTAATTTATCCAAATCTAGACAATCGAGTTTATTTTTTTACTTTACTTTATATGGTAATGATAAAAAACACTTCCTTTTAACTTTTGCAACGCATGATTACGTTAAAATCATTTATAGATTATATTTTTTTTATAGGGTGACAAACGAGCACACAGCCCGCCTGATGGTAAGTGATTTCTGTAGCCCATAGACATCTACATCTGTCCTCGATTACGAATCAAAATGCAGACGCGTTATCACCCGTGAGGACTAAGATAGAATGCCTCGTTTCCAGTAAAATGGGTCTCCGGTTCTCTACACTCACCATACGAAACACAGCAACGTTGAGCTGCTATTTTACGCTAGTATTTTGTGAGAGCGTGGTTCTTCCCGGTCGAGCCGACCCATTCGTGCTACAACTATACTACTAATATAGCTGCAACATGGCTCTACCACGTCTGAATCAATGGATATCTAATCTAATGATCAAAACTTTGATCATCTTATCAAAGTTTTGATCTCGAGAAGTGTTTCTAATAAGCTCGCAGTCCAGCCGATGTAAAGAAGCCGTGGCAGCCCATAGGCAAGTGCAGTTAACGTAAGGAAAAACTTAGAATATAACTAATTTGGGAATATCTTAAGCAGTCAGCTCCAGTATCGTCTCCATAACTCAAACTTTTACGATTTTGTTATAAAAAGTTTCTTATAGAGCCAGCCATTGAAAGTCCCTTGTTTAAAAAAGGGATAACCTATTTGAAGAGACTTTCTTCCTACTGTCACTAAAGTTGCGTTTGATCAATCCCTACTTCTGCCCCTCCATGACTATGCTGATATTTTAAATTTATGCTTACGATTTATATTTGAATTCCCCAAAATGTGATCACATTTAACAATTTCGTAAAGGTCTCAAATGGTTGCCGATTCACCTTTGCAGAAATACTGACATCCTTTCTGCTTTATACTGCATACTGTTCAATGCCTTCACTCCACTTCTCTCACGATTGTCATTTACGTTGCACTAATAATCTTTCTCTTCCTACTCCTACATGTTTATCCTCAGTTATAACTGTACCCTTGTGGAACTCATTGCCTTTACACATTCGACGTGCTCAGTCAGTTTTTTTTTTACTCAAAGCTTGTTATTTGGAACTCTAAAATTTTTCATCATATTTCCCGTCATCCTTATTCCCGTCATTATCACCTTGTATTTTTTTTATTTTATTTTTTTGTTGTAATGTATACTGGTGTAATCAAAAATATATTAATAGACTTAACTGCTAGTTCGATAATAAAGCACTTGATTTCAACTTGATGCCCAGATTTTATTAAAAGTACAAAAATGTTATAGAGCAAGATCCCAGAGCCACCAGATGCCACTTATTTTCTGACGAACGAAATGTGTATGATTGAGTAGTGTTAGTACGATGTATGATAGTATGTACTATGATCGCACGCCTAGCTGCTAGAATAGAATAGAATAGAATGATTTTTTATTCAATATTGATTATTACATAATACTTATTGAAAGTCATTTTTTATTTACCACTGGTTCGGAAAATACCTCTGTCCTGGGAAGAACCAGCAAGAAACCCAGCGGGACTTTTTTTAAACATATTTCACTTAACAATAATTTTGTTTATACAATTTTTAAATCAATTTTCATAGAAACAACATAGTGGCGATCACCCTATTCCCAGGGGTTATTTTCATTCATGTATTCCTTGATATTATAATAGCCCTTTTTGTACAGTTTTTCTTTAATAATACTTTTAAACTTGCTTACTGACAAACTTTGAACATGTTCTGGGATTTTGTTGTAAAAGCGTATACATTGCCCCATAAATGAATTCTGTGGAGTCTAGTAATTGCCATTACAAGCTTATGTTTGTTCCTAGTATTTATAGTATGAACATCCTTATTCATATTAAAGCTATTTATGTTTTTATGTACATATATTACATTTTCATAAATATATTGCGATGCCAAGTTAATATGTTTCTTTCTTTAAATTTTTCTCTGAGGGACTCTTTACAATTTAGGTTATAAATCGCTCGTACGGCTCTCTTTTGCAAAATAAATATGACTTCAATATCAGTCGCATTACCCCATAGCAAAATTCCATAAGACATTACGCTATGAAAGTAACTAAAATACACTAATCTAGTTGTCTCAACATCTGTGGGACTTCTAATCTTTCTTACAGCATATGCTGCAGAACTAAGTCTGCTTGCTAATTTAGATATATGGGGGCCCCATTGAAGTTTCGTGTCAATAGTAATACCAAGAAAAACAGTGGTATCCACAAGACTCAACTCCTCCCCATTTAAGAGCACATTGGTATTCGAATGTTTTACATTAGGTATTGTAAATTTAATACATTTTGTTTTATTGCCGTTTAAGAACAAATTTTTGGCGTTAAACCAATGTACTAATTTCGATATAGCATTATTTACATCGTCATAATTAATTGACTGCCGTTTGAGTTTGAAAATTAAAGAGGTATCATCATCAAATAACACTATATAGTGATTGTCCCCTACAAGATAAGGTAAGTCATTAATATAGATTAAGAACAAGAATGGGCCAAGAATCGAGCCCTGAGGAACGCCCATTGATACTACCGATCCGGAGGAACCTTTACCATTGATCACGTCTTTTTGAGATTTGTTACTTAAATATGAAGTAATAAGTCTAAGCACGAAATTTTTTACACCCTAATGTTGAAGTTTCCTGATTAATGTCTCATGATGAACACAATCGAGAGCCTTGGAAAGATCACAAAAAATACCTAAGGCATCTTGTGAATTCTCCCAGGCATTAAAAATATATTTCAACAATAAGCTCAACACCGGCGTCAGACGTTGAGCGACCCCTTGTAAAACCAAAATGATTTTTTCTGAAGCAATTTATTTGTATTAAAAAAAATTAACAAATGATCCAAATTATTTTTTCAAAATTTTTACTGAGAGTCTGTAGTACAGAAATAGGTCTAAAATTAGCAGGGTCCAATGTACTATATTTCTTCAAATCAGGAAACACACCAGGATCGATACAAGTATTAAAAATAATAGCAAGATAAGGTGCAATTAAATCTATTATGTACGCAATAACTGTAATGAAAATCGCCCACAAATCTGCGGTTTTCTTTACATCAATGGTTTTGAAGTATTTTACAATATCTTGCGGTAATACTTTTTCAAATCTAAATTCTTTTAAACAGGTATTAACATTCTGTTTGAGTAATGACTCGGCGACAGTAAGAGAAGTATTCAATGACTCTGTTGTCAAGATAGGAATTTAAGTGAAATATTTCTCAAACACCGCTGCGACTTCTTGATTTGATTTAGTCAATTCATTGTTAATTTTTAATCGATAGTTTGAGTTACGAGGTTTGTCTTTACCGGTTTCGCAGTTAATTATACTCCACGTCATTTTAATTTTATTCTTAGCCGTCTTAATTGTGTTGCTAATATGTAAAGATTTGGCTGTGGAGCAAACTCTTTTAAACATTTTAGAATAATTTTTGACATATTCTTTAAAAGCATCGGAAAGATTATATGATTTTTCATGGTAAATATCATATAACCTTCGTCTGCTTTTATGAATTCCTACTGTCGCCCACTCATTAAATGCCTTGCGACTGTTTCTGGAGAATGTTTTAAAAGTAAATGTTTTATTAAATTCATTGCTTATAAGGGTAAATAATTCTTCATATAAATAGTCTGCATTGTTCTTATAAGAAAGCGATGGAAGGTTTTTTACCATATTACTTCTAAATCTCTCCAGGCGTTTTGCATTAATAGGAACAAACACAATTTTCTCGATTACCAGTTTTTTGTGCATATAAGGTAATGAAACCAGTTGTCCACAGTGATCTGATCTAAGTTTTTGAATTATTGATTTTTTGATTGGTACAACTCCTGTAAAAATATTATCAATACAAGTTGCACTACACCCTGTAATACGTGTAGCTTGAAATAATAAATTATCAAGATTATAGGATTTGAACAAAGAGCAAAATTTAATACTGATGGAAGAAGTTTCTAGGTGATTGATATTAAAGTCTCCACATACTGCAAGACATTTATTCTGTTTATTAAGCTTAACTTAAACTTCTTCCATAATTTTTTCAAAGGTATCATAACTTGAACATGGGGGTCTGTAAGCACTGACAACAATAAGGCGCTCAAGCTCAACACATGCCATTTCTACAGTACGCTCAACAGAGAGGCTCACAATATCTTTACGTTCTTTACATGATAAGGATTTAATAGCTAATATTAAGGAGCCACCACGTAATTTAGTATATCTATTGAACGAACTGACCCCTGGTGATTACTGAAATTAAATATGGAATTGTAATCTTTCAACCAATGTTCAGTAATACATAAAATATGTATATTGTTACTATTTAAAAATAATTCAAATTCCAATTCTTTGCCTAACATACGTCGTATATTTTGATGCACCAGGTTGATACAGTTTTTATTATTGCTATTTTGTGAAATTACACAATTATGTATTGGTAAGTTGTATTCTAAGCTATTTAAATTATCTTTGCTAGAGATTACCTCTATTGTCTTATTATCTAATTTAAATTACTTGGAACTGGTTCCAAATCAAATGTAAGATTATTTTGTTGCTCAATAAAAGCAGGTGTCAAGGTAGCCAAATCATTGGCTGAGTTAAAATATAAATAATAAGATAGCGTATTTGCTACCAGTCTTAAACTATACTTTGATAGGCAATACCTATATCTTGTCAAAAACTTTAATTAAAGTATTTAAGTCAATTAAATGAAATTTATAATTATTATAATTATGTCAGTTTACATTATTATTGCATATTAAATTATTCATTTGGATATTTAAGTCATGTCTTAATTTATTTTCTTGTGGCAGACCCTATAAGTAAGGCAATGTAAACAAAACAATCTTGTGAACATTTAAATTATTTAGAATTTCAATATAATCCAATAATTGTTTTTATTCACATTGCCTCTTCTCCCAATAAGAAGTATCAATATACTATTAGGACTATGGCTACTTATTAGAATTTTATTTATAATTTGGCTAAATGTTGCTCCAGGCATACAATAATTAGTAATTTGTTGTTCTTTAGACATTTATTTACTACTAAACCTAAGTTTTACCTATATCATCACTGTACACAACAATATTATTTTTGCTAACATTTAAGTTATTCAATGTTAGCAAAATAATATTCTAACAACCAGTGGGACATTTTCAGGTATCAGGTAATCAAGGTACGTAAAAATATTGCTCACATCACGTTTATTCTCCCAACTGATTTTTACATACAGTAAAACTCGTTTAAGATGATTTTGAAGGGACCCAGCCGAAATTGCGACTTAAGCGGAAAAGCGTATTGTGCGAGATAGGGAAAATAAAACATATAATTTACAAATTTTGTGTAGGTATTGAATTATAGGTATATTTATAAATTTGTTAGAAAGGTATAATATTCTACATATGTATATGTATTTAAATACGTTACATCATAGTTAATTATTATTTATGATGACATTACTTAAAGTAATCACTTATTTTGGTTTGACAAAGAGATTTTGATGTATTAGTAATAACAAGGCTTTCAATATAACTTAAATTTTGCAGTGCGTCTTCACTTTCCCCTAAAGAAGATACATAGCGCCTTAAATCATTTACTGCTGATAATGCCTCTGAGTGTGACAAAATCGGAATTGACTATTCTTCATCTTCATCGTCATCACTTAGGACCTCTTTTTGGGTGTTATTTACATCTTCAATAAGATCTTCGATTGAACGGGTTTCGTAAGGTGGAACATTGTATCAATGGAAGAATATCCAGGAAAACCCCGCAGTATCGCGTGTTCTTCTTCCAACACGACGTCAGCTTTGCTATTGCGGAAACCTGCTTTCTTGAAACAATTTTGTACGTTTTCAGGCTTAATTGCTTGCCATGCCGCTGCAATGTTTAGGATCGCATTATGCACAATCAAGGGCCGTTTGCTGTCAGGGTCTTCCATTTCTTTGAGATAGCGATATACAAGTTGCAGGGACTGATATAAAATGACGTATTATGCGAGAAATCGTATTAAACGTGATCTTATTAAGCGAGTTTTACTGTACATGTTAGATAATATCGTTAAAAATCAGTCATCAATACTCCCAGACACTTTCCGTCGGCAGTATCGCTTTGCAGACGCTTTAAAGCTCTCAAAAAAATTACTTAATTACAAAGCGATACTGCCGACGAAAAGTGTCTGGGAGTATTGATGACTGATTTTTAACGATATTAATATCTAACACATATATAAAAATGTGTCTAACACAGCTGGGAGAATAAACGTGAGGTGAGCAATATTTTTACGTACATTGATTACCTGATACCTGGAAAATATCCCACTAGCCAAGCTAGCAGGTAGGCATGCGATCATAGTACATACTAACACTACTCAATCTTACACATTTCGTTCGTCAGAAAATAAGTGACGTCTGGTGGTCCTGGGATCTTAGACTATTAATGACATTTCACGTTTCGGTTGATCGAAAAATGGCCCTTTTGATAACGAAGAATCCAAAACCGTCAAGACGTTTAAATTTAGTTGTTTCCTATATGTTTATACAGCATTATCAATGTTTAACACAAGAAAATGTCAACAGATACCGCAATTTTATTGAAAAATACAATACAAGAGATGTTTTGTGTTTCTTTTACAAAATGGAATATGAATATGCCTATGAAAAACAAAATATTATGGCCGCATAATTAGGTATTCTGCAAGGAAATGCAGCCAGAGTTCGTGGCACTAAGCCGCGGAGAGTAGGACTGCTTGACCATATAAAATATATTTTTACTTTCTATGTAACAAATAAAATTCTTATGTAATAATGTCCTCTAGTCTAAATTTCGGCCACGGCAACCAGTCTCATCGGGAAAAAACCATCTACGCAGGACAGCATCATCGGATGTACAGATGTACTTTCCTCGCTCTCAGAGACCGGTGGGACAGCAGTCCGGGACGACTGGAGAGAGACCAGTCGCAAGAACTACGGCTTTACGTGCTTCCCGAGGCACGATGGTTCCTGACTCCGGGCTGCTACTGAGAATTTCTTCACACAAAAACCCAATAACTGATTATGGTCCGACTCGGGATTCGAACCCGACCTCATAATCAGCAGTCGCGCTTACGACCACTAGGCCAACGAGTTAGTCATTATTGTAGGATGTACATAAACAATAAATATAAAAACTTAGAAATTTAATTTTGAACATATCCCTGAAACCCATTTGAACCCAACACCATTGAAAATTGTATTCATTTTATTTTACTACGTATTAATCATTTCTCAGACAGATTTGGCTGAATTGCCTGCCTGCCTTTGCCTTTGCCGGTCTTGAACTAATCGACTAGCCGTACTATTATCTAGCCGATTACAATATCAGACTGCGTTATATCAAAAAGGAGCTCCCTACCGTCGTCATTTAATTATGAAAATTATTTATTTTAATTGTCTAATAATTTAATTCGCAATTAATTTTGTAAAATAAAAGCATAAAATTTATATTTTGATTTAAACCTAAAAAACAAATATTGTTTTACTTCTAAACTGCGCAACTGAAATGTGAAAGAAATAAATGTTTAATTAATTTTCATGGCACACATGACAGCACTCCCCCAATCTAACAAATGAATAAATATGCATTAGACAAATATCACAAAGCTCGTCTAGAAATGGCAGAGGCGGGTGAGTTAGGGGCTCCAATTAATTTTATAAGTCCAAACTCTTTTATTAAATCATAAAACGTGCGGACCGCTGCCCGCCACCCCGCCCGTTGGACTTGATATGTCAATTTCATAATTAAAATGCGTTTGACCGTACTACGAAGGGCCGTTAGATTAAGAGAACGCCCAAATTGAATGTTTGGCCGAATGAGTTAGCACTGAGTCTCGAAAGTATAAATGAAGTCATCGAGAAATTTCGCCCAAACACAATTAACAGTGTCGTTATGAATAATTGATACCCGTTTGCGTTTTAGGTCCCTTTGTTATTAACAGTTTTATTAGTATTATGTTTTAGAGATTGTACATTTTAACTGATAGAAATATCTCAAATTATGTCTATGTATCTTAAATATGAAGTTATATTTGAATATATAAAGCCAAGAAATTCATTAACTGTTTTTTTTTTAACAAATAAGGGTGAAACCCCCATGTGAAGCGAATACTGTTATCATAGACTGGCTCATAAGCAACTACATTTATCCTCGATTAAGAATTAAAATGTAGTTCCGTTATCATTCCTGAGGTCTAAGATGAAGTGCCTCATAGCCTGCAATTATACTGATCCTCTATATCCTTCAGACCGGAAAACAGCAGCGCAAGCACTCCCAATTGGCGGCAAAATCGGTCTATAAGCCACATGGTATATGGGTATATACCCATATTTTCACTGCTTCCGCTAACAATCAGGTGAATCGTGCTCGTTTGTCGCCCTTATTTTATTTTAAAAAATACGTTTCTCTGAAAAACGTTATCCAAAATTCTTTTGTTTTTATAAACGTTCTATCGGTTTTAGAACTTTGTGGGATTTTGAAACGATGTCTAGAGGCCCGACGGTATAACTTTGGCCACTTGGGAGAGTTAAAGCCGTGTTTAAAAGTGTGGAATATTACCTTACTACTCTTTTAGGGTACCCGCTTTAGGTTGGCGCAAATATGACTTTCTAAAAAAAAATTACTATATATTTGTGACATTTGCTGTATAGAATATCGGTCCGTGCGAGTTTCTAAAGAAACCGTAACCACATCTCAACGCCACTTCTTAAAATAAAGCTGGTTCTTTTCTCACTCAAAGCCTCAGTATTCGACAAGGAAACGCGGCCAAAACAATGCCGCGGGGAGTAAGGAGATAATATAACTTCTATTTTTGTTATTATTGTTATAAACTATGTTATGTAAATAAGTACAAAAAAACTATAATGAGCTCACCTGATATTGTGATAGTTACGTTTATGTAATCATTCTTTAATCGAATGATTTTTTACATAAGTCAGAGGTACAAACGAGTACACAGTCTACTTGATAATAAGTGGATGCTGTGGTCCATGAGCATCTCAATTAAGAATTAAAATGCCGAATTTGAATGTACTCCGGTCCCGTTACAAGTAAAAATGCCATCGGGTCTTGTCAAATATCATACGAATTGCAGCAGTATTATGCTGCTATCTTATGCTTGTATCTGTGGGAACGAATTCCTTTCACGACCTATTCATAGCCTACTCTAAATCATGATCAAAACGTTAAATGCAATGTATGGCGCCTCTCGATATTCTAGAGGATACATTATGGAGTTTGTGGGAATGATTTGACTTAACTTTTCATTCCCCTAGCATCCCATTTGGATGGAGAATTCAGCATTTAGTCCGGCACTGCTCCAATGCGTGTTGGCGGAATTTACTTTAGAGTATAGAGATTTTTTGATTTAGTAAATAGATTTCCTAGGCCCTTAAATAACATATAAAATATTTTTTATTCAGAATTTTATCTGAAAGAACAAGAGTAACTGAGATAGCCCTGCAGAACAGTAAGCTGCAGTGGCAATGGGCCGCCCATAAATCTCGAAAGAAAAGGTTCTCGAGTGGCAGCCTAGTACCGGTGACGAACTGGTAAGAAATGTAGGAAATCGATGAATGCAGGTGGCTCGAGACCATACTTAGTGGCATTCCTTTCCCAAGGAAAATTCTGTCCTATGTTCAGCAGTAGACTTGTGATGGGCTTTATTATTATGGTGGTGATAATGACGAGTATATTGATAGAGCATATCATCATCATCATCATCATTTTATAACTTCTAACGCGCGCACATAAGGACACACACCCATTTTTTTTCTATCTGTTGACATATTGGTTACACCAAACAATTTCTACATACGAACATGTACATGTATGTACGAAGAAATTGTTGATCTTGACTAGTGACTAAAATTTATATTTTATAAGACTCCCATTTAATATTAATTTATTTTTATTAAAGAAGACATCAACTTCTAACAGATTTTAGCTAAAAACTTATCGCCATAATAATGTATTTACAATTTAAGTTAAATATATAAAGTTCTCAGTATCATAATCTTTCATTATTTATAAAACGAACGACAAATTAAACATTGTAAGCAAAGCAATAATCACACAGCTAAAAGCGTCAAATTAAAAAAAAACTAAGACACTCTGCTATTGCTTGTCAAAATATGATTAATTGCAAGAAGGAAACGATTAGCTAGAACTATCATTCGATAGCGAAATTCGAAGGTCAAATAGTTCGCTAATGCACGCACTCTTGCCGGAACAACAAGCGAGTTTGTCTACCGGATAGCGGGCGAATTTGACCTAAGGGCAAAATTTTATGAATCATTCAGAATCTATCATTTCGCAATATAATAATGTTCGCTCGAGAGATAAACCATTTTAAGCGGGGTCTAAATTTAATTATCTTGGCGTATCTTGACCAGGCGTATCGTATCGAGAACTTATATCTTAACGCCTATTTCGACCTTATCGTAGCCGTATAATGCTAAAAAATGAGTCTATATTATGATAATAGAAACCGACTAGAGATAGGACGCGGCGTATCAAAATACGTCCATATTATCGATCACGATACCTGTATCCATTAGGAGGTGTATCAGATACGAGGTTATGTTTGGCATGGAACGTATCAGATACCACATGATCGCGTATAATATTTCGTCCAAGCTCAGGTCGGTACCATGAAACGAATGATTCCGAATAGTGCCAAATGTGGACCTGGTGTTGAATAAGACGCTAATAAATTAGTATTTTTGACGGCTCCGTGTCGCAGTGGCTTAGCAATGAGTTGCAGCGTTAAGGGCCGCGGGTTCGAATCCCGCACGGAACAAGTATTTGTATGGCCTACAAATAATGGTTCTGGGTCTGGATGTTTATCTTTGTGAAATCTAAGTATGTAAACTGCCCCCGCGATACAGGAGAAAATCCTAGTGTGGAGGTAACGTTTTTTTTTAAAACAAACAAACAAAACAATTTTGTCAATGACATTGGAAAAGTAACTCTAATAGTGCCAGCTAATATCTGACTTTTGCAACATTTTATTATATTTTTTATAGAAGAGGGGCTAATGAGCATGCGGCTCACTGGATGGTAAGTGTCGACCGCCGCCTATAAACAACTGCAGCACCAAGAGAATTGCAGGTGCGTTGCCGGCCTTAAAAGGTGTAACTCGATTCTTTAAAGTCCCTAAGTCGTATCCGTCCAGCAAAATCGCCGGTGGTAAAGGATCCCACAAAGAAGTCGCGTGAGAAAGAAAACAATCGCACAGTGGAGGACCAAGCTTTCGACAAAACAAAAATATTATTTGGTAAAAACACAATATTGGGATAATACCTCTTTTTATGTCTTTTGCTTGCTATTCCGTACTAATAAGCGCTGTAAAATATTAAAAATTCACACTTCGCTTTAATGTTTATAATAATTTATTAAAATGCAAATTCATACAAATCATGATACGTGCATGTCTTCAAATGTAAAATTATTCATTCTGATGTAATACATGCCATTATAATATGTATGTATGCATGTATATGTGCTTATAAATTACATATTTATTATCTTCAAAATTATTAATGTGAACTAAGTGTCAATTAGATATTAATTTAGTGAATAATTGTCTAAGTGTATTCAGGTTATGAGCTGACAAAATTATTCTCTCAACACAAGATACGATATCTGCCCCGTTTGTACCCAACAAAAATGTTGTAAGCGGTTAATCTATTCTCTATGATATTTTATTTATATGTGTGTAGTGTATAAAATAAATATTTTTCTCTTAATCTTTATAGCATGCATTTAGTGCAGGCCATGCAACACCGGTCAGGATTAGGATAAGTAAAAGATCATCTCACAATGTGGTGGAGTGCAGGGCCCTACAACTATGGGAAGTATAATAAAACAGTTACCAATAATTATTGTTTATTTTTAAAATATTTAATATTTACATTGTCTATTTACAAGTGCATTCGACATTACAAATAAAGTAACAAAATTAAATTAAACAAGGTAATACAAAACACAGTGCTTGATCTTGAAATATAACTAAATGAAATGAAAAAATAAATAAAAGTAATTTAGAGTAGTGGAGTGGGAAAATATTCGTGCAATACTCACATACATGCATTTATAAAGCTTCCCTTATTGTATTTAAGAAAATAAACTACAACAGTATACTGTTATATTTCATTTTGAATATGATTTTTATATAATTCGTCATATTGAAGACTTTAATCAAGAAGTACATAAATAAAAATCAGATTCAGTTATGTTTATCTGTTATGAAAAATTTAATAATTAATGGAAACTTTTTAGCTATAAATATAATTTTGCTATCATTAACTAACTGAAGGTTTTCATCGGTTTGTTCTATCTTATTATAAATATAAAGATAAGAAAGGAAATGCTGTTACAGTTTTTCAATACTAGTAATAAAATTATTATAAAAACATATTAACAAATATAAAAGTACATTTATATACAGGGTAACCATATTGGTAGGTACTAAAAAATTGGACGCAATGCAATTAGCTCGATATATGTAGCTGAACCTAAATGCAGCTAAAAAGTTTCACTGTTCTGTATATATCTTTGAAGAAAGAAGGATTAAAATCTAGGAATAGTATACAGTCCGTTAAAAACTGAGGATAGGTGTGATCAAGATTAGTTCTAACTACAATTTGACTAGGTACAAGAGTTTATCGACCGTATTTACCTTGTGAGCCGGGAGGCACGAAGCCGTACCCGGACGCTCCGGGTACAACACCACTGGTCTGCGGTGGGCCGTCAGGTGGCGAAGGAGGGAATAGCACTGGACCTGGAATATAATAATATATTTTAATACTAAGTACTAAATTTCACAGAACGCGATCAAACCGGGTGCGATTCCTGGTGACACCAATAAAATTATTAATTACAATTTTAAGTGCTTATTTACTTCTTGCGCAGCGATAAGGGAAAACTATATGTTTGAGGAGCTAAAAAAAATCTAAGACATGTGAAACCTACCAAAGTATTTAAAAGACGTACATCTTTTGAATAAAGCGCCAGCTGGCTTGCTCACATAGATCGCTTTGCAGGTGTGCATTTATGAGTTACTTCCTAGTCTGTATGATTTTGTGTTCGCTATTTTTGATGGATTATCCGCTATGAGTCCCTAACACTGTCATTATTCATCTGCCATCTATTGGTAGTAGAAGGTGACTAACGAACGGATCTTTTAGTCACGTCTACACGTCTGTTAATCACCATCTGTTAGTCACCTAGGTGTGCAAATGAAGTGGCTATTTAAAGAAAAATTTCGCACATTCTAAAATGCATTTCATTTATATCATCATCATCATCATCGTAATTACACACCTAATGAATGTCGTAAAGCAGGGTCCTGAGCCACCTCCATCCATCGACTTTTTGCATCTCTTACCAGGTTGCTTACTACGAGCCTGCTACTCTAGAACCTTTCTTCCCCTTTGGTTGTCGATTCTTCGAGCTATATGGCCGGCCTATTGCCACTTCAACTTACTGATCCATTGGGCTATGTCGGTTCTACTGCGAATATCTTCATTTCTAAGTCACAACATTTAATTAATATGTTATTTGTAATACTGGTATAACATGGTGAAAAAGAAGTGATCTTTTAAAATGAGAAAACTTATCAATTTGGTTGTAAATGAATATATTATATTTTATTTTAATCTGGATATTTTTTTATTAATAGCAATGAATGAAATGGAGCAATAAAATGTCTAATTTCATTACTCCATCTTTATGTATATTAAATAGTTTATAAATAATATTAACAAACCGGACAAAGTAAAGTCCTCGTAACTTTATATTTAACATTTAAAAGTCACGACGAAAATATAAATTATAATGGTCAGCGCTAAGTTATTGTCGTGTAAGCATACAAATATCTTGTTAGTAATTATGATTTTTTTTTACTTTACGTAGCCACTCTAAAATTTCTACTCAAACTCAACACTATAATTTTCTCGTCACGTTCGGCAATGTCTAATACTTAATTATTAATAATAACGTTCAAAATGAGAAAATATTATGTACAATATTTATTACGTGGTAGAGCCACGCTGCAGCTATATTATGGTTGTAGCACAAATGGGTCGGCTCGATCGCAGTGTCCTACCCCGGCCGATCCCTTACACCCCGTACGCTCTCAAAGAATACCAGCATAAAATAGCAGCTTAATGCTGCTGTTTTCGTATGGAGAGTATAGAGAACCAGAGACCCCTTTTACTGGAAACGAGCATTCCATCTTAGTCCTCAGTTCAACAAATTCTTAAACCAACAAATTATTAGGTTACAGCCGTTCAGAAAGGAACCGCTACCTGAGAGTGCAGAGTAGAGCTATACGAATTTTTGTTACTTTATTTATATTAATATAAAGAAATAAAATCTTAAAAACCAATAGTCATTTTCACGAATAATAGCAAATACATTGCAATGTAAATATACTGTGCAGAAAAGTTTTATGCAAAGGGTAACAACTATATAATAGCATCTAGTTTTTCATTTTATATTATCATAAAAAATATAATAAACAAATATCGTTTTCACTCATAATTTTTCACATTTTGTAGGAGCAATTTATGTAGGTTCACAATTTATTATGTAATAGTGTGTAGTTTATTTATATTTATATTCATATAAAAATATATTTAAAAAAAAGTTGTCTCACAAAATCGCAAACATAGTGTGGGAAAGAATTATAATATGTGTATATAATATGAGTGGCGCATGCCGTTTGATTACAAAATGTGGTTTGACAACTGTATTGCTCTACAGTGATTAGGCGGATTTGTGGCTTACATTCCAAATTATCTATAATTGCCACAAGATACGTCAAAGTACAAAGGCGGTAGTGTACTAAAAGCAACTTTCGCCGGCCTTTGCCAAGTACGTAGCAATAAAGTCGGAATATAAAATGTAACTTTAATTGATTGAAGACAAATATGATCATAAAAATGTTTGTAATCAATCGTCAAGTGGAGAATAATAACAATGTTGTCGTATTATATTTCAAGGATATTATCTAATAGACATATTATAGCGACATTGTGTTCAAGGTGTATAACTGATTTCCAATGAAAAAATTGTGCAACGGTATAATGTATATTTTAATAGTGCTGATTCAAAATAAATAATTTAAGAATTATACCAACGTAATAAAAAATGACTTCGTTAATGTAATGTAATGATGTAAATAGATTGCAAAAAACATTTGTTTTATTACGTATGAAAAATGTCTACAATTTTTAATTTTATATCTTCACAATAATAAATAACTTATAAATATTAAGACGCTTTTTACGAGTTATATAACAATTAACTGTTTGATTATTAATCATCTACATCATCATCATTACAGCCATTCACAAGTCCACTGCTGAACATAGACCTCCCCCAAGGAATGCCACAAAGCACGGTCCTGAGCCACCCGCATCCAACGACTTCCTGCATGTCTTACCAGCTCGAAGAACCGACAACCGATGGGGAAAAAAGGTTCTCGAGTGGCGGCCTCGTACTGGCGGACGAATTGTAGGGTGTCCCCCCACTAAATAAAGTGATTATTAATACATTTTATTAATTAGCTAGGGTTAAATAGCCCCAGACAGCAGATTTTAGGAAGCGGTATTTTGGAGTAATTTAAATGATGTTAGATTTTTTTTGATAAATCTAAAAATGAAATATTAGGTCCTTACATATGAAATTGGCGTTTTGTACGGGAGGAATATAAAGTCAATTTTTTTTTGTAAAATATATTTAATTAATCAAAGTATGCACCGTTGTTATCTATGCACTTTTGCCATCTCATAGGTAGTTCATTGATCCCTATACTAAAAAATTCATGGGGGCGAGAATCAATAAACTCTTTGAAGGCAAGGACCTAATATTAATGAATACTTCCAAATAAAATATTACTAAAACTGTAGCGTTGACAGTTCTAAAAACAGAGATAACCTTTACACCAGTAGATTTATTTACATGTGAATATTACTTAACCATTGACTAAACCTTCAAGATTAGTCATTAGTAACAATGACTATTGGTTTTAAGCGATGTTAAAACAGAGAAATATATCAAATAAGACAGGTAATTATCTTCTTTCAGTTAATTATAACATCAATAATAACTGCCCAGCGTTTATTCGATCATTTCAAAAACAGCTATATCCACTTCAAACTATATCTATGATGATGAAATAAAAAAAACAACAATTTGGAATGTTAAAAAACTAACAAACGTAATATGATTAATTTATGGTCCGTAAAAAATATTGCAAATAATATTTTAATGAATTGCAAATTCAACTTAGCAAAAGTTCCTGAATATTATTGTGTAATTTGTTAATTCTTTTGCTTTCAAACTTAATTACAGTTTATTTTAATTCTTCGTACATCTCTGAACATAATAATTAGTTATGTATTGTAATCGGACATATTGCTGAAGCGAGTATAATCAGTGGGTTAGCGTGACGCGTATTACACACGTGTTGCTTAAGTTTGACGTGACATTGAAACATAACAAAATAGGGCAACTAACTCTACCGTAACTATACAAGCACTGTTATACTTGACGATACAACAACGATCTGATAATCAAATTAGTGCTACTTGTTAAGTTTAGAATCACGTTAGAAAACGACTTTAGTAAACTTTTTACACTAAATAACGAAAATTTGACTGAATGAGTTGGGTGACAAAATCTTAAAAAGACTAAATTTGTCTTTTTAAGAGTTCCGCTGACACCAGCTCTATAAGGAATCCAAATTTTGTTTCCACGTACATTTCGCCTTCTCTCCATCTAACATCAATATCAACTAAATATTTGAAGGGTAACTACTGTATTATTTAAAGTTTAGATAATAATATCATGAAGTCTATACTACAAAACTCTACCTATCTTATTCGTATCCCAAAACGCACTTGACTATTTTTTTTATTATTTTGACTAATTTTTTTTGTACCAAATAATATCTTTTATTTATTAGAGCTAGCTCTACGTTCACGCTTTTGTAACAAATCGAAGTCGTGTCGTTTACGTAATATTTAAAGCCTCCCTGTGCATCCTATGCACAAACAACTACTTATAGGTAATAAAAATTGGTAGCCTCATCTTACTGGCGAGATAGTATCTTTTACGCTTGTTGTGAAATTTGTGTTTGAGGCTGTAATTGGAAGTGCAGACATTGCTTGCGGATGCAATTATTTAATTAGAATAATATTAAGTTACCTAAAGGCTTTTATTAAAAAAAATTTAGAGATAGTATTTATATCACATTGGAAATTCAATGAAACTACTTTTTAGGGTCTGTTTTTATCTTACTATAAGCCAGTATCACAATCCCACCTGATAGTTAGTGGTAACGAATCCCTAGATGGTAAATTGCATTGTCTTAACTTTACAAAGGCCTATTCACTCTTGCCTTGAAGACGCCCAGATTGTAATCAAACGGAAAGACGAGATTATTTCCCTCTTTTGCTGTACGCATTACCTAAGACGAAGCAAACCGTTTGGTTCTAATGCATGGAATATCGATGACAAAGTTGTAAAGGGAGGAGGAATTAAAGCATGTAATTCCTGCGCACACCTTTCAAAATGCATCCTATAGGATTCCGAGAGGCTGACTACTCTGCGTCTATGCTCGAGGCCGATAAGATTGGTCTATATCGTATGTTATCTGTTTTATACTTAAGCTGGCAACAATCTTTCTTCGTAACAGCAAATTTAAGTTTTTACATAATTATTAACAGTGTCTTTGATTAAAACAAAATTCTGATTGCTTTTGTGTATGAAAGTATATCAACACATTTCTGAAAACAATCTGGAAATTTATTATTTTGTACCATTTTTTGATCCTTCAACCTTTTACCACTCTTTTCAGAGTTAAATCTTTCCAGGTGTTTTCCACAGCTGGCTTCTTCTCCCAAATATACCAGGCCCTTCGTCCATCTCATGGGTTGCGTACGTTTCTGTTTCCTTTAATTGGTTTCCACTCAAACAGTCTGGTAGCCTATTGCCTAGTTTACGAGATATATCACCTTCCCACTCCCACTTTCGAAAAACAATCATTTGATCTTTGTCAATGAGTTTTTTCGGACTATATTTTTACACGTTACCATGAATATTATAAAATAAATACAATATTTATCATTTATTAATGTATGTTTGTTTACGATAATCCAACCCTTCCATAGTGTGAATTTGATAAGGGCTGTTTGTAAATGCTGGTTCTGTCATATTATGTTGTACATTTACGTCAAAAACATCTCTATTAATTTTTGTTCATCTAAGCAGAAGTTGACAAGGAACGTACCTAATATTATAACACTTATTGTTAAACTATTTTACGGATTTTATCGCGTTTAATTTTACTAATTTTGATTCCCGACGTTTCGGGTGCTTTACAGCACCCATGGTCCCCCCCGTGACCATGACCACGAAACGTCGGGAATCAAAATTAGTAAAATTAAACGCGATAAAATCCGTAAAACTAGTTTTATTCAATGTGTAGTTTTCGCGTAAATATAAGAAATCATTACACTTATTGTAAATTACAAACTATAGGTTATCAGATAATATTGTGTGAAATTGTCGTTTTGTTTAACTGGCCACTTTGAACTGTAATAGCTGTTGTTTGACTTAGAATTCTAAATTCGAATAATTATTATACTTAAGACATGATATTTATTTTTCAACTGACTTCAAAAAGGAGGAGGTACTCAATTCGACTGTATGTTTTTTTTTTATGTGTGTTACCTCATAACTTTTTTCTCGGTGAACCGATTTCGATAATTATTTTTTTATTTGAAAGCTGGTGCTTCTCTTGTATTCTCATATATATTTGATCATGGTTTGACCAGCAGTTTTGAGTTATCCTGAATAATTTATATTGAAGTCGGTTGTACAAAAAATTTTACCACTTGTTATTTAATATCAAATAATTATTTGTTTCATATTTATAACTTGATCTTTAAAAAAGACGGAAGTTCTTGATTTGACTGTATGTTAGTTTTTCCTTTTTTGAATGTATATTACGCGATAATGTAAACGTGAATTGATTTTAATGATATTTTTATTTAAATAGTGGATCCTTCATGTGTAGTCCTCCAATATAAATTTTAAAATTTACTTGTAAAGCTTGTGATGTTCTTTACTCCAGTTCAAATGTAAATAAAAAATGAACGTTTAACCGCTTTTATTAAAAAAAATAATGTGAATTCCGACGTAGAAACAATGAGTTTCAAAAAGTTATCGGTTTTTCTTTTAGGACTTTCATTTAGGAAATTTTGACCTTACAAATGAACCTCGTGGCCGTTTGGAGAAGAAGGTTGATAATGACAGATTGAAGGCGATAGTGGAAGAGGATCCGTTTCAAACAACGGCTGAGCTAACGTCACCCTGTGATGTTAGTGTCAAAAAATATGAGATGACAAGTCAGTCAAATAAATTATTGGCAAATGCGTATGAGACGAACTGATATAACGTACAGCGAGAAGTTCACGTCCAAGCTCGCATCATATTGCTGAAGATGTCTGATTATATTGCAAAGACTTGTGATTAGAAGTGGATCCTACACGATAATCGTAAGTGTTCATCACAGTGGTTAAATCCAGATGCCCAAGCCAAACAATGTCCGAAATGAAAGATTAACTAGAAGAAGTTTGTAGTGACAATTTGGTCGTCTACTGTTGGTGCTACTCTCTATAGCTTCTTACGAGTATCATCTCGCCCAGATTGGTGAACTTCTCTTCGCCATTGCTTCTTCATGCCAACGTCTGGTTACACATTTTAGAATCATCACTATGATACATTAATAGACTTCCACTTTTTTCAATGTTTTAATAATTTTAGTAGTCTAGTAAATTTTGATAATAGAATAGTCAGTAATGCATTTAAAAAGTTAATGGGATGTCATGCAGCAGACTTTATAGCATGGGCATCAACAAACTGCCCGTAAAATACTAAGAATTTGTTAATAGCTTTGGAAAATATCTAATTAATTTTATTTGTATTGTTATATTTATTTAAATTCTCCCACCAATACGGCATTTTCATATGTAGATTTATTTCATAATTTCATAGGTTTCATAGAAAACATCATTGATAACAACGAAGAATATACTTCTAATATGATAAAATTTGGATTAATTTTAGCCCGTTTCCTAAATAAAATTCATCTTGAAACATGCAGCCGTTGTTCTATAAAAATTTAATAATAGGGTCTTTGCTACCAATTTTTTTTAATGATAGATGTAAATTTTATTTTATTTTGTAGTCACCATCATTACAGCCAAGGAATGCCACAAAGCACGGTCCGAACCACCTGCATCCATCGACCTCCTGTATGTCTTATCAGTTCGCAACTCCTATCTAGTGGCCATACACTTTGCTTACCAGTACGAGGCTGACATTTGAGAATCTTTCTTTCCCATCTGTTGTCGGTTCTTCCAGCTATATAGGCGGCCTATTTCCACTTCAGTTTACTGATTATTTTTTATAAATATATGAATATAACTAACTATTTATTAAAATTTATTTTTATTTATTTTATTATTATATATAAAAATGTTTCAATAATAAAATCATTTTACTATACTTTTGTACTATGACGCATAATATTGTAATTATGCGTCTTTAGTAATTGTATAATTTATTTACAGTATTATATTGACAGACATTATTGTGATAGCTATCAACAACAGTTTCATAATTCTTTTCTATTTATTATACCTTCAATAAACGGAACAAAATTGAATAGAATAAATTAGATAATTGAAAAGTGCCAACCTCCTTTTCCGTTTAAATATGCCACCAGCCAGATCGATTTGCATTTTGTTATGTAAGCATAACAGGTTCGCAATCCAAGAATCGATGTTTGCATTTGGAACATCAAGTCTAACTTATTATATATTAATGAAATAAATTATAATATTCAACTCAGTAACACCAAGGATTGCAAGGATTCTATATTAATTGCACGTCAACTAGAGTGCTTTTTCATGTTAAGATACATGATCTATTTAATGTCTCTACTATGGATTAATATTTTAGCCTTATTTATAGGATCATATTTCATTTTTAAGATATCTTTATTTAGACTGTTTGCAAAATACTTGAAATTCAATATAATACAAATTATATATTGTGTCAGCTACTCCGTATTTTTATACTTGAAAAAACACTACTCAGTAGCATGTTATTTTAAGATGTTAATTATGATAAAAAATTCCTATACTATGTTTTGTATGCATCGGTCCTCTACGCAAAGGTTGTCTGAAAGGGACACTTTCTGAATGATAAGACCGCGTGTTGTACATATATTTGATATTGCACTTCTATTTCGTATTATGTATTTCGATGTACAATAAAGAATAAATAAATAAATAAAAACTATAATTTGTAATTGATAATTTTATTGGTCTTCCAGTGTCATATGAAAAAACGTATCGATAAAATTAAAGATCAAGTTATAAATAAATATGTGAAGCTTTAAATTAATTTTGACATTTTTTATTAGAAATAGGCTCACTCTTGATCTCCATCTGGCCCGAGAGAAAAGATGAGGTCTACGATGGAGCGAGTTTGCCCTGGAGAAGCTTGTTCACACGTACCTTAAGAGGTTCAGGTTATATGCACTTGGAAAAACAAAAGCCGGCAGGGCATTCCACACCTTGGCTTGACATTATGATAAAGTAATGAACTTAGCCATTACTTCATCGAAATGCTTTTAGGTTGTCCTAAAATATAAAAACTTAAGCTTTTACAGTATCAGCCATTTTAAAATTAACTGGCAGGATAAATAAATTTTGTTTGTAATTCAAATTATTTGTAAACATTCGCTCCTAGATCGCAAAACTTAAATACTATATGTGAATACCAATTAGTCGTAACCGCTCAAGGGCTAAGTATACCACGTCCTCGGCGGTAAATTAAAACATAGTGATGAAACCGCCTGAGGAGTAAAAATATTTCAATGACATATAAGTGAATTCGGTCAAAACGTACTGAAACAACGCAGGAAATTTGTTGTTTCATAACCCTCCCCGAAATGAGAGAAGGCCTGTGACCTGCAGTGGGGCGTTTCCTTTTTAACCGAGTTCCAAAAACAATAAGTTACTATATTCGACGCATACTATGTTTTTTTAATAATTTTCACCAAATTCTCAGAAGTGGATGAGCCGATTTGAATGATTCTTTTTTTATTAAATTGGTTAATACTTTAGGGGTGGCCCAATATAAATTTGAGGAAAAATTTCAGCCTTAAGGACGTCAACATAGGTTTTTAAAATTGGAAAACCGACTTCAAAAACAAAAAATAAAATAAAATGACTTCCATACTATAACTATTGAACTCGGGGCTCTAATACTTCGATAACTTTGTGTTTACACTGACTTAAAAAAAATATGTGGAATTTTCTTTTATTTTGTTTTCGAAACCGGTTTTACCTTTAAAATAGTAAATAACTATTTAAAATACTGATAACGAATGTCACTGAATTCTAATAAACGTGACCGCTTTGTAATTTTGGTGGCGTTGTTAACAATGATATTTATATTAGGTACATTGTTTTAGAGAACTTAAATTTTTAACAAGGTGATTGTGAGCACAATTCTGCTAGTAGTGAAGGCTGTTTAGATCTGGGGCTGTCATGCTTGTCATAGAACGAAGAATTCCGGGTTTGATTTTCGCAGCGTAACTAACATTCTATTATACAGAAACAGTTCTTTGGGTTAATGAAGGTCAAACAGCGGTATAAATATTTTTAATGTTTCTGATAGAGACATTAACCGCTTTATATTATAATAGGTTGTGTTATAATGAAACGGGGTGTTATACTCGTAATTTACTTGAACAGTTGCCTACATTGACAATTTCGAAACTGTTCAAGTCGCATATAAGGCTACTTAATAAATAAGGCTATGTACATATTTATTTAAAGCATTTGTATAGAGAAAATTGTAAAAATAAGGTCTTCCATCAGAACTATTAACAATGGACACATTGCAAACTATTATATTACGGTTTCAACTAATTTAAGTGCGGTCACCTTAGTTATTTCAACTGCGCCTGTTTGAAATACTTGAAGAGATGTTAACACATAAATGTAGTAAGAAACTAAATAAATGAAATCGAGATAAAGAAAAAAAAATCGTCTTTTTTTGTTTTTAGGATATTTAAGACCATATTATGATGAGATGAGAGAGAGAGAGAGAGAGAGAGAGACGAGACCATATTGTAATTAGCGCATGTTTTATAATATATGAGTTTTATAAAACTTACCTAAAACCTTATAGTTTTTTATCTTTGATTCATCAGCACGTTAAAGCCGACTGCTGGACCTGTGTCTCTCTCTCATTATAGTGATGATTGGTTTTATTCGACACGCTTAGCAGGCGTATTGACGATCACAGTACCAGAAGTCTCGCATCTTTGGAGCTGCTTTCTGTCACCGGTCTGGGTACTTCAATTCTGACGTAAACAAAATGGTTACATTGCCATCTATCGGAAGCGCTAAGCTTGTTCTGGCATATTTTATAGTCGCGTCTTACGACGACCACGGGACGTAATGGGGTGAAAGATTCTCTTACATAAACTTATATAAAAGCATCAGTTTTAATTATTAGTGCTTCCTCTTAATATTAACATGTTTTTATTCATATATTAGTGCAGTTTAAAAAAAAAATTATCGAATTTAATAAGAACGGGTAGCGTGACCTTGTCAAGTAAGACAATGAAGCTTAACCTTTCTCGCTTCAAGGTGTGCAAAATTGATAACGCGACTAGAGCATTAAAAGACGTGCATGTTATTATAGATACATACTAATATGCCCGAATACGTTCTCCTTAGTATTAACAATGCGTCTTTGTTCAGGACATATTCAGTGCAACTTTGCTTTCATGATGAAAAAGAAAAAAACTCCAAATAGAATTAATACAACACTTGCTCGCGGAATGTTCCAGTTACCATCTCGAGGGGAAATATTGATTTATTATTGAATTTTTAAGAAAGCTAAAGTAAAAATGTATGTGTGAATAATTAAGAAAAAACTAAATAAATCATCTAAACATAGCTCTCTGAACCATTATCAATTGCTGCTTAAATGGTGTATCATTTAGTTAGTATATTGTACAAATTTTATTTATTCATTCATGACAGCCCATCAAAATCCCACTGTTGAACATAAGCCTATCCTATAGATTGCCTCATAGAGAGGACTTTGCCATAATTGCCACGTTTGCCAACCTATCAGAGTAGTTTACTACAGTTTTTTTATAACTTCTAGTTGGTTTTAGAAAATACTGTCGTACCACGCTCGCACAGAATAGCAGCGTTAAATAGCAGCTTAACGCTGCTGTGTTTCGTATGTTGAGTGTAGAGAAACGGTGACCCTTTTTCTGGAAACGAGGCTTTCCATCTGAGTCCTCACGGGTGCCAACGCATCTGCATATTGATTCGCAAACGAGGATAGATGTAGATGTCTATGAGCCACAGCAACCACTTACCATCAGGTGGACTGTGTGCTCGTTTATTATGCTTATACTATAAAAAAAATCTGCTGTTTCAGATTTCCTTTCCTCTTACGATATCCAAGGGACAATAATATGGTGATGGGCGATTCCCTTACACTACCATATTGTACACGGTGATATAGTAAGAATAATTCAATGAATGGTATAGAGTTATTTGTTTATAAGAGAACAATATAGAAATAAGAAATACAATGTAACTGGCATTTTAAAAATCAGGAGTCCCGAGTCATCAAAAAAATTTACTCCCTCCTTATACCCGTTTATGGGCTGAAGTCATTAAATTACTAAGTTTTTAAAATGTTTGCTATATTTCCATTTTCTTTTTATAAAACAAAGCATTCGTTCATAAATAAGTCCGCTACTTAACTTACAGAATATCAGCGTAAAATAGTAGCATAATGCTGCTTTTTCGTGTAGTGGTTGACGAAAACTCATTACTCTTTTGAATATTAATGATCTAGGTATGTTTCTATCTTATTCCACAAGGATAACAAAGCTTCTGCATTTTTACCAAAGTATCCTATTACCGTCGGGTACACTGTGTACTCATTTGTCACTCTTATTTATATGAAAAATGCATGCTCGCATCATAAATACTAAAATCAGGCTCATGTATGTGTGTCATGTAGTGTGTATGTTCAATATTACCTCTGTTTGCTCTTGGGTCCCTGGAAGTCGCAGCTGAAAGGCCTCCATAGCTAGGTCCTCCAAAGCTTGTGCCAAAATATCCATCCGAGAAGCCACCCCCAAAGTGTCCGAACTGTGCCGTTGAGAGAGCGACACATCCGCATAAGGCCAATACCTGTGAACAAACCATTTATTTTGCAATGATAATTATTTATTAACACTTTAGGGTTTCTCATGCTCTTGCACATTACGAAAATCTGTTTCTCGTTTCAACCACACCTTCTATATTGGTAACAAGGAAACCGGTCACGAAAGTTATTAATCGAGTAATTTGGTGCTTTAATTTCAATTTCCAATAATTTCCATAAATTTTCTGTTAATTTCTTAATCAACGAAAAACATTACAAAATGGCATAGAAGTAGACAGGTGTGGGCTGCGCGTCGTAATCAGAACAGCATAGCTATACGGAAAGTTTTCAGGTATTGTTTTACAGAAGAGTAAACATATGAGCCACTGTCATCCTTTAACATCCTAAACTCTACGAATAATTCCAGATGCGTGCCGGCCTCTAAGAAGAAAGTAGGGTCTTTTCCTAAAGCTCCCTAAAATCATAAATCATTATTTGAATCGTGAAATATGTTTAAAAAAGTCCCGCTGGGTTTCTTGCTGGTTCTTACCAGAATAGAGGTATTTTTACAACCAGTGGTAAATAAAAAAATGACTTTCAATAAGTATTATGTAATAATCAATATTGAATAAAAAATCAATCTATTCTATTCTATTCATATAGTTCCAAAGAAACCGCTCGCGATAGTAAATACCATAAAATAGTGTGTGACGGAGAACTCCAAGTTTTGGCTGATTCCCTTACTTTCAGTCTATATTTGACATTCGTTTATGTAGTGTTTATATAAAAAACAATAATTTGAAATTACTTAAATAGCATTACATTAGTAATATATTATTAGTATTACATTAGTAATGTATTATTATTAAAAGTAAGAGTCAAAAGCAATATATTAATATTGCTTTTGACTCTTACTTTTAATTAACTGAAGGTATAAGCTCTTATATCAATACTAGATTGAAACAGATTGAAATGGTCTAGTTGTTACACAATAAAATGAACACAACGGGTGGTTTACGTTTTATGCGCTGCATTAATCTAATTTAAACTATCACTCTTAAACAACATTTTTTTTTCTTTAATTAAAAATAAACAACTTTTATATATATATATATATATATATATATATATATATATATATATATATATATATATATATATATATATAAGTTGTTATAGCTAGTATTTGCTAAATACCTTTTAAAATAACATTAAGCCTAAATTAAAAATAATAAACATTAAATATTCTAAATAAAGACAGAAAGTCTTCTAATTAAAAATAATAATTTTAAATCTTATCATTATATTTCCTTTGACATCTTTTGTTATATATCAAACAAAAAATTACTTTATCATATGACATTTTCAGAATATTTACTACAGGTCCGGTGGGCGTCGTAAGAGGCGACAGAAAAGCAAAACTAGAGATGAACTGGAGAAAAACAGTAAAAATGTCTTATTGTTTTTCCATACTAGAAAAAAACTGGTTTTAGTTAATTGATCTTTCATACTTCCTTATCAGCATCTTCCTAATAGCAAATAGAAAATTAAAAACTGCGGTTGCCAACCTGCCTGCCAAGAGTGGCAACTATGGCTAATATTTCCTTTTTGAGCCTATCTATAGGGAGGCCTAATTTAAGCATTGGAATTTGATAGGCTTTAATGGATGGCATTTTATGATTATCCAATTATAACCCTGTTTTCTGTTACTGAGCCCATGACAACTATCTTAATTACATATATGTATGTTTATAGTGTTTTCTTACCTAAGTAAAATTAAAATATTGATTGCGTATATCTGAATTTCTCCGCAAAGTACAGTGTTTTTACACATGTGATTTAAGCGTGTGAATTCATCTGCCTTTTTAAACAGTATCACATGTGATGTATATATACATATTCTATCAACCGATTGTTGACTTAACTAGCAAACATGCATGTGCGATAAGGTCGTAGATTACTTAATATGCATGGTCTTAGAACTAGAAATGCCTGGAAACAATCAAAGAACGACCAGCACTGATAACCAACAATTCATGTTTTTGCACAGATACTGAGCTTATTAATTTAAATCAATAGACGGTAGGTTCGAAATATGAGACCTCTACAGAGATTCTTCTCTGTAGAGGTCTCATAGTATTTTTCTCCTTTTTTCCGTTTTTCTAGATTTAGTAATTAAATCCATTTTACATTATAACACATATAGTTAATAACATATATTTTAGTATTTCATCATCATCATCATCATGACGGCCCCTTTACAAATACAGTGCTAAGCATAGACCTTCCCCAAGGAACGCCATAAAGCTCGATAACCTGCATCCACCGACTTTCTGCCTGTTAATTAAAATTTATAATTGTTTTTATTTTATTAAAATCGCTAATTTAAATTATAATATGATGTTGTTACTCATTAATGGTGGTTTCAACTACCCAATTCGATGTAGGCAGTGGACGTCCTCTTCCCCTCCTTTTCGTCCAAAGACTAAGCGCCGCTGCGCGCTTTCGTACACAAGGTTTTCCTCCACACCCTCCATCAATATCTGCGCAACGTACAACCCCCCTTCACCCCGATTCTATTATGCGGAGGCCATGAGGCCAAGAAAAACGGATCTGATCTGTGGCTTCGGTGTCGACCAAGTTCGAGAATTGGAATACAATACCGACGCTCCTCTCCCCATCATCGCATCCAAGGTGTGGCTTTGCTTGAGTCATGAGAGATAGGGTGATTAGCGCACCCCTATACCCACACTCTTCTTCGGTGGCAGCGACAGGCAGTGAGAGAAGACGCACTTCCCGCCACATTACACCAACACGCAATCATCAAGGCTACTCAAAGCGGCCACCTCGGGCTAGCCAAGAGGGTTCCTCATCGTTTACTGCTGGTGACGAAGCCACGACTACTAGGCCTTCCCGCTACAACTTTGATAACCTGTTCTAGGGTGGGGGTAGTTTTGGCTAACACAACCTAAGGAACGATGAGTTTGTTCATTGCTTATAATAGCCACATTTTTGTCAGTTGCAAATGTTTGATAGGGAAACCGCGGAAACATGTTAATTTATTACGTAAATCGGCATACACGCATGCGAATATATCGCACCAACTGGTTTAGAATCAAAACAAGTGTCTGAACTTGATATGTGACCTCAGCCGAGGCCCGCTCCGAAGGCGGGCCGCTTGTGAACTCTGATAATATACGGTCAGCTGATTGCCGGTTATTCAACACGTGTTTAATTTTGCACTTCGCGTATGACGTCAGAGTTAGGTATTTCTTATCTGCTGTCATAATTATCTATTTTTTTTCAAATTATAATAGGCTGTGATAAGGAAGCATGAATGATCAATTAACTAAAACCAGTTTTTTCTAGTATGGTAAAACAATAAGAGGTTTTTTACTGTTTTTCCCGTGCTATTCTGTGACGTATTTGTCGTGTCATTGGCTAACTATGTGTGATTTTTACATGAATAAATCGTGATATAATTGTGGCTATAATTGTGCTGAGGAGCTAAGCGATTGCCGTAATTTTTTTTTATTCGATCCAGGTGGTATCAATGAAATTGTTAATTGCTATTTCAAGTGCTAAATTACCAAGTGCTGGGCGATGAAGAAAAACGGCGTAACATAACGGAAACCAGCACGTCGGAAAATAAAAATATTTCGAGGACATGTGAAGTCCGCTAACACGAATCGGAACAATTCGACGTACTAACTACCCCAAGTTGTGCAACATAACTTGCCTAACTTAAACTAAAATGTATAAGCTAAATGCGTGCTTATAATGTTCGATAGGGGTTTACTATTTTTGTATAGTTTGTTTGCCTCGCTGGTCTAGTAGTTCAAATCCCGGTTCGGGCCAAAAACCTATTGGTTTTTTCTGTCAAGAGACTCTCAGTAACAACCCGGGTTCAGGAATTCGGCGGTGTTTCACTCCCATGCCTCGAAGAGCATGTAAAGCCATTGGTCCAGCGCTTGATCTCTCTCCGGTCGTGTCGGATTACTGTCCCATCGGACTATGAGAGTGATGGAATAGAGAGTGCACATGTGTTTACACACTAACTCATACACTATAATCCTGTCTCCGATGAGTTTCCGTAGGAACTGGCCGCCGTAACCGAAATTCCTGAAGTACATTATTTGCGCATAAACCTGAAGTAAAATTGAAGAAATATTTAAAATTCTGCACCAAAACATTATATCCGACTTTGTTTTATAATTACACTAATGTTCATATACTTTAGGTTTATTTATAAATGTAAATTTTATTGCAAGTTTCAAGTTAAAATAATTAGAACTGGAACTAAGCAATATCAGAGTTTATCGCTATAGTAACTACACCTACATAGTTTATTACCAGCACTGTTTCATCAATGCCTCGCTTAGGGCCGGTTTCACCACTTCCTGGTGTACCTAAGTTATTTGTTACGTAAATTGTGAGATACATTTCGAAATTTCAATGCCCGAGGGTATTAATATACTGTGAAATTGCCCTTCTAAATCCACTGCTAATGACCTATTTAAAAGCCTGTTTAACTCCGAAATAAAATTTACTTAATTTTGATTTATTAATTTTTGTGCTATAATGTTTTTTTATATTTACGCGAAGACTACACATTAAATGAAACTAATTTTTACGGATTATATCGCGTTTAATTTTACTTTTTAATTCCCGACGTTTCGGGTGCTTTACAGCACCCATGGTCACGGGGGACTGAGGTGTTTGACGTCCCAATGTCATAGTTAGCCATAGCTACCTTCAGTTTTTTGTGCTATCCGAAAATACTGCGTTATAATTACTACTAGGTTACTAGTTTCAGAAGATTCTTAAGTTTAAACTTAAGAATTATTTGCAAAATTCTAATGTGCTAAGCAGCAAAAAGCGCTTTTAACAATTTATCTGCGAAGTTGTAATTATCTAGTAATTTAAAACTTCCTAGGCGTTTTAATATGGCTTTATAAATACCACCTAATGCATACATCTATTTGCCATTTAGAGACGGCAAAGAGAATCTACTACTCTATATCATCCCGTGGGCATGTGGTCACAGAGGAAAACTGAAACAGGAGATGGGCAGCAGCATCTCCCTGATAACAACCCAATACAATAATAATTTTAAAAAACTACATTTGCTAATCCGCCTGCCGAATCCATCCACCTATGGCAAATATCCCCCATAAGGCAACCAATCTATAGTAAAGGTATGTGTTCAGCAGTAGACTTTTGATAGGCTGTAATGAATGAATAAATTGATATAGATATAAAACCGTACACCTGAATAATACGAATAAAACTACAAAAAACATTATTTAGCTACGCAAGAGGTGCCATTAACTAGTTATGGAAATATTGTACTAAATACATCATAAAATATCCTAATGTGTGACCGGCTACACAAAAACACCAGTTATTCTAACGACTATATTCCACAGATTGTGCGCATCATTGCATATAATATACTGTATATTACTCTGTATGCATCAAATCAACATTAAAGATGCATTTGATAATAGGACAAGGTTTCTTTACATCATTATACATCTTGTTAATTATTTAGTTTACGCGCAACAACACAATATCCTTGCAAGGACAATTACTACAACCGCTACGTGCAAAGACGACTAAACTAGAGTGACAACCGTAAGTTCATTCTGAGTTCACTTAACATTTTACATACGTAAATATAGCACAATAATAACTCTACTTTATATAAGGGAAAATAATAACGACATACGAAATGTTTGCCTTGACTAAACTACAAATAAGTATGTCTCTATAAAACTACTACTGTTTTAGTATTCTTTAAAGTATCACATTATCTATCATTCAATTACAATTGAAAATTTTAAGAAGGGACGGCTTTTTTTCCTTTTTTCTTAAGTTTAACTCTCAATAAACTTAGTTTATAAGTATAAGTAAACATACATACATACATATATACATAAGAAAACGACTTTATAGGAGAATCATCGAGTGATTTACAGTGTATTAAAGTAAGAAACGAATCCAAAGCTTTTGTTATAGTTTTAATAACGTTACTAGGTCGTTGGAAACAAGAAAACACAATAGCCGCAGTGCAAACATTGCGTCATTATATCGCAACAAAGTGCGTTCACACTTGATTGAGTTTCATGACAGCAAACACACACGTGATCTGATTGGCTTGAACCGCATGGAGGGATATTTTTGTCACGTAGGCTATACCCTTAACATATAAATTTCTACTCAAGTTTCTTAACTAAGAAATATAAATGTCTCAACGACTAGCAAACTTCCTTTGCGAAAGTACCTGGTGTAAACAATCCGCTGTTTCTGATCTCTTTAAATATTTTGCATGAGTAGAGGAAGCGTAAAATGCCATAACGTCCGGAGGATGCTGACTGTATAAGGATCTTTGCCTTAAAGCTTACTTCTCTATACTCTTAATCATTAACGACAATTTTTTTTTTGTATATTTTCTATACATTTTGATATGAATATGGAAAATAGTCCCGCATTGTCACCGCACTACAAAATAAAGCGAAAATTTCAAAATAGTATCTTCAAATTCGGCCCATATTCCCACGTTTTTACTTGGTAAAGCAACGCTACAGTTGTAGCTGCATCGCGAACGGTTTAGCTCAATCGAGGAAGGATCACGCTCTCGCAGAATACGAGCGTAAAATAGCAGCTTAATGCTGCAATATTTCATATGGTGAGTGTGGAGTGTGTCCTTTTCACTAGAAACGAGGCATCCCATCTCAGTCCTCAGGGGTGACAACGTATCACATTTTGATTCTTAATCGAGGATAGATTTACATCTCTATGGACCATAGCATCGACATGCCATCAGATGGATAGTGTGCTTTCTCACTATAAAAATATAAACCTTTAAAATGAGCCGTTGGACCCGAGCCAAAGAACTCGAAAAACATAATTGAATTCAGACCATACTCCATATTATTAGTTTATAGATTTATTACTAGTAATAAATCTATAAACTACTAAGCATTTAATTATGACTGATTTTGTGGCATTTTTGTTACTAAAATCTATACGACATATTTTATTTTACTATTTGAAATATAATAGACTAGTACGTTAATGTTGTCTATATTGTACCTAAAACAATAAAGAACATATTGTATGTGAATTATATGCAGTAAATCATTTTCGCCGTAGAAATATCTCGTATAGTCGTAAATCATAAAACAGGACATTTAGAATTATTTAAATTATTGTACTATGAAGGTATTTCGGTTATTTCGTTTTATGAGACATGTAATTGCGACAAATTTTTCTTTATTATTCGCATAGGCTTACGTGGGTAAGCTGTTTTAGTGCATAAAATTTGCATAATTGCTTATACATATTTCAACTAGACGTTGCAATATTGATAAATGTAGGCAAACTTGCCCAACCCGCAGACTTGGTATCATTAAAATTTTAACGATATTTTCCAACTTTTTAAAATTGCTGAATAAGACTGAATGGCTTACTTTTATTTCAGTTGATTGAATTGAAAGTAATTATAAAATAATTAAAAACGATGAGGTTTAGAATAGTTCGCCCATCGAGCCGATGCATAATATACGAACAGCTACAGCGTGGCTCTACTACTCTAAAACGTGTTAAAGATTTATTCCATCTAAGTCCTTAAAGAGTGACAATGCATCTGCATTTTGATTTTCGAATAGACCTAGGGGTCTATGAGCCAGTTACCGACAATTGGACTGCATGCTCTTTTGTCACTCATACATATAAAAAAACCTCGAAAATGGCCACAAGAATACATAGTTACCAACAACATAAGTGTTTTCTAAAGCCTGAAAAGACAATACTGAAAAATAATGATGTCATTGAATCTACTCGCCCGATAAGTTCGGATGATAGTTGCATTTTTAAATGAAACGATATTGTTAACGTTGTGTACATTGAAAAATGTTATGAAAATAAACGATGTATTATTAAAGTGTCGTCCTACCTTAATAATAATACATCGCTTATTTTATGTAATAAGTACTAGAAGATTTAGATGTTGGTGATGGGCCTTTTTATGTTATACTAGTGATCCGCCCCGGCTTCGCACGTGTGATTTTTGGACCTCGACAACAGCGCCACCTGCCGGGTCCAATTATGAATCGTTTAGATCATGCATGTTTAGATGATAAAACTTTTTGTAAAAATTTCAACAAAATCGGTCCAGCCATTTTCGAGTTTTTGCGAGACTAACGGACAGCAATTGATTTTATATATATAGAAGATGTAATGTTATTTTAATTTTATTTATTTTAAACAGATAGATTCGTCAGTAAGATTTTCTCTTGTATCTTGGGTTAACCTTGACATAGATCTTTACATAGTTGCACTAGGGCACGAATCCAGACGCGGAACAATGAATTTTAGGCCATACAAACTCTTGTTCCGTGCGGGATTCGAATCCACAGTCCTGCAGCATCGCGACTAAACGCTTAGCTACTGTACCACTGAGCATATTATGTATGGAATATATACTTAAAATTTGAAAATGCGATTTAAAGTAAGAACAGTAAAAGGAAATAAAAGTAGGAAGTAAACAGAAAGAAAACTAATGCGAGGAGATTCGTACTTGAAATTGTTTAATAAATAAACGTGCTCAGCGTTTGTACGTTTATGACAAAAATATTCATTTTTACTGCAAATCACTGTGAAGGGTCGTCGTCACCTACATAATGAAGGCCGAATGAACACAATTTTAGAACCTGTTAATTGTCCATATAACTGACGTCGAGTTACGCTGCCACCTTACTTACGGTTAGAGCCATTTAAAGTGTTACGAGATATGCTTCAAGCCAATTTTATTCTCATTACTATCAATTATAAAATTGACAGCAAATGTCGAAAGTGGTCGAAGGCCAAACAACGACCCTCATACTACACACAATAAAAAAGACAATTTTTTTTTATGTGTATAAAATTAAGTCAGATAATAATGTGTTCACGAATTATATTTAGAAGTATTTCTTATTTTATATAAATATTTATTTTATTAACACATACACTGCCGTCAGTCATCCTTTAAATGCAGTACTCCGTGCAAAGTGACTGACACGGCAGCATAAGGGTTAAAGAGTACATTTATATATATTATATTTTTATATTTTTATATTATATATATTATATTTTTTCGGTTAGCCTTTTAATTAAAAATTATCAATTTATTAAACTATTATAATAGTATAATTGCTATTTTGTACTTTACATAGATTACAAATTATGTTTTTTTTATTAAAAATCTATAGATCAAAAAGAACTAATATTAATTATAAAACCAAAAACAAACTCAACCTCTTTAATTTACAAGGATAAGAATCTTAACATATAATTAATGCACATACCGTAAATAAATGACAAGCCTCGAGTTAAACCTACAAGTTTATACAAACGCCATGAATGGGCAGCGGTTAGTCACATGTCACACTGACAGCGGGAAGCACGTCTTAGCTACGCGTATTACCATACCCGTTCCCACATGCTCAATAACCGGACCCGCATATGAATTTCCGCCTTCCGCGATAATGTTTCTCAAATGTCATAACATAAATATATCACTTACTTTGCTTTTGATTATGAAATATGATGATTTTTTTTGTACATTAACGCACCTTACAAATTTTTTTCTTGCCATTGCACACATTAAAACAGCGATCTCTTTCCGGAAAATCTTTAGTGAAGGAAATTAATTTAAGTAAATCTTATAGAAGTGTGCACAAAAATACATATAACCAAAATATATAAAAATATATAGAATAAACAACAATATATATCATATATACATAAAAATAAACTTGCTGTCTATATGTTTGTGTACCTTTATGTAAACAGAACATAACAAAATTAAACTTTTAATAAAAATTTAAAGCCTAATTAAAAAAAACTAAAAAGAAAAAAATAATGACCACATTATAGGTTCTGAAGTCTGGTTTTTAATTTTGTTATTTACTATGTCCTAGTACTGGCTCATAATTTTTATTAAAAGCTTAATTATAACCCTCTATGACTAAAACATCAGAAGCACTATAATGTCGTCTAGAAGCCTCATGGCTTATGTCTCTTCACGTAGTATATTACTATATGAAACCAACCCCAAAGTATAAGCTCTTTTATAAAATAAGGGTGCCAAATGAGCACAGAGACCACCCGATGGTAAGGGAATGCTGTGTCCCATAGACATCTACATCTACACTTAAGAGTCAAAGTGGAGATACGTTGTCACCCCTAAAGCCAAAGAGATTGCTTTGGTAAGAGCGTGTTCCAACCATAACCTACAGCATGGCTTTACCACGTAAAAACCTATTTGAATAAAAATATAATTAAAATCTGTTCACAATAAACGAAGATATCGCCTAACATACATAAAAAATTGAAATTGAAATATTTTTTTTTTTAAACGGGTTAAAATATATAAAGTAGGACACAGAATTAAATAAGATCTTTTAATAGTTTTTTCACTTAATGCCATAAGCCTTCTTCATTATTTAGAAAAGTAAATTCCATAATGTGCACAAAACGCTTTAACACAAAAGGAGAATTTGATTGATACATTAGACTTCAACGCGTGAGTGTAATATAAGGTTAGTATGTAGAAAGACGTTATTTTATAATATCTTTACTAAACATGTAATATATTCAATGTTATGGTAAAAGCAGAAATTTAAATAAAATACAAACATTTGAAGGGCACAATTTGTGCTCGAATGTGTTAGAATTGGTGTTTTACCCACAAAGAAGCAAAATACTGATTTTCAGCTACCGCCCTGCATACAGTTACATCGTGCTCATGCTTGAAATATCTGAGCAATAAGAATAAAATCATTATTTCAATAATTCATTTAAAAATTTATCGAAATTATATGACAATGAAGCTAATTTGCTAACTCTAAAAAGAATTATTATGTGCCTAAATTACTTCACTAACGAATAAAGTAATAATAAGTAATGAAGCCGCAAGAACGATAAGTTTTTCAGAAACTTATTACCTGGTGCCATTTGCAGGTTTCCACTCGAGACTACACACTCTGAATGTTTAACCACTCCACAATGTACCGAAGTAAAAGCGTGTATACATACATTAGTTTTGGGGGGTTTATTTTTGTAGAAGATCGGGTTGCCATTTTTATCATATTACTATAAAAATAAAGGTAACATATTATCTATATAATGCAGAAATGCAGTACCTGGCCTAAGGTTAACTGTTATGTAAATACCGACGCGACGACAAGGCCTCAATCGACATTATAACGACATAAGTACACATTTAAATTCGCCTTGACTCTCATAGCGACTAAGGCCTTTAATCGAGAATTAAAAAGGAAGCTTGGACACAATGAAAAACTCAGCTATTCACAAATTATACAGTGTCATAGAGTAGAAGGTTATCGTAGATACTATCACATTGCCACTTCGTTAAGAAATTTGGAGCTCATTAAAGTATAATGTAACCTTAGTTTTTTCACAATCTACTTATATTTATCTTAGGTTACTACTTTGTATTTATTTAAGGTACATTTTATAATTAGCGAACTTAATGCACGGCGATAAAAAGAAATAAATAATAAAATAATATATCTTAAAGCCGTAGTAAGTAATAACAGTATCATAAACGTAGCACATAGCCTCCATGAATGAAATCCTACCGCAGGGTAACGTTTTAAATAAAAACTGAAAAAGGTGGAAAATTGAAAATGTTTAGCTATGTTACATATCGAAATATCAGCCATCTATGAAGCTCAGGAGGTTATTTGTATGCTATTAAGACTTGAATTACCTACTTTTTTATTTTGTTCCTCTGTCTGTCCGAGCTAATCTTTGGAATGGGTGAACCGATTATGATAACATTTTACGAAGAGATAGGCAAAACCAGGAATCAACTGGGCTATAATTTATCAAAAAAAATATGAGGAACTCTTTTTTGTTGAATTAAAACACTGAAGTAAATGGTTTTTGATGATTATCCAATAAGGTATAAAAAAGTTTCGAACAAAACTATTTTGGTTTGTAATTATACAAAAAAGTCCTAACACTATCTTCTATCTCTTAAAGTTTTGATTAAAAATCGATTTTTCACATTTTTTATGTTTCAACACTATTTTACAATAAAACTATGAGTAAATCAATAACTATATAAGGATATGGTAATAAGATCTATTTTACGTGTAGTTCTGGGATCTCCAATTTTATCTAAAGTATTTTCCATATCGTACATAATTTTCGATATAAAGCAAAAAACTGAGTTCAAAATGGTTATTCGATAACTAAACTACTTTCCCGAAGACCACTATTACATATCTACAGGTTGTTTTTGTTCAAGTTCTGCGCGTAAGTTGCGAATAAAAGCTAGAAAATAATAGAAAAGAACACAATTGTTATGTTTCTTCACACATTTATGTAAAACCTAAATTCACTAACAATTCATAACAAAAACTTGCGCCCAATAACGCTTTTTGAAAATATTTTCACTTAAAAGATGTACACAATGAGACTTGTATGTAATTGCATTAAAATTGTACACAACCGTTTGCGGTCTACGCTTTCTACAAGTCGCATACAATTTTGCGAATGTGCTTTTGTGTTACGTAACTATTACAACACTAAACTTAACATCTTGGCATGTGTTGTTATTACCAATGTATTATTTTCATCATATGGAACCAAACAGTTAATGAAACAACGTCATGTTAAATGGACATTGACTGTCCGTCTTAACTTCAACTATGTGCCTAAGTTTTGTAATATCGAAGTATTGTGCAAATTTATTGACGATATATTTTTAATCAAAAAAGAAATTACCTAATACTTTTTTTATTCAAAGTATAATAAACTAATAAGGCATCGATACAGCCTATCTAAAGTCCTCTGCTGAACATAAACCTCCACAATAGATCCTCACAGAAGGGATATTTGTCATAGTTATTTATGTTTATATATATTTTTGCGAAAGATGCCACGCATGACAGGCGGGTTGGCAAACGCAGTTTATTTTTTAGTTGTTATTAGGATGACGCTACTGCCCCTCTCCTTGTTTGTTTTCTTCTGCCACCTATTAGGCCACCCACGGTACGATAATATGGAGTAGTGGATGTTCTTACACCGCCACTACAAGATACATGGCTCTGAATAATATCAAATTCGGATATAAATCTTATTTGACAATCATGCCGAATATTTATTTTAATAAGGAATTCATAAAATTGACACATATAAAACAAACAATTCTTGAGAACATCGCCTTTATTGTTTTCCATACATAACAGCCTTGGCCGTAATTAATCTAACTATTTTGTTTGATTTATAATGAGATTTGTCCTACTTTTTCGTGCCATAACCTGCTTATAAACGTCGGCTATTAACTGCAACATAATTAATTGTCCAAACGTATTACGTGGGCTTTCTCAATGAGGAAATAAATTTATCGAATGATAGAATAACGTATCCCAAAACATAAACAATGTCAATTCCAAAATTAATTATATCTCTGTAGAAAGGTTTCCAAACATTAATTAATACACGTTTATATAGCAATCATTGTCCATTTTAAAAATATCATGGTATAGTTAAGTTTACAGGTCTAATGTGTGTGTATTTTTTGCCGAGAAACGAAAAAGTTCACAACTTGCAACTTCATGTATGACCTCGTCAATAGAGCACGCTTAAAATTTAATAGTTTTTTTAATGATTTCTTATATTTACACGGATTTTATGGCGTTTAATTTAACTAATTTTACTTATTTTTTATTCCCGACGTTTCAGATGCTTTACAATACTCATGGTTAATGGATCGTTTATTCAATGCCAGAAAAATTATTAACCCTATTATTATCACCATTATCATAAGAGCCCATCCACTGCTAAACGTAGAACCAAGAAATCATATTAACATTGCCATTTAATTAATTCAACTAAGCTTAAAAGAATTGTACTTACATTACTTCTTAGTTTAGCACTTTGAATGAGAAACGAAAAGTTTGAAGCAACGACCGTATATTTTTTTAATTTGTTGACCATTTTCATATCTAAAATATGAGTAGTCAAAAAGATGAAAACATACAAAATGTCTATTATCATCTTTGGTAAAACTAATGTGTTCAATAATACCCCGATAAATGATCCATTTAAACTAATTTTATAACCCTGTATACTAAAGCAAGTCGTGATTTAATAGAGATGGCGTAATAAACCTTCAACAAAGTAGAGACAAGATAAGTAAAACGTTTGCTAGAGCTACGACAGCATGGTAATACTCCTTATATATGACAGGCCAAAAAAGTTAATTGTATGAGACACAGACTATATGAGCTTATTTTATAAATACGATTATTATTTACAAGTAAAAATGCGAATGTTCTAATTTTAAATTTCTCTCCACATTTTTTACGACCTAAATTAAAATAATGAAGAAGTGGATCTGCGTTGCGAACATTTTCGCAAGATGATTTTTTACGATTTCAGCTGTTTATGGATAAAGGTCTTTCTAAGGCAACCATGTACCGCTGGTATAAAAAAAATCAGCACGTTTGAAATTTTGTAGAAAATAGTGGTAGCCCTTTAACGGCTGTTACGGAATGAAACTTGCTAGCAATGAAAAATGTTTGAAAAATTTAATAAAATAAAATAGGGTAACTACTTATGAAAAGATTCAGTATATTTTAGATTGGATCAGAAGCATTCACGATATTTTACACGAACACCTTCTCGTGAGGAGCATTACTCGCGCACAGAAGTAGACTCGCGTAGAACGGCGCCGTGACATGTTTACTAAATTTGAAGCAGGCTCGTCTCAGCGTGTTTGCGACATTATTACAAGCGATGAATCTTGGATTTATCAATACGATCCAGTAACGAAGCGCTAGTCGATGGTTTGGCTGTTCCAAAATGAACAATACTAAAGTAAGGCGATCAAAAACGCAGGGACCATTTTGATCGCTAGATTTTTCACTTTGACGAAATATCCGGTATCAATTCCTATACTAAATCGAAATGACATTACTGCCGAATGGTATAACACCAAATGCTTGCCGCCACTCAAATGGTGTTCACTCCTGTGAGCAACAAGCTACTCGGGACTCCGCGGCTACTGCTTTACCATGACAATGCGTTCGCTCACTCACTCAACGCTCACTCAACGCTCAAAACGTACGAAACATTTTCTTCTCTAAAATAAAAAAATGCTGAAAAGAATACAATTTTATCGGCAAAAATATGCTCGAGTAGCATTCGAGCATGTTATAGAATAGGTGTTTGGTGAACTGGAAAAAGTGTTCCTAAAACATACATAGTTTAATGCGCTTGAATCAAGGCAGAATAATGTATATACTGATGCTGGTGAAGAGTTCTATGGAAAGTTTAATTATTATTATTAATATTAGTTTATTTTTTTTGGTTTCATAAAACATTTGAAGTGGCTCACATATACTCTTATTATTGTTTCTAAAGCGTAACCAATCAATCTATTTAGTCTATAACGTTATTATATTTCAGTTAATTGTATGTTTTTAGATTGCATCCTGTAAAATAATCCGAATACGATACCTTAATTAAAAAATGCTAAGCTTTGGAGTAGTCACAACTATTAAATCAAATCAATCTTCTTATCTCATTAACGTGATAAAAAACCGGACAAGAACGAATAGGAGTCGCGCCCTGTGAGTTCTTCCATTATGTGAATCAAATGTCAAACAATTTTTGTGTGTTTTAGATATATATATATAAATCTCTCAAAAATGTTCTTCACCAGAGAGAGGTAGAGCCACGCTGCAGCTATATTATGGTTGTAGCACCTCTCTCACACGCTACATGAGAGTCTTGCTTCTTATCAAATTTCATGATTGTAGGTTAACGGGAAGTTCTATAGTTATAGTACCTATAGGATTTATGTGTGAGGTTTGAGTTTACGAGTATCAAATATGTGATATCAATGGTCACATTGGCCCTTTGATTGCGTTAACTTAGAAGCTGGATAATTTTTTCCTCCAAGGGACTATAGACATTACTAACTTTATATATACAATTCTTCTGTACGTGTGTTTGTCACTAAACTCATATATGGCTGGAACGATTTTGATGATTTTTTTGTGTTTTTGAGTGGATGGTTTAGATTCACAATTGGACACTGTAGGTGGCGTTTTAATCGAGATCTAGAAATCACCCGTGCGAAGCCGAGGCGGATAGCTAGTTTGATATAAATTTCAATTTAAACATTTAATAAGGAGGCCTATGTCCAGCAGCAGCACGTAAATAGCAAAATCTTATTCCAGAGGTTAAAAAGTAAGTATATTCAATTAATATCGTTTGTTGACCTTTATCAAAGTAGAGATTGCTTTTTAGCCTTCGTTTGGGTCATTTAAAATTAAAAATTCCATATATTTCCCCTGTTTACACTTACACAACCGCAGGTGTAAATAAAATTTAATATTAAAGAGCATGTTTATATATCGTAAATAAATCACGTAAACGATCTCAGTATACTTTGAAAAAAAAAAAGATTTAATATAGTTAGGAGCCGACACAAACTGTTTAATCACGAGACGTACGGTACACACTCACATATTTTCAAACTTAAAAAATAACATCTACAATTGATATTGTCGTGTTGTGTTTTACTTCAATAAACATGTACTTCGGCATTCCCTTTAACCCTGTAATTAATAAATGCAATTGGAAAAAAAATAACCACGAATATTGAACACAACTTTACGCGTTTAATTTTAAAGAAATAATGACCAATTTAACCTTCACACAAAACATGCATGCATGCAATTAAAAAGTGTTATCTATTTTACTCAGACAAAAGAATCGAATTAAAAACTCTTTACGTTGTCTCATGACCTTGAATTGGCGTAATTTGAAACATAAAATGCTATCAAATTTTCATTATTTCAAGTCATGTATTTCTCAATTAAAATTTTATTTGTGAATTATTAAAATAAATACTTACATATTTTGTTAAAAACAAATTTATGTTTATTTTAAAAATAGAAAATTCATTTAAAATGATAAAATATTTAAAAAAATAAAAAACGAATATATAATAATTTGCCCTACAATAGCCATTTTTCATGTTTATGTGAATTATAAAACTTGTTCCTTCGCATATCCATCACGCTTCAGTTGCTTAACGGATACGAACGAAATTTACATCCTGTATTGACAAATGGAATAAGAAGTGTTATTAACTACACATAATGTACTGCACTTTATTTTATTACTTTGAATTATGTTTTATTTGCTTAAAACATTGTACAAAACGGTGTTATAAAAACAAGATTAAAATACCACGCAAACATTTAAACATTTTAATATATGCATGCTATTTTAATGATAATAATTTATAAAATAATCTACAATGTATGTGTATATTAACCTAATTATATATAAGGTTAAAAACCGGATTTTTTTTACATCCGGTTATGCCACCAATTTTTTAAAGGGCCATAGCAATGCTTTTTTCTACCGACTTCAAAAAGGAGAAGGTACTCAATTCGACTATATGTTCTTTTTTTATGTGTCATAACGTTTTAACCTCATAAAGTTTTTCTGGATGAACTAATTTCGATGATTCTTTTTTTATTTGAAAGCTGGTGCTTCTCATGTGGTCCCATATAAATTTGATCAAGGTCTGACCAATAGCTTTTGAGTTATTCTTACTAATTTATATTGAAGTCGGTTGTACAAAATTTTTAATTTTAATTTATCGGTTTCACTATTCCCATTAACCACTTCAACACAGTTGAAATAATGCTAGATTAGAATAGAGCAATTTACGACAGTAATTAAATGGCGGATTCGAACCCATAACTTTTTAGTTTTGCTGCACAAATATTAGACTAATTTTGATTAAATAATTTCATCCCTTGAAAAAAATTAAAATTAGTTTAATTCGTACAAAAACACTAATATACATTTCATTCATTTTATATAATCGTGGGTGATCCCTTAAAATGGCGCATACTACAACAAACGAAATCTCGTCATATCAGACTGACACTATTTGGATATGAAATAACTATCAAATTTTATGAAGATAGGTAAAATATTTCAAAAGTAAGGGATTTTTGTTTTTGTTTTTGAAATGAATGAAGTTTTTCCGACTTTTTTATTTAAGTTTGTTTCCCAGATTAATAATATAATTTAATTTTGATTTACCTATGTCTTTCTTTTTTACAAAACAAATCATTTAATCATAGACAAGACAACAGCAAAGTACCGACACATTTGAAACAATACCGCAATAAGTAAGTACTTTTATGGAAATATGACTACACTCGAGTACATTATACGGCCAAATTAAGAAATTTGTTCTATAAGTATAACCAGTTATACCGCCAAGTCACGAGTAACAACCACTTCACAATTTGCGTACTGTTTACTAAGTGATATCCGTTCCTTCTCGTAAATATTTTATTTCAATTACGTTATTGTAAATTAAACACTGTTTTTATATCTTGTAATTTGTAAAAAACAACAACTTTGTCTTTCAAAAACTTTCTAATCTGACATTAATGTATAATTTTTCGTAAATTTGTAACGTATTATGTTTTTTTTAAACTAAAGTGATAAACGAACTTACAGTCCACCTGATGGTAAATGGCTACTGCAGTGTGGACACCTACAACCATCTTCAATCAAAGTCTACATATTCCTAACAGCCCCTAATTATATGGGCTCTCTTATTCTTCAGACCGAAACACAGCAGTACAAGTACCTACCCAGCTAGGCAAAAGAAGTCCTACCACTAGGTGGTACTCTAGGAGCTGAAGGAGCTTTCGTTAAGATTTTTTAATCATAACCACTACTAGGGTTTCTTTTGTAATGTGGACAAACACCCTCGCACAGAATAATAACAGTGTAAAGTAAAAAATGTCAGTATTAGCGAGTGTAAGGTCACTTAGCGAGCTATGGGGAGGACTACGCTCGGAGTTTCTCTGCATGATAGAATCCGTAATGAAGATATCCGCAGTAGAATTAAAGAAACGACATAGCCCAACGGATGGGTAACCTGATATGGCAATGGGCCAGCTATATTATAGCTCGAAGAAGCGGCATTCGATAGGGATGGAAGGTTTACGAGTGGCGGCCTTGTACCGATAGTCGAAGTGTACTCCATTAAATGGTAAATGGACCTGATGTGACATGCAGAAAGTCGATACAGGTGGCTCAGGACCGTTTTTTGTGGTAATCTTTGGTTAAGGCCTATAACCAGCAGTGGACTTGTGAAAGGCTGTATGTAAATGAGAATGATGATGAAATTTAAAAAATATAAAAATTATATGCAACTTACTACTGGGCTCATGCCATCTCATTTTAGAAAGGGCTTAGTATAGTTATTATCTGTAGTTAATGAAAATACTATGAATAATAATAATAGGAAGTCGATGGATGTAGGTGGTTCAGGACCAAGTTTTCAGTTCAGCAGTGGACTTGTGAAGGTTTTGGAGGCTGTAATAATGATGCTGATGAATGCAAATACTTGTTCTATATGAGAGGCGATATAGCGCCCGCACCACCACGAATAACGTTAATACAAAATTATAAAAGAAAATAATTTTATCAATTAACTTTTAAATAAGTTTTATTACATTCGCATTAAATGTATAATTTATATTTATTTCAAACTAATTGTAAAAGGATTTATTTTACAAGAGCGTTTTAAAACTCCCTTTGTTTTATATATAATAAGTAAATATAAGTTAATAATAATAATATTGATATACAAAGGAAAGGATTTTTATTCATTCAAGTCATACAGCATTTATCATCATTATTTCATATAGGGTTCTACGTTCTTCTTCTAACAACAAAGTGTGTATATCCTGTTCACTTCACCGAGTTCTATGGTAACTCCTTTACAATTCAGGCTATACGTCTTTGGAACTCCTTGCCCGATCACATCAGAAAAGCTCCCAATAAGTTTGCTTTTAAAAAGTTGGTGCGTAATCATCCATTAAAGACAACGCTTCTTACATGAATCATCCATGTCATTTATAATTGTTAGACGTATATATTCATAGTTATTTATGTACTATTTATATATGTATGTTGATATGTATATATGTATGTCTATGTATGTATGTATATATTTGTACATATCCATAAATAGGAGATATTTCTATTGTTCATTTATTTTATATATTAGTAAAATGTATACATTACATAGTTAATTATCATTTTTATTGTTTTTATTCTATATTGCTACACCTACGTCAAATTCTCACCACTCCATGAGTTGACTGGTAGGGAATGCCTCAAGGCGTTAAGTCCGCCCTTTGTATTCTTTTATATTAAGGAATGCAATAAAGAATAAATAAAATACATCCTATCAAAATTCTACTGCTGAACATAGTTCTCCCCCATAGATTGCCTCATAGAAGGGAGATTTATAATTGTTGATTGACAGGTTGGCCACCAAATGTATATTTTGTACTAGTCATAAAATATAATTTTATAAGGATGACAAACGAGCACACATTTCACCTGATAGTAATGGATGCTGTAGCTCGTAAAACCTCTATCAATCCTCGATTAAGAATCAAAATACCAGCAATAAATTCAAAGTAGATTTTCAGACAAATAGACATATTAGTATAAGCATTTAATCATTAGGATATGCTTAATTTTATGTTTCGTTTCGAAATAGAATTTCAAAATTTACAAACGACATTGTAAAACATGTTTATTCTCGTTGATTTCATTTTTCATTATATTATTGTTTTCGGGCTACAACTGTATTATACACCGTTTGAATATATCAATTATTATTATATAATTATTAAAATATGTAATTATATCTATTATAAGTTTTCTATATTTTATGATTAAGTGTAATTTTAAATACGGAGATGTGCAGCAGCATCTTCCTGATAACAACTCTAAATAATAAAAACTGCGCTTGCCGACCCGCTTGCCAAGCGGTGCAACTATGGCAAAATCCCCTCATGAGGCAATCTATGAGGGAGGCCTATGTTCAGCAGTAGATTTTTATAGGCTGTAATGGATGGATGGATGGATATATACGGTACTACATCCATGAAGTTTTCTAGTAAAATAACTGAAAAAATTGTGTAGTATACAGCGGTGTTTTTAAAGCTATATATATAGAAAAGTCGAAAGTCTAATACAGCCAAGCGAACAACAGTATTTTTTTTTCTATAAATACTAAATAAATCGCATATCGTACATGTAAACCATCAAATTTTAATGTTTTGAATTTGAGACGGTTAATTTAAAATTCTATTTGGATTTAATTCGCAACCAAAATTAAAATATCATTTTAGCAAATTTTTGTTACATTTTAAATATAAACTGAATAGTTTTTTTTTTCAAACATTTACTTTAACAACAATATAAAATTAGATTGAACTTACGATAGTGATGTAGCTGTTCATATTGACTGAGCACGTGTGTGGTAAATAGACTGCCGGTGGTCTAGATTTGATCACAGTAACACTGCGGCGAGCGCGCTGTAGCCAAGCGGCGATGTGCACACGCAGACTGACGTTTGAACGCCGCTAGAGAACCGCCGCTCCCGCTGCAAACCAAATGTACGGTGGTGGTATTCGACAAATACTGCCAATGTCGTTACACTACACTATAGGCAAACGACAATTATTTACATTAATCACATTTGAAAATTGGATCGCGTGGCTGTGGAAGCGATGACGAAATCGCGACTCGACCTTCACTGTATAGACCCGATTTGATTGAAATATTTTATTTTTTACGTACTGGACAATACGGTCGGTTCCGTTGATGCGGGTGGTGTGGGCAGCGTGAGCTTGTGCTAGGTTGTAATCACTTAAGCGGCGTAGTCACGTTATATAGGATAACGCGAGACGCGACCTCCGGAACGCTGCGGGAAATGAACCAGTGAACTGGCTTCGCCCTCACAGCCACTGGCTCATCGCTAGGATCCGATATGTTCCGTATTGCAATGTCAACGAGTTTACCACTAACACGGTCGATCCCTTTCGCTTATCGTAAATTGATCTTGCGATGAAAAGATGCTTAACTATCCATTAATCTCTATTACAATGGCCGAGCTTCATATTTACATACTGTATACTTAGTAATTTATATATATTTTTGAGCTACACGTACCTAAATGTTTGGTTATATGGAACAAAGCAGAGGTACTATTTCTATTAGGTATATTATAACACAATTTGTGTTTTCGTATATCTTATTAAACTTATTAACTATTTTTTGGAACGAAGTTCCTTATCGGACGGTACGAATTTGGCAGATGGGGGCTAGGCGAGAAAAAGTGTAAGATATTTCCGTCACGACCCCTTCTGACGTAGTGTAGATGGCCTTGGCGGCTATAAGGAAGCGAGATGGAATAATATCCATCTCCCTCGCACTTTTTCTTATCTTGCCATGAAAGAAATATTATTTTATTTTAAATGACGCTTCATTTTAATAGACGCTAGTAATTCATTTATTTGTATTTGTTAATCAATAATATAATACGTTTATCAATAATAATATACTACGAAAGGAACTTCGTTCCAACCGAGTATTCCACGACACTCACGCATGTTTTTTTTTATTTTAATTAAATTTGGCATTCGCTTCACAAAACTTACCTAGGGGCACTAAAACGACCTTAAAGCACTGCACTTGTACAAATTAGTACGCGAAAAAAGGACTTCATAGAACTGATCTGTTCATATGTTCATTTGTGACGCTTCCGCATATCCGTTCCGTCAGGTAACGAAGGTGAACGCCCGCAAGCGCAACCACCGTCAGTCAATGCCAATTATTAATATCTTGTCATATTGTTTTAATGATGCAAAATTATACGTTATAAGATCGTTGACGACTCGGAAGCGTAGTGTCTAAGTGTTTACATTGCGGGGGTTTGAAATCTGCGCAGTACAACTATATCTGTGGTCTAAAATAATTTTTTAGACCACAGATATAGTTGTACTGCGCAGATTTCAGTAATTCTGTGAAGTTCTTCACGATGGAGGCGTAATATATTAAACGCCTCTAGGAGAAATCTCAGTGAAGGGTTACTTTTTTTCAATAAAAAATCTTTAATTATTATTATATATATTACTGCAGTATAGATAATGAATCACACACACTTTAATAATTCTGCATGTTAAGACAAAAATGCTTGATGTTATATCTTTTTAGAAATCTTGTATAGAGTTACAAACAATGGTTCAGTCCACATAATGGTTAGGAACCACTGCGGCTCATGAATACCTGCTGGCAACTTAAAACAAAGAGGCAACAGGCGGATTGGCACCCCAGGAGATAATGATGGGTTGCTGATAACTTGTAATCAGATGTCTCTCTTAACCAAATAATTATAAGTGAACTGTTGCTAAGCAGAAAAAAGAAGGAAGGTCTGGTAGTTAAGAAATAAAGGAGCCTATTATTAAGTTAAATAAATAGGTATGTAAAACCGTTTTACATTTTATAATCAACTTAGATTTTCCTAATTTTTTTTAAAATACAAATCTGATTAGACATTTTTATTAACCAAACTACCGATCCACCCTGGCTTCGCAAGGGTGATTTTTAGTTTTAGCGAGACTAACGGACAGCAATAGATTTTTATATATAGAGATATTTTTATATAATATATGGAATATATGGATGGGATCTATTAATGTGACGTTGTTTAGATTTAAAATAATCAAATACCTTTTTTTATTTTTCGTTTTAACAAAAAATACTTGTAATTATTCGCATAAAATATAGACTAGATCCCTCCTGGCATTGCTCTCTATCAGTTCGTAACGTTTCATCATAATCGATTCAACCATTCCAAAGATTAGCCCGGACAGACAGACAGATGAAAATTTCAAAAATGGTTATTTATGTCTATGCGAATAACCTCCTGAGCTTAATAGAAGCCGGTTATTTCAATATTACAGACAGACATTTCAATTTTATTCATATATCACACATTAAATTTGATTAAACTATTTTTTAATCTGACTATAAACTAGTTATTACGTTTTAATATTTTAAGGAGCTTTTTATCGTCTCTAACATTGCAAGTAAAGCAAGTTTAATAACCTTTACAAACATATATGAAAATCATTGTCCTTTGAATATTATCTTCTAACCCTCAAATAACGTTAGAGTTGACGTCCCACGGCTGGGCACAGACTTCCTCTAATTTCTGAGAGGGTTTTAGGGCAAGGATATGTCCGCCGCGCTGCCCCAAATACGTTTTGGCGAACTTTACGTCTTCAAAAATTTTTTTTGTTATTTCTTAAACATGCAGGTTTCCTCACAATGTTTTCCTTCACCGCCGAGCACGTGGTGAATCAGCACTTAACATTGTAATTAACAATTTCATTGGTGCCGGCGCAGATTGAACCCGGGTTGCTTGCGTAGTTATGTGAAATTTACAGCGAGCGCTTAGCCCCTGAGCTACAACGGCTTAGATAACGTAAAGTTAAGTCAATAAGTAAAGTTAGTCAAACTACATTGATATACTAAAGTAAACTATAATAATATGATTTGCGGTCGTTTCCAAGATAGACTCGGAGCATGACAGTTTAACGTAATTGTACTAAAAGAGGCAACATAACTAACACAAAGCGATTGTCATGAATATCATAACTTACAATATAATTGCCATTTGAATAAAAATAATTATTTGTAATACAAAGATAACCCCTTTAAATCATGAGTCAATAATTAAAGTATTGTAGTATACAACATGTTACAAAATACCCCGTAAAAAATATAATTAATTATCAAAGCCATATTGTCAACCCTAGTAAGCTGTCAGAACCAGATTATTTAACAGAAAGGCCTACGTACCTATTTTACCTAATAATCGTCTACTTTAATAGTTTTTCTATTTTTCATTCATAAATGTTTGCTACATCAATACAAAGATGTCATTATACTCAAGTACTGGCTTCAAAAAATGTCAAGTTGAAAAAAAATATATGTTGTCAATTTCAAATCTTCTGATCGATATCCTACAACTGTTTCGAGTTTTTTTTCCAACATTTTTTGCAAAATAACGATGCTTTCTAACTCGGAATATTACGATATGATGTTATGCGTAGGTCACTTTTGAAATTAAGGTGTTTTTTTTTAATTTCAATAGCCTCGCGAATCATCCTTGGTAGGAATCGGTGTTCTTTTGCGAGGATTTATATATGTATATATGGATATATAATATATATGTCTACATATAGCTGACTTGAAGCACCGACTTTCCGGGAAATCTGCAGTCTGTGAACATGTTCAAGTTCTTCCCCGCCATTACATTAGATTTGATAGACCACAAATACTAGCAAAAGAACACCGATTCCTACCAAGGATGATTCGCGAGGTTATTGAAATTAAAAAACACAATAATTTCAATAGAGAAGATGGATGGGTGCTGCCATCTGCTTGGGATCCTATAATTAATAAAATTAAATCCAAACCCAAGCATACCACTGCAAGACTTCAAGATACTATAAGCTCATTGTGCGTAGATCGGACCAAAAATTAATATTCAAAAACTGAAGGTAGGTGGATAACTATGACAGTTGGGACGTCAAATACCTCAGTGCCCCCCGTGACCACGGTTGCTGTAAAGTAGCCGAAACGTCGGTAATCAAAAAGTTAAATTAAACGCGATAGAATCCGTAAAAATTAGTTTCATTTAATGTGTAGTGTTCGCGTAAATATAAGAAATCATTATGTGAACCAGTGGACTATATCAACGAATCCTTTGTTAATGTTGGCAAATACTTAGCCGATGAAATCAATAAAAGTATTCCTTCTTATCTCCGTTCAGAGGAACAAAACTCTTTCTTTCCTTTTTCTCTAGTTTTACACGAAGTACTAAATGAATAATTTGAAAGAATTATTAACGGACTTCTTTTCGGTTCTGACTGTGCTGCAGGATGTGACGGAAAAATTCACGTCTTATAAATTTCCCCGAAACATATAACTTAATAGCAAAAAATCAATTTGGCTTTCGTTCTGGGAAATCAACAGAAGATGCCGTAATTATCTTTAACTGAAACGATTATTAGGAACTTGGACAAAAATGCCAAATGTCTAGCAATCTTTCTAGATCTTTCAAAGGTTTTTGACACAGTTTCAGTGCCAATCTTACTCGACAAAATGGATAGAATAGGAGTAAGAGGCCTAGCTCTGGATATTTTTAGAGATTATCTTAGTAACCGCAGCCAGTGTGTAAAAATAGATAATGTTTATAGTGAAAACGATTATTTGCGCTACGGTGTATCACAAGGTAGCATATTAGGCCCTACACTGATTTTAATTTGCATCAACGACCTGTGTAAAATGTCTTTGACAAACTGTAAAATCTTAGTCTATGCAGATGACGCTACCTTAATCATCCATGGCAATACCTGGGAAGATGTTAGAAAAACCCCTAAGCATGCCTTGAAACTAGTAACACAGTATCTGTCTTCGAATCTCCTCATTCTAAATATTCTAGTTTTAGGAATAATTTATTACTTTTTCAATAAAAAAAAATACACAACCTGCGTTAAATGCCCATGAAATTAAAATACACACATGCGGTTCCACAAATCGGCCACATGCATGCTCGTGTAAATCATTAGAAAGAGTAGATAACATAAAGTATTTGGGTATCCACATTGACAGTAATCTAAACTTGAGTACTCATGTTGCACAACTTACTGGTCGTATCAGAAAACTCATATACATCTTTAAAACTTTAAGGAAAGTAGCTGATAAACACATAATAAATATGGCATATAGTGCCTTATGTCAATCGCTTCTTGTTTATTGTGTCCCGGTTTGGGGTGCTGCTAATAAAACAGTTCTAATATCTTTGGAAAGAGCTCAGGGGGCAATTTTAAAAATTATAGATTTTAAACCGATTTTATACCACACATCGATGTTAAACGCCGATTGTAAAATGTTATCAGTCAGGCAACTTCTTACCATGTGTGTAAAACTGAGATTCATAGAACGTCACATACCAAAAAACACTATTTTATCATAAGCTCAATATACAATAAGTAAATAAGAACATCAACATTTATCCGCTTAATAAGTTTGAATGCAAAATAAACTTAAACAAAGCCTCCCGTATGAAGAAACTGAAGAGCTCCTAGCTTGACTGTTGCTTACATACGCACGCGCTCATATACACACACACACACGCGCGCGCGCGCACACACACATTTCGTTTGGTTTTGATTATTTTTTCCCTTTTTAATTTTTTTCGTTTTTATGTTAAATTATAATTATTTTTTCATTTGTTCTTTTTTGTTTTTTACTTTTTGCTAATATGTACTTGTCTAGCCGACACTGATTTTGTGAAGAGCGCTGACTTCTATGATACAGGCCCTGCCTAGTTTAGAAATCAGAGATTCTAATATAATCTTAGATGTTATATTTAGACATGTATGTTAATATATGTATAATTTATGTAAATTCATTGTTATGCAGTAATAAAATTATTATTATATATTATTATATATTTGGTTTGCGCAAATATGATCATGTTTCTTGTTTTCGTAATAAGCTCAAGTGGTTTCCTATTCATCTTCGCCGGAATGCTCATATTCTGTCACTTCTTCACAATGTTCTCTTTAATCCTTCATATCCTTCTTATCTTAAGGATAGCATTGAATTCCTTCACTATTCCCAATCGAAAGTTTTTATGTGTCCATAATACCAAATTTTTGGACAGGTCGTTTACTATCCAAGCAGTCCGTCTATGGAATGCCCTACCTCTGTCAGCGAGATGCGTCCAGTCCTTATCTGTTTTTCAGTAGCATGTACACAATCACTATCTTAGTCTTTGATTTTGTGCCATTTAAATGTAGACATTTGTAATTTATTTATATATGTGTTCTTTGACTCTGAGGACTGACGAGAAGATCCTGGAGCTGGAAGAAGAGATAGACAAGTTGGGCTGGAATATTATAGGATTATCCGAGGTCCGAAGAGAGGGGGAGGACACGGTAATCCTCGAATCCGGCAACTTGTTCTATCACCGGGAGGGCAACCATCTGTCCCAAGGAGGTGTCGGATTTATCGTCCACAAGTCTCTCGTTAACAACGTTGTAAAGATTGGGAGTGTGTCGACGAGGGTTGCGTACCTTATACTCAGAATCACCAAACGGTATTCGCTGAAGGTCATACAGGTTTACGCACCAACCTCGGCACACCCTGATGAGGAGGTGGACCTGGTCGAGCCCCGACGGTTCGACAAAAAATGAGATTGACTTCATTATGACGACTAGACGCCAACTGTTCAGTGATGTCTCAGTGATCGCGAGGGTGAAAACTGGTAGCGATCACCGAACGGTTAGAGGCACACTGAACCTAAACGTTAAGTTGGAGAGGTCACGTCTAATGAAGTCAACGCTCCGTCCCCCTCGTGCTCTAATCCAAAGTCACGAAACCTTTCAGCTCGAGTTACAAAACCGTTTTCAGTGCCTAGAAGATTGCAATGCAGTGGACGATATGAATGACAAGCTCGTGGAAACTGTCCATGCGGTCGGAGCTAAGTTTTGTAAGACCCGCCGCAGAAGAACACAAAAACTCTCTGATCACACCCTTAATCTCATGGCTGTTAGACGGGAAATCAAGCTGCAATCTTCAGTAGATTTGGCAGCATACAGGCAACTGAACAGACAGATCTCCAAATGCATGCGGCGGGACTTACGCAACTTTAATACTGCTCGTATTGAAGAAGCGATCGAGCGGAACCAGGGCTCCAAAGTCTTTGCTAGAGATCTGTCTGCCAGAAAGAGCCAACTGTCGAAGCTGAAGACCGAGTGTGGCAGCGTCGTTTCCGGGACACCTAAGATTTTGAGTGAGATTGAGAATGAATGAATGAATGATTTATTCAATATTGATCACATAATAATACTTATTGAAAGTCATTTTTTATTTACCACTGGTTCGAAAAATACCTGGGAAGAACCAGCAAGAAACCCAGCGGGATTTTTTTTAAAACATATTTCACTTAACAATAATTTTGTTTATAGAATTTTTAAATGAATTTTTTATAGAACCAGCATGGTGGCGATCACCCTATTCCCAGGGGTTATTTTCATGCATGTATTCCTTGATATTATAATAACCCTTTTTGTACAGTTTTTGTTTAATAAAACTTTTTAACTTGTTTACTGACAAACTTTGAACATGTTCTGGGAGAGGTTCTATGGGCAGCTGTACACATCATCGTTGGAGCCACACGCAAGTGTGAGTAACGATCCAAGAGCAAGTGTTATCCGACACTATTCCGATGATATTCCGGACGTCAGTCTAAGCGAGATTAGAATGGCTCTCCAGCACCTTAAAAACGGCAAGGCCCCAGGCGAGGATGGAATTACAGCGGAGCTTCTGAAAGCGGGTGGAAAACCGGTACTTGTAGTCCTTCAGAAGCTCTTTAATTCCGTCCTCCGTGGTGGCACTACACCGGAGGCGTGGAGCAGAAGTGCGGTGGTCTTGTTCTTTAAGAAAGGCGACAATGCTCTCTTGAAGAACTACAGACCGATTTCCCTTCTGAGCCGCGTCTACGTGCTGTTTTCGAGAGTCATTACGAATCGTCTCGAATGCAGACTCGACGACTTCCAGCCTCCCGAACAAGCCGGTTTCCGAAAAGGTTTTAGCACCATAGACCACATACATACCCTTCGGCAAATTGTACAGAAGTCCGAAGAGTACAATTTGTCACTATGTCTGGCGTATGTGGACTATGATAAAGCCTTTGATTCCGTCGAAATTTGGGCAGTGCTACAGTCCCTTCAGCGGTGCCAAGTTGACTGTCGTTATATCGAAGTGCTGAAGTGTTTGTACAGTAGGGCTACGATGGCTATTCGAGTACAGAACCAGAGTATGAGTATGAGAGGTGTAAGACAGGGTGACGTAATATCCCCGAAACTCTTCACCGCTGCATTGGAAGATGTTTTCAAGCTACTGGACTGGAAAGGATACGGTATTAACGTCAATGGCGAGTACATCACTCACCTTCGATTTGCCAACGATATTGTCCTTACGGCAGAATCGCTGGAGGACCTAAGCACTATGCTAAATGACCTCAATAGTGTCTCCCAACGGATAGGTCTCAAGATTAACATGGACAAAACAAAAATCATGTTTAATGTCCATGTCACACCTATGCCGGTAGTTGTTGGGAGCACTAAGCTCGAAGTTGTTGACGAATATGTTTACCTGGGACAAATAGTCCGACTAGGTAAGTCCAACTTCGACCGAGAGGTCAATCGACGGATTCAACTCGGCTGGGCAGCGTTCGGGAGATTACGACCCATCTTCTCGTCAGGCATACCTCAAAACCTCAAAACTAAATTGTACAACCAGTGCGTGTTGCCAGTGATGACATATGGAACTGAGACGTGGTCCTTCACTGCTGGCCGTATGAGGAAGCTCAAGGTCGCTCAGCGAGCTATGGAGAGGGCTATGCTCGGGGTTTCTCTGCGTGATAAACTTAGAAATGAGGATATCCGCCGTAGAACCAGAGTAACCGAAATAGCCCAAAGGATTAGTAAGCTGAAGTGGCAATGGGCGGGCCATATAGCTCGAAGAACCGACAACCGTTGGGGAAGAAAGGTTCTCGAGTGGCAGCCTCGTACCGGCAGGCGAAGTGTAGGGCGACCCCCCACTAGATGGAGTGACGACCTGGTAAGACATGCAGGAAGTCGATGGATGCAGGTGGCTCGGGACCGTGCTTTGTGGCATTCCGTGGGGGAGGCCTATGTTCAGCAGTGGACTTGTGAAGGGCTGTGATGATGATGATGTGTTCTTTATGTTATATGGATATATTTATAAATATTCTGTTTCTGCATCACCAAACCACGCAATTTTCTTTTTTTTGCGATCCTGTCCATCCAAAAGTTGTCTGGAAAAAATTGCTTTTAGCGATAAGGCCACCCATTGTGACACTATTTTATTTCCTTCTTCTTTCGTTCATGTATTGTTTTGGTGTACAATAAAGAGTCATTTATGTATGTATGTAATTGATTTTTGATCGGCAGTCGCGTTTAATACCAGACCAACGAGGCAGTTGATAGAGGATAATGAACCCCACTTATACATATATATAAGTGGAAAAATTACCTCAAGGAACCTTCATAATAAGTTTTAAACCCTCACTTGCTCGTACCACTTTAAATTGACACTAACCTCAAGATTTGGAGTTATCGGTGTAAAAATCTTCCCAGTGTTGCATTGCCTGACATTCTTGCTTCTGTTCATAGTTCCAGTGATTTATATTTAAAAAAGAAACTAAAATATAAAAAAGACCTGTGCTTTGCTGTGGAGGAAAAGCTGACATGGCAAACATTATGTCCCAGCGAGAATGCTCCACTAGAAACTAACCAATATAAACAGCGAGGTATTCCACTGGTACGGAGTGCGCAGGAGGATTTATTTAATAATCTCTATATATATAATGACCAAAGACCGCCAAGTAATATCAGCTCATTACTTTACAGTGATAGAATGAGCATTTCCGTTAGAATCCGACTAGAAGCGGTGATCTGTAAACCTCATCGTTTTTGTAATCCTTATCCTCATCGAGTTCGGACTCCTCGAACTTTTAGGAAAAGTGCTAGCAGGTTGTCCCGTCATAGTTTTTTGAACGACGTTATCCGAAGGGCTCTTGTCTCTGTAAATTTTTCCTCGGTTTTAGAGCCTTGTGAAATATTTAGAGATGGCAGGTCCCGACGGTCTCCTGCCATCTCTAAATATTTCACAAGGCTCCAAGGGTATAACTTCATTCTCTTGGGAGAGGGGCTAAGCCCTTGTGTTTGGGCGAGAAGAGAATCAACCCTCTTGTCTCCAGCGTTGACGATCTGTCGCGAATACAGTTCTTCAGTTAGAACGTCACCGTGTGTGATCAATACTTACGAAACAACGGTCTCTGCAGCAAATGTAATATAAAAAAAAATATAGTCATCGCTCAAAGAAGTGCCATTTACTCAGAACAGTTGCCTCTGATGTCGCCCCGGCTCTAAGCGAAGTATTCCTGAGACCAGAGGCTGCTGAAGTAATGAAATATTTTTTAATAATTTTATTTGGATTTTATTCTGCAGTTAGACTAAATGTAGCGAGTAATATCTCGTCAGTTATTTGTTACGTTTAGTATTTTTTAAAGAAGTAACAAATCAGAAGATGGACAGCAGCGTCTTCCTATAATAACGACTAAAATAAAAATAAAAACTGCGTTAGCCAAGCTGCTTGCCAATAGTGGCAACTATGGCAAATATCTCCCTCCTATGGGAGATATAAGGCAATCTATGGAGGACGCTTATGTTCAGCAGTGGACTTTTATGCAGTAACGGTAACGGTCTGTGCAAGCGTATTCCTTCCCCGGTCAAGCCGACATCGAACTATTTAATTATGCACATGTAATAGTAAAAGGGGTGATTCGCAAACAACAATCAAAATTATATCATTTACGATATTTCAAAAAACATAAGTCAGCATTTTATACCAAATTTTCAATTCTATGTTCTATTCCAAAAATTTATAAAAATTCATTTTTTATTGTTACTAAACACTCGATCATTGAACTTGAATAATAATAATTGACATTGACCCAATTCATTAGATCTATGGTTCAATGATCGAACGAACGCTTCACCGAACAATTTAAATATTACGATAAAAATGCTTAACATAAAGAAAAATCCACGCTTATTTCATCAGCTTACAAAATTTGAAAGCGGAAATAATTGAACATGCGAAGTGGTATGGACAGTAAAGGTCATAATTATTATTATAGTACCTACAATCGCCACTGATAGTTAAGAACAATAGTCTAAAAAGATGTTCGCAAGTCGATTCCGGCAAAATACTATCTTGTAGTGTCTAAAAAATATTATATTATATTATTATTTCAACATTATATTATATCATTATAAAAAATAATTTGAGCCGTAATAGCTCAAGGACAGGTCGCTCGCCTCAAATAACAACGTACGCGAAAACTTGATCCCAAGTGTAGGTATCAAATTCAGCAAACAGTTGTCCGCCGGTGAAGGAAAACGTTAGAGAATTTGTATAACTAATAAAGTAACATATATTTCAAGGGCATGTGTCACAAACGTAGCGCAGCTCCTTCCTTCACTGCCGTGAAGTAAATGAGGGGAGAGAGTGAGTGGTGTAATAAGAGAATCCACTACACCATATAATCCAGTGGGTGTCGTAAGATTCGATAGAGGGAAACTGAAACAGTAGATGGGCAGGAGCATCCTCCTAATAGCAGCTCAAAATAATAAAAAACTGCAGTTGCCAACCCACCTACCAAGCGTGCCACGCATTTATCAAGGAGGCCTATGCTTAGCAGTAGACTTTGATAATGCTTTGGCTGTAATGTAAAAAATAATTAATTAAAATTGCGCCGTGAAGTGGTATTCGCCGAGTAAGCAATTAATTGCCCAATCTCATGCCGTGGACACCATAAAAGTCGATTATGTTTAATGTTAGAAACTTCTGAAGGCCTCCTATTAATTACGATGTAATCTATTCAAATAAATAAAATTGAAGTGTCTGTTTGTAATGTAAAACTAACAGCTTTTTACTAAATGTATATGAAAGTATACATGGTACTTATAACCAAAAAAACAATATTTAAAAATTTCTGTCTGTCTGTCTGTTTGTTCCAGCTAATTTCCGATGTGGCTGGACCAATTTTGACGGGACTTTCACTGGCATGTAGCTGATTTTATAAGGAGTAACTTAGGCTACTTTTATTTTAAAAAAAGGATTAGGGTCCGTGCAAAAAAATAAAAACCCATGAAATCCAATCCTAATGAATTTCACGCGGACGAAGTTGCGGGGAACAGCTAGTCATATCATATAATAATAATGTTAGTAGTTACTTAACATTATTATTATTTGATATGACTAGCTCTTCGGTCGTTAGTAGTTACTAACGACCGAAGAGCTGCATCAAATTTGCGCGTACTACCCATTCGACTGTTAAGCATGGTGATTAAGTCAAGTGAATAAAGGCTAATGAAAGAGATATACATACATTGTGTTCACCGTTAGATACAGATCCTCGAAAACGAGGATTTATAATAATTGTTAAATCTGGCAAATAATTTGTTAACTCTGGCATGTATTGGTCTCAATTATTAAGCTTAGTGTGTGAATCACAGTAATAAATCACACCGTTCTTTCAACGACTTCAGTCAGACAGAAAATCGGGGTATTTTATGTTTGCTGTTTCTGAAATTCTTGAGATTTAGTCTCGTGTCGGTGTTCTTTAAACCTTTTTTGAAAATTTCTAAAGTCGTCTATGACGACAAATGAAGATTAAGAATAACTATTGAATTATATATCTGGCAAATACGCCACATACCACGTTCAAAACTTACTGCACAAATATTATATTCTTAACGCATTCATTTCCTATTTCACCTTTTTGTTTCACAATATTTTACAATACATTACTAAACATAATCAGTTTATCTATTAAATTTTTTGTAAATTATTTTATACGCTCATCATCATTTAATTAAGTGTTTTATATACTTTGTAAGAAAAAAAAAAGTCAAGACATTAAATTGGAAGTGTAATTAAATGGGTTATCATTACGAAAACTTCATTAGTAAAAAATAAAAGCCTGCGAAATAATAATTCTTAGCAATCTAAAAATTAAATTCTCTTATAGAATAAACCTGATAAAATCTAACATTAGCGGAATATAACCTTAGAATGTAATGCTTAGTTACCCACGTTAACAATTCGCACAGACTCTTGACACTTGAGCCGAAATGTATAAATTCTTGAAGCCTTCACCTTGTGATCGAGTCCCAGTCAACCATGATGTAGATACAGAAAAAACTGTTTTACTTAAAACCACGAATATTGGGGCCAAGTTCATTGGGCACGGTCGGCTTGTTAGCCGCAACGTTAACGCAAATATGCGCATGCAACACACAACTTTCGTAATTCCACTTTGTTGCAACCGGAATCTGTACTTTTAATTATTTTGCTAATTTACTTATAGATTCAAATTAAAACATCTCGTGCGATGTTTCTTACGTACTTTCGGCACGGACTTAATTCAGAAAACGCTTCGCATATCCTTAATTATTCTTCCTGTTTTTTTTTAAACTACAAATAGAATATTTTGAAGAATTACTGAAAGAAAATTTGATTTTTTTAAATAATTCTATTTCGTTAATATAGAAAAAAAATCTACAGACGTTATCAATAAAACAAGCTGTGTGAATTCAAATATCATTCGATTCAATCGTATTTATGAAGATAAGCCATCAATCAGCAAATGTTAGGCCTTGACATTTCGAAACATAAGTTTTTACTCGTTCAATATCGCGAATATTAATTTACGAAAAGGTAATAACGTTTTGAAAAAAATAAAAAAAATCAATATAAGTAATATAAAGTAAACTTTTGCCAATAAAACGTCTCACAGCTGGGCACTGGTTTTGTCTCATTTTAAGTATTCGGGAGAAGGAAAGAGCACCAGCATTGATCCAGTACGAAATAGCGGATTTTACATGTCCGTGAATAATTTTTAATATTTCAAATATATCAAATATATTTTTCATAGAAGTATAAGAGTAACAAAGGAGCTCACATTGCGGTGACATCTACACTTATGATTTCTACTTTACGATTAAGAATAAAAATACAAATGCGTTGTCACCCTTGAGAACTAATTTGCTTAAACCATTAAAATTGTATAGGCAATACCTCATTACTATTAAAAACGGTCTCCGGTCTCCCTATACAAAAAAAACAGCAGCATTAGCTGCTGCTATTTTACGCTGGTATTTTGTGCAAGCGTAGTTTATGCCCCGATCAGGCCAACCCATTGGTATTACGACCGTTATTATGCTGCAGCGTAGCTCTTCCACGCCTCGAAATTATTGCATCTATATTGCCAGCCCATTACCACTTCAGCTTACTGATCTGTTGTGCTATATCGGTTACTCTGCTTGTACTGCGTATACCCTCATCACGAAGGATATCACGTAGAGAAACTTCGAGCACAGCCCTCATCATAGCTCGCTGAGTGACCTTGAGCTTACATATACGGCCAGTAGTGAAGGACCATGTCTTAAATCCATATTATGTCATCACTGGTAACACGCACTGGTTGTTCAATCTTGTTTTCAAGTTTTAAGGTACACGTGACGAGAAGATATGTCGTAATCCCTCGAACGCTGCCTAGCCGGGTTGGATACGTACATACTCGTCAAGAACTTCGAACATAGTGCTCCCAACAACTACCGACACAGGTGTGTGACATTCACGAACTTCGGGGATACAATGTCACCCTCACCTCTCTGGATTGGGATAGGTTCCGTATTCTGGTTCTGAACTCGGATAATTACCGCAGTCCTACTCCACAAACACTCAAGTACTTCGATATACCGACAGTCAATTTGCCACCGCTGAAGGCACTGTAGCACCGCCTAAATTCGACAGAATCAAGGGCTTCCTCATAGTCCACATACCTAAGACGAAGCGGCAGATTGCCTAAGGGTGTGTATGTGGTTAGTCTATGGCACTAAAGTCTTTTCGGAAACCAGCTTGTTAGGGAGGCTGGAAGATGTCAAGTCTGCGTGCGAGACGGCTTAAAAGGGTCTGTAGTTCTTCAATTAAGTGTTGTTGCCTTTCAATTTGCCAAACGATATGTAGGTGGTCTATAGTACTAAACCCTTTTTTTTTTTCAACGCGATTGATACTTTAAAAGCAACTTTTAAATTAGGAGGATAATATTTTTTTAAGAATTGAGAACATGGCAATTATTCATTATCAAGTGTATAACGGAAAAAGAGTCGTAAAAGCATAGGAGACCGTGGCCGCTGGAACCAACAAAATTGCAAATAGCACTTTTAAGATTTATTTTATCACATGTTCAGTGATGAAGAAAAATATCGTGAAGAAACCTACGTTCATAGAAATGAAAGTAAATACAAATTAAATAACCCGTAGTAAGACAGAGCGATGGACACTCTTCGCTGCTCCAAAAAGATCCCTTCTAGAAAATGTGTAGATGATTGTGCCCGACCGTGGGAGATATATAGGTATTTTCCTTATTTTTTTATTAAAAATGAACATCTCACTTTATGCACTTTTATGAGACAGAAACGTCCAACTCAAATCGTTAGCGTGCATCCTGTCTCTACATTACGTCTACACGGTTAATATAGTTTTAGAAATACAAAATAAAGTTTACATTGATAAATGAGTTATTCCACCTATGAGTAATATAAAGAACAACAGCAATTAAGAAGGCCCACCTAAGTAAAATTCAACCCGCCTTTTTGCTTCGCTGTAATCGGATAAGGATAAAGAATTATTTCGACTATAGACAGTTAACCGAAGTTTATCCAGAAGTTCAATGTATTCCTCCTCTAATAGATACACATTCACAGAATACCGGCGCAAAATAGTAACTCAATGCTACTGTGGAAACGAGGCATTACAACTCAGTCCTCAGGAGTGACAACGCAACTTTATTTTGATTTTTAATCGAGGATAAATGTAGATTTCTATGGGCCATTACATTCACTTACTATCAGGTCGACTGTGTGCTCGTTTGTCACCTTTATACTATAAAAAAAGATACCGTGATGATATAAATTTAATCTAATGGTTCAACCTCTACTCCATGTTTTTGTGAGGTGCACGTTAAGAACAGGAAGACATACAGACAGAAAACGTTTTTAATTTTTTTTGTTTATGTGTTTCGATAGTATAATTAAACCCAATTACGATTTAAAAAGTATATTAAATGTACAGAAAACGTTCTCCTTGAGTTTTATTATAGTAAATAATTATAGTAATAGATAATATTAATATGTTAGAAATGGATGGCAGTACCAGCGGAAGGAAAGATGTTGGCGACACAGGACCTTGCTTTCACTTCCGACCGCTAATAGGAACTCTTGAAACCCATCGACCTTCTTTAAGTCGACTTATAAACTATACGAGTATATTAATTTAAAAAATAAAAATGTGTTATTTCTTTGACAAATTCTAATGTGATGTTTAATTGTTTTAATGATATTCTCCTACCAGGTCGTCACTCCATCTAGTAGGAGGCTGCCCTAAACTTAGCGTACCTGTACGAGGCTGCCACTCGATTAACTTTCTTCCCCGTCATTTGCCGGTTCATCGAGCTTTATGGCCGGTCTATGTCACATCAGTTTACTGATCCGTTGCGCTATGTCGGTTAATCCGGTTTTTCTTGTATATTCTCATTAATAAATCTAGCGCGCAGAGAAAATCCGAGTATGGCCCTCTTCATAGCTCGCTGTGCTACCTTGAACTTTGTCATACGGCCAGCAGTAAAGAACCACGTTTCGGGTCATCAGTGGCAATTGGCAACACGCACTGGTTTCACATTCATATTTCCAAGTTTTGTGGTATACGTGACAAAAAGCTGTGTCATAATCTCTCGAATGCTGCCCAGCCAAGTTAGATCCGTCATTTGACTTTTCGGTCGAAGTTAGACCTACCTAGTTGGACCGGGTTATTTATCGTAGGTAACATACTCGTCAACAACTTCGAGCGTAGTGCTCCCACCAACTACCGGCATAGTTGTGACTTCGGTGGTACACATGACCTTTGTTTTGTGCATGTTAATTTTAGGATCTATCTGTTTTCAGACACCACTGAGATCATTGAGCATAGTGCTGAGGTCCTCCAGCGATTCTGTGATAATTGATGTTGATATTGATACCATATCCTTTCCAGTCCAGTGGCTTTGCAGCGGTGAAGAGTTTCGGATATATAAGGTCACCCTGTTTTACACCTCTTTGCAGTTAGATAAGTTTCGTACTCTGGTTCCATACTCGGATAGCACAGTAACCCTGCTGTACAAACACTTCAGCACTTCGATATATCAACAGTTAATTTTGCACTGCTGAAGAGAATGTAGCTGCGCCCAAATTTCGACAACAAAACAAAACAAAGTGACAGATTGTATTCCTCTGTCTGAAGTACAATTTGTCGAAGGGTGTGTATGTGGTACTAAAGTCTTTTCGGAAACCAGCTTGTTCTGGAGGCTGGAACT